>OU342746.1:252126212-252726212 GCA_910589775.1 Avena eriantha
GCAATGACTCTAGATGTGGTTCATGAGAAGAACACACATCCAATGACACTGGTGGATCCATGTGTACACTCTAAGAGGAACAAACATGCAATGACACTAGTGATGTGTGGTTCATGAGAAGAACAGACATGCAATGACACTTGGTGGATCCATGTGTGGTTTGTGAGAAGAACACACATGCGATCACACTAGGTGGATCCATGTGTGGTATGTGAGAGGAATACACATGCAATGACACTGGGTGTGGTTCATGAGAAGAACACACATCCAATGACACTAGTGGATCCATGTGTGGTTTGTGAGAGGAACACACATCCAATGACATTGTGTGTGGTTCATGAGAAGAACACACATCCAATGACATTGGTGGATCCATGTGTACAATGTGAGAGGAACACACATGCAATGACACTGGGTGTGGTTCATGAGAAGAACACACATGCAAATGACACTGGTGGATCCATGTGTTGTTTGTGAGAGGAACAGACATGCAATCACACTTGGTGGATCCATGTGTGGTTAATGAAAAGAGCAGACATGCGATGACACCGGTGGATCCTTGTGTGGTTTGTGAGAAGAACACACATCCAATGACACCGGTGGATCCTTATGTGGTTTGTGAGAAGAATAGACATGCAATGACTCTAGATGTGGTTCATGAGAAGAACACACATCCAATGACACTAGTGGATCCATGTGTAGACTCTGAGAGGAACAAACATGCAATGAAACTGGTGATGTGTGGTTCATGAGAAGAACAGAAATGCAATGACACTGGGTGTGGTTCATGAGAAGAACACACATAAGGAGACACCTCTCTCTATCTTTCATAGAAGCCCAAACATGTGCCCCCCTGTCTGCTACTCCCTGATTGGTTGTCACATTTGTAACGCGGATCGTGCGCACCAACCGTTGATTCTGTGCGATCCAACGATGATCGTTGCACACGTCGTGCCCTTCACAGTACAGTGTGAGACAGAACAGACGTCTCCCTCAGCGAGACTTCTACAAGAAGGAACACGATGTCGTCCATGGAAAAAGTCTTCGAGCGGTCATGTCATGTTTAATCAAGTCTGAAAAGCCTACTACTGCTACTACTATGCCACAACACATGCGTCATCAAGTGCACGGTCGTCGATGGACAACTGCAATTTATTGCCACTTGATTTTAATAAGACATATCCCATTGTTTACGCAGCGGCTCTCAATCTCACTTCCAACTAGGCCCGACCATAAGAAGCTTGCACGTGCTAGCCAAAGGCCGAAGAGCTGATCTTGACGAGACCTAACATCTCCGGCTTCATCGAGTCACTCGCAGCCATCAACACATCCCTCTACCCGATCTAGCACAACCCCACAAATCTCGCCGTACAGCCACCTACCTCCCCCTCTACATTTCCACTTTTAACTATCGCCAATTTTAGGGTCGTGTCAAACTTCGTACATAGAAATTGTGTATGCGCCCTTTGCATGCGGCTCAATACAGAACTGCCATGCATGGCTCGGGAAAAAAAACGTGACGTACCGTGCGTGTGTCGCAGTGCATGGTGCAGTAAACTTCGCGGCGTGCTGCATGGTGGTGCAACAAAACGTGCCTTGCTTCCATCCACCTTAAACTATAGAGCCCCTCTCCGCACACCCACTCTCACTCCCGCTCAATCTCCCCACGCAACCCTCTCCACTATCCCACCAGCACCCACAAACTCCCGAGAATACCCCGTCCGCGCCGGCCCCCATCGTCGCCTCCGAGGCCGCTGGCGAGGAGGCCCCCATCTCCTCGTTGGTCCCCCTCAACGCGTTGAAAGCAGCCGTCGTCCCTGTCCAGGCCCCAGTCCAGGCCCCCGCCGGTCACAAGCAGATCAAGCACTTCTTGGGCACCTACAATCCAGATAAGTACATCGCTCCGCTGAACCCCTACGACACCGGCATCGACGACCCAATGGTCAGAGGTAACTAGGGTTTGCGCCCCTCCCCTGGTTCTTCTACCGTTCCCATCGTTGGATGCTAGATCTTGGTTTATTAGGATTCGCTTGTTCGCATTTTGATTGCTCGATCTTCTTACATCATCTACTCCCTCATTTTCCTTTTCTTCCAATAGGTTTCCGGTAGCGATGTCTGCAGCAATGACGAGTCCATTCACACCAAGGCTCGTCAGGTGCTGAGGAGGTTGCGAGCCGGCCAGTATGACGCCTTCCTCAGGCGTGGTGACTACAGCTGCCCCTTCCGCAAGGGGATCGCCTACTGCTTGGCGAGTCACGCCAGCGGCACCGACTTCAACACCTTACTAAAGCATGCAGAGGCCGCGGGCTCTGGCATCCACAAAGGTGGCAAGCGCGAGACCGTGAACATCAACGCCTACATCGCTGAACACCGGGCTCTCGGCATTCACCTCCGAAACCTCCAGCGGGTGGCCATCAAAGAGGGTCGCATGCCTCCAATCAGGCCCAAGGCCCCCAAGATCAAGGGACTAGGTAGCAAGAAGTGGCGGAGGCGTCGGAGGGAGGCGGAGGCGCTGGCGAATGAACGGGTTGGATGTCTCCTTGAATGTATTTGCATCTGCCGCGGCGGCTGCTGCTAAGCAGCTTATTTTGATTTTCTATATTTTGCTTGCATCCTATTTCTGGCTGAATGCATCGAACCTCGTTAAGCAACCTACTTTCTATCGCTATATCATATTTATCTACGCACAGCTATATCTACATTTGTTTTGTTTTCTGAATGAATGTATTCTGCCTGGTGTGATTTGTTGCTCTAGATTTGCTACCTGATCGGAGGCAAAAAGAGGTCCAAAAGGGAACGCATTATCGAAGAGAGAATCTTCTCTAGATTTGCTACCAATTTGGGTAAAATGAAACATATCTGTTTAGCGAGAGAGGAAAAGGGTACTCTTTCAAACTGCCAGTTAACGAGCTACCATCTTGACGTCTCCCTCTACAAGAAGGAACATGTTGCTGTCCATGGAAAAAGTGGTCGAGCGGTCATGTCACGTTTAATCAAGTATGAAAAGCCTACTACTTCTACTACAACACATGCACAAGGCAACGGGGTCATCGAGTGCACGGTTGTCAACGGGATGCTGCAATTTATTGCCACTTGATTTTAATAAGACATGTCCCATTTTTACGCAGCGCTCTCAATCTCACTTCCAACTGGGCCCTACCGCTAGCAACTTCCATGAGTCAAGGGCCCCCCTCGAGTAGATCTAATGTTGCTAGAAATTGGTTCTGCGCCACTTGCATGCAGTGGAATCAAGGTCTGCCATGAGCGTGTTTTCAATGCAGCTCTAAAGTGGAGATCGTGGCTATTTCAAAAAAAGGGAACCCAAAAAAAAGGGGTGGAGATCGTGGTGGCCCCCACCCACCACACGTGTCCAATCGAGGATTACGAAAGGTCCGGTTTTAACCCTCCTCGACCTTCTTCTTCCATGTGCTCATGTCATTTGCCCCTAGTCTGTCTAGTCCCAAGACCCCAATCTACACCTACCGCGCGCGCTGAAGCACCCTCGCTTGCACTACCTCCTTCCCTTGGTGCGCCATGAAGCGTACGCGTGGAGACGAGCCAGAGGTGAAGCCAGTTGAAGGCGCAGCAGCAGATGGCTTGATCATCGCCAAGCAGGCGGAGGCGTCTTCTCCGGGCACGAACGCCGCTTGTCGCCGCGCCATCGAGGGTGCGAGCTCATCCGTCCAGCCAGTAGTCGTCGCCACCGAGCAGCAGGTAGTAGCTGTCGCCACCGAGTAGCAGGTGGCCAACAACGTCGTGGTGCCAGCGGCAGATCTGGATGGGGGGCAGGCGGCAGGTGGAGATAATCCGGTGCTCCACATCAACGACCCCATCGCCGTACAAGAAATTTTCGAAGCAATCGCGGAGAATGACGAGTTCGAGGAGGAGGTCCCTGATGAGGAGTCTGAGGTACTACATTGCTAGCTTCTCTAGTCGCAGCCGCAGATTTCACTGTTCATACATAGGATTTGCTCAATCGTGTACAAATTCTTTTTCTCTTGAAGTAGGGTAGTATATATATGGTTCGATCGGTCGATTGATGCATCTGCCATCTAGTCACAAAACCCCAATCCATCTAGTCACAAAACCCCAATCTGCTCATCTACCATCTAGTTGAGTTTGCTAGTTGAGTGTTGATTTCGATACACAACATGTCTATAACATTACATTTCTATTCCTTAGTTAGCCCAATTATTCAGTTTTGCCCCAAAATAGCGCAAGGGCATCTGATGGTGTCATTTTCTTAGGGATGGTTAGTGAACCTGAGGTAGCAATGCACATAAATAATATAGGTTGTGATGTTGGTATTTTGGTTCTTCGACTACATCGCTGGAAAAAAATGAGGCCCTAATTTTTTTCTCATATAGAACCTATATATATAATCTTTGTATTGTTCCTGATCTATGAATGCGTTGTATGATGCATATATATATCCCTGAATATTGTTTTGTACGGTTACATTTCAATTTCTTATTGTGGCCAATGATTCAAATTTGCCCCAAAGAGAGGCAGACACATTGGTGTCAGATTTTTTCAGGGATGAGTTAGCGAACCTGGGGCCATGTACAAGATCAATATAAGCTGTGCAATTGTTACTTGGTTCGCTTACGCCATCCCTGTATAAACTTATGAGGCCGCAATCTTTATTCTACATTCATAGAACTATGATATTTGAATTATCTATTTCATGCATTCATAGTATATAAGAATTACATTTTAGTTTGTCACCGAGGCCGATGATTGAAATTTTCCCCAAAAGAGTTCAAGGGGAGACACGTATGATGGTGTCGTGTTTTAGGGATGGGTTGGTGAACCTGAGGCAGCAATGCACACAAACAATATAGGTTGTGCTGTTGGTACTTTGGTTCGCCAACTCCATCTCTAAAACAAATTATGAGGCTCTAGATTTATTCTCATATGGAACTACATATATAATCCTTGAATTGTTTCTGATCTTTAATGATTGGTATGATGCATATGTACATGAATGGTTTTGATCATAAGTATTTTTAACATGTACCTGAAGATTAATTGTTTGGTTTTTTATTTATAATTACAATATTTAGGCTTGTTTTTGTACCTGACTATGTATATCCCTAAATATTGTTTTGTACGATTACATTTCAATTTCTTGAGTTGTAATACAATTCAATCATATGTATGAGTTCTAAGTTATGTTCTTAAAAATCAACAGGCAGATGATGATGAAGTTGACGATAGCAAGGTATCCAGGGACAACAAGAGCCGCTACGTGCCGAGGCGGTTACGGTATGGGCTAATCCGTTTTCACCGTAGGGGGAAACTGTTTTTCCCATTCTATGGCAGAGCAATCAACATGGACCTCAACAACATGATCCAGCACGTGGATGGCATTGCCACAGGGGGAGGCAGAAGCCATAGGCCGATTACCTTGGCGTGGCACGCAACCTTTAGCAAATTCCTTCGAGATTATGTCAGGACTGGCATGTATCCTATCGACTAGGCTGTCGCTGCCTCCTGCTGATATGCCCCTACCCTGCTAGACGTCTCCGTGTCCCGGCCTCCTGCTACCGCCCCTGCTTTTATTTTGTTCTAGTTAATTATTACCTGTGTGTGGCATGTAAGACAACATATCCGTGGTGTCTCTGTTGAACCTTCTATATTAATCTACTCCTTTATATGGAGTGCAAGTTTCTAGTGTTCAATTATATTTACTGATCTTGCTCATGCACACTACAAAATATTTCTAGTGCTCGATTATATTATAATTGTCAAGAAATACATCAACAAGTTAAATTGGTCGAAATTTTGTATTGAAGTAACTAAATGTATCAAACACATAATAAACTAGAAACTAAAATCTAGTTCAAACACATAACGTATCACCACCACTTGTTGTCGTCCTTGACTTGCTTCCCCTTCAACCGCTTGATATTGCCACCGTCCCAAGATCCCTGCTCGTCCTGAAACCGCTTTCTATCCTCCTCGCGCTTCTTCTCCTAGGCTAGCTTGCAACCAGGGCATAGCTCTCTCGCGAAAAACCCCGCCTTAACCATCCCATCTTTCATGGTAATGAGCTTACTCTACAACTCGTACGTCATGTAGGCGTCTCTGGCTGCATACTCGAGGCGCACCTGGCTCATCGGTTTCCACTCCCAGTAGTCGTGATCGAGTCGCTTCAATTTCTTCGGTTTTTCATAGGATTTATCGATGATTTTTGTTGTCAGATCACCCATGCCATCCTTCGCTGGGTATGGTTTAATCTTGTACAGATTTTGGATGTCGATGTGGTGCCCATCTAGGATTTTTATCAATGCACGAGAAAGCATAATTGTGTCATTTATGATATCCACGCTAGTGAAAGTTATCTCTTTCCTACACAAGAACTCGACCAGAGTCGGAAAATGCATCTCAGTTGGTTTACTCCTGCACTTAGATGGTTCTAGGGATGTAAGGGAACAAGGGATGCAGAAGCACATACCTGCAGAAGTGGTAAACGAGGACCTCCTCATGTATGGCGATTTACACGACAGCGATCTCTTGTGGAGGATTTTTTCGCTTATTTGCACGAGTGTACTCCAAGTCTAGCCCCACAAACTTGTGCTTCTCTTTCTCAAGCAATTTCTCAAACCTAGCGAGAGTTGTCTCCACAGTCGCTTCATCATTTGTGTACATCACTGTCGAAGTCGTGGTGCCATGGGCAGGGACCAAGTGGGTCTCTGTTGTGCGTTTCCCATCGTCCATGCCTGCAAGGAAATGGGTGAAAGGAAATTCTTGCAAGAAACTGCCTGCGAGAGGAAGAAGAAGATGAACCGACAGTTCCAGAACAGAGGAAGAAGAAGCGCCCAGGAAACACTGCAGAGGAATGACTGAGGAAGAGGAATGACTACAGAAGAAACATGGTAACTGCAACTTTCAGTTCGAGAACTCACTGTGGTTACGTGGAGATCGTGGCAGTGCCTCCGGTTCAACAAGTGGGGCCAGTTCCTGCGAGAATATGGAATTAGCTGTGCATTTTTCTATGCGAGAAATTGAGAGAAATCATTTATATTTTGTCTTTTATAATTAAACACAATGAAGTTGGTACAACCCAAGAGATTTGAACAAAAGATATTTGCTAGTTTAACATACAACAACACAAAATTTTCTGAGCATGTATTCTTAAAATTTAAATTCTGATGATTTATTCAGAAGTTCTGAGCTACAACCGACATTACAGAGCCAACGCTCTCGTCTTCGTCCTCCTCGTGTTGCTCGTCGTTGTCGTCTTCCGCATCCTCCTGTTTCCTCTGCCGGACCGGTGACCACCTCAATAATTAGCTTGATATAGTGCCTCATCACCTTGACCTAGACGACAAGCAGATCATCAAGGCAAATTCTATTTTTAGCATAGAATTCAACCCAGGGGTCGGTGAACTCAATGCAATCGTCATATACTTTCGATATGCGATATCGCCCCAAGATTTTCAGGCCTTTGTTACAATTATTCTTCATGCATACACAATAGAACCCTTACAGGCCCAACATGGCAGAACTTGAGCTACCACAGAGACCTCGGCAGAGGTGGCAGAATTGGTGCGGGTGCAACCACGGCGACGGCGAGCTCGGATTCTAGAGGAGGAAAACAGAACCGAGCATGGTCGACACGGTGATAGATCTCACCGGGAACCAATTCTCGTCCCCGCACCGTGCCATGGGTGTGTCCATGGTGAGGGCGAGCTCCAACTCGGGATGGGGAGGAGAGCGGGGCCGAGCAGCTTCGTCACATCCCAGCTCTGCGCCATGGCCGCGACAACAGATTGCCGCTTCGAGGAAGAAGACGCGTAATGGATGCAGGCGCCAACGCTGCAAGCCTACAGGGAGGAGGGTTGGGCCGAGCAGGTTCATCCATGTCCCAGCTCCGCGCCATGGCTGCGACGCCCCACAGATTTCCGCTCCGGGAAGAAGAAGACGTGTAATGGATGCAGGCGCCAACGCTGCAAGCCTAATTGACACCTAAGCGACGGGAGTGACAGGAGCGACATAACGGCGAGAACTGACAGGGGGGCCAACTTGACGGCCGTTAGCCTGATTTTTTGAATTGAAACATAAAGTTGAATTCGTGCCGAAAAAGACCCTCTAAGTATTTGGCACACCAATTGTAGTCATCCCGGCTGATTTCAGGGAACTAGGGTACCGCGTTGCCTGGGTGACCCAACTTTCGAGCCGCAAAATGATATTCTCGTGAGGGAAGCCCCTTGGTCATTTCCCCCATTCGCACATGTGTTTGCCCCTTTTCCTTCTTCTTCCTCTACGCAACAGCACCGCCTCCATCGTTGCTTCTGCTTAACCACAGCGTCGCCGCTATCGCGCCCTACTTCTTACTCCGCCGCTGCTTCGCCACTCGTAGTCCACCACGGGTCCACACGAATCTAGACCCTTCTCCACCGCTCCAGATTGCTTCTGCTTCTACGAGGAGGAAGATCTAGAGATGTCTAAATCTGAAGAAGTTGTCGTCATCGAGGAGCACGAAGAGGGCGGCAAGGCCCACGAGCAAGGTGCTTAGGTTGGTTCCTGGGTCTCCCAGGACGACCTTAACTGGCTATACCGGACCCGCCGCATCCCCGTCGGGGTTACCTGTCGCCTCCTCTGCGAGGAGATCACTCCATCTCCCAATCCGGGTGAGTTTGTTGTTTTCCTTTCTCACTTTTAGCACGAGTTTGGCCTTCCCATCAGAGACTTCTTCCATGAATTCATCGCTACCTTTTCTCTCCAACTACACCATCTTTCGGCTAACGCCATCACCTCCCTTTCTGCTTTCGCGTCCGGGGTAGAGGGGTATCTCGGCCTTTGGCCTTCCATTCACACTTGGTACAAATTCTTCGGCTTTAGAGCCAATGTCGTCCCGGACAAGGAGGCTGCCCCTACTGACAAAGCTCTAATTCAGTGTGGAGCGGCTTCCATCTCACCCCGAAAAAACTATGTCTTCCCCTGAGTTACTGGCCTAGAGTCTTGCAAGGGATGGGCCAGGACGTTCTTCTATGTGAGGAAACATACCGAAGAGGACCTGATTCGGCTGCGCCCCTTCTCTCTTGGCATCCCTGACAGAACTTTATGGGGTCGGATCCCAAAGAAGTCCAGCACCTTGGTGAACTTGGTGGAGAAACGCATCAAGGAGCTGAATCTATTGGAGTTATGTGGCGAAGACATCATGATCACCTTTATCCATAATCTGAACCTGTTTATGGCTATATGTTCTACCCTACCAAGAAGGAAGAATGATAATGCGCCCAAGATATGAACCTGTTTATGGGGGATGCAAAAAAAACTAGTATGGAATGTGTCTCTATGGCTTTAGAAAAACAATCAAGATTTCTTTTTGTTCCCAGCTATCTCTTCTTTTGTGTTCCACGACGTTCACTCCTTGCTATCTACTGCTTTTCTATCTAGTTTTGCACTGATAGGATGTTACAACTGCTAGGATGTTATCCATGCTAGGATGTTACCATGGATCATTGCTTGCTATCTACTGCTTTGCTATCTACTTTTGCAATGATAGGATGTTATCTATGCTAGCATGTTATCATGGATGGCTACATGGTAGATTTTTTGTTCTTCATGGTAGGATGTCATCTTTTTCTATGTGTTCTTCGTGGTCATGTAACTATGCAAAGAGAAACGTTCTAGGAATCACATTTGTTGATAGAACTACTGTAAAAAGAAGAGGAGGAGAGGGATTAGGGGAGTGGAGGAGAACACAGATCATGTGACTTACAGGGGAGCAGAGCTTATTTTCTTTTTCCTACTGAAAGAGGAGGTAATCTTGGGGATGTAACTGGTAATTACTTCACCAGGTACCTGGTAGGGAAGGAGGGGAGGGAGGGGATGTTTCTTTCTAGTTGTCTAGTCTATTTCCATGGAGGCTGGAACGAGATCTAGATGTAATATTGGCTTGGGGGAAGAAGGGGATCAGATTGGGGTGAGGAAGGGGAGGAGAGTCTAGCTGGCAGCGCCAATTCCACACGCGCGAGGGCTCGCGAGTTTCCTGCTAGCTGTTTTCGGGAAGTCCTGATGCTACACGATGAGTAAATAGGAAAGGACCACCTCGTAGGAACTGACCTTGGTAAAAGACAGCTCTAGGTCGACCTCGGTGTAGCCAGACCCCCAAAGAAAAGGCGATAACAAACTAAGTGGCGATATGTTGGCCAAACGGTGTGTCGTTTGACATCCCTAATCATGCATACACCCTCTGCTGACTAAGAGCATCTCCACTAGCATTCTCAGGAGGGCCTTCCCGGGCCGATTTTTTCATCCGGATGGCGAAAATTCGCCGAGCCGCGTTCCCAGGCGCCCAATTTTCGCCGGATTTGGCCCATTTTACATCCGGGGTTCCCAGGCCGAATCCGGGGCGCTGGGAATGCCGGATAAAGCGAATTCGGCGGAAAAAGCCCTCGTGTCGGTGGCCCTTCCCTGTCAGCGTGTGAATCGAGTCATCCCCATCCCGTCGCGTCGGCTCCCGCGACGGACTACCAAGCAGTGACCGCCTGTCTCCTAGGCCACGTGTCACCGTAATGGCGCACCACCACCAGCCCACCTTCCCGATGTTTCCACTTTTCCCGCCCACGCCGCTACACCCATCCCGCCTTCGCCACCCTTTCCTCTTTCGGCTATAAATGTCAGCGCCCTCGCCGCCTCCCAGAGAACACACTGTCACCTCCCATTCCCCACCAACAAGCTCCACCTTCGGCGACGAGAAGAACAGCTCGGCGGCAGCAATGGCGGAACGCTACCCTAGTGACCTGGCGGCGGCGAACGGCTTCGGTCGGTGTTCTCTGCAACCGTGGGAAGCACGGCTTCTCTACGACGCCAGCTACCCTGCGCCGTCAGACTTCCGGTGCCCGCCGACATGGAAGCTCAGCACGGGCGGCATGCCCGTGCCACCAGTGTCGAAGGGCGCCGAACTCATCGAGGAGATCTAGATGGCCATCGCCGCCATGGAGGATCCGGAGCTCACCAAGGACCCCGACAACCTCATGTACTAGGAGAACCACTACGCCAAGCACCGGAACCAAGAACTGGCAGCGCACGAGGGGGATGCCTGCCACCGAAGCGGCACAACGCCGTGAAATGGCGTCGGTGGTGGAGTGCACCAGGACGAACGCTGGCACGCCCGTAGTTAATTCTATGTTTTTTTGTAAGTTTTTTAGCCTAATGCAGTTAAAATTCGGGTATATATCCAAATTTGACATAATATAAAATCACCTATATTCGTATAATATCCAGTGGAGATGCTCTAATAGTATGATTCTACGCCTTGATTTTCTTTCCGAACAACATTTGAACCACAACTTGTAGAAGCTAGCACGATTCTAATTTCCAAATGCCTAATTACCAGGAAGTGGCATCCATGCTGCAACTCAATATTTTTTGTCCTTTTCCTTTTTTGCGATTAACTCATCATCATCAATATATCTATCATACCTGTATCAAACCATGGTCTCACCAGCGACATGATAACTGGGACAGTAACCTCGTATCATAGCAAAAACAAAGAGGCAGTAAGCAGTGACCGGACAGTCCACAGTATGGCCTTGATTCAAATCCCAACAGTCCCCCAGTGTGCACTGATTCAAGTCCCAACTGTAAGACACCGATCCTCGGTGGCAAACAGGCAGACGTCGATTACTCATTCAGAAGCCAGTGAGTGTCTCGGTAGTCAGTACTACTTAGGACTGTAAACCATTGACAGCACAATATTTTAAGATAGGAACGGCTGCAAACAGCGCATTCAGGAACAACTCTAGGGAATTTGAACAACAATCTTTGTACTAGAGCTAGATTTCCATGTCAGAATAACTGCACCGAGCACTATTCTTAGTTTCCGGACACTGAGACACCAACCTAGGGTAATTGGTAAACCATCTTATTCACCGTCTAATGTAGCTGGTCACACTGAACACCTAGGGACCAAAGAACTCTTCAGGAACATGAAACTTCAGACCGATGGCCTACAATAGAAAAATAACAGAACGTAAGAAATGGGGAATCAGACAATATATAGCAATTAAAATTTCACCAGTTAATATTATCGATGAAGTAACATAGCGAACAAAAACATAAAAAAGTTGACAGCTTTTGATGTGACAAATAATACTATAGGGTAGCCAGACAAGGTTACCACACAGAAGTACATAAACCTGATGGGTAGAATTTAAGATAGCCCAGTTTTCTTTGGACAAAATTAATCTTTTAAACATAACTAAATTATTTTAGATGGAGCTGGCATTCATCACACTCAAATGAAGTTCAACTATGGTCTATTACATTTGTGATTAGTAAAATGGCTACCAAAATGGGTATCTGAGATTTTCTTGTATCACTCTAATATGCTGCCTCAGCTAGCGGGTAGGGTCTTAAAACCATGCAAGGAAAATACCGCGTGAGGTAGTCAAAATGAAGATTAAACTAGAAACAGGTATCATCACTAAAGGAAAGGCAATTCTAAAACCTACTTCAATCTGCACTTGTTACCAGCCATGCCCAGCAAATTGTAATCTCTACTTCTTAGGAGGGGCTCCTGGACCCGGGAAAGAAAATAATCAAGCAAATGGAGCGCATTGAGCGAGGGTTTCTTTGGGAAGGGCGCGCTGCAGCCAACGGGGGCAGTTGTCACGTTAACTGGAAAAGAGTTTGCAGGCCAACCTCATATGGTGGCCTTGGCATACAAGACCTGGAACGCACAGGACTAGCGTTGCGTCTGAGATGGCAGTGGCTGAGCAAGACTGACGAAACCAGAGCTTGGCATGGCCTCGACCTGCAGTTCAGCACAACGGAAAAAGAATTCTTCTTCTTCCACTACCATGGAGCTAGGAGATGGCCAAACTGCAAAATTTTGGGAAGACCGATGGATCCGGGGTAAATCCATCCGCGAGATTGCACCCTTGCTATACGTATGCATCCCCAAAAACCGCCGCAAACAGAGGACGGTGGCCAAGGGCTTGATGAGCAACCGCTGGGCAAGGGACATTGCTGGGGTCCTAGGTATACATGAGATCGGCCAGTACCTCACTCTTTGGCATATGATTGAAGGAACCCAACTCTCCAGTCAGGCTGACGGAATGGTTTGGAAGTGGACAGAGAACGGCACATACACGGCAAAGTCTGCCTACCTCGCAACCTTCCACGGCTCGACACGATGCACTGCTTGGAAGCTAATTTGGAAAAACTGGGCACCCCCGAAGGTGAAGTTTTTCCACTGGCTAGCTGCTCTCGATCGTTGCTGGACAGCGGACAGACTCGCACGGCGAGGTCTACAACATCATCCGCGGTGCCTACTCTGCGATCAAGAACCAGAAACGACCCAGCATCTCATCATCGGTTGCCCCTTCACGCGACAGATCTGGCACGAGCTCTTGGCTACGATGCGCATGATATGTGCACCCCCGACAAACGAAACCTCGCTTTCCGAGTGGTGGGCTGTGGCTAGGCAGGCAACCCCCAAAGCCATGCAAAAAGGACTCGCCTCCGCAGCGCTGTTGATTCCCTGGATGATTTGGAAGCACCGGAACGACTGCGCATTCAACAGAGCAGCCCCATCAGTCCGAGACCTGATTGATAAAATCAAAGAGGCAGAGTCATGGATTACAGCAGGAGCTAGAGGCCTGAGAGACATTTGGCCAATGACCTGGGATGTACATTAAGAAAACCTTGCTTGTAATGATCTGTAACCTCTCAGGAGGTGTGTAACAGTCTCTACCTATTCAATGGAATAAAACGCAAAGTCTCCTTTGCGTTTTCTCGAAAAACTTCTTAGGAGGGGCTTGTAGGCTTGTAGCAAACTATCTATCTTTTCAATGAAATGAAACGCAAAGGTCTTTCGTGTTTTCTCGAAAAAAATACAAGCGCACAGAGTTCTATATGATTGCCTTTTTATTACTCCCTCTGATCCAAATTAGTTGACTCACATTTGTCTAGATTCGGATGTATCTATAATACTAAAACATGTCTAGATACATCCGAATCTAGACAAATGTAACTAATTTGAATCGGAGGGAGTATCATGAAATGATGTTTAAAGAGTTGATTCACATAGACTCAGTCAAATTTGAGAGTAAATCCTTCAGACCTCGGCTTAGAGATATCCAACTCACAAGTCCTCCTAACACACAAAGATGGGCTGACAAATCCATAGTTATATCACGGATTCTAAGGTGTTAGGTTAACAAACTCTGAAAGCAACAATCATGTTTAATCTGATGGTTCCTATTAGAAGCAGTGTTAAATTAAGCACTACTAAGCGCACGTTTAAGCGTGCCTAGGTGCGCGGAGGAAAAACGCCTAGCTCTTAATTGCGCTTAGTGCTTCAATCCTTCAGAAAAGGAAAAGGCGGAGGCGAAACACTCACTCAGCAGCCGCTAAATAGAACCTTGATTAGAAGCTTTAAGATCTGTATTATATATAACTACTCCCTCCGATCCAAATTAATTGACTCAGATTTGTCTAGGTTCGAATGTATCTAGACATGTTTTAGTGCTAGATACATCCGAATCTAGACAAATCGAAGTCAATTAATTTGGATCGGAGGGAGTATTAACTATTGTCATTTTTCCTAATAGCATCTCCGTAATCGGTTGCATAGCTAGCTAAAGGCTGGGATGCTACTTGCTAAACTGTCCATGGATCAGTTGAAAAGCAAACTCATGACAATAACTTCCAAATGGATACCACAAGTTCAAATACTGCTGGGATGCTACTTGCTAAACTGTCCATGGATCAGTTGAAAAGCAAACTCAATGACAATAACTTCCAAATGGATACCACAAGTTCAAATACTGCTGTATGGGTGTTCACTTATCGGATTCTAAGTAAATATATATCAGTAAACCAGGTCGTTGGTATTTCTACAAATGACAAGTGAAACTGTAAGGGGCATTTCGAGTTGCTGAATGTTTTAATCGAATAGAGAAACGCTAGTGCACTGTAGCTCAAGGGATATATGCTTGCCATACCTCAGCAAATTTTATATCTGCGTCACTGTGGTCGTTCTCTCTCCCAGCAGCATCACCAACATAGAAAGATCTGAAAAATCATGGCAAATCTCAGAAAGGGAGCCTGTTGTATGAATAGATCTTTAAGGGGGGAGGTGGGGTATGTGTTCATCCATCAACATACTGAACTGGCCCAAAAACATAAGCTATAAGGACACGGTGGGTAATATTAGTTACTGCATAATAGCACAACTCATTTTTAAGCTTGATCAACCCTGATATCAGATATGCACACAGCGCAATGATGTGGATCCCTTATTCTTTGTTTGGATTTAGCAGCAACAAAGAACGACAGGCGCTATAATTGGGAAGTCCATGTGCCAATCACTCAGCCAAATATAGGATAGGTGGTCAATTTTACACATATAACAACAGTAGCTTCATATGTATCATCACAAGACAGTCTTGTGAGTGCTATTGACAGATACCCCATCCGTTCCTTCTTATAAGGTGTATTAGTTTTTGCCAAAGTCAAACTACGCTAAATTTGACTAAGTTTTAAGAAAGAACTACCAACCTCTACAATAATATATTGGTATCATTAGATTCCTCATAAAAAATAGTTTCATATTGTACTTGTTTAGTACTCCCTCCGTTCAAAAATATAAGATGTTTTAGCCTTTTTCTGAAACACATGTATCTAGAATTCTTTTTTTGGAATGTTAGCAGGAGAACTGCTAAATCCAGTGATTAGATAAAAAATGGTCAAACGACCCACACTGCTCAGTTTGTTAGAGGGAAACCGGGCGAAAACCTGAACAACGGCAAGCCACACCTAAGCACACTCTCACGGTCCACGGGTCCCTCTGACTGAAAACCACCTCCAAGACGATGCCCCCAAGAGGGAATGCGACGCCAAATACCGCAGCCATCATACGATCTGGAAAACCAGATCTAGGGTTTCCCCCAGAGAAAGTTGGGAAAGGCAAGTGGGGCCTGCTACATTGACGCCTCCAACAAGGAAACGACGCCCGAAGGCGCCGCCGTCGACGACTCCGACCACAGCCAGAGTACGGCTTTCACCGGCATCCCCACCCGCTCAAGCCCAACAAGGAATCAGTCAGCCAGCACAACAACCTCGCTCTCTTGCCTCCACGGCCGATCACACCTCCCGGCAAGCCCGACATGCTGTCATCCGTCCTTCCTCTTCCCTGTGCTAGATGGGAGGATGCAACACCCGCAGCAGCGCCATTCCTCTCCCTTTGGGAGGATGCAACACCCGCGCAACGCCATTCGTCTCTCTCCAGGAGGATGCAACGCCCTGCACCATTCATCTCCCTTCGAGAGGATGCAACACACGCACCGTGCCATTCATCTACCAATGGAAGGATGCAACACCTGCAACGCAGCCATTCCTCTCCCCTCCAGCCACCACCAACATGCCAAGACGCCAGGGCCATCATGTGCTGCTGCCACCAGGAGCTGCACTGCGAGCAGGCCACCCCTGGCAGCCGCCCCGCCTGCTCCATCACTGCCTAGCGCTGTCGCCTTGCAGCCCTGGGCAGGCCCAGATCAGGCCCACGCCTGGCCCATCACCCATGCAGCGCCGTCGAGCTCACAGCCGCCGCCACCACCTCCCGGACCTCCACGCCTGGAGGCCTCGCCCGCGCCGCATCAACTCCACGCCGGCCCCGCACCACAGCGCCCGTCGATGGGCCGCATCGCCGCACCGCGCAGCCTCCAGTAACCGCTGTCTCCCGCGCGCAGAGGAGGTGTAGGGGGATGCCCTCCGCCTTCGGCGGCCGGGTGCCGGCGGCGGCAGCGGCCAGGGGTGGCCGGGATCGGGGCGACTTTTATTTAGGGTATGGGTGCCCTCCGGAGCCGCCCCACGCGAAAGCGACCCGGGAGGGAGAGTATTACTTCCTCATGTATCTAGAATTCTAGACGCATTTTAGTGTGTTGGTTCACTCGATTTGCTCCGAACCTACACAATAACAGACGCCTAGATACATGTCTTATAGAAAAAGGCTAAAACATCTTATAATTTGGAACGGAGGGGTATTAATGAGGTCGATAGTTTTTTCTAGAAACTTTGTCAAAGTTAGCGTGGTTTGACTTTTCAAAAAACTAATACAGCTTATAAGAAGGAACAGAGGGAGTATACAAGTCATCAGCAGGGGCATTGGTAAGAAGCAATGGTCCTGAATGAAAGCATGCCTTAAAGCACAGGCAGTACAAATATTGCAAAACAAATGAAGTATGTGTATTTGTGCACGTTTGCATGTCACCTGCTTGCCCACAAAACCATACATGCATAGAGATAATAAAACTATAATGAAGAAAATGAGTTTACGCTCAAGTCATTATGAAACTAATCAATTTAACAAAGTCTTGAATAGAATGATTACTGATCCATGTCGATGGAAATTCCAGAATTGAAATGCTCTGCCATCAACCACCACATTCCCGAATTCGGTTTGCGAAATTGATCGTCGGGTGTTGCTTTTCCTTTCCCTACACCACATGCAATGAAAACCTGCAGGAAAACACAAGCCATGTGTTTCTGACTATTAACTTACTGACTAGTACAAGAAATAACTGGGTGATGTTCAGTAAGCAAGATGTGATGTTCTGAATGTCATGAACAGTAGCAGACTGGAAAAAAATCATGGTGATCGGGTAATAGACTAATAATAATTACTTCCTCTGGGACAAACAAATAAGTGCTAAAGTTCTTCTATTCTTATGAATATACTCAGGGGATCGATCAGAAACTCAACAGATACTTATTAACACAAATATTAGAGAAAAGAAGATAGGTTCGCAAAATACCTGAATAGGGACTTTAACACACTCAATAAAATTGTCAAGGCGTCCAACTTTCGAGTCCACGGCCTGTTGCCGCTTATTCTTCCAGCGCTCAATGTTTGACTCGTTGGTGAATATGACCTGCCAACACCATACACCATGATTTTGAATAAACAAACCATGTGTATACTTATCTTGAAACAAAATGCACAGATCCAAGAGAAGAGTACAGTGATGGGAACAAAACAAGAACATAACTAACCAACTTGTAACCATCATTGTACAGGCTTTGCAACTTGTCAGGAATTGATTTATGCTGTAAAGACCACTTGTCTGCACCAGTGCTGCATTTGCAGCAAGTCAAAAGTTATTTACTGTTTTTTAAATATAGCAACAGCACTTAGAAGAGAAACATTCAGATCAGAAACTCCATTTGTCACATAGCATAATCTTAGGAGAGCACTCAAGACCATCAAAAGGACAAGCATAATTTTTTTCACAACAACTCTAGTTGATCTAGATACCAAATATTTTTCTTAGGAGATGGTTAGCTGAGACAACTATTTGTAAAAAGAAACAGCTGTTTTTAAAAAAGATACTGCTTGGGTCAAGGACGCTAAGGCAGAAAGATGGTTAATGATGAAAAGTTGTGATTTCCTAGCTTTCAAGACTCTTTAAGATTAGCATATCATAGTCTACAGGTTCTAACCAATATACGATATTGAGCACCCTAAGTACAGCCCACATCATGCATGCATGAATTGAACTTTTTCTAATTAATTCTCCATATTAGAGCAATAAGCCATCTGGATTTTCACAGACATTTCATGTTTATCTTTGCTTCTAGTCATAGCAGGATGTAGGACATGCTGGCCAACAGTTTTACATGCAATTTACATTATATGACTGCCCAACCAGAGCAACATTGCCCATAGTATTCAACTGTATGCAAATCTTTCCTTTAGCAAGTTAACTAAATGTGTCCACATTATAAATCGATGAATAATGGATACAGTACTCACAGAAGAAGCATGTCAAACACTTGCATCAAATGAAATTACTTAACATAATTTAAAGGGAATTAGTATAATACATCTTCACTGAGGTTTTGGCAAGGCACCCGTCGAAATCGAAAGCAGCAATCTTAGCTGAAGCATGAAGGCCATCATCCTGAACATAAGAATTGCAAAAAGGTTACTTTCTGACAATTTACATGACGTCATATTGCCAAAAGTACTAGAATGATAAGAGTATTGAAGTACAGCATAATACTCTTTTTGCTCAACAGACCTGCTCACGGAAAATAACTGTCTCAAAAGCTTTCCAGTGAGCAGGAAGGGTGGCATCCTGCATCAAAGACAAGAAGGTGTGTATAGCAATTCAGTACAGTAAATGCTTATCAACAGCCCAAATTAAAAAAACACCGTAGTGAGAATTGCTAGGAATTACAAAACCTTGTATTTTTTCTTGACATGAGAAGCTGAAAAGGATATCACAGTACCAACTCCTTTGTTTCCTGGGGATGACTGTTATGAGAAACAAAACAAGCATTATATATCAGATTAATAACCATGCAGTTGAGCTCTAAGATGAAGTTAAGAAAAGGAAAAAAATGTGGATACAGCACAAACAGTGACTCGGTAGTTCTCTCGACATTTTGCCACCTCATAACCTTGCTTACGTATTTGATTCAGTGAAGGGTAGGATTTTTCTTCGAAAATGTACAAGATAGAAAGGCGTATACTATAGTCATTCCTTACGAAGCACTCCCAAAATAAAAGGGCCCACATTCACCACCTCACAGCATTGGTATAAGAACATAAAATTTTGTAATAAAGTGCAAATAATAATAGGCTTACATTTGATGCTACATCTGACTTATTTATACAGCTTACCAGGAAGGTTCAAGGAAAACTGTAAATGCCAAACAACTGTTGCCTCCAAATAGTATGATAGACAAGTAGAGGGATTTGAAATTAGGCTTGACAAATTACCTCTACACATGGTAACATTAACTCTATCTGTTCAATGAAAAGAAATGCGAAGTCTTTGCATTTTCTCAAGAAAAAAACCTCTACACATGGTGAATCAGACCAAGCATTCCAAACTAACCAAATGATCATACAAGAAATGGCATGCCACACCTTCTGAAGAAGATCATAACTGTGCCAATTATTAATATGCAGAAAGATCAAGTAGCGACAGTGCCACTTTTGTTTAGACTAGCTCTATGAGTGGTGAAACTGTTAATTTCCTGATTCTGTAAATCCCACCAAATAAAAAAAAATCAAACAATTGCAATTGATTAAATTTTAACTTCTTAAGAATCAAAACCCTCAAAGTTCTCTGCAGTAAATACTAGGCATGGTAGAACACAATTGCCTTTTCAGCCAGCAACAGTTCAGGCAAAGATATATGGGCATTTATTTTTGAACGGGGTAATAGGCAGAAATATTCAGCACATGCTAGCAGGAACACCACTAATAGAACATGCATTTCAACAAGTGAGGAATGTGTTACCTTCTCAGGCTCTCGCAACTCCTCGCGATTGTCATCCTGCACACACCCCAATTTCAAGCAGTTGCAATTAATTAAAACCCAAACTTCATAAGAATCAAACCTCGAAGTTTGCTACAGTACTGGGCACGAGAAAATACATTTGCCTTTTCTGCCACCTCCACTTCAGGCATAGATATATGGGCATTTGCTTTGTTTGGACTTGGCACTTCCAGTGTACTGACTGCAGCCTCGTAACTCTTATTATTCTGAAAATGAGTAAATTTTATGGCTTGCACATACTTCTACAGAACTATTGCAAATTTGGAATTTATTAGTTGAAAATATTCAGCGTACAGTAGCAGAAACACCACCAATCAGAATAGGCAATTCAACAAAGTGGGGAATGTATGTGTTACCTTCTCTAGCTCCTGTAACTCCACGCGATCGTCATCCTGAAGGCCCTCACAAAGTCTGGAGTTTAGGCCCCAAGGGAAAAAACAGAGAAACACTAAATATGAATGAAGTGAAACCTCACAGAGCCCAAACCTTAATGGAGTCGAAGCCGTTGAGCTTCTCAACAGGACCCAGCGGATGTGACGAGGTGGGGAAGCAGGCGACGTGGTACCACTTGGTGCTGTCCCAGCCACGGGGGTCATGGGCTTCGACACCGAGGCGAAGTGCGCCCTTCGCGATGCTTACGTTGCAACCCTTGCAGGTGGAGCGGGCAGACGTGGCGTATTGAACAGAGACAGTTCCCTTCTCCGCTTCAGGCAAAGATAGATCAGCCTTTGCTTTCTTCGGACTCGGCTCTTCCAATGGACCGTCTGCAGTCCGGTCTCTCTTATTATCCTGAAAATGGTGGATTTCTCGATGTCATGGAACTGTACATAATCTCTTAAGGAGCAAAGCTTCATTTTACAAGGGATATCCAGTAGTATTCATTTGCTCACCATAAACTCTAATATTCTATTGAAAGCTACCCAAACATTGCAGACTTGTCAATTTCGCAATACCATTCCACATTACTCAAAAGTGACATCTAGTAGGCAGAAATGTTCAGCAGAGGGGTAGCAGGAACGCTACTAACAGAACAGGCATTTCAACAAGTGAGTAATGTGCTACCTTCTCAAGCCCTCGCAACTCCTCGCGTTCGTCCTCCTGTACACACCGAATAAACCCGGAGTTCAGCGGCACCTCAGAGGACGAAACAAGACACTGAAACAGAATAGAACGAAATACGAATGGAACAAAAAAAAAACACCCAAACCCCCACAAACCTTAAGCGAATCGAACCCCGGGACCTTCTCGACGGGGCCAAGCGGGTGTGAGGAGGCGGGGAAGCAGGCGACGTGGTACCACTTGGTGCTGTCGTAGCCACGGGGGTCGCGGGCATGGGCGCCGAGGCGGACCGCTCCCTTCGCGATGGTCGCGCTGCAGCCCTTGCAGGCGGAGCGAGCGGACTTGGCATACTCGACGGAGACGGTCGCCTTGGCGGCGGACGCCGCCGGCGAGGTCGACATTGTAGCGCGGGCGATGCGAACGGCAGCGGGGAGGAACACGAGGCTGGGGTTTCTGGAGAAGAGGGAATGGAGGAGCATGCGAGGTGGGGATGGACTTGAGCAGAGGGTGGGGTGGGGTTGGGGCGGTTGCTAGGGTTTTGTGCAGGCGGTCGGCGCTGGAATCACGGCGTGGGGAGAGGCAAGGGCGGGAAGAAAGAGGAAGGTGGGGCAGCGAGCCCTGGTGTTTGGCGTGTTCTCCGCTGACCGCTGCTGCCGTCGTTGTTGGTCACAGGTTGGGGAGAGATTTTAAGAGCAACTCGAACTGTACCGTACCTAAGAGCATCTCCACTAAGGGCATGGAGATTGGTTTAGCAGGTGGTGTTTGTATAGAGAATATTATAGACAACTTATACAATAGTCTATCTGTAAAATGTCTATTTTTAGCCAATTATGTGTGAGTAAATTACAGACACCACGCATACAATAACAAAATACCGTATGTAAGCTGTCTGTAACATTACTATAGACTGTCTAGAACTTTATAGACAGTCTCACACTCTCTCCTCTCCACGTCATCAAAACTATCTATAACCTCCCGTTACAGACAGCTGACTCAGCACTACTGTACATGCCCTAAGGCCTTTGAGGGCCGCCGGCGCCAATTTTCGGCCCCACCCGCGTCCCCCAATTTGGTTTTGGCGCCGGCGCGCACGCTCAATTTACCCGGCGCGCCTGGTTGAAACCTAATTCCAAAGGAGGCTAGTGGGGCGCCGGAGGGCGGGGAAAAGTTCGGCGGGCCAGCCTTGTCGGCGACCTAGTTGAAATTATTTCATTTTCCCACCAAAATTAGCGTCGATTCCCTCTAAAATTAGCCCCTATCTCCCCCCTGCACTCCCGCCTCGCCTCCCACTCCCGCCATTTCCCAACAAAGACCAGACCGCGCCACCATGCCGCCGAAGAAGTACGCCGCTCCCCGAGCGATGGCAGCAGCGCCGCCGACGAAGAAGAGGGGCAAGTCAGAGAAGGAGCGGCCGGAGGGGATGAGGAACGCGGAGTGGGTGTTCGACCTGCAGCGCCGGCAGGTCGAGAACGCCAGCCGTCGGCAGAGAGAGCCCAGGGCGAGGAAGAAGCGGGCCTCAGAGGCTCTGGCCGCGGAGGTACTCATGGTGCAAAGAGTCGCCCACATGGCGGGCATGCCGAGCTTCCCCCCACGCGCGTGGGGGAGCCAAGAGAGTGTCTCGTCACCGTCGCCATCTTCGGCAACAACCCAGGCTGGGTCGATGTCCTAGGACATCCAAAGTACACCCAAGCTATCTTGCTTCTCGCCGTGTGGGCCACTCGACGTGGGTGGCAGCTTCAACCCCAATGCCTTCAGCGCCATCGACCTCAACGCCAGCTTCAACCTGACCGGCTCTCCTGCTCTCCGCCGCCCCCTCTTCCACAGCGGTATGCCCACCACCGATGTTAGTAGTGGCGACAGCCATGGGGTGCTCGACGGAACGACGCTGGGCACCGACGCCATCATGACCGACATGGTCAACGGTGAGGGGTTGCCACCGTTCTACACGTAGGAGGAGGCGGAGGCCTATGACGGTTGTGACGACAGCCAAGAACCTTGGGAGAATGAGGCCTACGCGTTCGCCGAGGACGACGAGGAGGAGGTGCAGGTGCCCGCGTCGGTGCCCGAGGAGGTGCACGTGGTCAAGAAGAAGAAGAATGGCGGCCGCGGCCCAAAGTGGAGCTCACGGGAGGACGAGTGCCTCACCATGTCTTGGAAGTCGGTCAGCATCGACCCCTTCACCGGCGCGAACTAGAGCTTCGAGGCCTACTGGCTGCGCGTCAAGGCGGCGTACGACGAGCAGCGGCTCTTGGACCCCTACTTCAAAGACTTGTACCACGACCGCAACGACTCCGGCATGTCGCATCGCTGGCACATGATCCAGCATGCTTGCAACAAGTGGCATGGCGTCATGGAGGAGGTGCGTAGTGTCCATGTCAGCGGCACCAACTTCGAGGACCAAGTAAGTGAACTCACCGTGTCCACTATCCATTGTAGCCTAGTGTTTGGTCGCCGGCCATTGATCACGGCCGTTTGTTCGCCGCATTTCATTGCTTTGGTAGATGCGCGCCATGATCACCGCCTACCGTGAGGACAACGACGATGTCGAGTTCAAGTTCATCCATGTGTTCGCCAGGATCGAGATGTGCGACAAGTGGACCGAGACGCGCACGGCGCTCGCCAAGGGCAAGTACGACCCCGACGTGCCGCCAGCTCTCTCCTCGGGAGGCCATCCGATCGGGCAGAAGAAGACCAAGGCGGCGAGGGATGTCGCGCCGGCCATCGAGAAGCTGCACAGCTCGATCATGACATGCATGGCGGATGCCGCCTCGCACGCTGCCGAGAGGGCGGAGCAGGCCGCCAAGATGGAGCAGGTTGCCGCGGTCAGGTGGGCGTCGGTCATCGAGAGGCAGGACGCCAAGCTCGAGCTGATAAGGGCCAATATGGCCACGAAGAAGAGGAGGGATGACCTGTCGATCCTCATGGTCGACACTAGGGACATGGACGCTAACATGCGGGCGTGCTGGGAGGCCCAGCGCACCGTGATCCTGTACGAGGTCCGAGGTCCACCGGCATCCACTACCCTAGCACCTGCGGCACCCACTACCCCAGCACCAGCGAGCGCACCGACGACAGGCACTCCCCCGTCGGTCATCGATGTCGCCACCGCCGTCTGATGCGCCGCTATGCTTTGTGATACTGGCGCGGCTTCTTTTGATTGCTAGACTATGATAATTTGCAGCAATTTGCGACGATGGGATCGTTGAGACTTTGTTTTGTAACCATTAAACGCTTAGACTATTTATGTTCGGCTATGCGATCGGCGATTAGTCATTCTACCCGTCATATTTTTTCTTATTCGAATTTCTAATTTCTAATTTGGGGGCCGATTTCGGGGTTACGGCTGGAGACCGGCTCCCCCAATAGCCGGTTCTTGCGTCGGCGCCCCCCCCCCATATGGTCTTACATCGGGGTTAAATTGGGGGTTGTGAGTGGAGATGCTCTAAATGCATAAAATCTTAAAACGCGTATGGAAAACGATTTTACAGTCTCCGAAAAGGCTAACACTGTAAATCCAAAGTGTGACCCAACACTTTTTTCTTTTTTTCCCGCTTTCTTCTTCCTCGTGCGCGCGAGCTCGCCCTCCTGCCGTGCCTGGCCGCCCCTGCACCGCCCCGTGCTATTTTTTAAAAATAATATGAATTAATTAACCAATATCACAAATAATACTGAAAATTAGGAATTTTGAAAAGTAGCACGGGCCTCGGTACTTGAACCACCAACAAACACTTGTCGGTAATTGAACCACCGACAAGCACCCGTCGGTGTTTGAACCACCGACAAGCACACCACCCTACGCCGGCTGCACCTGTCTCTAACAGGCCTATCGGTGGTTCAACTACCGACAAGTGCTTGACGGTGGTTCAAGTACCAAGGCCGCACTACTTTTCAAAATTCCTAAATTTGAGTATTATTCATGATATTGATTAAATAATTCGTATTATTTAAAAAAAAATCCCCGGCTGCCTTGGGCCTGTCGACCCTGGCCACGCCCCGGCCGCCCTGGGCCTATCGCCCCTGGCCGCGCGAGGTCTCAAGCTTTGCGCGCCCGTCCCTGATCGCGAGTCAGCTGTGCATGCCCCTGCCGCGCACGCCCCTGGCTACGCGAGCGCCTACTCCTAGCCGCAGCGACTAGAAATTGGTGGGGCGATTTGCAGCGCTCGCCTCTCGCCGAAACCGGCCCGTCTCGAGCCGATTGGCCAGAAATTGGTACAGAGATGGTTAGAATCAAAGCGGCGTGACGACATCGACGGCCTCGCGCCTCATGGTCTCCCGTGCAAGGCGTGTCGCACGCCCTCGGTTGGGCGGTGAGAACAGCTCTAGCACCTCACCGAAGCCTAACGGAAAATTGAGGTCATCGTGGCTGCTGCCGTGGAGGTGGACGTTCTCGACTTCATGCACCCAAGCCGCTTGTCGTGCCGACTGGAAAGTCCCTAGCCAGATTTGGTGCCCAATGTTGCGGTCGGTGATCTCCACCACCTAGGTCCCCCATCTCCGTTGTCGCACGCCGTGGGAATGGATGGTCGGTGCCAATGACGGTGGAAGGTCTACTAGCAGCCTAGATTGGGCCCCCACGCACGCTGCCGCCCTGAATGATGATTCGTCCATCTCCTACGCGACGGTGGAAGGAGCGGCGCGTCGGTAGAAGCTGAGCGGCATGACGGTGGGAGCTGAGTAGTGTGGTGTGAGGATATTTTTAGTCCTCGTCATTGCAGTCGAGTAAATATAGGAGAGTGGGGTGGAATTTTAGGGAGAGGTTTCCTAAATAAAGTCCTCTAACCGGTTTTTGCGGCTTCGGTTATGTGCGAATTCGGTCGTTAGAGCAACTCTAGCAGACACCGTATCCGCCCGACATGAGGCACCGAGAACGCACTTCTCAGGCACAAAATTGTCGCTAAAGGAGATATTCCTTAGAGGCAAATAATAAACATGTTTATTATCATATTTTATTAGTTCATAATAGTATTATATCATGCTATAATTGTATTAAGCGGAAATGTTGATACATGTGTGATGTATAAACAAACCAGAGGTCCCTATTAGCCTCGATTTAACTAGTTCATTGGGCAGCTGATAATCAAGTGAAAAGGGTAGTTTACCCTCTAATATTTTTGGTTGACAATGACACCGTAGTTAGAGCGGACTAATGCTACCTTCTAGTGTCTTAAGCAGGCTTTAGACCGCTAGTATATTGGAAGATCGTCAGAGACTCCCCCCCCCCATTTTGATAACGAAGATATGTGTGAGAGTTTTGCTTATACATGTAACTTGAGTCTTTAGGAACTCCGCACTATTAAGAGAGATTATCTTGATGAGCTTGTTGGGGATGAATTCCTAAGACATATATACACCCCATACACCCACTTGTTCCATCACTAAAGAGAGAGGAGATGGAAATCTACTTTTCATAGCATTTTTGCAAAGTTCGTGTGCAAGCCGGTTGAACCGGCTCCCATACCGAGTGGTCCGGTACTAGTGTCGGAAAACTGAACCCAAACCGGGATTCTCGATTCCCTTTACCGGGTCTATCTGGGTTTGTGTATAGGGACCTAACCCGGTTTGGATTCCGGTCTTCCGGCCTGTATACCGTGCGGTCCGGTGTGGGGGCCGGTCCAACCGAACTTCGCAGAAATACTCTAAACGACTAGATTTCTCCCTTGGGTATAAATACCACTTCTTCCACCTTGAGAAGGTTAGGCATTTCAGTTCATATCCATTCTTAAGGCTCTTTCTCTCCCCCTATTGTTGAAACACAATTAATTGAGGATCTTCCATTCTACCCAACCAATTCCAAATCTCTTTGGTAGAAAACAAGAGGAGGTCCTGATCTACATTTCCACCAAGCCAAAGTTCATTCCCCTTGAGTTTATCGAGTTAGCTTGTTACTCTTGGGTTTGTGGGAAACCCTAGGAGGCTAGGGTCGCCCGGAGACATTCAGCTTGTGATTTGCTCCGTGGAAAGTGTGTGAGGGTTTGCGGACTACCTTAAAGTCTACCACGAGTAAGTGAGCTATTCCTTCGTGGGATAGGCTCGGAGAAGAAGGTGAGCCTTCGTGGCATTGGGGAATACTTCGTGGAACATCACACCTCTCCAATGTGACATAGCCCCCTTCCCAAAGGTAGTGAACACGGGAATACATCTTCGTCTTTGCGTGCTTCGGTTATTCCTTAACCAATCTCTTACTTGTGTTGTTTACCTTGTGATAGCCTTCGTGCTTGAAGTATCTTGTATCATCATCTAGGTTGCCTCACCTAGTTTGCATTTAGGCACACTTATATTCCGCAAAGCCTAAAAGTTGCAAAAGAGTACAAAGAATTTTGTAGAAACCTATTCACCCCCTTTCAGGTAAACCATCTTACACTTTCAATTGGTATTAGAGCCTAGTGCTCTTCTAAGGGCTTTACCGCCTAAGAGAAAAAATGGTTTTCTCTGATGATGATGAGGGGAAGACTTATTCGGTCAAGGATCTCCATGAACTCTTTGCCAAACAGTCCCTTGAAAAGGCTAAGGCGGATTCCGATCTCCTTGCTCGAATAAGTTTTCTTGAGGGACATTTTACGGGGATGGCCGAGGGGGTCATGCTTGCTGGACCTTCGGTAGTACCTCAAGGGAGGTCGATGGACACCGGTAAGGAGGCCATGAACGAGGCCTCTAGTGAGAGTGACCCGAAAGCCTCTATGCCTCCTAATCCATTTCCGTATATATATATATCCTAAACAAAAAAACATCATGCCTCATATTAATGGTTCGGGTCCCGCACCTCACTATGATGGATCTCACTTCTCTCATTGGAAAGTTTCTATGGAATCTCATCTTCGCACCTATAGTGTGGAGCTTTGGGAGATTGTGGGCAAGGGCTTCTATCCACAAGATCCAAACAATCTCACTCCGGGAGAATACTATGACCGTCAACTAAATGCAACGGCTTGTGACAAGATAAAGAGTGCCATTCACCGCACTCTCTATGATCAAGTTAGCAACATCCCCACCACAAAGGAGCTTTGGGAGAGGATTGTCATTCTTCAAGAAGGAACATACCTTATCCAAAAGTACAAGTATGAAGCGGACCTAACCCAGTTTGGATTCCGGTCTTCCGGCCTGTATACCGGGCGGTCCAGTGTGGGGGCCGGTTCAACCGAACTTCACAGAAATACTCTAAACGGCTAGATTTCTCCCTTGGGTATAAATACCAGTTATTCCACCTTAAGAAGGTTAGGCATTTCAGTTCATATCCATTCTTAAGGCTCTCTGTCTCCCCCTATTGTTGAAACACAATTAATTGAGGATCTCCCATTCTACCCAACCAATTCCAAATCTCTTTGGTAGAAAGCAAGAGGAGGTCCCGATCTGCGTTTCCACCAAGCCAAAGTTCATCCCCCCTTGAGTTTATCAAGTTAGATTGTTACTCTTGGGTTTGTGGGAAACCCTAGGAGGCTAGGGTCGCCCGGAGGCATTCGGCTTGTGATTTTCTCCGTGGAAAGTTTGTGAGGGTTTGCAGACTACCTTAAAGTCTATCACGAGTAAGTGAGCTATTCCTTCGTGGGATAGGCTCGGAGAAGAAGGTGAGCCTTCGTGGCATTGGGGAATACTTCGTGGAACATCACACCTCTCCAATGTGACGTAGCCCCCTTCCCAAAGGTAGTGAACACGGGAATACATCTTCGTCTCTGCGTGCTTCAGTTATTCCTTAACCAATCTCTTACTTGTGTTGTTTACCTTGTGATAGCCTTCGTGCTTGAAGTATCTTGTATCATCATCTAGGTTGCCTCACCTAGTTTGCATTTAGGCACACTTATATTTCACAAATCCTAAAAGTTGCAAAAGAGTACAAAGAATTTTGTAGAAACCTATTCACCCCCCTCTAGGTAAACCATCTTACACTTTCAATTGGTATCAGAGCCTAGTGCTCTTCTAAGGGCTTTACCGCCTAAGAGAAAATATGGTTTTCTCTGATGATGATGAGGGGAAGACTTATTCGGTCAAGGATCTCCATGAACTCTTTGCCAAACAGTCCCTTGAAAAGGCTAAGGCGAATTCCGATCTCCTTGCTTGAATAAGTTTCCTTGAGGGACATTTTACGGGGATGGCCGAGGGGGTCATGCTTGCTGGACCTTTGGTAGTACCTCAAGGGAGGCTGATGGACACCGGTAAGGAGGCCACGAACGAGGCCTCTAGTGAGAGTGACCCGAAAGCCTCTATGCCTCCTAATCCATTTCCGTATATATATCCTAAACAAAAGAACATCATGCCTCATATTAATGGTTCAGGTCCCGCACCTCACTATGATGGATCTCACTTCTCTCATTGGAAAGTTTCTATGGAATCTCATCTTGTCACCTATATTGTGGAGCTTTGGGAGATTGTGGGCAAGGGCTTCTATCCACAAGATCCCAACAATCTCACTCCGAGAGAATACTATGACCGTCAACTAAATGCAACGGCTTGTGACAAGATAAGGAGTGCCATTCACCGCACTCTCTATGATCAAGTTAGCAACATCCCCACCACAAAGGAGCTTTGGGAGAGGATTGTCATTCTCCAAGAAGGAACATCCCTTATCCAAAAGTAGAAGTATGAAGCGGCCAAGTCGGAGATGAGCATGTTCATTAACCACGATGGTGAGTCCATCATAGAAGCATGCAAGAGACGTGTTGCCCTCCATGTGAAGATTGATGGTCTTGGTTGTGACAAGTATGATGATGAGCTCATCAAGTCCAAGGTTCTCTCCATGATCTCCACCTCCGACAAGAAGCTTGCCTTGAACTTGCAACTCCTAGATTCAGCTCACCACTTCTCTCCTGATGATCTAGTATCATATCTTGTTGCCACGGATAACATGGCAGATGAAGGACAAAAAATCAAGGAGATCAACCATGCCATTAGGCCTTATCATTCCCTAGCATTGAAGGCCAAGTATGTGAAAGAAAGTGTTGCGAATGAAGAAGAGAGTGATAGTGATGGGGTTGACGACATGCTATCTCAACTTGCTCTCTTCACCAAGAACTTGAAGTTCCAAAGAAGAAGAAGATCAACTGGGCCAAGTGAGAAGAAGAGGACTTGCTACAATTGTGATGAGTCGGATCACTTTGCCGACAAATGCCCATATGAGAAGAGACTTGACAAGCCCAAGTATGAAGAGGGCGCCAAGCCAAGATTGAAGCTAAACCCCATCAATGAGAGGTACAAGAGGAACAAGAAGCATGATGGCAAAGGCTTCCTAGGCCAAGAATACTTATCTAGTGCGGAGAGTGAAGATGAGGAGAAGGTTGTGGGAGTGGCCGGTTTGGCTTCTGCCAAACCCGGGTCACTCTTCACATATAACTACACCAAGGACTATGCCGATGACTCCATCACTCCCAAGGTCACCGGTACTTGCCTTATGGCACAAAGATCCAAGGTCACATGCGATGTGGAGAGCGAGGACAGGGAGGAGGTGTGTGGTGAGCCTAGTTTGGTTTACACCTAACCTGGCTCACTACTCACATACGACTACACCAAGGACTACATCAATGTATCTCCTACTCCCAAAGTTGTCGGCTCTTGCCCCATGGCAAGGAGCACCAAGGTAATCTCTTCACCTCCATCTCTATCTAGCATCTTGGATGATCATGTTAGTGCCAATCATAATGATGAATTTTATGAAAACTATATACAAGAAATGTATAAAATCATGAAGTCCCTTCCGATCAATGCTCGTGCTAGATTCAAGCAATTAATGAACCTTGTCAATTCACGTGACGAGACCATTTATAGCTTGGAATCTCATATTGATGATGAGAAACAAAGATTCAATCTTCTTGAGCAAGAGCTAGGTAAGGAAAAGGACATTACTTCCCTTCTTAAAGAACGAATTGAAATCTATGAACTAGACAAGGCAAAAGATGTGGATACCCTAGATAGATATCACCTTGTACCAAGAGCTTGATACTTCAAAGAAAGAACTTGAGATTGTTCATGCTTCTCTCACCAATGACCTTGAGGACCTTGAGAAAGCTAATTTGCTTGTCAAGTGTGAGCTCATAAAACTTGGGGAGAATCATGATAAACTTCGAGTGTCCTATAAAAAGGCTCTTGGTACATTGAAGGATCCAATTATTGTCGATAATATTACTTGTGCCTCTAACCCTACCTTGGATCAAGCTTGTCTCCTTAAGGAGAATAAGAAGTTGAAGGAACAACTTGATATGGAGCATCTCAAACCTACCTCCAAGGGCAAGATTCTTGATGGGATTCTTGCTTGCTAAACAATGAGAGCTCCAAGGCAAGGTATGGGGTTTGACCCCAAGAATGACAAGAATGGTGCCAACCCACCTAAAAAGATCAACTTTGTGCGTGAAGGGCACAAGGTGGTTGACCAAGTAAATAAGAATGTTGTGAATGGGGGAGCCAAGAGGCAACCCCAACCACAAGTTTCCGAGAAAATCAATCCATCCTATGTTATGTAAGGGCACTCAAGGAGATGTGTATGCCAAATATGTTGGCCCTCACAATGGTTATGCTTATAGGTGGTACTTGATGGCTCGTGGTTGATGTAGAGCTCGTTGGGAACCCCAAGAGGAAGGTATGATGAGCAGAGCAACAAGTTTCCCTCAGTTATGAAACCAAGGTTTAATCGAACCAGTAGGAGCAAGGAAACACCCCAAAGGTGTTACTAGCTAAGCCTTGGCAGGGCGCACTACCGGTGCTAGTAGCAACGTGGAGACCTGCACAACACAACCACAGAACTTTGTCCCCAACTTGCGATGAGGTTGTCAATCTCACCGTGTTTTGTGGAAAACAAAGGATTAAACGTATCGAATGGAAAGAAGTAAAAGTTTGCAGAAAGTAAACACAAAACAGTAACAGTTTATAGATTGTATATAAAGAAAAGGACCGGGATCCATAGTTCACTAGAGGTGGCTCTCCTTAAGATAGATAACATGCTGGGTGAACAAATTACAGCGGGGAAATTGACAAACATCGAGAAAGCAATGCATGCATATACTAATCATCTTGACTCCTTTGAGACTTGATTGGGCATTACAACATAATACATAGACCGCCATCCAACTGCATCTATGACTAATAATCCACCTTCAGGTTATCATCCGAACCCCCTCCAGTATTAAGTTGCAAGCAACAGATTATTGCTTTATGATTTGCATGTAAAGTAAACAATACAATTGTTCTATGAACAAAGGATTGTTGTTTTCTCCCTAGTAGCAACAGGCACATCTAGTACCTTAGAGATTTCTATCACTTCCCCAGATTACCAGAGGCATGAACCCACTATCAAGCATAAATACTAACTCTTGGAGTTGCTAGCATCTACTTGGCCAAGATAGCTACTAACAACGGAAAGCATTCAAGATCACAAATAACAAAGACATGATAGAATCAATAATCAATCTGAAATAGCATCTCAATATCCATCGGATCCCCGCAAAGACAACATGCAGAATTACAAATAGATCATCTTGATCATGAACGGAGCTCACAAGATCTAGACATGAAAGCACAAAGGAGGAGAACCAGCCATCTAGCTACTACATGGATCCCTAGTCCAAGGATGAACTACTCACGCATCACACCGGAGGCTTGCATGGTGATGAAGAAGGCCTCCAGGATGAATTCCCCTCTCTGGTAGGGTGTCGGGAAGAGCTTCAGATCCCTCCCAATCTAGGGATGGAGACGACGGCGGCTACAGACTTGTTCGTGGATTTTTGATCGGGTACCTTAGGGTTTTCGTCCTGAGGGCATCTTATAGGCGGAAGGGGAGGCCGAGGGGGTGCCAGGGTCGGCCAGACCACCCCCTGGCGCGGGCCAGGCCTGGTTGCGCGGCCAGGTGGTGTGGCTGGCCTCTGGCCCCTCTTCGTCTCGTATTCTGGCATCTCATGACTTCCGGAAAAATAGGCACTTTAGCTTTTGTCCCGTCCAATTCTGAGAATATTCATTTTCTGACTTTCCTGGAACCCAAAACAGCAGAAAACAGGCAGCTGGCACTGTGGCTCTTGTTAATAGGTTAGTCCAAGAAATCATATGAAAAGTACTCCAAAGTGTGGACAAAACACAAGAAAGTGGATAAAACTAAGCATGGAACATCAAAAATTATAGATACATTTGCAATGTATCAACATCCCCAAGCTTAACTCCTGCTCGTCCTCGAGTAGGTAAGTGATAAAAGGAAAGAATACTTTTTGAGGTGACATGCACCATCAAAGACTTGATCAAAGTATTTGTAAAACATTCAAAGCTGGGATCATAGTACTTCAATCATAACATGAAAGACAAAGTTCTAGCAATAAGACAAAGAAACTATGATGCAACATGAAAAGGCACAAACAAACGATTCATGAATAACAATGCTTTGCAAGACGTTTGTTTCACATAAAGAAAACATAGCATAATAGTATTCAGCTTGTCCCTCATAGAGTAGCAAATATAAATGCATAGGACACCTTCAAAGTTCATAAGAGTGACTAGATACAAATAGTTTAAGACAAGCAATATCAAAGTATGCATCAATCAACTAGTCCTGGGACAATGCACATAGAACTAAGAATGGCCACTATGCTCTCAAAGTAGGTGGATAAAGGTAGAAGGTGGAGACTCAATATAATGGTGGAAGAAAGGCCTTCATAAAAGGAAGTAGGGATTCAAGTCTCATAAAGAGCTTCCAAAAATTATGGTACTTATAGCTTTCAGCTCTCGTTGCCCCTATCATAAGCATCTTGAAGGTGATTAAGGTTAAAGTGACACAACTAAGAGGATATGCTTGACAAGTTATAAACCGAAATATCATGCCCCTTACTTACAAAGACCGAACCTCATGCTACTCAACTTTAGTCACAAGTAAGCTCTTGTCATTCTAAGTACATGTGTATCATTAAGAACCGCCAACGGGGTACCCCTTGCACATGATACGAGAGCTTTCCCATAATCAAAATGACAAGGCAAGCAGACAATGAGCATCTCGGCGATCTTTTTATTTGCTATTTGCATAGGTTTTTATTGAGGATGATTCATAGAGTGCTCATTATGGTGATGCTGCAAGTTTCCACCATGATTAGGCATGGCTTAGGCTAGCAGCCCAGGCGTTTCTCTAACACACATACAAACTCCATGATCTTACAAGTTCCACTTTTATTTCACACCGCCGGGATCCGTAAGCAAAAGAACATGATATCAACAGGGTACAAAGTACAAGTGCAATGTTGAAAGTGTTCCCCATGATACATGGTTTTGCTAATTTCAACTTATAAAGCGCAAGCATATATGCAACAAAGAAGGACCCAATGGTTCAAGTTTATTAAGGGCAAGAAAAGTAAAGTGTGCCATCAAGTTCGTGAGAGCTTTAATCACTAGTTTTCTCATAACAAGTTTATTTTGGAAGATAAACAAAAGCATGAATATACTTGGAATAGCATAAGCTAGTGGGCAGGTATGGTGGACTCTTTGGAATAACTTGGTTTAAGGAGTTGGATGCATGAGTGAAACTCATACTTGGTTGTGGAGGCTAGCAAAAGACTGGGAGCGACAAACTAAGAGAGCAATAATGGACATAATCATGCAGAGCGACAAAACATCATTGATCAAAGCATAAAGTGATACTACAAGTTGAAAACTAAAGGATCATAAAGGCTATGGTGACTTGAGATAGTAATAACATGGTGTGAGCATGCGCCAAGTCAACCCAAATAAAGCATCAAAGGAGAATACCACTATACTATGCTTTAATATGCTAAAACAACGCATGATTCATCCAAGGCACATTAAACAATCTCAATTGTTTATAACAAGTCATGCTACAGCAAAGAATACTAAGTATAAAGCCAAAACAATATCAAGCAAGGCATGACAAAGCATAGGCCACAGTAAAAAACGAGCTCTTTTTACCACATAAGTATGAACTTTCCTACTCTTTTCCAAACCAAACCAAACTATTGGCAAACCAAATGTATGAAAGAGGGGGTCCAACCAATTTATTCAGAAAACTAAACAAACCAAGCAAACTAAAAACCAAAACGAAAACGAAAAAGAAGACGCTCCAAGAACAACACAAATGTGCATGAAACAATAAAAATGAAGCGTTTGGAAGAAACCTGGGATTTTTATTGATGAAGAAGGGGATGCCTTGGGCATCCCCAAGCTTTGACGCTTGTACTTCTTGGATATTTATTGGGGTGACACGCGTGGCATCCCCAAGCTTGAGCTTTAGTCCATACTTCTTCTCATTGCTCATTCCTTCCATACACCTGAAAATTTTCCTTCATACAAAACTTCACACAATCTTTATTAGCAACATTAGTGTACTCAAGATAAAAGGTCTTAAGGTTCAGTTCTAACACCAAATAAAATCCTATTAGAACATTATCTACTGTATCACTTCCCTCATAAATCTCAATTCCCCAAAAGAACTCAAAAAGGAATCAACAAGAAGCAAATGCAGAAAATGGCAGAAATCTGTCAAAACAGACCAGTAGGTAAAGATGAATTTTTTCGAAGACCTTCTGTTGCTCAAATCAAAAAGTGTTGAACTAACGAAAGCTAGATAACAACCTGGGGCAGAAGCACAAACATTCACGCCTCAAAAAGACGTTCAGAGATTTTACACGAATTTTTATGGTGAAGCACAAAATTCTGTTTCGGGACAACAACTTTCCCAATCATTACTTCTCTCTCAACAGAGGTTACTCTTGGCACAAAAAGCAAATAAAAAGGATCAGGAGCGGTTATTACTGAAGTAATAACTTCCAAGACTCATCTAAAACTTTTGGGTTATCTCCCACTAAGTACTTTTCTTTAACGCCTTTGAGTTAGGCATAAGAAGCAAGAAAAAGAATCAAGTGTTCTCAAATGAAGAAGCATTAAGACCAAATTTCTTGCCCTTACCTCTCTTATTTTTATTATTAACCTTGGGGAAAATATGATTGTTTGGTGGAGAAGAAAGGTGCATGGTCCCTTTTCCCACATTTATTATTGCTCCAAGGAGTTCTAGTAGGGACCTTCCAAGTGTAATTTGTCCTTTTCCTACACATTCAATAACAAGATAATCAATATAAATCATTTTCCTAAGGATCTTTGTAAACACTCCTTAAGCTATTCCAAGAGGTAATATGGTAGCATTATTAGCAAGAGATATTTATTTTCCTCCTTCAGTAAGCCCCCAAGTATTCAGAGATTCATAAATATCTTTGGGCATAAGACAAAATTAGACATGATATCACAGCGAGCTTGAAAAGTTTCAGTGTTTATCTCAATCTTTACTGTAGGGAGCCACTTTGATGGTTCAGAATTTATTGGAACATAATTGTGATGCTCCCTAATCATATTATAGTAATCTTTTAAGCTAGCAGTGCCAGTCTCAAGAGTATTCAATCTAGCAAATATTTTTGCGAAAGAAATATAAGTTTGGCTAGGCAAGTTGTAAGTGATGATCAATTTCTTTATAGCATTGATAGAATCATCATCATTACATTGGAGGAAATCTCCTCCCACAACAGCATCTAAAGCATATCTATAGCAAAGAGCAATTCCAAGGTAAAAACTGCTAAGAAACAAGCTTTGAGTTATTTTAGGATCAGTTTTTTCATGTAGATCAGAGATTCTAGACCAAGCTTCTTTAAAACTTTCATTAATTCCTTGTTTAAAAGTGAAAATCGTTTCCTCGGGTGACATAGTGACTGGAGCTAGGCTAGACATAGTGGCAACTCAAGATAGGAACTAATTTTGTGTGTGTTTTCAAATAAGAAAGCAAACTAGTAAAACTATTTTTTGTGTTTTTGAATAAAGTAAACAAGCAAACAAAGCAAAAAGAAACTAAGCAAAACAAAAATAACAAAGTAAAAAGATTGGTTATGAGGGACTCCCCTTGTGAATATGTCCTTGACTCCCTGGCAACGGCGCCAGAAAAATGCTTGATGGCTCGTGGTTGATGTAGAGCTTGTTGGGAACCCCAAGAGGAAGGTATGATGAGCACAGTAGCAAGTTTCCCTCAGTTATGAAACCAAGGTTTAATTGAACCAGTAGGAGCAAGGAAACACCCCAAAGGTGTTACTAGCTGAGCCTTGGCAGGGCGCACTACCGGTGCTAGTAGCAACGTGGAGACCTGCACAACACAACCACAGAACTTTGTCCCCAACTTGCGATGAGGTTGTCAATCTCACCGTGTTTTGTGGAAAACAAAGGATTAAACGTATCGAATGGAAAGAAGTAAAAGTTTGCAGAAAGTAAACACAAAACAGTAATAGTTTATAGATTGTATATAAATAAAAGGACCGGGATCCATAGTTCACTAGAGGTGGCTCTCCTTAAGATAGATAACATGCTGGGTGAACAAATTACAGCGGGGAAATTGACAAACATCGAGAAAGCAATGCATGCATATACTAATCATCTTGACTCCTTTGAGACTTGATTGGGCATTACAACATAATACATAGACCGCCATCCAACTGCATCTATGACTAATAATCCACCTTCAGGTTATCATCCGAACCCCCTCCAGTATTAAGTTGCAAGCAACAGATTATTGCTTTATGATTTGCATGTAAAGTAAACAATACAATTGTTCTATGAACAAAGGATTGTTGTTTTCTCCCTAGTAGCAACAGGCACATCTAGTACCTTAGAGATTTCTATCACTTCCCCAGATTACCAGAGGCATGAACCCACTATCAAGCATAAATACTAACTCTTGGAGTTGCTAGCATCTACTTGGCCAAGATAGCTACTAACAACGGAAAGCATGCAAGATCACAAATAACAAAGACATGATAGAATCAATAATCAATCTGAAATGGCATCTCAATATCCATCGGATCCCCGCAAAGACAACATGCAGAATTACAAATAGATTATCTTGATCATGAACGGAGCTCACAAGATCTAGACATGAAAGCACAAAGGAGGAGAACCAGCCATCTAGCTACTACATGGATCCCTAGTCCAAGGATGAACTACTCACGCATCACACCGGAGGCTTGCATGGTGATGAAGAAGGCCTCCAGGATGAATTCCCCTCTCTGGTAGGGTGTCGGGAAGAGCTTCAGATCCCTCCCAATCTAGGGATGGAGACGACGGCGGCTACAGACTTGTTCGTGGATTTTTGATCGGGTACCTTAGGGTTTTCGTCCTGAGGGCATCTTATAGGCGGAAGGGGAGACCGAGGGGGTGCGAGGGGCCACCACACCACCCCCTAGCGCGGGCCAAGCCTGGCTGCGCGGCCAGGTGGTGTGGCTGGCCTCTGGCCCCTCTTCGTCTCGTATTCTGGCATCTGATGACTTCCGGAAAAATAGGCACTTTAGCTTTTGTCCCGTCCAATTCCAAGAATATTCATTTTCTGACTTTCCTGGAACCAAAAACAGCAGAAAACAGGCAGCTGACACTGTGGCTCTTGTTAATAGGTTAGTCCAAGAAATCATATGAAAAGTACTCCAAAGTGTGGACAAAACACAAGAAAGTGGATAAAACTAAGCATGGAACATCAAAAATTATAGATACATTTGCAATGTATCAGTACTCAATTTGGGTACCAAAATATCTTGTTGCTAATGCTAGGGGACCCATTACTCAATGGGTTCCTAAATCAAAGAATTGGTTTTGTAGGGGTATGCCTCCGGTGGTTCAAAATGGGTGTTTGATAGTGGATGCACCAATAAAATGACCAGAGGTAGAAGTGCGCTTGACCAATTCATTAATGATGTCAACTCAACGTCAAGCATCACTTTTGGGGACAACTCTTAAGGAAAGGTACTAGGTTATGGCAAGTTGGTGGTCTCCAAGGCCATGACCCTAGAGACTGTCATGCTTGTTGAGAACCTTGGCTACAACTTGCTTTCAATTAAACATCTTGCGGATGCCAGTTATGGTTCCTATTTCTCTAGATCTTTTGTTAAAGTCTTTAGGACTGATAATCTCAATTTGGTCCTTGTTGGATATGTGGAAGACGACCTTTATGTGGTTGACCTCTCGCAAGAGAGTCAATCTCTTTCCACATGTCTAATGGCCAAGGTTGACGAGGATGGCTTTGACATCGCTGCCTTGGCCACGTCAACATGAGAAATCTTAAACAACTCCTAAAGGGTGAACGTATTGTTGGAATAACCGGTGTGTCTTTTGAGAGATATCATGTGTGTAGTGCTTGCATTTCAGGAAAGCAACATGGGAAGAGTCATCCATCAATATCCAAGGTGGCTGTGTCAAGACCGTTGGAGCTTCTCCATTTGGGCCATCAACATATGATACTCTTGGTGGAAGAAAGTATGGTCTTGTCATCGTTAATGATTACTCAAGGTACACTTGTGTATTCCTTCTCAAGTCAAAGTATGGGACCTACAAGTACTTCATGATCTTCGCCAAGCAAGCTCAACACACTCATAAAGTGGAGATCAAGACCATTAGGACCGACAATGGCACCGAATTCAAGAACTACACCATGCAAGAGTTTGTTCAAGATGAGGGGATCAAGCATGAATTCTCGGCTCCATATACCCCTCAACAAAATGGTGTTGTTGAAAGGAAGAACCAGACTATCATTGATATGGCAAGAACAATGTTGAGTGATTTCAAGTCACCCCACAACTTTTGGGGAGAAGCCATTGCTACCGCGGTTCACTACTCAAATCGGCTCTTCCTCCGAGCTCCCTTGACATGACTCCGTACGATATCCTCACAAAGAATAAGCCCAACGTCAACTACTTATGCGTCTTTGGGTGCAAGTGCCTCATCAAGGACAAGAAAGAAAAGCTCAGTAAATTCGAATCTAGAACTATAGAGGGTATATTTGTTGGTTATGCGGAAAACTCTCATGCCTATAGATACTACAACAAAACCAATGGTTGTGTTGAAGTATCTTGTGACGTGGAGTTTTTGGAGGATAATGGCCCCCAAGAGGGGAAAGTTGTTCCACGTGTTGTAGGCGATGGAGATTCCTCTCAAGTCATCAAGTTGATGGGTATTGGGCATATCTTGCCCACCGAATATCATATCAATGATCAAGATGTTGATGGGGGAGGATCAAGCCCATCTCAAGAAGAGCCTAGCTCTACTCAAGTTGAAACATCAAGTGCACCGCATGACGAACAACTCTTGCAAACCGAAGAACAAGAACCAAGCCCTCAACCCGTTGAGCAATACCAAGAAGAATTTCAAGTTCCTCAAAACCAAGGTCAATCTCAGGAAGTTGTCAATGATCAAGGACCAACAAAGGATGAATTTTTTGATCATGAAGGGACAATCCGGAAGATCAAGTCTACCTCTATTGCAAGTGGACTCCAAGTCAATAATATACTTGGAAGCATATCAAGAGGAATCGAGACTCGCAACAAGAAGAAGCATCTTACTACCTTTTGTGGCCATCATGCATTTGTGTCCAACTTTGAGCCACTCAAGGTCCATGAAGCTTTAGAAGATCCGAACTGGATCATCGCCATGCAAGAAGAACTCAAGTGCTTCACCCGAAATGAAGTTTGGTCTCTTGTGGAGAGACCTAAAGATCATCGCATCAATGTCATCGGGACCAAGTGGGTATTCAAGAACAAGCAAGATGAGAACACGTCACAAGGAACAAAGCAAGGTTAGTGGAACAAGGGTATGCCCAAATAGAAGGTATTGACTATGAGGACACCTTTGCGCCCGTTGCTCACCTTGAAGCTATTCGTCTCTTTCTTTCATATGCATTTTTTCATAACTTCAAGCTTTATCAAATGGATGTGAAAAGTGCATTTCTTAATGGTCCCTTGAAAGAGGTTGCATATGTAGCTCAACCCCCGGGTTTTGAAAAAACACGTTATCCCAACCATGTGTATCTACTCCATAAGGTGCTCTACGGACTAAAGCAAGCTCCTCGTGCTTGGTATGAGCACCTTAGGGATTTCTTACTCGTGGATGGTTTTAGCATGGGTAAAGTCAATTCCACCCTTTTCACCAAACGGGTTAAAGGGGGTGGCTTATTTATTGTTCAAATTTATGTTGATGATATTATCTTTGGTGGAGCTGACAAATCTCATAACAACGCTTTTGTCGAGTTGATGACCAAGACATTTAGGATGTCCATGATGGGGGAGTTGAAGTATTTCTTAGGCTTCATTGTGAAGCAACTTCCTCAAGGCACATTCATCTCCCAAGAGAAGTAAGTGAAGGACATGCTTGCGAAATTTGAGATGACCAATGCCAACCCCATGAAGACTCCCATGCCACTCAATGGGCAACTTGGTCTTGGAGAAGGTGAGAAGGACGTGGACCAAAAGGTATATCGCTCCATGATTGGCTCATTGCTCTATGATACATTGCAAATGTATCTATAATTTTTGATGTTCCATGCTTGATTTTATCCACTTTCTTGTGTTTTGTTCAAACTTTGGAGTACTTTTCATATGATTTCTTGGACTAACCTATTAACAAGAGCCACAGTGCCAGCTGCATATTTTCTGCTGTTTTTGGTTCCAGGAAAGTCAGAAAATGAATATTCTCGGAATTGGACGGGACAAAAGCCAAAGTGCCTATTTTTCTGGAACTGATCAAGTGCCAGAATACGAGACGGAGAAGGGCCAGGGAGCCACCACACCACCTGGCCGCACGGCCAGGCCTGGCCCACGCCAGGGGGTGGTGTGGCCGCTCCCGGCACCCCCTCGGCTTCTCCTTCCGCCTATATATTGCCCTCGGGATGAAAACCCTAAGTACCCGATCAAAAATCCACGAAAGAGTCTGTAGGCGCCGTCATCTCCATCCCTAGATCGGCAGGGATCTGAAGCTCTTCCCGGCACCCTGCCGGAGAGGGGAATTCACCCTGGAGGCCTTCTTCATCACCATGCAAGCCTCCGGTGTGATACGTGAGTAGTTCATCCTTGGACTACGGATCCATGTAGTAGCTAGATGGCTGGTTCTCCTCCTTTGTGCTTTCATGTTTAAATCTTGTGAGCTCCGTTCATGATCAAGATCATCTATTTGTAATTCATACATGTTGTGTTTGCGGGGATCCGATGGATATTGAGATGCTATTTCAGATTGATTATTGATTCTATCATGTCTTTGTTATTTGAGATCTTGCATGCTTTCCGTTGTTAGTAGCTATCTTGGCCAAGTAGATGCTAGCAACTCCAAGAGTTAGTATTTATGTTCGATAGTGGGTTCATGCCTCTGGTAATCTGGCGAAGTGACAGAAATCTCTAAGGTACTAGATGTGCTGTTTCAACTAGGGAGAAAACAACAATCTTTTGTTCATAGAACAATCGTATTGTTTACTTTACATGCAAATCGTAAAGCAATAATCTGTTGCTTGCAACTTAATACTGGAGGGGGTTCGGATGATAACCTGAAGGTGGATTATTAGTCATAGATGCAGTTGGATGGCGGTCTATGTATTATGTTGTAATTCCCAATCAAATCTCAAAGGAGTCGAGATGATTAGTATATTCATGTATTGCTTTCTCGGTGTTTGTCAATTGCCCCGCTGTAATTTGTTCACCCAGCATGTTATCTATCTAAGGAGAGCCACCTCTAGTGAACTATGGATCCCGGTCCTTTTTCTTTACATACAATCTACAATCTATTTCTGCTTTGTGTTTACTTTCTGCAAACTTTTACTTCTTTCCATTCGATACGTTTAATCCTTTGTTTTCCATAAAACACGGTGAGATTGACAACCTCATCGCAAGCTAGGGACAAAGTTCTGTGGTTGTGTTGTGCAGGTCTCCACGTTGCTACTAGCACCGGTAGTGCGCCCTGCCAAAGCTCAGCTAGTAACACTTTTGGGGTGTTTCCTTGCTCCTACTGGTTCGATTAAACCTTGGTTTCATAACCGAGGGAAAACTTTCTGTTGTGCTGACCATACCTTCCTCTTGGGGTTTCCAACGAGCTCTACGTCGAAAGTCGAGCGCATCAAGATCTTTTCTGGCGCCGTTGCCGGGGAGTCAAGGACATCTTCACAAGGGGAGTCCCTCATAACCAATCTCTTTACTTTGTTGTTTTTGTTTTGCTTTGTTTGCTTGTTTTGTTCTTCAAAAACCCAAAAAAATAGTTTTACAAGTTTGCTTTCTTATTTGAAAAATACAAAAAAAATTAAGTCTACTTTAGTTGTCACCTCTTCCTTAGATCACCATGTTGATCCCTACAGTAAAGATTGAGATGAACACTGAAACTTTTCAAGCTCGCTGTGATATCATGTCTGAATTTTGCCTTATGCCCAAAGATATTTATAAATCTCTGAATACTTGGGGGCTCATTGAAGGAGGAAAAGAAATATCTCTTACTAATAATACTACCATATTACCTCTTGGAATAGCTGAAGGAGTGTTTACAAAGATCCTTGGGAAAACGATTTCTATTGTTTATCTTGTTACTGAATGTGCAGGAAAAGGACAAATTACACTTAGAAGGTCCCTATTAGAACTCCTTGGAGCAATAATAGATGTGGGAAAGGGGACCATGCACCTTTATTATCTACCAAACAATCATATTTTCCCCAAGGTTAACAATAAAAGTAAGAGAGGTAAGAGCAAGAAAGTTGGTTTTAATGCTTCTACATTTGAGAACACTTGATTCTTTCTTTGCTTCTTATGCCTAACTTAAAGGCGTTAAAGAAAAATACTTATTGGAAGATAACCTAAAAGTTTTAGATGAGTCTTGGAAGTTATTACCTCAGTAATAACCTCTCCTTATCCTTTTTATTGCCTTTTTGTGCCAACAGTAACCTCTAATGAGAGAGAAGTAATGATTTGGAAAGTTGCTGTCCTGAAACAGATTTCTGTGTTTCACCGTAAATATTCGTGAGATAGCTATGTATGTCGTATTGAGCTGTAATTTCTTGTCCTTCTGCCCCAGGTTGTTATCTAACTTTCTTTAGTTCAACACTTTTTTATTTGAGCACCATAAGGTCTTCTAAAAAATTCTACTTTACCTGATGGTCTGTTTTGACAGATTTCTGCCATTTTCTGCATTTGCTTCTTGTTAGTTCCTTCTTGAGTTCTTTTGGGGAATTGAGATTTTTGAGGAAAGTGCTAAAGTAGCTACTGTTCTAATGGAAGTTTATTTGGTGTTAGAGCTGAACCTTAAGACTTATTTATCTTGAGTGCACTAATGTTGCTAATGAGATTGTGTGAAGTTTTGTATGAAGGAAAATTTTCAGGTGTATGGAAGGAATGAGCAATGAGAAGAAGTATGGACTAAAGCTCAAGCTTGGGGATGCCACGCGTGTCACCCCAATAAATATCCAAGAAGTACAAGCGTCAAAGCTTGGGGATGCCCAAGGCATCCCCTTCTTCATCAATAAAAATCCCAGGTTTCTTCCAAACGCTTCATTTTTATTGTTTCATGCACATTTGTGTTGTTCTTGGAGCGTCTTCTTTTTCGTTTTCGTTTTGGTTTTTAGTTTGCTTGGTTTGTTTAGTTTTCTGAATAAATTGGTTGGACCCCCTCTTTCATACATTTGGTTTGCCAATAGTTTGGTTTGGTTTGGAAAAGAGTAGGAAAGTTCATACTTATGTGGTAAAAAGAGCTCGTTTTTTACTGTGGCCTATGCTTTGTCATGCCTTGCTTGATATTGTTTTGGCTTTATACTTAGTATTCTTTGTTGTAGCATGACTTGTTATAAACAATTGAGATTGTTTAATGTGCCTTGGATGAATCATGCGTTGTTTTAGCATATTAAAGCATAGTATAGTGGTATTCTCCTTTGATGCTTTATTTGGGTTGACTTGGCGCATGCTCACACCATGTTATTACTATCTCAAGTCACCATAGCCTTTATGATCCTTTATTTTTCAACTTGTAGTATCACTTTATGCTTTGATCAATGATGTTTTGTCGCTCTGCATGATTATGGCCATTATTGCTCTCTTAGTTTGTCGCTCCCAGTCTTTTGCTAGCCTCCACAACCAAGTATGAGTTCCACTCATGCATCCAACTCCTTAAACCAAGTTATTCCAAAGAGTCCACCATACATACCCAGTAGCTTATGCTATTCCAAGTATATTCATGCTTTTGTTTATCTTCCAAATTAAACTTGTTATGAGAAAACTAGTGATTAAAGCTCTCACGAACTTGATGGCACACTTTACTTTTCTTGCCCTTAATAAACTTGAACAATTGGGTCCTTCTTTGTTGCATATATGCTTGCGCTTTATAAGTTGAAATTAGCAGAACCATGTATCACGGGGAACACTTTCAACATTGCACTTGTACTTTGTACCCCGTTGATATCATGTTCTTTTGCTTACGGATCCCGACGGTGTGAAATAAAAGTGGAACTTGTAAGATCATGGAGTTTGTATGTGTGTTAGAGAAACGCCTGGGCCGCTAGCCTAAGCCATGCCTAATCGTGGTGGAAACTTGCAGCATCACTATAATGAGCACTCTATGAAGCATCCTCAATAAAAACCTATGCAAATAGCAAACAGCAAATAAAAAGATCGCTGAGATGCTCATTGTCTGCTTGCCTTGTCATTTTGATTATGGGAAAGCTCCCGTATCATGTGCAAGGGGTACCCCGTTGGTGGTTCTTAATGATACACATGTACTTACAATGACAAGAGCTTACTCGTGACTAAAGTTGAGTAGCATGAGGATCGGTCTTCGTAAGTAAGGGGCATGAGATTTCGGTTTATAACTTGTCAAGCATATCCTCTTAGTTGTGTCACTTTAACCTTAATCACCTTCAAGATGCTTATGATAGGGGCAATGAGAGCTGAAAACTATAAGTACCATAATTTTTGGAAGCTCTTTATTAGACTTGAATCCCTGCTTCCTTTTACAAAAGGCCTTTCTTCCACCATTATATTTTGAGAGCATAGTGGCCATTCTTAGTTCTATGTGCATTGTCCCAAGACTAGTTGGTTGATGCATAACTTGTTATTGCTTGTTTTAAACTATTGTATCTAGTCACTCTTATGAACTTTGAAGGTATCCTTTGCATTTATATTTGCTACTCTATTAAGGGACAAGCCGAATACTATTATGCTATGTTTTCTTTATGTGAAACAAACAAACGTCTTGCAAAGCATTGTTATTCATGAATCTTTTGTTTGTGCCTTTTCATGTTGCATCATAGTTTCTTTGCTTATTGCTAGAACTTTGTCTTTCATGTTATGATTGAAGTACTATGGTCCCAGCTTTGAATGTTTTGCAAATACTTTGATCAAGTCTTTGATGGTGCATGTCACCTAAAAAATTATTCTTTCTTTTTATCACTTACCTACTCGAGGACGAGCAGGAGTTAAGCTTGGGGATGTTGATACATTGCAAATGTATCTATAATTTTTGATGTTCCATGCTTGGTTTTATCCACTTTCTTGTGTTTTGTTTCAACTTTGGAGTACTTTTCATATGATTTCTTGGACTAACCTATTAACAAGAGCCATAGTGCCAGCTGCCTGTTTTTTGCTGTTTTTGGTTCCAGGAAAGTCAGAAAATGAATATTCTCGGAATTGGACGGGACAAAAGCCAAAGTGCCTATTTTTTCGGAAGTGATCAAGTGCCAGAATACGAGACGGAGAAGGGCCAGGGAGCCACCACACCACCTGGCCGCATGGCCAGGCCTGGCCCGCGCCAGGGGTGGTGTGGCCACTCCCGGCACCCCCTCGGCTTCTCCTTCCGCCTATATATTGCCCTCGGGACGAAAACCCTAAGTACCCGATCAAAAATCCACGAAAGAGTCTGTAGCCGTCGTCATCTCCATCCCTAGATCGGGAGGGATCTGAAGCTCTTCCCGGCACCCTGCCGGAGAGGGGAATTCACCCTGGAGGCCTTCTTCATCACCATGCAAGCCTCCGGTGTGATGCGTGAGTAGTTCATCCTTGGACTACGGATCCATGTAGTAGCTAGATGGCTGGTTCTCCTCCTTTGTGCTTTCATGTTTAGATCTTGTGAGCTCCGTTCATCATCAAGATCATCTATTTGTAATTCATACATGTTGTGTTTGCGGGGATCCGATGGATATTGAGATGCTATTTCAGATTGATTATTGATTCTATCATGTCTTTGTTATTTGAGATCTTGCATGCTTTCCGTTGTTAGTAGTTATCTTGGCCAAGTAGATGCTAGCAACTCCAAGAGTTAGTATTTATGTTCGATAGTGGGTTCATGCCTCTGGTAATCTGGCGAAGTGACAGAAATCTCTAAGGTACTAGATGTGCTGTTGCTACTAGGGAGAAAACAACAATCTTTTTTTCATAGAACAATCATATTGTTTACTTTACACGCAGTTCGTAAAGCAATAATCTATTGCTTGCAACTTAATTCTGGAGGGGGTTCGGATGATAACCTGAAGGTGGATTATTAGTCATAGATGCAGTTGGATGGCGGTCTATGTATTATGTTGTAATGCCCAATCAAGTCTCAAAAGAGTCAAGATGATTAGTATATGCATGTATTGCTTTCTCGGTGTTTATCAATTGCCCCGCTGTAATTTGTTCACCCAGCATGTTATCTATCTAAGGAGAGCCACCTCTAGTGAACTATGGATCCCGGTCCTTTTTCTTTACATACAATCTACAATCTATTTCTGCTTTGTGTTTACTTTCTGCAAACTTTTACTTCTTTCCATTCGATACGTTTAATCCTTTGTTTTCCGCAAAACACGGTGAGATTGACAACCTCATCGCAAGTTGGGGACAAAGTTTTGTGGTTGTGTTGTGCATGTCTCCACGTTGCTACTAGCACCGGTAGTGCGCCCTGCCAAGGCTTAGCTAGTAACACCTTTGGGGTGTTTCCTTGCTCCTACTGGTTCGATTAAACCTTGGTTTCATAACTCAGGGAAAACTTACTGTTGTGCTCATCATACCTTCCTCTTGGGGTTCCCAACGAGCTCTACGTCGAAAGCCCGTTTTGTCATGTTGAGGCGAGAACTCGGTATTCTAGATCCTAAAAACTTGGATTGATTCGCTTCTTGCATTATATTCTTGCTCTTAACTTGCTATGTAGCCTAGTCACGCAGCACATATAGGGATAGTCATCCTACCATGTCTTGGTTTGATGCATACCTATGTCTGCGATATTAATTGATCTTGTGTCATGATAAGGGTCCAATCATATATCTTTGAGGCGGCATGACATATGTGCTTAAACATAGGGGGAAATGCCCCGCCAACTGATACGTCCATTTTGCATCACTATTCTATGTCTTAATTCACTGTTATTCATTGATATATTTTGTATTGAGAGGTGATACTTATGTTATTTCATCTGTTTTTGCATGGTTGGTGACTTTTGGAGCATGGACCGCTGTAGTCAGAATTCTAATGGAAAAGGTGCTATTTGGAGGCAAAATTCGCGAAGATCAGAAAATCTGGGAAAATATACGGAAAATCCTATTTTTCCAGAAAACTAAGGATGCTAGAAGACGGAGTGGAGATGGGCCACACGGGGCCCACACCACCCCCTGGCGCGGGCAGCCCTAGGCCACGCCAGCAGGTGGTGTGGCCACCCTAGCCCACTCCAGCTTCTCCCCTCTGGCGTATATCATCCTCCCAAAACCCTAAGACTCGGGGAGCGACCACAGAAAAATTCCGCCGCCTCTGCGGGGCTGAAAACACCGAGAGAGAAAGATCTCTTCGGCAGACATATTTCTGCTGGGGGAATTCCTTCCCGGAGAGGGGAGATCATCGCCATCAACACCACCATCAAGATGGACTTCATCAGGATCATCATCATCATCATTACCACCATCATCACCATCAGCACCCTCATCACCATCTCCATATTGCTATAACAATTGGTCGAATCTTGCATTAGTTCATAGGGGAAACTTTCCCGGTGTTGATTAGTCTTTGTAGTTGATGCTATTGAGTGAACCGTTGAATTATTATTTATGTTCAGATTGTTATACATCATTATTCCATCTCTGATCATGATCCATATGATGTCTTGTGAGTAGTTCGTTTTGTTCTTGAGGACATGGGAGAAGTCATGTTGTTAGTAGTGGAGCTGTGTTGAGAAAGATTCAATAGATTGTTTTTTAAGTTGTGGTGTACTTCTTCTAGTGGTGTCATGTGAACGTCGACTACATGACACTTCACCTATATGGGCCTAGGGGAATGCATTGTGTATTTGGCTACTAATCGTAGGGGTTGCCGGAGTGACAGAAACCTAAACCCCCATTAGGAAACCATTGCACAAGGGACGTAAGGGTCTTAGAGTTTAAAGCTGTGGTTAGGTTTCTACCTTAATTACTTTCTTGTACTTACGGATGTTTGCAAGGGGTATAATCACAAGTATGTATTAGTCCTGGATGGGGCGGTACATTAGCATAGGTTTCCCCACACAACACTTAGCAAGCTAAAGAAGATTAATCAACTATATGAAGCGAAAGCACTTGACAGTCTTCCCATGTGTCCTCGAGAACGTTTGGTCATCTTAAGTAATACATCCGGCTTGTCCTTTGCTGCATAAAGGATTGAGCCACTTGCTGCATTTATTCCTATTGTCTTTTATTTACTCGTACTTTGTTTACTTGCTTTATCAAAAAACCCTAAAAATCTATTTGCTAAGTATTTGTAGAGAATTCCTAATCCATACCACTAGCCAGCACCTTCTGCTCCTCGTTGGGTTCGACACTCTTACTTATCGAAAATACTGCAATACACCCCCTATACTTGTGGGTCATCAAGACTATTTTCTAGCGCCGTTGCCGGGGAGTGAAGCGCTATTGGAGAGTGGAACTGGTAAAGGAAACTTCTACTGTGAGTATTGTTTACTTCTGCTAGTTGCTTTATTTTCGTTATGGATAGTTCGCTGAGTTTCTTATTTGGTAATGGTACTACCACTGCTAAGGTAGTAGATAAGCCACCACCTGCTGAGAATGATGTTTTCAAAATACCTACAAGAATTATTGATCGTGTTATGGATAACTACTATGTTGGGGATGGAACTGTCCACCCCGCTGATCATTTGCTCTTTATACACGAATTATGCAGGTTGTTCAAGTGTGCAGGTATTACTACAGATCAAGTTAAGAAGAAGTTATTCTCATTATCACTGAAAGGAAGAGCTGAGGAATGGTATAAGCTGCTGAAGAATGGTCAAGCTCTGGAATGGGAGGAAATAGTGCCTCTCTTTTATTCAAAGTTTTATCCTCCTAGTGAGATTCATAAAGATCGTAATCAAATATACAACTTTTGGCCTCTTGATGGAGAGAGTACAGCTCAAGCTTGGGGGAGATTGAAGTTACTAATGCTCAAATGTCCCATTCATGAGCTCCCCAACAATATTATTATCAACAACTTTTATGCAAGGCTCCCTCTACATGACAAGGATTTATTGGATGCTTCTTGTGCTGGATCATTCACTCGCATGGAAGAAGAAGCTAAATGGGATCTTATGGACCGTATTCAAGATAATGCTGAAGCTTGGGAGAATGACAAAGGTAGAAAGTCAGGTATAAATTACGATTAGGAATGCATTGAATCTTTTATGGGAACTGATGACTTTCAAAATATTAAAAAAGCTTATGGTCTAGACTCTCAAGGTATTGCTTCTTATTTTAAGGCTTTTGCTTCCTACATTGAAGTGCCTAAAAAGAATTGGAATAAGTATCATGAACCTTATAAAGATGTTTCTAAGAGTGTTCCTGCAAGAAATACTGAAGTTTATACTGCTAATCATGTCTTACCTGAACCTTATATTGAGAAAATGTCTTTCCCATGTAAGATAAAGGAACATTCTATGATAGCTAGTATGGTTGATGAAAGTACAAGTAAAGCTATTGAACCTGATAAACAAATAATTGATGAACCTATTATAGCAAATGTGAAAGACTTTGTTACTAAATATGAAGAAGAGGGACACACTATCCTTTGTAAGGATACCTCTAATATTGTTTCACATAGTAGTGCTATGAGAGCTAGTATTCCTGTGTTTTCTATTAGAATAAGTGATCATTGTTATCATGGCCCTTGTGATAGTTATATAGTTAAGTTTATGCATGATACTGAAAGTTATTATCAGAGAGGGAAAAGTGTTCTTATGTATCTCAATAATATCAAGCTTCCTCGTTTTATGCTGAAAGTTCTTATGTTGCACTTCTTTTGCCTTCTTATGCAAGTAGCCTCTGATTTCGACAACTTGTTTGTTTACAAAATTCCCTTGCATAGGAAGTGGGTTAGACTTAAATGTGAGTATTTTTTCTTCTTAATGCTCTCTTTCACCTCAATTCATATTCTTATGTGAGCGTCTTCAAAATTATCATGCCCATCTTAATGGCTATAAAGAAAGAGCTTTTGGAGAGACAACCCAATTTGTTTTTTGCTTTTAGTTTGTTTTTGTTTCTTTGAGTCTTGGAAGTTATTACTTCGGTAATAACCTCTCCTTATCCATTTTGTTTGGTTTTTGTGTCAAGATCAACCTCTAATGAGAGAGAAGTAATATTTGGGGAAGTTGCTGTCCCAAAACAGATTTTTGTGCTGCACCGTAAAAATTCGTGAGAGATCTCTGTATGTAGGATTGATCTATAATTTTTTGTGCTTCTGCCCCAGGTTGTTATTTAACTTTCGTTAGTTTTGCACGTTTTGATTTGAGCAACAGAAGATTTTCTGAAAAATTGATCTTTACCTGCTGGTCTGTTTTGACAGATTTTGCCACTCTTGCATTTGCTTCTTTAATCGATTTCCTTTTTTATTTATTTTTGGGTTTTCGGAAGAAGTTGCTACAGTAGCTTATGTTTTGATGGTTTTTAGTTGAAGTTGAACTCAAAAGGTTTTATCACTTCACTTATACTAATGTTGCTAATGAGAACTGTGTGAAGTTTTGTGTGAAAGAAATTTCCAGGTAGTGGAGATAATGGTGTAATGAGAAAGAGAAAGGTTTCATGACTCAAGTAATAAGTGTATAAAGAAGAAGATATCGATGTTATTCAAGTGGTGACTCTAGAAGAATCTACTAGATACTAAATTCAGAGACCTGCAGAGTCCATTTTGAAATAGGTAACAGTTCTGGTAAGAAAAGCTCCGCGAAAGATCTATCAAATTATATTTTTTGCAGATTTTAGACAATAAGGAAAGCTACGAAGCGAAAGAGGGACGGAAACGGAGCCAAGGTAGCTCACACCACCCTGTGGCGCGGGCCCACCCCTGGCCACGCCACCAGGTGGTGAGTGCACCCCGGACTCCGCCTCCGACTAGTTTTCGCCCAGTAACTTCCTTTTGTTATGAAACTTCGTAATATATAATCCCCCGGATCCCCCGAGGTTCGTATATCGTGTTTTCGTCGTGTTTTCGTTTCGATCTGTTTCTGCCAGGAACTATTCTTGAAGGTTTAGAAGCACAATGGTGTCCGCCAAGGATAAAGGAAAGGAGCCTATGGAGGAAGATCTTCAAGACCCTAAGGAGGGGCTGGTACCTTTAGTCTCTTGCCCTGCATCAACGAAAGCTCTACGAGTCACTAATGAGTTCTGCGATAAGTACCGAGACTTGAGGAGGAAGGTGGACATGCTGCAATGGGGGAATAACAGGCTTCACAGGATGCTGGAAGATTTCCTCACGTCAACTAAGAAAATACCACCACCACCGAAGGAGTAATTCGTCATCAGGTTTGGCATCCCCTTGGTTTGTTCCAAGCTTGGGGGAGTGCCGCGGTATCACATCACTATCTTCTATCTTTTTACCTTTTTAGTAGAGTCATATCATGAATAGATAAGTTATTATGTAGCATGGTTTGCATTATTGAAGTGTCCCCTCTCTCGTTAGATATGTATCCCTTGGTGTGAGTTGCCGTTATGGAATATTAATGAGAAGTTCTATCATTTACTCTTTTGCATAGCTTATATTAGTTTTCAATTCGTGGTTATACGATTGATCTTGTTGTTAGTATTGGTATCACTTTGGGATCATTGAGTTAATTTAGTTGGTTTTGGCAAACCTGGCTTGGTCAGTAGCACACTATTTTTGAGAGTTGAAAGAAAAGATAAAAGTACTCTAAAGAAATATAATTTCATCATCTTTCTTTCTTGATTTGCTCATAAGTCTAGTATTCTCTAGTTAAGATCTTTTGTGCTTCCAAGGAAGATTGCATGTTTGTCTTTATCATTGTATGTTTGTTTCCTTCAACTCTTGTACTTGCTACCCAGCCTTGCTAGCCAAAAACCTGTACTGAGAGGGAATTCTTCTCATACATCCACTCCTTTAAACCAAAACCCACGCCATTTGTGTCCACCATACCTACCTATTAGCATTATTGCTATTCCAAGTAAATTCTTGTTTTATCTACCTCCCAAATTAAACTTGTTATGTGAAAATTAGTGATTAAAGCTCTCACGAACTTGATGGCACACTTTAATTTTCTTGCATTTAATAAACTTGAACCATTGGGTCCTTCTTTGTTGCGTATATGCTTGCGCTTTATGAGTTGAAGTTAGCAGAACCATGTATCATGGGGAACGCTTTCAACACTGCCATGGTACTTTGTACCTAGTTGATATCATGATTCTTTTGCCTATGGATCCCGGCGATGTGAAATAAAAGTGGAACTTGTAAGATCATGGAGTTTATATGTGTGTTAGAGAAATGCCTGGGCCGCTAGCCTAAGCCATGCCTAATCATGGTGGAAACTTGTAGCATAACTATAATGGGCATTCTATGAAGCATCCTCAATAAAAACCTATGCAAATAGCAAATAAAAAGATCGTTGAGATGCTCATGGTCTGCTTGCCTTGTCATTTTGATTATGGGATAGCTCATGTGTCATTGCAAGGGGTACCCCGTTGGCGGTTCTCAATGATACACATGTATTTACAATGACAAGAGCTTACTCGTGACTGAAGTTGAGTAGCATGAGGTTCGGTACTCATAAGTAAGGGGCATGAGATTTCAACTTATAACTTGTCAAGTATATCCTCTTAGTTGTGTCACTTTAACCTTAATCACCTAAAGATGCCTATGATAGGGGCAATGAGAGCTGAAAGCTAATAAGTATCGTAATTTTTGGGAGCTCTTTATGGGACTTGCAATCCCTGCTTCCCTCTGCGAAGGGCCTTTCTTTTTTACTTTGTAGTTGAGTCAGTAAACCTATTCCTTTCTATCTCAGCAAGTATTTTGAGTTGTTGTGTTTCATTCATTCATATGATGATTTATTCAATCATGTTTCTTATGTTACTTGTTTTGCACATTGCTCTTATCTTGATGTTTACTATTTTGAAAGCTATCATTGAAAACCTGTTATTTGTGAACTCCAGCAAATTATCAACTATTTTTCGACCAAGAGCTAAGTTTGCCATTACCAATTATGATTCACTTTATGTATCTTTATTGTGTTTCCTTTACTCATTGCAAGTTAAGTTATATAATAATGAGTTGTCTTCTATTATGATCTGTGTATTGATGAATGTGATGCTTCTTGTCCGTATTGTTTTATCGAATCACTCCATAAACCCGAGGTCATGTTTATTGAGCTCAGTTTCGCTTGGGTACAAGCGAAGTCTAAGCTTGGGGGGAGTTGATACGTCCATTTCGCATCACTATTCTATGTCTTAATTCACTGTTATTCATTGATATATTTCGTATTGAGAGGTGATACTTATGTTATTTCATCTGTTTTTGCATGGTTGATGACTTTTGGAGCATGGACCACTGCAGTCAGGATTCTGATGGAAAAGGTGTTGTTTGGAGGCAAAATTCGCGAAGATCAAAAAATCCAGGAAAATATACGGAAAATCCTATTTTTCCAGAAGACTAAGGATGCCAGAAGACGGAGTGGAGATGGGCCACAGGGGGCCCATACCACGCCCTGGCGCGGGTAGCCTAGGCCGCGCCAGCAGGTGGTGTGGCCACCCTATCCCACTCCAGCCTCTCCCCTCTGGCGTATATCATCCTCCCGAAACCCTAATACTCGGGGAGCGACCACAGAAAGATTCCGCCGCCTCTGCGGGGCGGAAAACACCGAGAGAGAAAGATCTCTCCGGCAGACAGATTTCTGCCGGGGGAATTCCTTCCCGAAGAGGGGAGATCGTCGCTATCAACACCACCATCAAGCTGGACTTCATCGGGATCATCATCATCATCATCATCATTACCACCATCATCACCATCAGCACCCTCATCACCATCTCCATATTGCTATAACAATTGGTCGAATCTTGCATTAGTTCATAGGGGAAACTTTCCCGATGTTGATTACTCTTTGTAGTTGATGCTATTGAGTGAACCGTTGAATTATTGTTTATGTTCAGATTGTTATACATCATTATTCCATCTCTGATCATGATCCATATGATGTCTTGTGAGTAGTTCGTTTTGTTCTTGAGGACATGGGAGAAGTCATGTTGTTAGTAGTGGAGTTGTGTTGAGAAAGATTCAATAGATTGTTTTTTAAGTTGTGGTGTACTTCTTTTAGTGGTGTCATGTGAACGTCGACTACATGACACTTCACCTATATGGTCCTAGGGGAATGCATTGTGTATTTGGCTACTAATCGTAGGGGTTGCCGGAGTGACAGAAACCTGAACCCCCGTTAAGAAACCATTGCACAAGGGACGTAAGGGTCTTAGAGTTTAAAGTTGTGGTTAGGTTTCTACCTTAATTACTTTCTTGTACTTACGGATGTTTGCAAGGGGTATAATCACAAGTATGTATTAGTCCTGGATGGGGCGGTACATTAGCACAGGTTCACCCACACAACACTTAGCAAGCTAAAGAAGATTAATCAACTATATGAAGCGAAAGCACTTGACAGTCTTCCCATGTGTCCTCGAGAACGTTTGGTCATCTTAAGTAATACATCCTGCTTGTCCTTTGCTGCATAAAGGATTAGGCCACTTGCTGCATTTATTCCTACTGTCTTTTATTTACTCGTACTTTGTTTACTTGCTTTATCAAAAACCCTAAAAATCTGTTTGCTAAGTATTTGTAGAGAATTCCTGATCCATACCACTAGCCAGCACCTTCTGCTCCTCGTTGGGTTCGACACTCTTACTTATCGAAAATACTGCGATACACCCCCTATACTTGTGGGTCATCACCAACCATTGGCCTCTTTCTTTATCTCATATATTTTATGGCTCTTGCTATTTCGAATCATGCCTATTATTGTTATTGAGTGTGTTAATTTGGTTCTTCTCCAATGGGCATGCCTAGATCGCATGCCTCCTTTACCCTTTTGGAGTCTACGATCTTCTTCTAAATGCACATGCCATTCTAAAAAAATCTGTTTTCCACAATTTTTTTTGGATTTCCGGTTTCTGGCCCGGTTCAACCGGCTCCAGGACCGGACCGTCCGGTGCTCAGCCCGGTTCAATCGAGTCTACTCCGGACCTGCACACAGAAGTTTATTGAATGAAGTTCGGTGGCTAGTCTAGTTTCCACAAAAAAAATCGAACCATGTCTGCAGATTCGGTTTTAAGTTCGGTTGAACTGGCCTGTATACCGACAGGTCCGGTTTGGATCTCGATTGAACCAGCCTCCACACCGGGATCTGAAAAATCTTCTCCTTCTTCTTCCTTGCATGCCCCACCCCTCCACCAGTTACCTTTTCACTTCCCTGACCCCCTCTTTCTCCATTGTCGCCCCTCCCACCTTCCCCTCCTCTCCTAGGGTGATTCCACCCCTAGGATCCATAGATCGGGCCACCAAATCACGGAGAAGGACCTTTGGAGGCTCTCCACCGAAGGAATCTCTCCATCTCATGGTGGTTTGGGAGCATTTTGTGTTCATCCTCCTCAAGGGCTTTTGGTGCTTTCCTCCACAGGAAGCCATGTCATCGGGTAATCCCTTGCTCCTCTCCCTTGTGCTTGTCAAATCCCCATGTTTTGCTATACATCTTGATGGATTTGTCAAGTTAGGGTTCCACCTTTGTCTTTGTATGCCAACCATGTCAAACAATGGCCTACACCTCTTGAGAAGTTTGTATTTTTGCAAGTATTGAGTCATGGGTAAAAAATACATTGCAAGGATAGGATTTGGGTCCTCTCCGATATATTAGGTTTCTGGCCCGGTTGAACCATCCCTGCTACCGGGTCATCCGGTTTCAGTCCGGTATTCCGGCTCTGCCACCGGAGCACCCGGTCTGCTTCCGGTTATCTGGTTTAGAAACCAAACCGGCCGGTTCTGAAGCCGGCCAACCGGCCCAGGCACCGGACCTCTCTACAATGTCCCCTCTTTTACCATGCACTTGCCCAAATCCAAGTTTTTCCTCCGTTTTTTCTTATGGCATGTGTACTTATCCTTGTGCTCCCCAAACCTATCTCTTTTTCATAGGTGCAGATGATGATGACTATGTGAGTGAAGAATATGTGCCTACGGAAACTGGTAGGCGCAAGAGGGCTCATCGAGCCAGTCAGTTAGTGCAGCATGAGGCAGAGGACAATGCCCGCTCTGGTCGCATCAAGGTCAAGGCTGCCAGGGGTAAGCAACCTGCCACGTAGGCTGAAGAGGAAGATGTGCCCTCTCAAAATTTGAAGAACATGGAGATTGCTATGTACAGGGTCCTTCACAAGTAGAATCACTATCGCTTCAAGTCTCACACCTATTCTAGCACTGACAAGAAGTTTTGGACTGAGACTCAAGCCTTGATGTGGGACCACATTTACACTCAGTTCAAGGTCACCTCCTGCAATAACATTCTTGCTTGCAATGTGGACTGGTTCAACATGTATGTAGCCTCAGATTATCGCTTTGTTGATGATGCTCTAAAGAAGATGGATCTGTTTGACCTTGTGTGCCTCAAGGAGGACTACTTCCCTGAGTATATCCGTCAGTTCTTTTGCACAGATGATGAGCGCACTATGTCCTAGATGACTGGCACACGGAGGTTTCGTGATACCTATGCAGATTTGGTGGATGTTATGGGCTATGCTGGCAAGGAAAGTTGTTTGTGCATTGCTGACTCGTGTATTAACGAGCTCGTTGGGGAACCCCAAGAGGAAGGTATGATGAGCACAGCAGTAAGTTTCCCTCAGTTATGAAACCAAGGTTATCAATCTAGTAGGAGCAAGGAAACACCCCAAAGGTGAAGCTAGCTGAACTTTGGCAGGGCGCACTACCGGTGCCAGCAGCAACGTGGAGACCTGCACAACACAACCACAGAACTTTGTCCCCAACTTGCGATGAGGTTGTCAATCACCGATTTTGCTGAAAACAAAGGATTAAACGTATCGAATGGAAGGAAGTAATAGTTTGCAGAAAGTAAACAGAAAGCAGTAAATAGTTGATTGTAGATTGATAGTAAAAGAAAGGACCGGGGTCCATAGTTCACTAGAGGTGGCTCTCCTTAAGAGATGACATGTTGGGTGAACAAATTACAACGGGTCAATTCACAAACATCGAGAAAGCATACAATCATATACTACTCATCTTGACTCCTTTGAGATTCGATTGGGCATTACAACATTATACATAGACCGCTATCCAACTGCATCTATGACTAATAATCCACCTTCAGGTTATCATCCGAACCCCCTCCAGTATTAAGTTGCAAGCAACAGATTATTGCTTTACAAATTGCGTGTAAAGTAAAAAATACGATTGTTCTATGAACAAAGGATTGTTGTTTTATCCCTAGTAGCAACAACACATCTATTACCATAGAGATTTATGTCACTTCCCCAGATTACCAGAGGCATGAACCCACTATCGAGCATAAATACTAACTCTTGGAGTTGCTAGCATCTACTTGGCCAAGATAGCTACTAACAACGGAAAGCATGCAAGATCACAAATAACAAAGACATGATAGAATCAATAATCAATCTGAAATAGCATCTCAATATCCATCGGATCCCCGCAAACACAACATGCAGGATTACAAATAGATGATCTTGATCATGAACGGAGCTCACAAGATCTAGACATGATAGCACAAAGGAGGAGAACCAGCCATCTAGCTACTACATGGACCCGTAGTCCAGATATGAACTACTCATGCATCACACCGGAGGCTTGCATGATGATGAAGAAGGCCTCTTTCGTGGATTTTTGATTGGGTACTTAGGGTTTCCGTATCAGAGGCAATATATAGGCGGAAGGAGAGGCCGAGGGGGTGCCTGGGGTGACCAGACCACCCCCTGGCACGGGCCAGGCCTATCCGCGTGGCCAGGTGGTGTGGCTGGGCCCCAACCCCTCTCCATCTTGTATTCTGGCTCTAGGTGTCCCCCGGTAAAATAATGACTTTGGATTTTGTCCCGTCCAATTCCGAGAATACTCATTTTCTGACTTTCCTGGAACCAAAACAGCAAAAAATAGGCAGCTGACACTATGGCTCTTGTTAATAGGTTAGTCCAAGAAATCATAAGAAAAGTACTCCAAAGTGTGGGCTGATACATTGCAAATGTATCTATAATTTTTGATGTTCCATGCTTGGTTTTATCTACTTTCTTGTGTTTTGTCCACACTTTGGAGTACTTTTCATATGATTTCTTGGACTAACCTATTAACAAGAGCCACAGTGCCAGTTGCCTGTTTTCTGCTGTTTTTGGTTCCAGAAAGTCAGAAAATGAATATTCTCGGAATTGGACCGGACAAAAGCCAAAGTCGATATTTTACCGGAAGACTCACGGAGCCAGAAGACGAGACGGAGAGGGGCCACAGGGTGGCCACACCATATGGTGGTGCGGGCTAGCCCTGGCCGCGCCACCAGGTGGTGTGGGCCCCCTGGCCGCCCACCAACCTTGCCTCTTCGCCTATAATAAGCCCCCCGATGCGAAAACCCTAAAAAGTGAAGCCTCCAGCCACGAAAAGTTCCGCAGCGCCGCCGCCACCGAAATGGAGATTCGAGGGACAGAAAGTCTCTGTTCCGGCACCCTGCCGGGACAGGGAAGTGCCCCCGGAGCCATCTCCATCGATCTCCACCACCATCTCCATCACCGTTGCTGATTCCCATGATGAGGAGGGAGTAGTTCTCTCTCGAGGCTAAGGGTTCTACCGGTAGCTATGTGTTCATCTCTCTATCTATGCATGATCATATTGTGATCATGAGCTTGTAATCTATAGATCTACCTTGCTACTCAAGTGCTTTAATGAATCTCTGCTCTCCCCATGTGTGTGAAAGTGACAGCGTGCTCACCATGGTGGCACTTAGGCTAGAGATTACAAATACTTGTTATGAGTTATATTTGGAGTTGGATGTCTTTATGAAATTGTGGTGTTTGTTGGACTCATCTAGTACTCAAGGTGACAGTGTGGGGTTATCTAGATGGGAAAGATGAACTTTGAGGAGTGCTGTTATAGCCCTACCGTTGATTAGAGTGTCCAACCGGAGAGTAGTTTAGCGTAGTATCATAAAGAAGAACATGTTTATATGAGAGTGTTCACTAGTGAAAGTATGATCCCTAGGCCTTGTTTCTAAGCATTGATACTTCGTTTGCTACTAGATCTGTTACATGTTTGCTTGCTTCCATCTTTATTTCAGTTTGCCTTTAGTCTTTTCCACGCCATCAAGTTATTTTCTAGCACCGTTACCACTTATAATTATCCATACCACTTGTATTTCACTATCTCTTCGCCGAACTAGTGCACCTATACACCTGACAAGTGTACTGGGTGTGTTAGGGACACAAGAGACTTCTTGTATCTTGATTGCAGGATTGCTTGAGAGGGAATACCTTTGACCACTTCCTCCCTGAGTTCGATAAACCTTGGGTAGTCCACTTAAGGGAAAACTTGCTGCTGTTCTACAAACCTCTGCACTTGGAGGCCCAACAACTGTCTACAAGAATAGAAGTGCGTAGACATCATGGACAAAACATAAGAAAGTAGATAAAACCAAGCATGGAACATCAAAAATTATAGATACATTTGCAATGTATCATGCATTCACAGCGAGAAGGCCAAGCCTGTTGAGACTCTTTCTTTCTGCTATCCCAAGGATTATGAGTGGGATCCTCCATGCATCACTGTCATGTATTTCTATTATCCCACTTTGTCCAGCATCTTCCGTGAGTCCCTTATTCCTTGAGTTGGAGATACTACAAACCGTCGTGGGTTCTTTGCCAATCTTCTGTATTATTGTCGCTGATGGCTGTGAAATACCATCTCTTTTAGCCATATAAAATGTGCCATTTATCTCTCATATCATGTTTCTTCCAGCTATAGCTATGCCTTATATGCATGACTTCTAGTTCTCATTTACTTTCATATGAACTTTGCACATTTAGTAGTTTAGGTAGAATTTTATCACTTTCCTTGTCTATGACATGTGTGTAGGTGTTGGTGAAGATTATGGATAAAAAGGAACAAAGAGAGCATAGTATGGAGGAGCTGCAGGGACCAGACTTAGCCATTTGAGAGGTTGGAAAAGTGATTTTTTTACAACTTCTCAAAATAAATATCCAAGACCATGGTGTTGTATCCCTCGACTAGACGAACTCAACGAGCCCAAGAACACCCAAAACAGAGTTCGTATGAAGAAATGGCGACCAAAATACTAAAGGATCTGCAAGTTCAACGACCAACTATACGGCCAGAACTAAAATTTCCCGCCATATAGTTTGTCCGTATAGTTGGTAAAAAGGTCCCAAATGACGGGATTTCATCCCAGAGAAGCTGTAGAACCTTTTCTAAGTCATATGATGGTATTGGGGGAACCCTAGGGCACCCCCAAGGCCTATATAAAGGAGGGAGAACCCAAGAGAGAGCCACAAAGCCATATCCTCCACCACGGTGGAACCCTGCCACCGTGCCACCGCCATAGCTGCCTCCAATCAGATCTTCACCATAAACATCACACAATAGGAGAAGGGACTAGGATCTTGAAGGCCTCCACATCGATCTACATCTTCATCAACAACGTCTCCATCATCGATCCCCTTTGGTTACTTGTTGTAATTCTAGATTGAATCTTGGATCTGCACTTGTCCTCAATTGTATCATCATACTTCATCCATATTCTATCGATGATGTTTATTGCCTTCATGTGTGAGTAGTTTCCTTTGATCTTGGGGAGATGGAGAAACCCTAGTATGAGATTGAATTGAGATAAAGATTATTATGTGATATTGTTCATTATGTGTATGTGTTAGATTTCCTTCATCTTGATGTTGGGTGAAGCACGCCACTCAATATTTGCCTCATTGAGGACTAGATGGGGGAAACTACTTGTTGGTAGACGGAGGGATGATAGCACTTATGGTGACTATAAAGCTATTGAATTCCTTACGTATCAACTTGGGAACCGAGGAGAACTTACGGAATATTGTCCATGCCATGGGATACATCCTACGGGGTAAAGTCTGAAAGGGTTCCGCAGCAGAAAACAAAAATTTCCTACGTTGGAACCTCCTAAACTGCCCAAGATCTATCTATGTAGTAATGCGGTAACAGCCGAGCGTATAGAATACATACCCTTGTAGACCGTACGCGGTTAACATTCCGAGGGGAACGTGGTTGAAGTTATCGAACTCATAGCCGACCTCAAGGTCGCGAAGCTCCTCGCAGGTCACCCCTTGCTCCTTCTTCAACGTGCAGCAGCTCCGACTCACGACATCCAAGGTGCCTCAAGTGAGGCCCCTCATGGTTTTGTACACATACGGTATACGATGACGACCTCTGACTCCTTAATCCCTGCCAGGAATGTGGAAGTAGATCTCCGGCTTGGAATCCCTGCAGCACAACGGCGTGCTGCAGGTGCGGTGTCTCTTGCATGGACAGTCCTTACTTGGGACCGTACCAACGCATGGAGACGAGAGAGAGAGGGAAGGAGAAAGTCAACCAAAGGACTTCTCCAAATATTGGTGTGTCTCATCCCACCCATTGGCACCCCTTTATATAGGGGAGGGAGGTGTGCCCTCCCCTTTGGGTTTCCCATGTGGGACTAATCAAGGGAGAGAACGGGAGGCACATGGGCCCTTAGGGCACCATGGGCCAGCCAGCCAGGGGTGGGCCCCACCCCGTGCACATCCCTAGGCTGGCCGGGTGGGCCCCCTTGAGGCGGCTAGGCCTTGGCCCTTTAGCCCTTCCCTCCTTTGGTTTCCCTCATGGGCCCTTTTCCCTAGGAAGTTTGGCCCATTAGTGGAATATCCCTTCAAATTAGATTTTAATATTATATTTAATATTAATTACATTAATTAACATGTAAATACATATTACAATATCTGATTTGACCCGAAACACCTTTCGGTTCCCTTTTGATTTCCTTCGAACGACTTCGGAACTTTCCCGGAACGATTCCGGTTCTCTCACGAAACTTTTCCGGTTTACTTCTTATCTTTCATATGGTGAGTCCAACTTACAAAGGATCTCTAGCTCATCGTACCCTTAAGTGTATTTCCCCACAGCTCAGGAATGGCATAGACATGATCTCCATCAATGATCAATAGCGGGACCGGGATGCCCATAATGACCCATGTGCATTCCATGATGATAATGGCGTTTGAACCGTAAACAGTCGTTACCCATTCCCTTTGCCACTTGATACCTAGTTCACCCGATATTTGATCTATGGTATCTCCATACCTTTGTTCGATCTCGTTACCGATGAACTTGTTTTCTCGTTTCCGTGTTGTTGCATTCCGTGACCAAGTCACACACTTGCAAGCTTCATTAATGCAACGTCACCGAGATAGCCACTAATGTATCTGTCCGTTACATGGATTGGCAAATCCTGGTCTTAATATGTACTCCTCTACACGCCCCTTTGGGAAACCTGAGTGGCACTTTTTTGATCACCCAGTCACAATATGATACTTGATAACCATCTAAGCTCCCTCTAGAACGGTGATTTGCATTACCTCGCAGTCTAAGGATCAGGGCGTGAGGTTTCCTTAGTTTATCATTAATGGTGAACTTTGTAACTATATCTCATTAAGATACAACTACTTGGGTTGTTTGTCTATCACATCATTCAACTAATGACATTACCTCATTGTCAATTGGCATAAATGCCCATGATCTCGAAACCCTAGATCATCCTCATGACCAATGAACTAGTTCGCTAGAGGTAACTAGAGAATTGGTTTGTTTCGATACCACATGTGTATTAACGTTTCGTATTAATACAATTATAGCACAATATGAAACTATTACGAACTAACTGAGATATGACAATAAAACCCTATTTATTATTTGCCTCTAGGGCATATCTCCTTCAGTCTCCCACTCGCACTAGAGTACAGATAATCTAGCTCACATTTTACTCATCATAAACCATATCACATATGCGTTTATTGATCATGCATGCTTATGGAAAACGTCATGTCTATGTTCTATTTTACCAGATCATTATGTCCTTGCAAATCGTTAATGTCTTCCTAACTTTGATATTCATACCATTATCTCATAATGGGTTGAAGTATTCGTTTGGCGACAAAGTGAGACTTTGTTTCCAGTGTTTATAACGACGGTCGTTTTCACTGTTGTCATCTGAACTTCGAAACACACTTTGCAATCCTTTATGTATATACGGCAGTTATGGCAGTAGAACGAGGCCGGTTTCTAGTAGCCTACAGTGACTTTAGATCAACCTCAAGGGCTTTTTCATGGGCACCGTGCCCTGGGACACATCATTCTACGTTAAAGATGAACTAGTCCCGCCATAACAATATACATTACATTAGATGGAGCCTTTATACTTCTATACCTATGTAGATCCCAGTGCATGAAATGCAACTATGCCACTTACTTTGCTTCTTGCCATTTAAGTACAAACTTATTTCTGGTTCAGTGATTAACTCAAGAATCACTTCAAGACATGTTCTTATAGTTAAGAGCTTGTCCTTCCAACCAGAACTTTGGGTCACAATACGTCGAGTATACAATATGGTTGTATGGAAGAACCTATGACCGAGGCATAGGAGATGCAACACATCTCTTTCTTCCTTTTTTAACCACCGTTGTAATACCAAGACAATGCTTCATATAGTAAGAACTTATTTCTTACCTTGTTCCATTCTGAACTTCTTCTGAATCTTGCTTAGGACATTCTAAACATCTTCAGAATCAAGTCCAAGAAGCATTCGACATTCAATGTTTATTAAACTCACCAATCTATCTCAATAGATCTCATTGTTTAATAACTTCAATTTCATCCCAATTTATCAACTTAAATGTTATTAACACCAATCACATCATTCACATATGTCGTCCACATATCCTAGAATGATTTAACGCTCCCACTCAAATATGGCATCCATATTTGAGATCCAGGGATTTCACTTAGCTCCCACTCAAAATATGTCTACTACGTATTAAGATTTGGCCAAGCTACTTAGCTCCCACTCAAAATATGTCTCTTACATATTAAGATTTGTGCAAGCTAATGAGGTCCTACTCAAATGCAGGTCCTCTCGATAATCTTGGACATTCCAAAATTCTTTGATCATCATCAAATTGAGAATTCCAGCTATGAGATTCCAATATCCATATATTGCTGGTGTAAATCCAATAGACTCAGGCATCGCTACATTGTAGTTAACTCCTTGAATTTGTCCATACTTTGTGACAAATCGAGCTTTACGCTTCCATTAAGTTTCATTTGCATCTTATGACTTTGAAGTCATTCAGAAATATTAAGTAAACTTCTTTACTTAATAAGATCAAGTAACATATTACTTTGCAATCTTAAATGTAGCTTAATACATGATTTTATGACTCCTGGTCATTTCTCGCACTTAGACCCATCATGCTTTTTTGTAATTCGTAGGTATCTCTTGTCCATAAACATGACAAGTGAATCAATAATATAATTCCTCAAACTTGTAGAATATATTGTTGAGTCCTACTTTCTTTAGTAAAAGTGTTTACTGAAACTTAATGATTATTATCATTAGTTTCTCCTCTACTTGTGGATTTCGGTTTCATGAAACAAATTTCGCTGCGTTACTCAACAATCAGGAGGTAAGGTCAAATACCTTGTTTTTGAACTTTTACTTTCTTCCACCTGTATCTTCATCAAGACACATCAACTTTGGACTATAGCAGGTTTGCCCCTTATGGAACATGTATTCATAGTTGCCTAAGAATACGCTACAAAGGCTTGTTTATTCGCCACGATTTCGAATTATCGAAACCTCTAGAAACTCGAACATACCATAACTCTTATGGTGTTGTTTCCACGAATATTTTGATGTTCCGTTGTCTTTTATCCGAGTGTTTGCTCATTTTGATCTCTAACTCTAAATGATAACTATAACCCTGATAAGAGATAATATTATACCGTATGTATCTAATACATAATGATTATGATAGTTAGACATTTCAATACACTTTGAATTTGCCCTATTATCATAATGTGTGAAACCTATTTCACATGTCCTTTTATGCCAAAATTAACTTAAATACTTTAGTCATGTCGATCAAATCGAAGAGACTTTTGTATTCTTGTTAATTCAATATCCTCTTCACTTTGAAATCTTTGAACAATTCAAAATAGTTTCAAACTTATGTTTCATTAAGTAAATACTCATATTCACTTAAATCCACAATGAAGTGTGAAATAATGATTTCCACGATTTGTTGAAAATACGATACACCACTATGTATAAGATTCAACATTAAGTATAAATAATGATTTCCACTGTCTTGTTGAAAATACGATACATCATTATGTATAAAGTTCAACATTTCTTTGCATATCACCATTTTACCAGAATGCGAGTTTTAGTCATTCTGCCAAACGTGGCATGGTTTTGTAAAGTCTCTAGATTAAGAATCTAAGACCCCGATCTTCATTTGTAATGAAGAACATGCAATAACCAAAATGACTTAAACTATAGTGCCATATCATAATTAAACTTTGGATATCTTTTAGCATTCTAATCCTTTATAAATGCTTAAACTATTATCATTAACATAGTGATGAGAATAAATCATTTATAATTGTAATGTGACCATAAAGGTATTATTCATAAGAATAGTACAACTAGCTTGTAACTTATTCATACGAACAATCGTCTTGCTAAAAGCAAGACACACAAACAAGGATTACAAATTTATATTCAAGTCCACTAATACAAATGATAAACCTTTGAGGAAAAGGGTGATGCCGTCCATCAACTGTTTTGCTTGCCGTCATCATGAGACATTGCCTCAATTCCAGCAATTCTCAAGCAGACCATCATGTTTTCACAAAACGGGACAAGTATCCAATACTTATATAAACTGCAACGAGTTTTGCAAGAATTACATTTATAATTTTGTATATCTAACATATACCCTTTTCATTCATGACCTCCATTGCAATCAATCCCTTCTGAGAGTTCATAACTCTAATGCAAGATTGCTAAGTGTTTCTCCAAATATTCTCTTTTTCATCCATCATGGAAGAAAACTCATCCAACAACTCATACTTTATGTGCCTAATCTTGCAGAATACAAGATTGTAATCCAACTCTCCATCGAATGGAGAATGGCTTGTTGGATGATTACGGAGGACACACAAACATTGCAGAGTCATCGGATTATCTCCTAATGGTCATTGTATAAAGAAGAGAAGATCACCTTTTACGAGGATATCCCTCAGGCGTGGGTATTAATCTATGAAGTTGGACCCTTTTGCTAAGTTCCATATCAAGCAATAAATTTTCCATGGTCACAAAGGACCTCAATGGGATAGGCCATGATCTACTAAGATATTTGCAAACAAACATCTAGAATAATTTCATAATATGAGTTCAATCCTAATTGAGCTCTCACTTAAACTGTCATCCCCTAGACGATTTTAGTGATCACATGATCCCAATCCTCTGCACCTCCCCCGATCATCACGGCCATCAGTGCAACATCAAAGGTAGACATTCCCTAATGTCAATCACATCAACCAGGTGACTCATACTCGACCTTTCGGTCTCTTGTGTTCCGAGGCCATGTCTACACATGCTAGGCTCGCCAAATCTAACTTGTGTGTATTTGCTGTGCAACATGGCTTACACCCACTGTATGCGAATGTAGATATTTCTAGCCCCCGATCGTCATGACCGGCTTCATAACGGCAAACTTTCTTGGTGGTGCACACACAAGGGGAACACTATCATTGGAATTATATAGGGATTATCTTATTTGCTACTGTTGAGTATCTTATACTAGCATATAACAAGAAGTAAAATAGGTATCAACATCACATGTAAATTTGTGATATGATATGGTCCTTCTCCTTGCGCCTTGATCTCCATTGAGCGCTCTGCCATGATCTCCATCTTGGCCCTGGTTTGACGCCAAGTCCACGATGCCACCACCCGGTCGTCCATCGGAACGATGGCTATTACTACTTAACTTAGTAACATAAAAGTAAACTACTTAACCTTCGTAATGACCAATACCATATCATAACACATGCCCTCCTGCAAAATAAAGTTAGACGCCTCTACTTTATCTTTTGCAAGTTTTACTTGGTTGTTAGCGCTTTCGCAATAGAACTCTTTCTAAACTACGAACTTCCCAACCACAACATGGATCCAATAGTTGTCTCTACTACACCCCTTTCGGGGCCCTTCGTTGTAAATGCTATATCAACTATTGAATGAGAGACAGAAACCCGCTAGCCACTTATACGGTACAAGCCGTATGTTGAGCGTCGAACCAGTCTCGCGTACGAATACACGTAAGGTTGGTCCGGGCCGCTTCATCAAACGATACCGCGACATAAACAAGTACACGTTAGATGGTAAAAACTAAGGGATCAATGCTCGCACAATACTTGTGCGTACTGGCCATACATCACTCCTACGCATAGATCGGCTCTGATACGACTGAAAGGGTTCCACAGTAGAAAACAAAAAATTTCTACGTTGGAACCTCCTAAACTGCCAAAAATCTATCTATCTAGTAATGCGGTAACGGCGAGCGTATAGAATACATACCCTTGTAGACCGTACGCGATTAACGTTCCGAGGGGAACGTGGTTGAAGTAGTCGAACTCGTAGCCGAGCTCAAGGTCGCGAAGCTCCTCGCAGGTCACCCCTTGCTCCTTCTTCAACGTGCAATAGCTCTGGCTCACGACATCCAAGGTGCCTCAAGTGAGGCCCCTCATGGTTTCGTACTCATACGATGTACGATGATGACCTCTCACTCCTTGATCCATGCCGAGAGTGCGGAAGTAGATCTCCGGCTTGGAATCCCTACAGCGCAATGGCGTGCTGCAGGTGCGGTGTCTCTTGCATGGATAGTCCTTACTTGGGACCATACCAACACATGGAGACGAGAGAGATAGAGAGAGGGAAGGAGAAATTCAACCAAAGGACTTCTCCAAATATTGGTGTGTCTCATCCCACCCATGGGCACCCCTTTATATAGGGGGAGGGAGGTGTGCCCTTCCCTTTGGGTTTCCCATGTGGGACTAATCAAGGGAGAGAGGGGGGAGGCGCATGCGCCCTTAGGGCACCATGGGCCAGGTGGCCAGGGGTGGGCCCCACCCCGCGCATAGCCCTAGGTTGGCTGGGTGGGTCCCCTTGAGGCGGCTAGGCCTTGGCCCTTCCCTCCTTCGGTTTTCCCTCATGTGCGCTTTTCCCTAGGAAGTTTGGCCCATTAGTGGAATATCCCTTCAAATTAGATTTTAATATTATATTTAATATTAATTACATTAATTAACATGTAGATACATATTACAAAATCTGATTTGACCCAAAGCACCTTTTGGTTCCCTTTTGATTTCCTCCGAACGACTTCGGAACTTTCCCTGAACGATTCCGGTTCTCTCATGGAACTTTTCCGGTTTCCTTTTTCTCTTTCATATGGTGATTCAACCTTATATAGGATCTCTAGCTCATCGTACCCTTAAGTGTATTTCCCCATGGCTCGAGAATGACACAAACATGATCTCCATCAATGATCAATAGCGGGACCGGGATGCCCATAATGACCCATGTGCATTCCATGATGATAATGTTGTTTAAACCGTAAACAGCCATTTCCCATTCCCTTTGCCACTTGATACCTAGTTCACCCGAGATTTCATCTACGGTATCTCCATACCTTTGTTCGATCTCATTACCGATGAACTTGTTTTCTCGTTTCCGTGTCGTTGCATTCTGTGACCCAGTCACACGCTTGCAAGCTTCGTTAATGCAATGTCACCGAGATGGCCACTAATGTATCTGTCCGTTACATGGATGGGCAAATCATGGTCTTGATATGTACTCCTCTATATGCCCCTTTGGGAAACCTGAGTGGTACCTTTTCGATCACCCAGTCACGGTATGATACTTGATAACCATCTAAGCTCCCTCCAGAACGGTGATTTGCATTACCTCACAATCTAAGGATCAAGTCGCGAGGTTTCCTTAGTTTATCATTAATGGTGAACTTTGTAACTAGATCTCATTAAGATACAACTGGTTGGGTTGTTTGTCTATCACATCATTCAACTAATGACATGACCTCATTGTCAATTGGCATAAATGCCCATGATCTCGAAACCCTAGATCATCCTCTTGACCAATGAACTAGTTTGCTAGAGGTAACTAGAGACTTGGTTTGTTTACATACCACACGTGTATTAACGTTTCGTATTAATACAGTTATAGCACAGTATGAAACTATTATTAACTAATTGAGATATGACAATAAAAACCTATTTATTATTTGCCTCTAGGGCATATCTCCTTCAAAGTCCCTTAATAGCGTAGTAATTCGATTGATTTCGGCTGCTATCTGTTGTGGTTATGACAGATGATGTGTGTAGTGGTTGCTTCCTATTCGTCCATATATGGAGCTCCTCCCACACATATCATAAATGGTATTATTCATTATAATAATTTTGATCACTCTTTCTAATTACTAGCAGTGAATCCACTACTCCCTGAGAACTCTTTTCATCATCTTACAGACTTTCGTAATCATATTTGCATGCTCTTGTTTACTTACAACTTTAGTCTACTTATTGTTCTCTTATTTTAAAACCCCAAAATATCTTTTACACAAAACTCGCATTTTATCTTATTACTTAGAATGTTATTTAGCATTACTATTTGTAACACCCCAGCACTAGGATCCAACGAAGGGTAGAAATAGGAATCTAAGTTTGTGCATGCATGCATCTGTAAAAATCAGGGTAAATTTTTCGCCAAACAAAAACCTAAAGGGATAAGAGTTTCTTTCACTAACTAGAGGTAGGTATAGCTCTTGATAGTGAATGCTATGAATTTTGACATGACCTTTAGGAATTATTGAGTCTTCGGGGAAGTTATTTTGAATTCAAGTTTGAAATTTAAATAAATTTGAAAACATTTGAAAATTTGAAGTTAGTTATATTAAATTGTTTTCCCAAAATACTTTATTAACATTGTTTGATTAAATTATAGATATATTAAACAACAATAAGGGTTTAAGACGAGGAAAATTAAATAAGAAATGAATTCTTATTTCTTTATTCCATAATAATGTTACAAGTGGTGATAAATACACAAAAAACAGAATATTACAGAGAATAGAAGTTAACAAAATAAAACTTTATTAACTTATCATAATATCTTTACAAGATTCTTTACAAAAAGAATAAAAAGAAGATTATAACTAAAACCTATACTACCTATCTACTCCTATACTAAATCTTGTGTATATAGATCTTGTTCCTACAAATAAGATAAAACAACTAAAAGGAAAATAAAGGGTTAGTTAGTTAGTTTTACTCTCAGTGGTGAACAGTGGAGTGCACTGTTCATATTACATTAGAGTAATAAAAAGAGGGACAAGTTTCACTAGGGCAGTAAGTAGTAAAAAGGAGTAATAGGTGAAGATTATTTCACTTGATCTGATCCACAACCAAGCCACACAACTAGACCACATAGCTAGACAACTTAGTCACCAAAATGCATGGATCGTGCTGTCCAAACAGCAGCAGCAGTACAAGCACTCAAACAGAGCACCCAGTTGAAGCACAGTACAGGGAACTCACTTCTCCTTCTCGAGCACACACTCAGAGCTCATTGAGCTTGCCAAAGCCTTAACAAATCCACCAGCCAGGTTACCAAATCAATCACCAATTCACCACACGACGGTGACATAAGGAGGGGGTGGTGCAGGAGGATAGTAAGGGCAAGTTCAAGATCACAACAGACTAGGAGGAGCAGGAGCAGCACCAGGAGGTGCAAGCCAAGATCAAGACAGAAGCCACAAGTAACATCCATCACAGCACCAGCAAGCAACTTGTGTGGTGAGTTATACAAAACCATCACATGCTAAATCTCAGATGAGCATGTGTTGTTTCTTACAATATCTTCTCAGAAAAGCACCCAAGTGGGGTGTATAAATCACAGAAGAGATTAATAATGCAAAATTATCTATCTTAGGAAACCACTCCAAGATCTCAGCCCGGGCATCATTCATCTTAGAGAATAAAACATGATTATACATCCACATATACAACAACTTTAACTGAATGTTTCTGGGCACATCCAATGGATGGCAGCACCTCAAAAATTAGTTCATCTTAAAGCTCTATAATACACAACATGGATTATCAAATCATTTTGTCAAAGGCTATAAGAATCATTATCTTAAACTGATTACCAAAGCACACTTGAGAGGGAAACATTAGATAAAAACCTTAGTTTCTATCTACCATTGCCTCAGACCAGCATCACAGGCTTTATGAAATTCTGGGTATCACAGGCTAATTTATCCAATAGAATGTTCTGCAACTTTCAGACACTATAGAACATAAATAGAAAACAACTCAGTATCTGGATAAGGCATGTGTACCACTCAAATGAGGGTGTCACAAGTAACTGAATGTTTCTGGGCACATCCAATGGATGGCAGCACCTCAAAAATTAGTTCATCTTAAAGCTCTATAATACACAACATGGATTATCAAATCATTTTCTCAAAGGCTATAAGAATCATTATCTTAAACTGATTACCAAAGCACACTTGAGAGGGAAACATTAGATAAAAACCTTAGTTTCTATCTACCATTGCCTCAGACCAGCATCACAGGCTTTATGAAATTCTGGGTATCACAGGCTAATTTATCCAATAGAATGTTCTGCAACTTTCAGACACTATAGAACATAAATAGAAAACAACTCAGTATCTGGATAAGGCATGTGTACCACTCAAATGAGGGTGTCACAAGGGCCCATCCTAACCAAGGAGTGTCTACTAGGGATTCCATAATCCAATGCTTTCAGAAGAACACTTAATCATTTTCCTAACATAACAATTAGAATCATATTTGACATCTCTACATTCTATCATCAACAATTATCAAAGAGTAAATGGATTAGATATCCAACTCCAGTTCTTTCATACCAAAGCATATCAACAAGAACCAGAGAACTAATCTCAATCCAGATCATAGCCATGATGTCACCAATCCGATACAGGACAGTAAGTAAAAGTCCAGTTAACAGTTTACTGACAAGAATTACTGTCGACACCAAGAACCACAATATAGCAGTGAACCCTACACAACTAGATTTAGTAGAAAACCACCTCAAATAAACATGGTATCAAGGGATGAACCCTAGCACAGAGGGATGAACCCTAGTATCGTGGATAGACATAATTAGGGTTCATGCGTTGAAAGCACTTAGAGGGTAGCAAGGTAAGCCAGAGAAGAAGAGAGGGAGAGAGATAGAAGAACTCACCCGTGGTCCTTGCTGAAGTTAGGAGAGGAAGCAGAAGCACCGGCGAGTGCACACAGCGGCATGGGGAGCACCCGAGAGTGCTGCAACCCGCGCCAAGCCATGGCATGGCAGCCACACGGGTAGCAGCGGCGACACCACATGACCACTAGAAGCCCAACATAGCACCACCAGGGCAGCGGAACTCCACATCGCCGGCAACCCCTAACCCTAGGGTTCGGGGTGGAGTCAGCCTGCACGGGAGAGGGTCTTGTAGATGAATCAAACAGGACCAGAGGGCGGAGTGGGGTCGGCTACCTCACCACACACCACGGTGGTGGCTGGAGTGGCCAAGGAGGCCAGAATCGAGCGGCAATAGTGTCAGCATCGCGGCGACTCTGCGGGGATGAGGCAGTAGGGGCACGAAAGAGAGAAGGGGAGAAATCAAGTGGCACTGGGCCGCTCGAGGCAAAGGGGTAGGACCAACCCAGGTGGGCCGAGTCAGGGCTGGGCCAGCCAAGTGGGCTAGATCCAGTTTTAAAAGAAAAAGCCCAATTCAATTATCAAAAGACCAAAATACCCTTAGGACTTAAATGGTTCAAAGAAATAAAATAAAAATCCTAAAAATATAAATAAAATATCAATGGACTCATAGAAATGTCCTCTATTTAAGAAAAATAACAAATGGAATTTTAGGTAATTAAATTTAAAATTATTACTATTAAGGTATATATTCCTTTGGAATTTTATAAAAATATACCAAACACATAAAATTGAATAAAATTCATTTTTACAATTCTAAATGGGAGTGCTATTATATAAAAATGCTAGTTTGTATTTTTGAAAGGTAAACTAAGTGTGATAAAAAAATAAAGTCTTATTTCCTTAAAGGAATTTTAATTACATTGTTAAAAGAGTTTAAAACTAAATAAATTAAATTTTAAACTCTTAAAATAATACCAATCATTATAAAAATACTAAATACAATGTTTAGGTCAAATTCAAAGACTTTAAGTAATACTTTTCTTTTATTAATTAAAGAAAATAGCAAACTTTTACTAAGAGGGTAAAACACGCAAATAAGCAAATAATAAACCATTGCATGACATTACTATGCATTGCATTTTACTTCTTTAAATATTGTCTACCGGGCAATAATGGTTCTCTATAGAAACTGGAGCTCAAGGTCAGGTGGAAGCATCCGACTTCACTACCTTGCAGTCATAAGGCAAGTTCATCACCTGCTCATGTCCTTTGAAGAGTCTTTATCAAAGATATTGCAAATGGTGTGTTATCATCTATGATCTAGAGAAAGAAAATATTATCTTCTCAAATAAATAAGATGTGGTTATCATCCTAAGTGATGTTAAATATAAGATTGGCAATGGAACTTAGGTTTCCAATTGCAAAAGAGTCACCATAGGATTAACAACCCATGACATCAGTGATTCTAGCGCCATATATTACGCGTTAACCATGAGATTTGGAATGGGTTGGAGAAGTCAGCTGGACCTTCTTCCTTTCATATGTAGGCAAGATGACCTTAACGTGACGCTGTGATTCCTTGTGGGATCCATCATATGGGTGGGCACCCTTAGGCCCCACAGTTTTGGTATCTAGATTATTTGTGAGAGGCTGCCGGAGGTATAGTCAGACCTTTATGGAGCTTGCCAGGGGCATAGCCGGCTCATAGAGTCTTCGAGAACTCATCAGGGTTGTAGCTTGCCCGATAGGGGGCTTAACAGAGATGTAGCTTGGCCTGAAGGATCGTGTAGACATATGGGGCCGTGGAGAGGGGCAGTGACTGGCTTGGATCATCTACTGGGCCCCACATCACGGAATTGTGGACGAGAAAGTACACTCGGTTGTGCAACAAGGAGTTGATCTCTCATGGGTAAAGCAATGCACCTCTGCAGAGTGTAAGAACTGTAACTGGTTACTCCCTGTTCCAGGAAGGAGCTACGAACGTGGCAGGAAAGGAACTCCATGAAGTTTTGGTCAACCTGTGAAGACTGATGGGCATAGTTTTTGATAATAAAAACAATCTTTGAAGAAATGTTTATGAAAATTGCATGGTGCCAAGGACTGATAGTCCGAGGTGGTAGATAGAGCATCAAACTTCCCACCTTGCATATAATGAACTTGCTGGGTAACGCTGTTACTCACCCTTTCCTTTGATCCCCTACTTAGACTCTGAGGAGCCAGTAGACACTTCGATGTACGCGGCTAAAGGGCAAGAGGATGTCTACTACGAGGAACCAGACCTGTCCGGAGGAGTAGAAGGGGTGGACTATGAAATACGCTATGGAGTGGAGGGCAACAAGTCCGAGTAGTTGCCTTATTTATTAGTAAACTAGTTGAGCCGAGCAGCCTAAACCCTATAAAATAAGTTGTTGAGCTCAATTCGGAGTATGAGTTTGAACTTTGTATCTTCCGCTGAAACTACTTAAGTTTGGTTTGTAATTTTGTATCACTTGAAGTTTGGAACTTTTGGCTTTATAATAATAACGAAGTGTGTATGTTTGTAATATGGACCCGCAATGTTTCTGTTGTACCACTCTGAGGGATGTGATATTTACAGAACGGTGTTCTGTGGATGTCATGTCAACGACTATAGTGTACTACACATGTGGTGGTATGTTGGGTCACCACACTATTTTAGTATTTAGTTCAAAGAGTTATTATACTTCAGACTCCTACTCCCTGTGAAATCGATATCTTTATTTTGAAACTAGCTACAAACGACCTATACACTTGCAGTCATCAAGCTATTTTCTGGCACCATTACCGAGGAGCTAAGCGATGTAGGTCTTTTAGCTTTTGTTTATTTATTTTAGTTTTGCTAGATTTTATTTTAAGATTTCTTTATTTGCTGCATTTGTATTTTTGCTTTTGTTTGCAAACAAAAAACCCATAAAATTATTTGTTACTAATCATGTATTCCGAGATAACTACCTTCCAATAGATGAAATCTATAATGAAGGAGTCAAAGGGAAGGACTTTGGGAGATATTCATAAGAAGCAATGCATATTAAAAGAATGGTTGACTTTGATGGAAAAGTATTCATCCACATTATGTGCCTCTTATCAATTATGTTGTGATTATTGCGGATCTCCAGATCACCTCAATTATCAATGTAAGTATAATTATTTTCATGCCAAACTAACAGACTATAATAGAGATGAGTTTAAATGCCTTGCTGGGGAGGACACATTACAATTTGTGCTTTTTACTGGTTGCAAAGATCTGTTATTTCGTCTAAGAGATATATAGGTAGAAAATAAACCACTTGATATGATCTATAAAGAAGTTCACCCTATATTCTGCTATTGCCAAGATAACTTCCATGATAATGAATTTATTGTTGGGCGATTAAAGCTGCCATGGAAGAATCTAATCTTTTGCAGGGTGCTCCAAAAGATAATGTGGAAGGAACTCCACTCAAAGAGCCTCCACCTAAACCACCGGAACATGTTGTTAATAAAGAGGTGGCATTTGATGTTGCACCCTCTCAAATAGTGGAAGGTAAGCTCGAAGGTAATACTATCGTTGAGCTACTCGCGAATTATCTTAGTAAAAATGAAGAGGGGCAACTTGATCAACCACTTGAATCTCCCACTTTTGAAAATAATTTTCCACACACAAATAGTATGCATGCAAACGATATCTCATTATCTAGTAACGACTTCTATAAGTCCCAAACTTATGATGATTATTCTGAGGAGGATTCGTGCCTAGACAGTGATTTGGGGGACTTTGGTGAGGGACTAAAAGATGAATTTTTCTATGAATATTGTGATGCTATTAACATGGGATAGGAATCCTCATTGGAAGAGGAGGATGAGTATTTTGAAGAACAAGTGAACAATATGACGGCAAGATAAATGTATTCCCAAATAGTGGAATATGCTAAAAAGTTAATTTCTTAGGATAGGATAGACGATCCAATAATATGTCCTCGATGTATGAAACTTGGGCACTACTTTTGTCGTGGTGGTGGCACGGCACATGCCATGGATAGGCTAAAGATGGGGCCAATGAGTGCTAGGGGAATACAGGGAGGGAAAACATGGTGATTCCACACAGATATGGTCTTGTATTTTCTCTATCAATGGTGGATACAAGTGCTCCTCGAGCTGTTCGTGAGAAGGAGACTATGTCTCTTACTCCCACCCACCTAGCCCTAGAGTTCTAACTTAGACAGAGAAAATGACCGATCCCCCTCTATGGAAGCCCCGATGCTCCTTATATAGGGAAGCCCGGGTTACAGAGTTAGGGCACACGTGGAAGCATATTCTCCGAATATGCCCCTTGGTTAAAGCTAGATGCTTCTTTATTCCCTTTAACGGCTCGTCCGGGCTTTGGACGTAACCCACAATGTAATCCTTGCCTTTAAGCATCACTAGACATGGGCTACGTCAGCCGACATTGCCTGCATCATCTTGGTCGCCCCTGACCCGCTGGTCCTCCTCTCTGCTTTGCTTCGCTCATGTTACAGCTAACAAAGCCACCTTTTGACCAGCGGGAGATTCCTTCCTTCTCTTGGAAGCCATATGATAGTCCGGCTTGCACGTGGATAACCCGGCTATGAGGGTACCTGCATAATAGATAGACAAACATGGCTGGCATATATTTTATGCCGGCTGGGCTAAGGCTAGGGAGATGCTCCATGGGCCGGGTCAATCCGTGGTTCATCCTGCCTTGAGGTGACCCGGTCAGCACTTGCTTTGACCGTGCCATACCTCGGCTAACTCAGCATTTATACCTCGGCATTACCCTACCCGGGGGTATCCCCCCAACATTAGTCCCCGAAGCTGGTGCAGTTTTAGCAATTTTAGTTGTTAAGGCCACAACAGGTTCCCATATCCGGATCCTTGCCTCTTTGGCTGAGTTACCCCGTAACCCAGAGTTTTTTCTCTTGCGATCCCTTGGCTCATTCCGAGTAATTCCTCGCTGGCTGGGTCTTTTGCTCGCTTATGCGGGTTACCTTTCCTTCTCTCGTATGCTTCCCCACGTCCTACGTGGAGGGTAATCATCATTTTGCCTCATTTTAAGGGCCACACGCATTTAATGCGTTAGTTACTGTTGCAATGTGAGGAATAACTGCTGCGTGCATCCCTTCACTATAGCGCATTGTTAACTGTAACACCACGTCGCGTCATGGGATCTTCTGCTCCCTATGGACCTTGTTGTGGCTGTGCTCTGATTGGCTGACCCGGTCGCGTACATGCCCATTGCATCTGGCGTGGCAACCGCAATGGATCCCACTACGTGCCCTCACGCGCGGTTAAGTAGGGGCTGGGGGCAATCTTTGGGGAAGCTCCCCACATACCGCGTGCTCCCCTGCCTCCTTTCTCTCTCACTAAAACTCCACCGCCAATGCTGCTTCTTCGCCGTTGCGGCGCCGCCGCGACCGCGCTGATGACTGATGGCTCAATGCACGGCGCCCAGAAAAATGCTTGATGGTGGTGTTGATGTAGAGCTCGTTGGGAACCCCAAGAGGAAGGTATGATGAGCACAGCAGCAAGTTTCCCTCAGTTATGAAACCAAGGTTTAATCGAACTAGTAGGAGCAAGGAAACACCCCAAAGGTGTTACTAGCTGAGCTTTGGTAGGGCGCACTACCGGCAACGTGGAGACCTGCACAACACAACCACAGAACTTTGTCCCCAACTTGCGATGAGGTTGTCAATCTCACCGTGTTTTGCGGAAAACAAAGGATTAAACGTATTGAATGGAAAGAAGTAAAAGTTTGCAGAAAGTAAACACAAAGCAGTAAACCCTTGTAGATTGTATGTAAAGTAAAAGGACCGGGATCCATAGTTCACTAGAGGTGGCTCTCCTTAGATAGATAACATGCTGCGTGAACAAATTACAGCGGGGCAATTGACAAACACCCAGAAAGCAATACATGCATATACTAATCATCTTGACTCCTTTGAGACTTGATTGGGCATTACAACATAATACATAGACCGCCATCCAACTGCATCTATGACTAATAATCCACCTTCAGGTTATCATCCGAACCCCCTCCAGTATTAAGTTGCAAGCAACAGATTATTGCTTTACGAACTGCGTGTAAAGTAAACAATACAATTGTTCTATGAACAAAGGATCATTGTTTTCTCCCTGGTAGCAACAACACATCTAGTACCTTAGAGATTTCTGTCACTTCCCCAGATTATCAGAGGCATGAACCCACTATCGAGCATAAATACTAACTCTTGGAGTTGCTAGCATCTACTTGGCCAAGATAGCTATTGGAGATATGCCCAAGAAGAAATAATAAAAGTGGTTATTATTATATCTTTGTGTTTATGATGAATGTTTACATCCCATGCTATAATTGTATTATAAGGAAACACTAATACATGTGTGTTTTGTAAACATAAAAGAGTCCCTAGTAAGCCTCTTGTTGAACTAGCTTGTTGATTAATTGATGATCATGGTTTCCTGATCATGGTTGATTAATTGATGATCAGGGTTTAGGTTGTTCGATTTATATGAGTAATATCTTTTATGGTAATGCACCTGAGATGAATGGTTTATTCTTACTGAATCTCGATAGTAGTGATACACATGTTCACAACATAGATGCTAAACGAACAAAATTAAATGATAGTTCTACATACATGTGGCACTGTCGTCTTGGTCACATTGGAGTGAAGCGTATGAAGAAACTCCATTCTGATGGACTTCTTGAATCACTTGAAAGATGCGAAGCATGTCTAATGGGAAAAATGTCTAAGACTCCATTCTCTGGTACAATGGAGCGAGCTACAGACTTATTGGAAATAATACATACTGATGTGTGCGGTCCAATGAGTGTAGCATCGCGTGGTGGATATCGTTATGTTCTCACTTTCACGGATGACTTAAGTAGATATGGGTATGTCTACTTTATGAAACATAAGTCAGAAACTTTCGAGAAGTTTAAGGAATTTCAAAGTGAAGTGGAAAATCATCGTAACAAGAAGATTAAGTTTCTGCGTTCTGACCGCGGAGGTGAATATCTAAGTTATGAGTTTGGCATGCATTTAAAGAAATGTGGAATACTTTCGCAGTTGACACCGCCGGGATCCCTAGTATGTTAATGGTTCTATCGATCACGAAGTCATCGTTGAGTATGTGGGAGCCGTTATGGATCTCCAGATCCTGCTGATGGTTATTGATCGAAGAGGTGTCTTCATCATGTCTGCATATTCACGAACCGTAGGGTGACACACTTAAGGTTCGAAGTTGTTTTAAGTAGATATGGAATGTGCGTTGGAGACCGAATGTTGTTCGGAGTCTCGGATTGGATCCGGGACATCACGAGGAGATCCGGAATTCTCCGGAGAATAAGATTCATATATTGGGGATCATTTTCTAAGTTAGGAAATGTTCTAGAGTATTTGTATGGGGATTCTAGAAGGTTTCGGAATGTTCCGGAAGGTTCTAGAAGATTTCTTGGAGTTTGCTTGAAAACCAAGAAAGGATCAAGGAATCCTTGTGGGGCAAGACAAGGAGTAGTGGGGGAGGAGGACTCCTCCCCCCCTCCCAATCCGTCGGCCAAGGAAGGGAGGGGAGTCCTACTAGGACTCCCCCTCCCATGGCGCCTCCCTCCTTTAAATAGAGGGGTGGAGGCGCCACCCCCTGGCCCCCCTCCACTCCAAACCCTAGCCGCCCCTCTCCTCCTCCTTCCTTCTGCTCTGGCTTAGGCGAAGCCCTACAGAATTCTCTACTCCAACACCACCACCACGCCGTCGTGCTGCTGGGATTCCGTGGAGAAGATCTACTACCTCCGCTGCTCGCCGGAACGAGGAGAGGAAGGTCTGCTTCGACTCCGCACGTGTGACCGACTGCGGAAGCGCTACTGGAACGCGGCGCCGGAAGGATCGTCCACTCGATCTTGAGATTGGCAAGTGATCGACTACATCAACCACGAGATCCAATCTCGTAACGCTTTCGGATCTACAAGGGTTAGTACAGATCTATCTCGTTGCACATGTCTAATAGATTAGATCTTGGCTTTTATCTAGATTAGATCTGGGTCTTGTTCGTTCTTGCGGTAGAAATTTTTTGTTTTCCCTGCTACGAACCCATCACTGGTATCAGAGCCGTGTCTATGCGTAGATCTGTTGCACGAGTAGAACACAATGGTGTTGTGGGCGTTGGTGCTCGTGCCGTCTTTTGCTGTGTGTACTTTGCATCTTGCGGTATGGTGGGATGAAGCGGCTCGGGCTAACCTTACATGTCATCGCACATGAGACTTGCTCCACGCTTGACGTGTAACTTGCTTTGCACAAGTGGCTTTCCGGGTGTCTGTCTCTCCCACCATAGTATAGATCCAATTTACACTTTGCACTTGATAGCACTTGTATCAACGTTGTGGTTCAGTTTCGTAGGTAAGATCCATTCTTATTCGAAAGCCCCAAACCGCGTAAAACATGCAAAGAAAATTAGAGGCGTCTAACTTGTTTTTGCAGGTTTTTTGTGATGTGATATGGCCATCATGTGATTGTGATTATATTTGATGTATGCAATGATCCTTGTTGTAATATGGCAACCGGCAGGAGCCTAATGGTTGTCTTTAATTCTGTTAAGACCTGCGTGTCTATTCATCTTGTAATAGCTTTATTCCAAGTAGTTGTAATAGTAGTGATGATGGACAACCATGAAGCGGCGCCACTGACCTTGACGCAATGCTGGTGATGATGGAGATCATGTCCGTGCTTTGGAAATGGAGATCAAAGGCATAAGAAGAAAGGGCCATATCATATCACACTAATTATGAATTGCCTTTGATGTTAATCCTTTATGCATCTTGTATTGCTTAGATCGCGACGGTAGCATTATAAGATGATCCCTCTCACTAAATATCAAGTAATAAAGTGTTCGTCCTTAGTTGGCACTGTTGCTAAGACTCGTCGTTTCGAAGCATCTCGTGATGATCGGATGTAATAGATTCTACGTGTGCATACAACGGGTGCAAGCCAGATTTGCACATGCGGAAACTAAGGTTAACCTTGACGAGCCTAGCATGTACAGACATGGTCTCGGAACACGAAATACCGAAAGGTAGAGCATGAGTCATATAAATGATATGATGAACATGAAGATTGTTCGCCAACGAAACTACATCTTCTCTCGTGAAGATCGGACTTGGTGTAGTGGATTTGGTTCGTGTAATCACTAAAACAATGTGAGGGATGTTGTTTTGAGTGGGAGTTCACCTAGTTAATTTAAGAATTAAAATTGAACTCAATTTATCATAAACTTAGTCTAAACTACTTGCAAATTTGTTGTAGATTATGGCGAACCTCTCCATCAATTTCAATGCGTTCCTAGAGAAAGAAAAGCTTAAGAACAATGGAAGCAACTTCACGGACTGGTTCCATGGACTGAAGATCGTCCTCAGGGCTGGTCAGTTGACCTATGTGCTCGAAGCACCGCTGGGTGACCCACCTGCAGAAGATGCCACCGATGACGTAAAGAATGTTTACGCCACTCGGAAAAATCACTACTCCACAGTTCAGTGTGCCATCCTGTACGGTTTAGAAGCGGAGCTTCAGAAGCGCTTTGAGCACCACGACCCGTTCGAGATCATTAAGGAGCTCAGGCTGATTTTTGAGACTCACGCGGCCTTGGAGAGCTATGAGGCCTCCGAAAAGTTCTTTAACTGTAAGATGGAAGAGGGTAGCTCCGTTAGCGAGCACGTACTCACCATGTCTGGGCATGCAAACAAGCTCCAAGAGTTGGGGATAACGATTCCTAATGAGTTAGGGATTCACCGTGTCCTCCAATCTCTGCCACCAAGTTATAAGAACTTTGTGATGAACTACAATATGCACTACATGAACAAAACGTTGCCTGAACTATCATCCATGCTGAAAACTGCTGAAGTGGAGATCAAGAAGGAGCACCAAGTGTTGATGGTCAATAAGACCACCAATTTCAAGAAACAAGGAAAGCCTAAGAACAAGGGCAACTTCAAGAAGGACGACAAGAAAGCTGCTGCACCTGCTAAGAAGCCCAAGGCTGGTCCTAAGCCTGAAACTGAGTGCTTCTACTGCAAGGGTGCTGGTCACTGGAAGCGTAACTGCCCCAAGTACCTGGCGGATCTGAAGAACGGCAACATCAAGAAGAAAGGTATATTTGATATACATGTTATTGATGTGTATCTTACTAGTAATCGTAGTAGTACCTGGGTATTTGATACTGGTTCGGTTGCTCATATTTGTAACTCGAAACAGGAGCTGCGGAATAAGCGAAGACTGGCGAGAGACGAGGTGACGATGCGCATTGGAAATGGCTCCAAGGTTGATGTGATCGCCGTCGGCACGCTCCCTCTACATCTACCTTCGGGATTAGTTTTAAATTTGAATAATTGTTATTTGGTGCCTGCGTTAAGCATGAACATTATATCTGGATCTTGTTTATTGCGAGACGGTTACTCTTTTAAGTCTGATAATAAAGGTTGTTCGATTTATATGAGTAATATCTTTGATGGTAATGCACCTGAGATGAATGGTTTATTCTTACTGAATCTCGATAGTAGTGATACACATGTTCACAACATAGATGCTAAACGAACAAAATTAAATGATAGTTCTACATACATGTGGCACTGTCGTCTTGGTCACATTGGAGTGAAGCGTATGAAGAAACTCCATTCCGATGGACTTCTTGAATCACTTGATTTTGAATCACTTGAAAGATGCAAAGCATGTCTAATGGGAAAAATGACTAAGACTCCATTCTCTGGTACAATGGAGCGAGCTACAGACTTATTGGAAATAATACATACTGATGTGTGCGGTCCAATGAGTGTAGCATCGCGTGGTGGATATCATTATGTTCTCACTTTCACGGATGACTTAAGTAGATATGGGTATGTCTACTTTATGAAACATAAGTCAGAAACTTTCGAGAAGTTTAAGGAATTTCAAAGTGAAGTGGAAAATCATCGTAACAAGAAGATTAAGTTTCTGCGTTCTGACCGCGGAGGTGAATATCTAAGTTATGAGTTTGGCATGCATTTAAAGAAATGTGGAATACTTTGGTAGTTGACACCGCCGGGAACACCACAACGGAATGGTGTGTCCGAACGTCGTAATCGAACTCTCTTAGATATGGTTCGGTCTATGATGTCTCTTACAGATTTACCGCTATCGTTTTGGGGCTATGCATTAGAGACAGCCGCATTCACTTTAAATAGAGCACCATCTAAATCTGTTGAAACGTCACTGTACGAATTGTGGTTTGGTAAGAAACCTAAGTTTCCGTTCCTTAAAGTTTGGGGTTGCGAAGCATATGTAAAGAAGGTACAACCTGATAAGCTTGAACCCAAAGCGGAGAAATGCGTCTTCATAGGATACCCTAAAGAAACAAGTGGGTATACCTTCTATCATAGATCCGAAGGCAAAGTTTTCGTTGCCAAGAATGGATCCTTTCTTGAGAAGGAGTTTCTCTCGAAGGAAGTGACTGGAAGGAAAGTAGAACTCGACGAGGTTATTGAACCTTCTCTCGGAGTTGAGAGTAGCGTAGCACCGGAAGATGTTTTTGTGCCGCCTGCGCCAATTGGAGAGGAAGCTAATGATGTTGATCATGAAACTTCATACGAAGTTACTACTGAACCTCGCAGGTCAACGAGTGTTCGTACCACTCCTGATTGGTATGACTCTGCCTTGAACGTCATGTTGGTGGACAACACTGATGACCTTTTGACGTATGAAGAAGCTATGGTAAGCCCAGATTCCGACAAATGGCTAGAAGCCATGAAATCCGAAATGGGATCCATGTACGAAAACCAAGTATGGACTTTGGTGGACTTACCGGATGGCCGTAAGGCTGTCGAGAACAAATGGATTATCAAAAGAAAAACAGATGCTGATGGTAATGTTACTGTCTATAAAGCTCGACTTGTCGCGAAAGGGTTCCGACAAATTCAAGGAGTTGACTACGATGAGACTTTCTCACCAGTAGCGAAGCTAAAGTCTGTGAGGATTTTGTTAGCAATTGCTGCATATTTCGATATGAGATTTGGCAGATGGATGTCAAAACGGCATTCCTTAATGGTGACATTGAGGAAGAGTTGTATATGGTACAACCCAAGGGTTTTGTCGATCCTAAAGATGCTGACAAGGTATGCAAACTTCAGCGCTCCATTTATGGACTGAAGCAAGCATCCCGAAGTTGGAATCAACGTTTTGATAAAGTAATCAAAAACTTTGGATTTATACAAACTTATGGAGAAGCTTGTATTTACAAGAAAGTGAGTGGGAGCTCTGTAGCATTCCTAGTACTATATGTAGATGACATATTGTTGATTGGGAATAATATAGAACTTCTTAATAGTTTCAAAGCCTATTTGAATAATAGTTTTTCAATGAAGGATCTTGGTGAAGCGGCATATATTCTAGGCATCAAGATTTATAGAGATAGATCAAGACGCCTAACAGCGCTTTCACAAAGTACATACTTGGACAAAGTTCTAAAGAAGTTTAGAATGGAAGAGAGCAAGAAAGGGTTCGTGCCCATGTTGTCAGGTAAGACCTTGAGTAAGACTCAAAGTCCAGCTACGGCAGAAGATAGAGAGAAGATGAATAATATTCCCTATGCCTCGGCCATAGGTTCTATCATGTATGCCATGCTGTGTACAAGACCGGATATAGCACATGTTGTTAGTTTGACTAGCAGATATCAAAGTGATCCTGGAATGGAGCACTGGACAGCGGTCAAGAATATCCTAAAGTACCTAAATAGGACTAAGGATATGGTTCTTTCTTATGGAGGTGATGAACAGCTTGTTGTAAACGGTTACACTGATGCTAGTTGGAACACCGATCCAGATGACTCGAAGTCACAGTCTGGGTACGTATTTATTTTGAATGGTGCTGCAGTGAGCTGGAGGAGTGCCAAGCAAAGCGTTGTGGCGAAATCTTCAACTGAATCAGAATACATAGCTGCTTCGGAGGCTGCACAAGAAGCCATATGGATGAAGGAGTTCATTACTGAACTTGGCGTGGTTCCCAGTGCGTTGGACCCGATGGCCATCTACTGTGACAACACAGGTGCCATAGCTAATGCACACGAGCCAAGGTCACATAGCAAGCTGAAGCACATTAAGCTACGTTTCCATGCTATTCGCGAGTATGTCCGTTGACTAAACCTCTCCCTAGGGCAAAGCATGACCAACACCAGAACGCCATGGGTGTTAGGTATATTACCATGTAATCTAGATTATTGACTCTAGTGCAAGTGGGAGACTGTTGGCGATATGCCCAAGAGGCAATAATAAAAGTGGTTATTATTATATCTTTGTGTTTATGATGAATGTTTACATCCCATGCTATAATTGTATTATAAGGAAACACTAATACATGTGTGTTTTGTAAACATAAAAGAGTCCCTAGTAAGCCTCTTGTTGAACTAGCTTAATTGATGATCATGGTTTCCTGATCATGGACATTGGATGTGATTAATAACAAGGTTATATCATTAGGAGGATGATGTGATGGACACACACCCATAGTAAGCGTAGCATAAGATCAAGTCATTAAGTTCGTATTGCTATAAGCTTTCAAATGCATAGTAACCTAATCCTTCGACCATGAGGTTATGTTAATCACCATCACCGGATGGATACTTTGATGACATCAAACACCGCTTCGTAACTGGGTGGTTATAAAGGTGTCATTGGGTATTCTGAAAGTATGTGTTGAAGCGCATGGACCAAGATTGGGATTTGTCCATCCATATGACGGATAGATATGCTCTGGGCCCTCTCGGTGGAATGTCATCTAGTTAGCTTGCAAGCATGTGACTGGGTCACAAGGGATGACATAACATGGAACGAGTAAAGAGTACTTATCAGTAACGAGGTAGAACTAGGTATGGAGATACCTACGATCAAACCTCAGATAAGTAGAGTATCGCGTGACAAAGGGAATTGGTTTCGTATGTTAATGGTTCTATCGATCACGAAGTCATCGTTGAGTATGTGGGAGCCGTTATGGATCTCCAGATCCTGCTGATGGTTATTGATCGAAGAGGTGTCTTCATCATGTCTGCATATTCACGAACCGTAGGGTGACACACTTAAGGTTCGAAGTTGTTTTAAGTAGATATGGAATGTGCGTTGGAGACCGAATGTTGTTCGGAGTCTCGGATTGGATCCGGGACATCACGAGGAGATCCGGAATTGTCCGGAGAATAAGATTCATATATTGGGGATCATTTTCTAAGTTAGGAAATGTTCCGGAGTATTTGTATGGGGATTCTAGAAGGTTTCGGAATGTTCCGGAAGGTTCTAGAAGATTTCTTGGAGTTTTCTTGAAAACCAAGAAAGGATCAAGGAATCCTTGTGGGGCAAGACAAGGAGTAGTGGGGGAGGAGGACTCCTCCCCCCCTCCCAATCCGCCGGCCAAGGAAGGGAGGGGAGTCCTACTAGGACTCCCCCTCCCATGGCGCCTCCCTCCTTTAAATAGAGGGGTGGAGGCGCCACCCCCTGGCCCCCCTCCACTCCAAACCCTAGTCGCCTCTCTCCTCTTTCCTTCTGCTCTGGCTTAGGCGAAGCCCTGCAGAATTCTCTACTCCACCACCACCACCACGCCGTCGTGCTGCTGGGATTCCGTGGAGAAGATCTACTACCTCCGCTGCTCGCTGGAACAAGGAGAGGAAGGTCCGCTTCGACTCCGCACGTGTGATCGACTGCGGAAGCGCTGCCGGAACGCGGCGCCGGAAGGATCGTCCACTCGATCTTGAGATCGGCAAGTGATCGACTACATCAACCACGAGATCCAATCTCGTAACGCTTTCGGATCTACAAGGGTTAGTACAGATCTATCTCGTTGCACATGTCTAATAGATTAGATCTTGGCTTTTATCTAGATTAGATCTGGGTTTTGTTCGTTCTTGCGGTAGATTAGATCTGCTATTTGCAAAACATTCAAAGCTGGGATCATAGTACTTCAATCATAACATGAAAGACAAAGTTCTAGCAATAAGCAAAGAAACTAAGATGCAACATGAAAAGGCACAAACAAAATATTCATGAAGTATTCAGCTTGTCCCTAGTTACAGTAGCAAATATAAATGCATAGGACACCTTCAGAGTTCATAAGAGTGACTAGATACAATAGTTTCAAACAAGCAATAACAAGTTATGCATCAATCAACTAGTCTTGGGACAATGCACATAATAATATCAATCTTATCACTCAAGGAGGAGGTTTCCTCATATTGTCCAATAGTTTTGTTGCAGCACCCAAAGTGATGGTCATAAAGGTACCTCCAGCAGCTGAATCCAATAGGTTCCTTGAAGAATAGTTCAATCCTGCATAAAAAGTTTGGATGATCATCCAAGCAGCCAGTCCATGAGTGGGACAATTCTTTACCAAAGATTTCATTCTTTCCCAAGCTTGAGCAACATGCTCATTATCAAGTTGTTTAAACTTCATTATTTCACTTCTCATGGATATAATCTTAGCAGGAGGATAGTATTTTCCAATAAAAGCATCTTTGCACTTAGTCCAAGAATCAATACTATTCCTAGTTAAGGAATTCAACCACTCTTTAGCTTTTCCTCTCAAAGAGAAAGGAAATAATTTCAGTTTAATAATATCACCATCTATATCCCTATGCTTTTGCATCTCACAAAGTTCAACAAAGTTATTTAGATGGGAAGCAACATATTCATTACCAATACCAGAAAATTGTTCTCTCATAACAAGATTGAGCAAAGCAGGTTTTATCTCAAAGAAAGTATTTTCAGCCACAAGTGGAGCAATAGGTGTGCTCATAAAATCATTGTTGTTGGTGCTAGTGAAGTCACACAACCTAGTGTTTTCAAGAGTAGTCATTTTTTTGGGTTTTCAAATAAGAAAGCAAACAAGTAAAACTAATTTTTTTGTGTCTTTTGAAGAACAAAACAAGCAAACAAAGCAAAAATAAACAAAGCAAAACAAAAACAACAAAGTAAAGAGATTGGTTATGAGGGACTCCCCTTGTTAAGATGTCCTTGACTCCCCGGCAATGGCACTAGAAAAGATCTTGATGCGCTCGACTTTCGACGTAGAGCTCGTTGGAAACCCCAAGAGGAAGGTATGGTCAGCACAATAGAAAGTTTTCCCTCGGTTATGAAACCAAGGTTTAATCGAACCAGTAGGAGCAAGGAAACACCCCAAAGGTGTTACTAGCTGAGCTTTGGCAGGGCGCACTACCGGTGCTAGTAGCAATGTGGAGACCTGCACAACACAACCACAGAACTTTGTCCCCAACTTGCGATGAGGTTGTCAATCTCACCGAGTTTTATGGAAAATAAAGGATTAAACGTATCGAATGGAAAGAAGTAAAAGTTTGCAGAAAGTAAACACAAAGCAGAAACAGATTGTAGAATGTATGTAAAGAAAAAGGACCGGGATCCATAGTTCACTAGAGGTGGCTCTCCTTAGATAGATAACATGCTGGGTGAACAAATTACAGCAGGGCAATTGACAAACACCGAGAAAGCAATACATGCATATACTAATCATCTCGACTCCTTTGAGACTTGATTGGGCATTACAACATAATACATAGACCGCCATCCAACTGCATCTATGACTAATAATCCACCTTCAGGTTATCATCCGAACCCCCTCTAGTATTAAGTTGCAAGCAACAGATAATTGCATTACACATTGCATGTAAAGTAAACAATACGATTGTTCTATGAACAAAGGATTGTTGTTTTCTCCCTAGTAGCTACAACACATCTAGTACCTTAGAGATTTCCGTCACTTCCCCAGATTACTAGAGGCATGAACCTACTATTAAGCATAAATACTAACTGTTGGAGTGCTAGCATCTACTGGGCCAATATAGCTACTAACAATAGAAAGCATGCAAGATCACAAATAACAAAGACATGATAGAATCAATAATCAATCTAAAATAGCATCTCAATATCCATCGGATCCCCGCAAACACAACATGCAGAATTACAAATAGATGATCTTGATCATGAACGGAGCTCACAAGATCTAGACATGAAAGCACGAAGGAGGAGAACCAGCCATCTAGCTACTACATGGATCCGTAGTCCAAGGATGAACTACTCACGCATCACACCGGAGGCTAGCATTGTGATGAAGAAGGCCTCCAGGGTGGATTCCCCTCTCTGGCAGGGTGCCGGGAAGAGCTTCAGATCCCTCCCGATCTAGGGATGGAGATGATGGCGGCTACAGACTCTTTCGTGGATTTTTGATCGGGTCCTTAGGGTTTTCATCTCGAGGGCATCTTATAGGCGGAAGGAGAGGCCGAGGGGGTGTTGGGGTCAGCCAAACCACCCCCTGGCGCGGGCCAGGCCTGGCCGTGCGACCAGGTGGTGTGGCCAGCCCCTAGCCCTTCTCCATCTCGTATTCTGGCATATGATGACTTTCGGAAAAATAGGCACTTTGGCTTTTGTCCCGTCCAATTTCGAGAATATTCATTTTCTGACTTTCCTGGAACCAAAAACAGCAGAAAATAGGCAGCTGGCACTGTGGCTCTTGTTAATAGGTTAGTCCAAGAAATCATATGAAAAGTACTCCAAAGTGTGGACAAAACACAAGAAAGTGGATAAAACCAAGCATGGAACATCAAAAATTATAGATACATTTGCAATGTATCAACATCCCCAAGCTTAACTCCTGCTCGTCCTCGAGTAGGTAAGTGATAAAAAGAAAGAATAATTTTTGAGGTGACATGCACCATCAAAGACTTGATCAAAGTATTTGTAGAACATTCAAAGCTGGGATCATAGTACTTCAATCATAACATGAAAGACAAAGTTCTAGCAATAAGACAAAGAAACTATGATGCAACATGAAAAGGCACAAACAAAAGATTCATGAATAACATTGCTTTGCAAGACGTTTGTTTGTTTAACATAAAGAAAACATAGCATAATAGTATTCAGCTTGTCCCTCATAGAGTAGCAAATATAAATGCATAGGACACCTTTAAAGTTCATAAGAGTGATAGATACAAATAGTTTAAAACAAGCAATATCAAGGTATGCATCAATCAGCTAGTCTTGGGACAATGCACATAGAACTAAGAATGGCCACTATGCTCTCAAAGTAGGTGCATAAAGGTAGAAGGTGGAGACTCAATATAATGGTGGAAGAAAGGCCTTCATAGAAGGAAGTAGGGATTCAAGTCTCATAAAGAGCTTCCAAAAATTATGGTACTTATAGCTTTCAGCTCCCATTGCCCCTATCATAAGCATCTTTAAGGTGATTAAGGTTAAAGTGACACAACTAAGAGGATATGCTTGACAAGTTATAAACCGAAATCTCATGCCCCTTACTTACGAAGACCGAACCTCATGCTACTCAACTGTAGTCACGAGTAAGCTCTTGTCATTGTAAGTACATGTGTATCATAAAGAACCGCCAACGGGGTACCCCTTGCACATGATATAGGAGCTATCCCATAATCAAAATGACAAGGCAATCAGACAATGAGCATCTCAACGATCTTTTTATTTGCTATTTGCATAGGTTTTTATTGAGGATGCTTCATAGAGTGATGATTATGGTTATGCTGCAAGTTTCCACCATGATTAGGAATGGCTTAGGCTAGCGGCCCAGGCGTTTCTCTAACACACATACAAACTCCATGATCTTACAAGTTCCACTTTTATTTCACACCGTCGGGATCCGTAAGCAAAATAACATGATATCAACAGGGTACAAAGTACAAGTGCAATGTTGAAAGCGTTCCCCATGATACATGGTTTTGCTAATTTCAACTTATAAAGCGTAAGCATATACGCAACAAAGAAGGACCCAATGGTTCAAGTTTATTAGATGCAAAAAATTAAAGTGTGCCATCAAGTTCGTGAGAGCTTTAGTCACTAGTTTTCTCATAACAAGTTTAATTTGGACGATAAACAAAAGCATGAATATACTTGGAATAGCATAAGCTAGTAGGTAGGTATGGTGGACTCTTTGGAATAACTTGGTTTAGGGAGTTGGAAGCATGAGTGGAACTCATACTTGGTTGTGGAGGCTAGCAAAAGACCAGGAGTAACAAACTAAGAGAGCAGTAATGGCCATAATCATGCAGAGCGACAAAACATCATTGATCAAAGTATAAAGTGATACTACAAGTTGAAAACTAAAGGATCATAAAGGCTTTGGTGACTTTGGATAGTCATAACATGGTGTGAGCATGCGCCAAGTCAACCCAAATAAAGCATCAAAGGAGAATACCACTATACTATGCTTTAATATGCTAAAACAACGCATGATTCATCCAAGGCACATTAAGCAATCTCAATTGTTTATAACAAGTCATGCTACAACAAAGAATACTAAGCAAAAAGCCAAAACAATATCAAGCATGGCATGACAAAGCATAGGCCACATTAAAAAACGAGCTCTTTTACCACATAAGCATGAACTTTCCTACTCATTTCCAAACCAAACCAAACTATTTGCAAACCAATGTATGAAAGAGGGGGTCCAACCAATTTATTAAGAAAACTAAGCAAACCAAGCAAACGAAAAACCAAAACGAAAACGAAAAAGAAGACGCTCCAAGAACAACACAACTGTGCATGAAACACTAAAAAAATGAAGCGTTTGGAAGAAACCTAGGATTTTTATTGATGAAGAAGGGGATGCCTTGGGCATCCCCAAGATTTGATGCTTGTACTTCTTGGATATTTCTTGGGGTGACACGCGTGGCATCCCCAAGCTTGAGCTTTAGTCCATCCTTCATCTCATTACTCATTCCTTCCATACACCTGAAATTTTTCCTTCATACAAAACTTCACACAATCTTTATTAGCAACATTAGTGCACTCAATATAAATAACTCTTAAGGTTCAGTTCTAACACCAAATAAACTTCCATTAGAACACTATCTACTGAAGCACTTCCCTCAAAAATCTCAATTCCCCAAAAGAACTCAAAAAGGAATCAACAAGAAGCAAATGCAGAAAATGGCAGAAATCTGTCAAAACAGACCAGCAGGTAAAGGCGATTTTTTTAGAAGACCTTCTGTTGATCAAATCAAAAAGTATTGAACTAACTAAAGTTAGATAACAACCTGGGTCAGAAGCACAGAAATTCACGCCTCAAAAATACGTTCATAGATTGTACACGAATTTTTACGGTGAAGCACAGAAATCTGTTTCGGGACAGCAACTTTCCCAATCATTACTTCTCTCTTATTAGAGATTACTCTTGGCACAAAACACAAATAAAAAGATAAGGAGCGGTTATTATTGAAGTAATAACTTCCAAGACTCATAAAAACTTTTGGGTTATCTCCCAATAAGTACTTTTCTTTAACGCCTTTAAGTTAGGCACAAGAAGCAAGAAAAAGAATCAAGTGTTCTCAAATGAAGAAGCATTAAGATCAATACCAGAAATATTTTCAACAAGGCAAGGTATATCATCCAAATAAGTTCTAGAGGATCCTCTCTCAATGCTCTTAGGTTCACTATTCTCATCAAAAGGGTTTGCAGGAACAATCCAATCAAGAATCTTTTCTATGGCATCATGTATTGCCACTAGTTTAAAGGGTATTGGTATCTTAGGTTCCTCCCCATTAGGTTCGGTTTTGTTCATATTTTCTCGTGTACCACCAACATCTACACATGAGCCTAGCATATTGAAACGTTCAAAGACTTTTCTAGCTTCCTTGGCAACATTATAGAATTCCTTAAACAAAGTTTCTAGAATAAAATCCCTCTTTTCAGGGTCCTCAATTTCTTTAAGCTTAAGAAACATTACTTGCATTAAGGGGTTGAGGTTAACAAACCTAGCTTATAACATGTGAATTAAAGAAGCTGCAGCAATCTCATTGTTTGGAGCAAGTTCTGCAAGGGATCTATCTTCAGTATCTTCATGCTTACTAACATGATTAAAGAATTCTTCAATATAATCTTTCCCAATTATAGAACCACTACCAATTGAAAGGTCTTTCATGGTGAATTTGGGGATCAACATGATGAGCTACGGAAGAGGTGACAACTAAAGGAGACTTAATTTTTTTGTGTTTTCAAATAAGAAAGCAAACTAGTAAAACTATTTTTTGTGTGTTTTTGATAAAGAAACAAGCAAACAAAGCAAAAAGAAACAAAGCAAAACAAAAACAACAAAGTAAAGAGATTGGTTATGAGGGACTCCCCTTGTGAAGATGTCCTTGACTCCCCGGCAACGGCGCCAGAAAAATGCTTGATGGCTCGTGTTGATGTAGAGCTCGTTGGGAACCCCAAGAGGAAGGTATGATAAGCACAGCAGCAAGTTTCCCTCAATTATGAAACCAAGGTTTAATCGAACCAGTAGGAGCAAGGAAACACCCCAAAGGTGTTACTAGACGAGCCTTGGCAGGGCGCACTACCGGTGCTAGTAGCAACGTGGAGACTTTCACAACACAACCACAAAACGTTGTCCCAAACTTGCGATGAGGTTGTCAATCTCACTGAAAACAAAGGATTAAATGTATCGAATGGAAAGAACAAAAAGTTTGCAGAAAGTAAACACAAAGCAGTAAGCAGTTTGTAGATTGTATGTAAAGAAAGAGGACCGGGATCCATAGTTCACTAGAGGTGGCTCTCCTTAGATAGATAACATGCTGGTTGAACAAATTACAGCGGGGCAAATAACAAACATCGAGAAAGCAATACATGCATATACTAATCATCTTGACTCCTTTGAGATTCAATTGGGCATTACAAAATTATACATAGACCGCCATCCAATTGCATCTATAACTAATAATCCACCTTCAGGTTATCATCCGAACCCCCTCCATTATTAAGTTACAAGCAACAGATTATTGCTTTACGAATTGCGTGTAAAGTAAACAATACGATTGTTCTATGAATAAAGGATTGTTGTTTTCTCCCTAGTAGCAACAACACATCTAGTACCTTAGAGATTTATGTCACTTCCCCAGATTACCAGAGGCATAAACCCACTATCGAGCATAAATACTAACTCTTGGAGTTACTAGCATCTACTTGGCCAAGATAGCTACTAACAACGGAAAGCATGCAAGATCACAAATAACAAAGACATGATAGAATCAATAATCAATCTGAAATAGCATCTCAAGATCCATCGGATCCACACAAACACAACATAAAGAATTACAAATAGATGATCTTGATCATGAACAGGAGCTCACAAGATCTAGACATGAAAGCACAAAGGAGGATATCCAGCCATCTAGCTACTACATGGATCCGTAGTCCAAGGATGAACTACTCACACATCACACCGGAGGCTTGCATGGTGATGAAGAAGGCCTCCAGGGTGGATTCCCCTCTCCGACAGGGTGCCGGGAAGAGCTTCAGATCCCTCCCAATTTAGGGATGGAGATGACGGCGGCTACAAACTCTTTCATGGATTTTTTATCGGGTCCTTAGGGTTTTCGTCCCGAGGGCATCTTATAGGCGGAAGGAGAGGCCGAGGGGGTGCTGGGGTTGGCCAGACCACCCCCTGGCGCGGGCCAGGCCTGGCTGCGCGGCCAGGTGTTTTGGCCAGCCCCTAGCCCTTCTCCATCTCGTATTTTGGCTTCTGATGACTTCCGGAAAAATAGGCACTTTGGCTTTTGTCCCGTCCAATTCCGAGAATATTCATTTTCTGACTTTCCTGGAACCAAAAACAACAGAAAACAGGCAGCTGGCACTGTGGCTCTTGTTAATAGGTTAGTCCAAGAAATCATATGGAAAGTACTCCAAAGTGTGGACAAAACACAAGAAAGTGGATAAAACCAAGCATGGAACATCAAAAATTATAGATACATTTGCAATGTATCACGCGCCTAGCAGCTCCTCGCGTCCGCATCGCCGCTTTTGACCAAGGTCTTCACCACGGGTCCCTGCACTTCCAGGCTCCTCGCCACCGGTTACTTCTACTCTGATTTTGTGCTCGAGGACCTCGACTTTGCCATGATAGAGGAAGAAGTTGTCGTGGTTGCTCAACAGGAGGAGGAAGAAGAGGGCCGCGAGCGCGGCTATTGAGATGGTGCTTTCGTCTGCAAGGACGATCTGGATTGGCTCCGTGCCACACGCCGCATCCCCGCCGGTGTCACCTGCCGCCTCGCCGCCGACGAGATCTCTCCCTCTCCCAATCCAAGGGAGTACGTAGTTTTCCTTTCCCATTTTCAGCACGGCTTCGGCCTTCCCGTTTCCAATTTCCTTTTTGATTTCATTTCGACATACCAACTGCAACCACACCATCTTCCTACCAATGCCATCACCTCTCTCTCCTCATTCGCCTCCGGCATAGAGGGGTATGTCAGCCTCTGGCCCTCCAAGGAGATGTGGATTAAGTTCTTCGGTCTTCAGAAGAATGTTGTTCCGGCTAAGGAGCTTACTCCGGTAGAGAAGCATCTTACCCAATGCGGTGGGGCCTCCATCTCTCCCTAGAAGGGTTCTGCGTTCCCCCGGGTTACTGGGCTCGAGTCTTGCAAAGGCTAGGCTTGGACCTTCTTCTATGTCCGGAACACTACGAACGAAGATTTGATCCGACTCCTCCCCTTCAAGCTTGGACCCCCGGATACCTATCTTTGGGAGAAGATTTCCAAGCGCCCCACGGCTCTGGCGAACCAGGTCGACCGCCGAATCAAGGAACTGCTCAGGGAGAAGATGCGGGGGAAGGATATCATGATCACGTTCATTCATAGCCGGGTCTCCCCTGCAGAAACACGCCTACAAGATCTGCTACTTGAGCGGCCCCCTTGACCCCACCGGACTTCCTCCTTCGAGCTTGATAACTCGGCGGTATACCACCGGGTTAAGGCCATTTTCAACATGGAGAAGGAATTCTCCGAGGCTTGGGAATGGGGGCTTGCGCCCTTCACCCGGGACAATCCTCCTCCAGAGGTAAATTTCTTACTTATAGCTTTTCTGGGTCTTCTAGATATGCCGGATAATTTTCTTAACTTAGCCTCTGTTGTTCTATTCTCAGCAATTTCTCCAGCAGCCACTGGAAGATGGCCAGGAGCGGGCGAGCAAGTGGGTGCCGGACTGCGCCGAGGAGGACAAGGTGGAGCCTGATCCGAAGACCTTCCTGCCCACTCCGGACATCGTCAAACGCAGCTCTGGTAAGACCTCTTCTTTAAGGGATTGGCCAGATGACAATGACTCGGATGTTGAGGTTCTACAGGTACTTGACCCGGTTCTCATGTCTTACGCATATCTGGTTATGTTCGAATCTTCAGCTAACCTGGTCGGTCAGGTACACGAGGTTCCCCCCTCGCCACGGGTAGTCCGGTCCCTGCTCCCTCCCAAAAGCGCGTGGCAACCTCGGCCGTAGCTTCGGAGGCGCCGCCGCCCAAGAAGAGGCAGAAGAAATCAGAGGTTAAAGCCTCGACCAAGCCGGCGGCCAAGAGCATGGTCTGGAGGGCGCCCAAACCTCGGGCACCTCAAACCTCGGATGAGTAAGTCTCTTTGCATTTGCTCTTGGGTTTTTTCCTCTGTCTTCACCTTTGCTTCTTATCTGTCTTATCTTTCTCTTCTTGACTTGGTGCTTTTTATTTTCTAGAGCTCCTAGGGTTATTCCCCAGAGCGGCTCCGGCATTGCCTCTCCAATCTGGAGCAGTCCCTCTCCCTCCCGTGATGACGATGGTCGCTCGCTCATCCCCATCCAAGAGGGCTCCGCGGTTGCGCCTGAACAGAGCCCCTCTCGTCATGAGGAGGGCAATGTCGGAGCGGGGGTTGGTGGGGCAGCTTAGGATACGGCTATGCCGGATCGTCCAAGCTCCTCTTCTCCGGCGCTAGCACCCAGCTCTACGGTGCCAGTCTCATCGGCACCGTCCCAATCAAGTCCTTCTCCAGTTCAAGTTTCTCCAGAACCAGCAGCACCAGCATCACCAGCACCACCAGCCCCAGCAGCACTAGCACCACCACCAACAGTAGCAACAGCAGCACCACCACCAACAGCATCAGCACCAACAGCAGCAGCACCACCACCACTAGCAGCAACAGCAGCAATATCCTCCACCAAGGCTCCAAAAAGGAAGGCTTCGTCGGCCGCCTCCGGATCAACGATCTCCATTGCGGACATTTTCCAGCCAGCTTCCCAGGCACCATCCGGATCAGCAGCCTCAGATCTTCCGCCGCATCCTCCGTCATTCGGCAAGCTCAAGAAAGCTGTCGGATCAGCCAAGGGCATCACTTTCGGGTCTCCCGCTGCCAGATCAGAGGGTAGACGGCAGCTGGTCCTGCATACCAGCCCTGCTATAGCTCAATCTGCAAGCCGAGAAGCCCACGTCAAAGGCTTGGTGGTGAGTCACTCTTCAAGCGGAGAAATTTACAGTCCACTACTCCTGGAGTATGTGCATAACTGGAACAATGCTGAATTCATCGATCCCAAGGATGATCTGTCGGAGAAGTTCGGCCCATCCGAGTTCAGCACCTAGATGAACTCCACCACCAAGGCCATCTCTTTGGTTGACCGGATGATGGACGTAACCCTTTTTCTTCTGCTGCAATACTTTATATGTATGAACACTTATAGATATATCCCCTAGTCCTTGAGCCTCCGAGGGAGTAACTTGTTACTTGGTCGGATGCTCCTAGAGAACTTAGTTTTCGTCCTTAGCAATTTCAAATAGTGATAAAGTTAGAGCTGGGTTAAGTTCCACTTGGCCCGGATCTTGTAAACTTCAAATATCCACACACCTAGAGCCGGGTTAAGTTCCACTTGGCCCGGATCTTGTAGACTTCGAATATCCACACACCTAGAGTCGGGTTAAGTTCCACTTGGCCTGGATCTTGTAGACTTCGAATATCCACACACCTAGAGCCAGGTTAAGTTCCACTTGTCCCAGATCTTGTAGACTTCGAATATCCACACACATAGAGCCGGGTTAAGTTCCACTTGTCCCGGATCTTGTAGACTTCAAATATCCACACACCTAGAGTCGGGTTAAGTTCCAATTGGCCCGGATCTTGTAGACTTCGAAAATCCACACACCTAGAGCCGGGTTAAGTTCCACTTGGCCCGGATCTTGTAGACTTTGAATATCCACACACCTAGAGCCGGATTAAGTTCTACTTGGCCCGGATCTTGTAGACTTCGAATATCCACACACCTAGAGCCGGGTTAAGTTCCACTTGGCGCGGATCTTATAGACTACGAATATCCACACACCTAGAGCCAGGTTAAGTTCCACTTGGCCCGAATCATGTAGACTTCGAATTATTTTCACTTTACCTACGAACTTGACATTGTCTTGCTTTTTCAGATTACCACTTACCGCCAAACTGCTGAGTCCCAGCGCCTGCTGGACTCTTACAAAGATGTTAGCGCGCGTTATGGCAAACTCTTGGAGGAGCACCAGAAGAAGGGTAATTTTTCTTACTTAATACTTTTCCTTCTTGCACTTTCATTTGTTCGCGTTATCTGTGATCCGTATTAACTTGTTATCCAAACCATGCAGCCGAGGTTGAAGCTGAGAATATCATCATGCAGAAAAACCTGGCTGAAATCCAAGGTAACTTATCTCGTTCACGTGATCATTACGCGTTCTTCTCTTGATTCGGTAGACATTTATACTTCGGCTCCGCCGGATTAACCCACTATTGCAGTTGCTCTTGAGGATAGTGTACCTATGCCTGATATGATGACGCATTTTCTCGAACAAGCAGGAAAGCATCAGGCTGAGCAAAATAAGAAGGATGACGAGATAGCTCGGCTGCGCCTCTAGGACTCGGAAATTACTCGGCTAAATGCCAAAATTCAGAGGCTTAAGGGCCTCCATAAGTCTGAATTGGAGAAGGCTGACCAGGAGTTTGCCGAGGAAAAAGAGCGTCTAGCCACGCAAATTTCCAAGGACCAGAATTTATTGCAGGAAGCCGACGTTAAACTTACGTCCGTGACCTCTAAATATGAAAAACTCCAGGCCCACAGCGCCGATGTCCATGCCGAGCTTCAACGACTCCTTTTCTAGATTGCCTGTGAGTTCCTTTCCCTTGCTCAACTTTCATTTCTCCGGATTTAGTGTTTTTGTTCACTGTCTCGTTTGTCCTATCCTTAGGAAAATTTCTAGAAGGTGATACTCTTGTTGCTGCTACCGTAACCCGGTCTCACGAACAACGTGGTATCCCTACAGGCCCTGATGCCGAGACAATCCCGTATGATATGGAGGATCTACTGGCGAGCCTCTTCACTCGCAAGGAGCTAGTGAAGAACTACGGCACAGACATTATGCCGGCGGCAATGCGGATGTTCAACTCCCTCAGGCCCACTGAGCCCACTCCCAAAGGAAATGCGGCTTTCATAGCCAAATTGATGGAGTGCGATACTGGTGCACCTGTGGCGAGAATCTGCTACGCAAGCCGGGGATGATATTGAGATGCAGTTCGTCCTTTCATTGTACAAAGGAATTGACTTGGGGCTGCTCACCCGCATGCGCACCGGATCTAAGTGGTCCGAAGATCCGGAGTGCATTGCGCGCTGCAAAGCCTGTGCCAACAAGCTTATCCATTACTCCTTCTGCCATGGTTGGAACGAGGGGCCGAGCTATCTTGACGTGTTCGACGATGAAGTTGCTTCTGAAGGTGAAGAAGATGAGGGAAGTGAGGGTGAGGCCTCCGAACTTGGTGACGAGGCTGAAGATCCGGAGGATGGTGAGGACGACCCTAAGGATGAGGTCGAGGCTATCACCCTGCCCACAAGTTTCGAAGTACCACCTCCTTCGGCCGATGATTCAGTTCCTGCCCCTGCTCCTTAAAAAACACTTAATCGTATTCGTCAAATCCCCGGAATGCCGGGTGAAAATGTATTTAAGTACTTTGGTTTCGTTTTGCTACAATTTGTGCTGTTTCCAACTAAGTTTTTTATGTTGGATTATCGTGGGTGAAGCGAGTTTCCTTTTCTTGTTCTCCCAATGTTTGACTTGGCTCGCGTCTACCTTGATTCGGTTTTTTGACTTACGAGTCCGAGATTCAAAAAATTGACTTAACAATACTTGAAACTTTGAGATTAGCTCAAAATAATTCGGTGTTAGATGAATAAAGTAAACACAGGGTTAGTCTGAATAACAAATGTCGGCTCGCTTAAGTTCTTTTCCTTGGTCATTTTTCATGTGTTTTGCCATTCCAAACTTGTTCTCTTGCTTGCCATGAAGCCAATTCTTGTTGGACAATAACAAAGTCGAAGAGTTGGGTTTATGGTGCTCACACATTACTAATTCGGTTAAGATATAAGTGACTTAACCTAGCCGACATATAAAAATACGAAAGCAAGAAGAATAATTATTATGGCAGTCCCCGAGTTTCTACTTGGGGTGCCAAAGTTTCATTAATAACTTCATTGCCGACATACATACCGACATATGAGTATCTCGGATACATTCACCTCTTTGTCAGGTGTAAAAAGGATGAAGTAATTCTACATTCCACAGTCGCTTAGATTCCTCTCCGGAGTTGTCCGCCTTGTTCTTCTCCCGTGGATGTGCATCAACAAGATAGTAGGAATCATTGTGCAAAGCTTTGCTTACAACGAAAGGTCCTTCCCATGGAGTGGATAACTTATGCATGCCAGCAGTGCGCTGCACCAACCGGAGTACCAGATCACCTTCCCAGAAGACTCGGGGGTTTACTTTCCGGCTATGGTAGCATCAGAGATTTTGCTGATATATGGCGGATCTGGACAAGGCCAGTTCTGTTGCTTCTTCCAGCATATCAACATCATTTTGCCGGGCTTCGCGCACTTCGGCTTCTATGTATTGGGTGACTCTTGGCGAATCATGCTCTATGTTGGCTGGTAATACAGCTTCTGCCCCATATACCAGAAAAAATGGCGTATAGCCTGTTGATCGATTCAGAGTTGTTCTTAGACTCCACAGTACTACTGGTAGTTCTTCTATCCAGCACCCCACTGATCTTTGCAGCGGCTCTATGATCCAGGGTTTTATCCCGGACAATACCAGTCCGTTGGATCTTTCCACTTGCCCGTTCGATGCGGGGTGGGCGACTGAGGCTAGATCTAGCCAGATTTTATTTTCTCGGCAGAACCTCGCAAATGCTCCTTTAGCGAAATTTGTGCCATTATCAGTTATGACACTGTGGGGGTAGTCATATCTCAGGATTATATCCTTGAGAAATTTCACCACTGTTGCCCCATCACATTTCCTGATTGGCTTCACTTCGATCCATTTGGTGAACTTGTCGACCATAACTAGGATATGGGTCATTCCTCCTTTAGCCGGCTTAAATGGCCCTACCATGTCTAGGCACCATACAACAAATGGCCAAGTAATGGGGATAGTTTTCGTGGCGTATCTCTGACAGCCATTGCATTTTCTCACCAAATCTTCTGCTTGCTCCAAAGCACTTGGCCAATAAAATCCATGCCGGAAAGCTTTTGCCACTAATGCTCTTGAAGATGTGTGGTGACCGCATTCTCCTTGGTGGATATCCCGAAGTATGTCAAGTCCTTCCTCTGGGTCAACGCACCACTATAATACTGTGGTTACACTCCTCTTGTATAGCTCGGATTGAGAAAGGTTCCTCGTCAATTTCCATTGCATCCATCGACATAACTCCCGCCGGGGTTGGCTGACCAGTCCCCAGGTTCGCTGAGGCAGTCCCCGGGTTTGTCGAAGCAGTCCCCGGGTTTGCTGAGGTGTCTCCCCAATCTATTTCCATTGGTGTGGCCTCTGATCCGGAGAATGCCAGGATATAAATTGATTCGAATTCGGGCAATGGAGTAATATATGGTTTTCTTAAGTGTTCCAAGGCAATATTTGGCAGGATTGGTTGCCGAGATGAGCCCAACTTAGACAGTACGCCGGCTGCCTCGTTTTCAATCCGAGGTATGTGGTGGAATTCACATACCTCGAAGAATCCGCTTATCTTTTGCACATGAAATCTGTAAAGGGCCATATTTGCATCCAAGGCGTCCCAATTGCCGGATACTTTCTGCACCACTAAATTCGAGTCTCCAAAGCACTGTATCCGATGTATCCCCACTTCTTTTGCTACTTTGAGACCATGTACTAGTGCTTCATACTCCGCGACATTATTTGAGGCACTAAAGTGGATTTGGAGGACATATTTCAATTGATCCTTTTTTGGGCGAGGTAAGCACTACCCCAGCGCCCAACCCTTCTTTCAATTTCGATCTGTCAAAATGCATTCGCCAATAGTTAGAGTCTGGCAATGGTGGTTCGTATTGCATCTCGGCCCAGTCCACAAAGAAATCTGCCACAGCTTGCGATTTGATCGCATCTCTTCTATCAAACTATGGTGCATACGGGGCTAGCTCAATTGCCCACTTCGCTATCCGCCCACTTGCATCTTTGTTACTCATAATCTATGATATAGGTGCCTCGCATATCACCTTGATGGGGTGTTCCTCAAAGTAATGTTTGACTTTTTTGGCTGACATATACACGCCATACGCCATCTTTTGATAGTGTGGGTAATTCTGTTTTGAGGCAGACAATACCTCGCTCAGATAATACACTGGCCTTTGCACTGACTTTCCTTCCTCTTTGCGCTCCACTATGATTACTGCACTTACGACCTGGTTGGTCGCGGCTACATAGAGCAACATTGGCTCCTTGGGTAGTGGTGCTGCTAGGATTGGTGCAGTAGATAGCATCTTTTTCAGTTCTCAAAATGTGCCATCCGCTTGTGGCGTCCATGTGAATTTGTCGGCCTTTTTCATTAACTGGTAGAGGGGAAAGGCCTTCTCTCCCAGCCGACATACGAACCGGCTTAACGATGCCAGACAACCAATGAACTTCTGCACATCGTTAAGACATTTTGGCAGTTCCATTCTCTCTATGGCCCAGATTTTCATCGGGTTATCTTCAATTCTCGGCTAGACACTAGAAAACCAAGCAACTTTCCTGCAGGCACACCAAAAGTGCATTTCTCTGGGTTAAGCTTCATTCGAAACCATCTCAAGTTCACGAATGTCTGCCGAATGTCGTCAAGGAGCTTATTTCTTTCCTTAGTTTTTATCACCACATCATCCACATAAACTTGCACTTTTTGACCTATTTGGTCATGTAAACATTTTTGCATGCATCGCTGGTACGTTGCTCCAGCATTACGTAATCCAAGCAACATAGTGCAATAGCAATAATCCCCGTACAGGCTAATAAACGCAGTCTTTATTTGATCATCCAAGTTTAGGGGTATCTGGTGGAAACCAGAATACGCCTCAATGAATGATAACAGTTCACATCGGCCAGTTGAGTCTATGACTTGATCTATTCTAGGGAGTGGGAATGGATCTTTAGGACACGCCTTATTTAGGTTTGTGTAATCAATGCACATGCGCCATACCACGACCATGTTCGGATAATCCTTCTTATTTTCCACAAGCACCGGATTAGAGAGCCAATTCGGATAGAGTACTTCCATGATAAACCCGGCTGCAAGGAGCCTAGCTATCTCATCCCCAATGACTTTTCTTCTGTCCTCGGCGAAACGTCGGAGAGGCTGTTTCACCGGCTTAGCACCGGGTTTTATGTTCAAAGAGTGCTCGGCCAACTCCCTCGACACACCTTGCAGATCCTGTGTGGACCAAGCAAAGATATCCCGATTCTCACAAAGGAAGTTGACAAGCTCGCTTTCCTATTTGCTGCTTAACCTGACACCAATGGTTACGATGCGTTCGAACTGATCATCGATAGGCACTTTCTTTGTATCTTTGGTTGCTTGGAATGACACGCTTCCGTGCGAGTTGGTCAGAGTCGGCATATGCTGCTGCGCAGATTGAGCCAATGTCGCCACTTCCTGTATCCTCCTTTTTTCCTGAGCTATCACGAGTGACTCGGCTAAGTTAGATCTGGCTGAGGCGCACTCGATCAAACGCCTGAAGTCCCTGGATATAGTTATCACTCCCCTAGGTCCGGGCAGTTTCATCTTTAAGTAGTAGATGTGAGTACTTGCCATGAACTTGTTCAGCACGGGCCTGCCGAGTAACACGTGATAAGCGCTCTCCAGATTCACTGCTTCGAACTGCAAATTTTCAGTCCGGCAATTATCCCTCGTGCCGAATAACACATCAACCCGGACCTTACCAATTGGCTCACAGGAAATACCCAGTACAATGCCGTGAAAGGCGGTCCTTGTTGCTTGCAGCATGTTCTCTGATATTCCCAACTTGTGCATGGTATCCTTGTACATGATATTGATGCTACTGATGTTGTCAATCAGCACTTTGGAAAACCTCACATTGAGATTCGGCCCGATGAACGTCGAATCCATGACCAGTGCGTAGGTCCCTGGACTAGGCATAATCTTTGGGTGATCCTTGATACTCCACATAATCTCCTGGTCTGACCAAGGGATATATCTTACCACTACTGGCATTACCGCATTCACCTCCATATGTCGGTGATGCAAGCTTTTCCGGTCAGTTTCTTCCATGGTAAACACAGTAGCTTTGATGATGCTCCCTGTATTCATTTCGTCCCTCATTTGCGTGGTAACTTTGGTCTTGCTGTTGGTTGTTACTCACTTGATGCACAACATCCCTCCTTTCCTGATTTTCATATCTCGGCGGAGGTGGAGGCAACATGAGTTGCTGTCCGTTTCCCCCCGTCAGTAATGGCTGCCATGGTGCCTCATTCCGAGGTGCTTCATTCTGAGGTGCGTGAGCATTCCTCAAACTTCCCTATTCTAATTTCCTCATCCATTCACACTACCGGGTTGTATGATTCGCCAGACTATTTGGACTTGGCGTATGAATCTTGCAACGTTGATCAGCATAGACTCGAACGTATACCTCAGTCGATCTTTTCGCTCTTGCCATTGCTTTTTTTGCTCTGGGGTCCAAGGATTCTTCCTTCATTTTTCTATTGCCAGTTTTGCCCTCCAGTTTTCTGGCGCTAGATGGCGCCGGCATTGGGTTGATCCCGGTATACCGCTGCCACCTACTGCGAGTTATATCTATAATCTGGACGTTCATCCCTTCTCTTTCCTAGGAAATCATTTCTCCTTGATGACCCAGAGCCATCTCGGTTGTAATATTCCTCGTTTGCCTCGCTTGACATTAGCCGGGGTTGAGTTGGATCTCCCAAAGCATACGAATCTGTGATCTGGATCGTCTCAGCCAGAGTGGTTGGCATATCTCGTTGTAAGCTTTGCCACAACATACTTCCATATCTATAGCCCTGGGCGAACCATGCAATTGCTTGTGATTCAATTACCCCCTCACATGAGTTTCGCACGTTGCACCACTGTGTCAAGAAATCTCGGTCTGGCTCATTCGGTCTCTGCCGGCATAACGCCAACATCTGTGGCCTGTCGGGCCTCTTGTAAGTGCTTGAGAAGTTGCTAACGAATAACTCCTCAAAATCCAACCAGCAGTTGACACTTCCTGGTGGCAAGTTGTTTAGCCAAACTCTCGCTGGTCCTTCCAACATTTGAGGTACATACCCCACTGCCCATCTAGAATTTCTAGTTGCAATCTTGACCGTTGTTGCGTAATCAATCAGCCAATCCTCTGGTCTGTTACTACCATTGTAGGTCCTGGTTCCTCTGTCCAATTGAAAGTTCAGTACTGGCGGCTCCTTCAAGATCCGGGGCCCAAAGCATGCCGGGCCAGCAGGACCTTGTACCTCGATTAGCTCCGACCTATAAATTCTGTCAAGCTTCAGCCTCGCATCATCTGGCTGCAAGTTTCTGCTTCCTAGCCTCGACCCAATTATATGGTGCTCTGGTCTGGGGTATCTGTCATTGATCATAGCCAAATAACCATCATTGTATCTTTCCTGATTAGGACAAGCATTTTGTTATTGCACTGCTTGTCCTACACTTCTCTCTTGCCGAGGTACATTTTGTCCTGTTCCCACCGGATCACGTTGTTCGGCATTGCCGTTGGCAGCATTTCTTTGACCGGCATTGCCTTGGTCATAGTTACCTCAGCCAGCTTCACCTCGGCTGGTGCTGTGACGATCTTCATCTACTTGCACTGCTTTTCCTTTTCCAGCTCTCACCGAGTCATAGGGGACCATCTGTTTGTCTCTTCTCCCAGAGTTTACCACCTCTTCTCTCCTAGGGTTGTGACCCAGAGATGATGCGGCTCCGTCGGATCTTGCGGGTTATTTCTGGTCGAATGAACCACGCGTGATGCTCCCGGTGGTGCCGGGTTTACTTTGTTTATTTTTTCATTTTGCTGGCAAGCGAACCTCAGCAAGTGGTTCACCCTCTCTTGTTGCCTTTGCTGGGCCTCTCTAGTTAGACCTTCTAACTCGGACGCAGCCACAATTGTCGCCCTGAGGTTCTTTGCCTGGGTACTGTACCTCTCCAGCCCTCCTGTTACTATTGGGGCTGTCTGACCCGACCTAGGCTCGTATTCCTTGTCAATCTCAGTAATCAGGTTCCTACCTCAGATTTTTACCCCATCTATGCGGTTTGCCTTCGCATATTCTCTCAAAGTAATGTTCAATAACTGTTGTAACTCTGCTACTTTCTTTGCCCCAACTAACATTTTCTGCCTAGTTTCTTCTAGCTCAGCTTGCGCCTGATCCGGATCTACCGCAGGTGCTATTGGCGTCGCTAGGCTATCTATTTCTTGCTGGAGCACATTCTCTGGCCTCTCTAGTAGGGAAACCTAGACCTTGTTTGATTCGGCGTGACTTTCGGTTCTAGCACCGGGTCCTTGCATGCTCCTACATCTGGCGCGGTCATCAGGACCTCAACGCTGCTAGTGGGGCGAGTGATACACACACCACGAGCTGCGCTAAGAGGTGGTTCACCTCCCTCGACGACGTGCCGCGAATGAACGCAAGACTCATCCATGCCGATGTAGATCTTGTGCACGCCAAGTTTGATGAAGACGCTGTTGCAAGGAGGGGGATGCCTACGAAAGCTCCCTGTGTTGTCGCCGACATAGTCCAGCGCACCAAAGCGCTGAACCAGGCCGGAGACGACACGCTTGCCGGTGTTGGAGATGCTTCCTATCCATATTTTCACCCCTGCTAGTACCGCTAGCCCCACGGTGGGTGCCAACTATCGTGGTGGTGGCACGGCAGATGCCATGGATAGGCTAAAGATGGGGCCAATGAGTGCTAGGGGAATCCAGGGAGGGAAAACGTGGTGATTCCACGCATAGATGGTCTTGTATTTTCTCTATCAATGGTGGTCCTCGAGCTGTTCGTGAGAAGGAGACTATGTCTCTTACTCCCTACCACCTAGCCCTAGAGTTCTAACTTAAACAGAGAAAATGATCGATCCCCCTCTATGGATGCCCCGGTGCTCCTTATATAGGGAAGCTCGGGTTACAGAGTTAGGGCACACGTGGCAGCATATTCTCTGAATATGCCCCTTGGTTAAAGCTAGATGCTTCTTTACTCCCTTTAACGGCTTGTCCGGGCTTTGGACATAACCCACAACGTAATCCTTGCCTTTAAGCGTCACCAGACACGGGCTACGTCAGCCGGCATTGCCTGCATCATCTTGGTCACCCCTGACCCGCTGGTCCTCCTCTCTGCTTTGCTTTGCTCACGCTATAGCTAACAAAGCCACCTTTTGACCAACGGGAGATTCCTTTCTTCTCTTGGAAGCCATATGATAGTCCGGCTTGCACGTGGCTAACCCGGCTATGAGGGTACATGCATAATAGACAGACAAACATGGCCGACATATATTTTATGCCAGTTGGGCTAAGGCTAGGGAGATGCTCCATGGGTCGGGTCACTTCGTGGTTTGGCCTGCCTTGAGGTGACCCGGTCCGCACTTGCTTTGACCGTGTCGTACCTCGGCTAACTCGGCCTTTATACCCCGACGTTACCCTACCCGGGGGTATCCCCCCCCCCAACAACTTTTGTTTTCAATGCTCTGATACGTTTAATCAATCTTCAGTGTCTTATAATAATGGTGATGTTACTAGTGAAGTATTAGAGTATATTATCTTTGAATGTGCCCATCAGTTGATAATACATGTCATATCACGTATTAATAGTGAAGATAGTGCTCTCATAAAAACAGCTTATGAAATCATGCAACGTATTTCTTGGTATTCTCATGAACATTTTAGTGAGAATACACTTATTATGAGGAGTAAGGCCCGGAGAAAACCTGTAGCGCACAAAGTTACTTGTTTGTAGGAAATCTCATTGGAGAAGGATGAAGTTCCTTCCCAAGAAGAGGATGAACATGAAGAAGAACTGCAAATCCCATTGGAGGAGGATGAAGTTCCTTCCCAAGAAGAGGATGAACACGAAGAAGAACCACTAATCCTTGAGGATATGCAACTAATGGACATGTGGGAGCAGGTGGATTACTGTTATGGTAATTTGTCAAATTTATTCAAAGGGATGAGGAAATATAATGGCAAGCCTAACAAGCTTTATGATTATGAATGCATTCATCTCTTTAAAGAATTTTTATCAACCAATACATGCATAAACGATAATAATGTAAAACTCTTGGAATACATAGTTTATGAAGGGTCTCATGAGCTGCTTAGGAAAATTGGTATTATTATGAAAAGTAGCGATAATGAGGATTTAGCAAGGTATCATAATATTATGGATTATATTGTCAATTATTGTCAAGGACCTTTTAGTGGGAATGCACTTTTGATAACGAGTAAGGAGCTATGTAAAACAATAGTTCCCGAAACTAACATTTTGCAGGAACCACTGGATAACGAGGAGGAACACCAGAAAGGTGAGGTTGAAGACAAACATCATTCTACTAATAATAAGTTCGTTTATGATGCCTCAGTCTCTAGTAATGATTCTTATTGTGTTGAAACTGAAGATAATTTATCTGCGGAGGCTTTATGCCTAGATACTCATTTGGAGAACACTAATAATTATGAATTGGAGATAAATCCTTGTAGTATTAATGACCAGGTTTAGGGAGAGCACATCTTTGATGAAATATTTGTTGATGATGCTTCTTTTTGCGAGTGGATTTATAACTCTAGAACTGATGAACTTGATAGCAAGGGTGATGAACTAGATAATAGAGACACTTTTGAATTTTTCCATGCTGCTAAAGATGAGTATTATGAAGTGTTCCCTCGTGATAGTGTAGCCCAAGAAGAGTACTATGAATTGTATCCTAATGATGCTATTAAAGGTAAAAGGTTTGAATTTATATGTAAATATCTAATCCTTTTGTTGAAGCTATCTAGGGAGGTACCACACATGGCACATCAATCATCATTTCTGAGCAATAACACATTTATCTACATGACTTCGATGCACCGTAAGCGGGTGAGACTTCAACCAGGCTATAATAGTAAGTGCTCTAAACCTCTTTTGGAGGTAAGAATGAATAATTCTCTGGCTCCTATCTATTGAAATAATAATGGAGAAAATCCTGGCTACTTGGTTATAAGAAAGCGCTTCCTAGGAGGCAACCCGAAGTCATTAGTTGTCTTTCTTAGTTTTGTGTCTTGAGTCTTGATGCATTCATGTTGCGTTAGCATTTTTATTCTTTGCATGATTTGCTATTAGAGTTATCTTATAGTTTTCAAAAGGTAGAATTTATTGTTACTATGTGTTGCATAACTCGGCTGTACTTAAATCCCGTTTTATACATGTTGTTGTTGGTCGAAAATTAAAGTTGTTATTTTACTATCAAAACAAGGTGTTTCGCTAAGTTTTAGGATAAGAAAGAATTACCGAAGAAATAGAATTTTTTTGATGTCTACTGAAGGTTTAACGACCAACTATACGGCGGGAATAAAAATTCCAGCCGTATAGTTTGGCCGTATAGATATCTTTGCCATCGACAAATTTTCTTTCCTAAGTACAGAAGGTTTAACGACCAACTATACGACGGGAATAAAAATTCCATCCGTATAGTTCCGGCCGTATAGTTATCGATGCCTTTGTCAAAATTCTTTTCTAGGATACATAAGGTTTAACGACCAACTATACGGCGGGAATAAAAATTCTGGCCGTATAGTTCTGGCCGTATAGATATCGATGTCTTCGTCAAAATTCTTTTCCAAGGTATAGTAAGTTTAACGACCAACTATACGGCGGGACCCTTTTGGTCCGGTCATATAGTTGCGACCGTATAGTTGAGAAAACCCCTCAAACACCAACTAGAAGGTAACATTGCTCAAAATTTTATTCTTCATTCTTCTTTCTTCTTCTAAAAACCTTGAAACACCACATGGGAGCTTCTCCCATGATCTAGAGAAGCCGAGCATATGTAAGCAATAAATTTCTACCTCAGAAACCTCCTAGACTGTAATTCTCTATAGAAGTTCATGTTTTATTTTTTACTTTCCTTTTATCGGTGGGGTAAACGAACTACGTTCGTATACCAAACCAATGCATTTTATTTTGTGTGTTATTTTTGCAGGGACTTGAACCTTGTGTGACGACGTGTACGGTAGTGTCGACCGCGCAATCACTCACATGAGCCACTTGGTTGCTTCAATTCAACGCTTCGACAATTAGTGTTTGTTTTTAAGCAGGTCCTCAAGGAAGGCACACCGAGCCATATCAAGAAATACATGTTGAACCAAAGGTTCTTTGTCCATCAAAAGAGAGGTTACTTGTACCTCAACGGTAAAGTGTGTCACCCTTGTTTTCAACTAATCTTGGGGAGGTAACCACTTATCACACTCTCTTTTGGATACTGTATTTTCTCTTTTCTTTTGGTAATATACTCAAGTTTGGTTCTTGCAAAGTTCTAAGCTTGGGGAGGTTACTTTTGCATGTGTAGATTCTTGTGCAATGTTCGTATTCGATGAAGGTTTAATGCAATCATGTATCCCGCAGTTTTTGAATGCTTGTTTAAGTGAGTGTAGTTCTATATTCATATTAGGATACACTTTCTCATGATAGGCACCATAGGACTTCACTTAGAGCTTGTATGCATCTTGCTAAATTGTTTATCAAGCTTGTGACACTATTTGTGATCTAGAAAACATTGACACAATCTCTACACTTGGAAAGAATGAATACTTGTTCAAGATCTTTTGAAATTTGGTGGTTGTCACTAAATAGCTTTGTCTTAAATGAATAGGTTATGCTCGACCCCATAATGTCAAAACAATAGACTTGATAATTTGCTTACGGAAGGAGTTGTCAATTGGAATGATATTTCGAAGTTTTGAGTTCTATGCTAAATAAGGTGTTGTTTAATTGTCTTGAGAGTTTAGCCTTAAAGATACTCAACACCATAGATGTGATGATTGACTTGATAGTACTCTTTGAAAGGATTTGTTTGAAGAAACTAATATTTAGCGGTAATTTAGATGCATGCCAAATCTTGACCTATTGATTAAAGTATGATATTGCTTTATGCGTGTCTGCACCACTGCCGCACAACATGGGATGCTAACAACTCCGCTGGCCTTTGAACAGTCCAAAAAGAGGAAACTCTTGGAGTTTGGCTATGAGTTGCCCAACATATGTAGCAGAAATGCTATATTTGGGCATGCATTGGTATTCTCATGGGCCTGCGTTCAAAGAAAAAGTGGGAATACTCCTCTGACCGTTATGACAAATCATTATATCGAAAAGGGAAACCTTGGTAATGGTCACGAGTATCAATACTTAGCCTGCACAGTCTGATTAAACACACTAAGTTTTGGCATGATCTCATTACTGATGAACTGAAGTTTTAGAAAGACAAAGAATAGAAAATGAGTGTTTGATAGCCATGATTCATTTATGTGGATGACCAAAAGAGACACTCTAATGCTATGCTTCTTTTGACATGTTCTCGCATTTCCTTTTGGCATAAATCTTGTTACTAAGAGATAAACTTTCTGAAACTCAATAATTGATGTTCGCACTTGAGAGTCTTAACTAGATGACATGATTGGGTAGAATCGATAAACTTTATTCGTATTTATGCTTGACATCTATTTGTGACTAAGTTTTGCCATAAAAAATAATGATATGAAAAGTTATACAAAAGGTGCAATAAGAGGATCACAAGTTTGTCTGCATATAGATTCACTGTTGACATGGAGCATATAAGTTTTGATGAGTCTTTAGTGGTCTTTATAACTGAGCTTGTGTTGCCTTATATGAATACATGTTTTCTCTCTTCGAGCTTGTAGAAGAAATAAGGATGCAAGGCATTGATTTCCAATGATAAGCTATTTCACAACCATTAATTTATTATCGACCCTTCCTGCTCGAGGACGAGCAAGATCTAGCTTGGGGAAGTTGATGGCTGTGAAATACCACCTCTTTTAGCCATATAAAATGTGCCATTTATCTCGCATATCATGTTTCTTCCAGCTATAGATATGCCTTATATGCATGACTTCTAGTTCTCATTTACTTTCATATGAGCTTTGCACATTTAGTAATTTAGGTAGAATTTTATCGCTTTCCTTGTCTATGACATGTGTGCAGGTGTTGGTGAAGATTATGGATAAAAAGGAACAAAGAGAGCATAGTATGGAGGAGCTGCAGGGACCAGACTTAGCCATTTGAGAGGTTGGAAAAGTGAATTTTTTCCAACTTCTCAAAATAAATATCCAAGACCATGGGGTTATAGCCCTCGACGAGACGAACTCAACGAGCCCAAGAACACCCAAAACAAAGTTTGTACGAAGAAATGGCGACCAAAATACTAAAGGATCTGCAAGTTCAACGACCAACTATACAACTAGAACTAAAATTTCCCGCCGTGTAGTTTTGCCGTATAGTTGCTAAAAGGGTAAAAAATGACGGGATTTTACCCCAGAGAAGCTCCAGCACCTTCCCTAAGTCATATGATGGTATTGGGGGAACCCTAGGGCACCCCCAAGGCCTATATAAAGGAGGGAGGACCTAAGAGAGAGCCACAAAGCCATATCCTCCACCACGGCGGAGCCCTGCCGCCGTGTCACTGCCATAGCAGCTTCCGATCAGATCTACACCATCACCATCACACAAGAGGAGAAGGGACTAGGATCTTGAAGGCCTCCACATCGATCTACATCGTCATCTTCATCAACAACATCTCCATCACCGACCCCCTTTGGTTACTTGTGGTAATTCTAGATTGAATCTTGGATTTGCACTTGTCCTCAATTGTATCATCATACTTCATCCATATTCTATCCATGATGTTGATTGCCTTCATGTGTGAGTAGTTTCCTTTGTTCTTGGGGAGATGGAGAAACCCTAGTATGAGATTGAATTGAGACAAAGATTATTATGTGATATTGTTCATTATGTGTCTGTGTTATATTTCCTTCATCTTGATGTTGGGTGAAGCGCGCCACTCAAAAATTGCCTCACTGAGGACTAGATGGGGGAACTACTTGTTGGTAGACGGAGGGATGATAACACTTACGATGACTATAAAGTTGTTGTCATTCCTTACGTATCAACTTGGGAACCGAGGAGAACTCACAGAACATTGTCCATGCCATAGGATACAGCCTATGGGGTAAAGTCCCTTAATAGCACAGTAATTCGATTAATGTCGATTGTTGTCTGCTGTGGTTATGACGGATGATGTGTGTAGTGGTTGCTGCCTATTCGTCCATATATGGAGCTCCTCCCACACATATCATAAATGGTATTATTCATTATAATAATTTTGATCACTCTTTCTAATTACTAGCGGTGGATCCACTACTCCCTGAGAACTCTTTCCATCATCTTGCAGACTTTCGTAATCATACTTGCATGCTCTTGTTTACTTACAGCTTTAGTCTACTTATTGTTCTCTTATTTGAAAACCCAAAAATATCATCTACACAAAACTCGCATTTTATATTGTTACTTAGAACGTTATTTAGCATTACTATTTCAGTATTTAGTTCAAAGAGTTATTAGACTTCAGACCCCTGCTCCCTGTGGGATTGATATCTTTATTTCGAAACTAGCTACAAACGATATGTGCACTTGCAGGCATCAGTCGCCCTGGCAGGTTGAGGAAGATCGATGGCTGTGACTTTGTGTACTGTGAGCTGTGGCAGGCTGCTTTGGACAGGATAACCCCCACTTTCTGCGTGTATGTGCAAAAGCTGCTGAACAAGGTTGTGCGTTCTGGTGTGATGGCTGGCGAGCGTGTGTAACAAGAGGAGCTTACCCTTTCTCTCCGTGGTTTATCACCTGATGTTCTTGAGATGAGGCCTCCCAAGCAGCGCACCAAGCCTGTTCATGATCCTCCACCTCACTTTGCTACTAGGGCTGGTTCTCGTCGTCCTGTTGGAGAGTCTTCCTCTCGCCCAAGGCCCAAGGGTGGTGCTGCCATGTTCTTCAGGAGGTTGTTTCAGATGTGCCGCTCCTCCTATGATGTGAGCCACAAGGTTCTTGAGATGAGCCAAGAGACTCGGCGCATGCACAATGAGTTTCTCATGACCAAGAATGTCACTCCTCAACCGGATGGTCCCGAGATGACTTTAGTTCCTTATGTCAACTATGAGATGCCATCGATTGATGATGCTATGTTCTATGGCTACTTCCCCAGTCAGTTTCCTCCTACTGGCCCTAGTGGTTCCTCTGTTGCTCCTCATAGTTCTGATGATGATGATGACGCTGCTGATGATGGGGAGATCCATGAAGAAGAAGATGTCCCCATTCACCCTCCTCCACCACCTATATTATTCTAGTTGGGTTCCGTTAGCATCACTGTACTTCTCTTCCTTTTTGGTGTTCCGATTCCAATGGGGGAGAAGAGTAGAGGTCATTTAGATATCTACGGGTTCCTTGCCAGGGTTTTCCGAGGTTCGCCGTTTGCACAATGCCCCTTGCTTTCTCTTTGCTTCTTATGGCATTGTGCTTTCCATTTGCTTTTGTGTTGGAACTATTTGCTCTACTTCCGTATGTTGGACAAGTTTGTGCTATGTGTGTGAACCATGGATATGTCTATTGTGCTATAACTATGTGTACCTCTATTATTTGTCTAGCTTTGCGTAGATATCCATGCTTTATATCTTGTCATATTATGCTTGCTTCCATGAAGACATGTGGGAAGCTTTCCATACACTATCTAAGTGCACCTTGCATTCAAACACAAATTCAACCAAGTGCATACTTTATGAGGGAGCTCACGTATGTCTTTATGGGATTCCTCGGTTTATAGCTCTCTATTATATCCTTGTGAACTCTAGCTCGGTTTGTCATTGCCAACCAAAAAGGGGGAGATTAAAAGGGTAGTTTACCCTCTACTGTTTTTGGTTGACAATGACACCGCAGTTAGAGTGGACTAATGCTACCTTCTAGTGTCTTAAGCAGGCTTTAGACCGCTGGTATGTTGGAAGATCGTCGGAGACCCCCCCATTTCGATAACGAAGATATGTGCCAGAGTTTTGATTTTTATATGTAACTTGAGTCTTTAGGAACTCCGCACTATTAAGAGGGGTTATCTCGATGAGCTTATTAGGGATGAATTCCTAAGCCATATACACATCCCATACACCCACTTGTTCCATCACCAAAGAGAGAGGAGAGGGAAATCTACTTTTCATAGTATTTATGCAAAGTTCGGTGTACAAGCCGGTTGAACCGGCTCCCATACCGAGTGGTCTGATACCAATGTCGGAAAACCGAACCCAAACCGGATGTGATACCCCCGGGATCAGGGTTAAACAAATCCATACCTTAGCCTGACATAAGCTTAATCTAGAGCTCGAGGATATTCAATGAGAAATCGGCAACACAGCAGTAACCCTACGACACAAAAATTATTACAGCAAGCTCATAACTGAGCGAAAAACCAAAATATTACAAGCAGAGGTCACTGACCACAAACATCAAACAACGGAAGGAAAATTATGCTATTAAGTATAGCAAACTTAACAAATGGCCTAAGAGGCCTGATGCATAACGATGACGTCCCAGCCCATAGATTCCAGGTTGCCGACCGGGAACCCCGAGCTACTCATCGGTGTCGATGTCGTACCAAACTTGCCTTCATGAGAACTCTTATTCTGCTACAAAGTATCAACAAATCAAGGATGAGTACGGGGTGTACTCCACAAGACTTATGGCTGGTGGGGTTAATTTGCATAAAGCCATCTTTGTTTTTAAACAAGAGGGAGAAGAAGCTCATTTATTTAGATTATTTTAAAAGGGGATAAGAGAGCGACATCTCCTAAGAATTGATCATCATCTTGATATCCACCAAAGTAATCCTCATCTCACACTAGGATCACCCCCTCGTACCCATGAGGAAGCATCCTTAAGCACACGTTGAACTGCCAAGTTTTACGATTAGGTTAAAGTTCTCTATGATCTTAGAATTCGGTCACCAAGCGTTCATAACCGTGATCACGGATTTTCGAAAATATTTAACCCTGCAGGGGTGTACAACTTTACCCACATGTACCAACCGACTCTTAATGCCAGAACGTTAGCCCTCTTCCTTGGAAGGCCGGCAGAGGGTGGTTGGCCACGACCTTTACCTTGCTTTCGCCGAGACCATGAGTCACGCCCTAAGGATGGTTTCGCCGTAATGGGTCAAATCCCGAAGCCGGTCGCTAGAGATGTGTGGCGAGGTTGGTTTATCAGGGGCGCCATCTACCCCAAGCAACCCCGACCACGCTTACCTACCTGTTATGATGCACCTTCACCCGCCAAATCTTTCAAAATGTTTTCTATGCATATGTCGAATGGAACGCCGAACTATGTGACTCATGGAATCTACTAGGCAAGTTAGTTAGTCGAGAGGTCCCCATAAGCCCCGTGTGGCTGTACGCTCGTCTCGGTCCAAAGGCAAGAACTGGTTCCTAGTAGTGGAGAGCATGGGACTACAAAAACCACATCCCACCATGGCCTCCCATACAAGCCTTAGCATGTTTAACCTTTACCACTTATCTTACCTCATCCTTATACCTCGTTCTCCTGTCATACTAGATTCTCTGCATTTGGTACATCTTCTGGATGAACCAGCATTGATAGCTATGCATGGCTAAGCAAGACACAGATATAAGCTCTAGCATTGAACACAAGCCAAACCTAGTTATGCTAGGAGCAGTGGACTAGGTAATATAAGCTCAAGGGAGTAATGCAATAGATAGGATACTCTATTTATCGATAAAAGACCACAGTAGAATCGTATGTATCATGGCAAGAATGAAATGCTTTCGAAATCATAGGATTGTATAATGGTGGGGGATATGCTTGCCTTGTTTGTTGATACACAAATATAGATCTTTGGAAGCCTTGTACTTGACTAGGTTACAGTTGGTCAAGTATTTTTCGTCGGTCTTCGATGGTGTTAACCTCAGTCTTTGATCTCGATCTCGATATCGTATTCTACCAGGAAGAAGCAAACACCAGGAAGAAAGGGGAAACAATCAACACATGACATCGATGCAATGATCAAGCAAGTATGATGATATGACAAGTTATATAGCTTCAAAATGAAATCCTAAAGCATGCTTGACCATTTTAAACAGGGTCCGAGGGTCGCAAACCCTAGAACAGGGGAAACCTCGGAGTCACCTACGGGGGTTGATTTAGTTCTCTAATTAAACTTGTCATTTAAGTTTCTTAACAATGCATGATTATGAGTCTATTGTAAAGATCTCATTTTTCTAAACAATTTGATATATTATACATATTTTTCTGACTTATAGATAATTATTTATTGATTTTATAAGATTTAAACCTTTTGTGAAATTATTAAAACAATTTAAATTTAGGTTTATTGCGTCAGCATAGACGCATGCTGACGTTAGCGGGGCATTAAACACTTTCTCAAAGTGGGCTGGGCTAGCCTTTGTGGTTGACTGGTGGGCCACGAGCCACGTCATCAGCCACGGTGGCAGAGCCTGGTCGACTCCACGTCATCTGGTTGTTGACCGGCGGACGGTGGTCACCGGCGGTGACACAGGGCGAGCCAGCACGCGCCGATGGTCACAAACGGAAGAGGCAGCCGAGGCGAACCTAACTACGGCGGCGCCGCTAGCTACTGGTCACTGGGGACGAGTCTACGACGAGCGGCGGCGGTGGAGCTTGCAGGTCACACGGCGGCACGGGGTTACAAGGCGAGAGAGGGACAGGGATGAGGTCCTAGGGGACCACCAGCTCACCGTGGTTCGGATGGAAGTGATGGTGAGGAGCGGGGAGGCCGGAGACGAGCGAATCAATGACGACGAGCTTCATCAGGGTTGGAGAAGACAGACTCGATTCCGGCGACTGGGGCCTTGCCGACTTGAGCTCTTCACGGTGAAATATAGAGGAGGTCGAGGCGCTCACAGCGGAATGCTCCATGGAGCCTGGGGCGGCCGGGAGCGACGGTGATGGACGGTGTCTGGCGGCTAGGGTTTTGACCTCGCGGGGAGAACGAGAGAGAGGCGTTGGGGGGAGGTGAGAGTACGAGGGGAAGAGAAACACGGCGCGGGGTGGGTCTTATCCTCCTCCAGAGCGCGATGGACGGCGGTGCGCGGGCGGCACGGATCGACGGCGGCGACGCAGCAGCTTCCAGCTGGGGAAGAAGACGAGAATTTTGCATAAACCCCCTCGGGAAAAACAGAAAACAACCCCGGGTGCCTCCCTGCTGAAGATTTTGTTAAAAACTCCCTGGACTTCTATAAAATAGAGGAAAACAACTAAAGACTCTAAATTCATTTTATTTTGAATTCTTTTCACCCTTTTGAATAGTTTGCAATAATTTGGTGATCCCAAATACACCAAACTTGCACAAAACTTTAGTAAAATAGTTGTGTCTTCCCTTAGCCAATTTGGAAAGATCACAAAGCTCATTTGGAATGTTTTGAGAGGATTCAAAATAGAGAGCACTCACATAGAGAGTTAGGGTTTTGCTTTATTTCTTTTGCATGCAATTTCAAATATGATGCTCATGAATGCACAGACAACCCTAATATAAGATTAACTAAACTGGCGTGTTACACCAGGATTCTCAGTTTGCTATACCGGGTCTATCGGGTTTGTGAACAAGCACCTAACCATGTTTGGATTCCGGTCTTCCGGCTATATGCCGGGCAGTCCGGTGTGGGGGCCGGTCCAACCAAACTTCGCAGAAATACTCTAAATGGCTAGATTTCTCCCTTGGGTATAAATACCACTTCTTCCACCTTGAGCAGGTTAGGCATTTCAGTTCATATCCATTCTTGAGTCTCTCTCTCCCCCCATTGTTGAAACAAAATTCCTTGAAGATCTCCCATTCTACCCAACCAATTCCAAATCCCTTTGGTAGAAAGCAAGAGGAGATCCCGATCTACGTTTCCACCAAGCCAAAGTTCATTCCCCCTTGAGTTCATCGAGTTAGCTTGTTACTCTTGGGTTTGTGGGAAACCCTAGGCGGCTAGGGTCGCCCGGAGGCATCCGGCTTGTGATTTCCTCCGTGGAAAGTTTGTGAGGGTTTGGAGACTACCTTAAAGTCTACCACAAGTAAGTGAGATATTCCTTCGTGGGATAGGCTCGGAGAAGAAGGTGAGCCTTCGTGGCATTGGGGAATCCTTCGTGGAACCTCACACCTCTCCAACGTGACGTAGCCCCCTTCCCAAAGGTGGTGAACACGGGAATACATCTCCGTCTCCGCGTGCTTCGGTTATTCCTTAACCAATCTCTTACTTGTGTTGTTTACCTTGTGATAACCTTCGTGCTTGAAGTATCTTGTATCATCATCTAGGTTACCTCACCTAGTTTGCATTTAGGCACACCTATATTCTGCAAAGCCTAAAAGTTGCAAAATAGTATTTTTTTTGTAGAAACCTATTCACCCCCTCTAGGTAAACCATCTTACACTTTCATCAAGGTTTCTTGACCGTGGTGCATTTATGCCAACTGACAATAAAGTCATATCATCTGAGAATGATGTGATGGACAAACCACCAATGATTATTGCAACATGATCAAGTCACAAAGTTCGTAGTTGCAATTGTCAAAAAAATATCATAATCCTTAGACCGTGAGATCATATCTAATCACTGTCACATGAGCCTGCTTTGACTGCATCAATCATCATGACCGTAACTGGGTGACTATAAAGTTGTATGTTGGGTATTCCAGAGGGGAAGGTTGAGGCGTATGTATCGAGATCGAAATTTTTTCTCCTATGTGATAGGAAGATACTTTGTTCCCACTCGGTGAATTACATCCATAAGCTGCGCAGCTGATGACCCACAAGTATAGGGGGTGTATCGCAGTATTTTCGAGGGAACTGAAAACCAATTTATTGATTCGACACAAGGGGAGCCAAAGAATATTTATAAGCCTTAACAACTGAGTTGTCAATTCAGCTGCACCTGGAAACAATCTTGCTCACAGTAGTTTATCAGTAGCAATAGTTTTGTAGTAGGAATAGTAAAGTAACAGCAGTAGCAAAACAAAGATAGTAGTAACAAAAGCAGTAAACAGTGGGATTCGAGTGCGGTAGGCATAGGGATGGATGGACGGGCGTTGCATGGACAAGACAATTCACATAGCAATCAGAACATAGGGCAATTGCAGATAAATAATATAAAGCACCCAAGTACTAGACAATCCTAGGCATGTGTTCCATATATAGTCATACGTGCTCGCAATGAGAACTTGCACAACATCTTTTGTCCTGCCAGCCCGTTTGTAGCGGGGCCTCTAGGGAACTACTGGCCATTAAGGTGCTCCTTTTAATACAGCACCGGACCAAAGCATTAACAATCCGTGAACACATGTGATCCTCACATCAAAGCCTTTCCCTTCCGGTTCTCCCGATTTCTGTCACTTCGGGGCCATAGGTTCCGGACAACGACGTGTGTATACAACTTGCAGATAAGACCAAGAACAATACTATCATAATGAATCAATAATAACTTCAGATCTGAAATCATGGCACTCAGGCCCTAGTGACAAGCATTAAGCACAAAAAGTCGCAACAAAGTCATAAAGCACTAATAAAAGATACTAGGCACCATGCCCTAACAATCTGATGCCATTACATGAATGATCTCATCCAATCCCTACCATCCCCATAGCCTACAGCGGGGGATTACTCACTCATAGATGGGGGAAACATGGATGGTCGATGGAGCAGTGATGGTGATGATGATGGCGATGATCTCCTCCAATTCCCCGTCCCGGCAGGGTGCCAGAAAGGAGTTTCTGGTACTGTTTAGTGGAATCTGGTGGTGGCGGCGGAGCAGAACTCCTTCTGGAAAAACGTTGACCCCCCTGAAGTTTTTAGGTCAGAAGGCTCCTAATAGGCGAAGAGAGAGGCCGAGGGGGTGCCTGGGGGTCCCACATGACCCCCTGGTGCGGCCTGGCCTGGCCCGCGCCACCAGGTGGTGTAGCCACCCCAGGGCTCTTCTCCGTCTCGTATTCTGGCTCCTAGAGTCTTCGGGTGAAATAGGATTTTTGGCATATTTTTCGGGATTTTTCCTGATAGTTGATTTTCTGCACAAAAAGTAGACACCAAGGCAATTCTGCTGAAAACAGCGTCCGTCCGTATTAGTTGCATCCAAATCACACAAGTTTAGAGGAGAAACAATAGCAAAAGTGTTTGGGAAAGTAGATACGTTTTGGACATATCAACTTCCCCCAAGCTTAGCTTATTGCTTGTCCTCAAGCAATTCAGTTGAAAACTGAGTGCGATAAAAGAACTTTCACGAACACATTTGCTTCATATGATGTAAATATTCTCATCAATGTGTTCAACTACTTAGACAATTCATAATAAAGAGTATGCAACTAAGTCTACTTAATAGTCTTTGCAAGCTATGAAGAGATTCCAACTCAAGAATAATAAGTAGCATGAAGCACGAACATAAGCAACATTACAATGCTCATAGAAAGGTATGCTAGAGTGGTATCTCGCTTGCCTTTGATTATGAATGCCAAGGCACCTCTGAAGTTAAAGTGATGACTAGAAGTAAAGATATCAAGAATACAAGCATCAAAGTCATAACTGCTCAAAGAATGGAACAAACAAGTGCTCAAAGAATGTGTGGGGACTCAACAAGTAGAAGAAAAAGGTTTTGAATAATTTTGAAAGGCTTCCAAATGCTGAAAGTATGGTACTTGTTAGCTTTGAGCTCTCATTGCCCCTATCATAAGCATCTTTAATGTGGTTAAGGTGAAAGTGAGGTCCAATCTGAGTTATATGCTTGACAGACTATAAACTAAAAATCCCAAGTCCCTTGAGTACGAGGGTCGCTCCTCATGCTACTCAACTTTAGTTACCGGTAAGTTCTTGTCATCGTAAGTATGTGCGTATCATTGAGAACCGCCAACGGGGTACCCCTTGCCCGATGATACGGAAGAATCCCCATATCAAAATGACAAGGCAAGCAGATAATGAGTATCTCAGCAATCTTCTTAATTACCATGGGAATATGGTGCTTTTTTCTCTCTTTCCTCTTTTCATAAAACTCTTTTTTTTCTTTTTCTCAATAGCTATCTCTCTCTTTTTTTATAAGAAGAATGCTTCATAGATATCATTATGGTTACGCTGCAGGTTTCCACCATGTCAGCATGGATTAGACCAGCAGCCCAGGCGTTTCTCTAACACACATACATAACTCCATGGACTTACAAGCTCCCCTTTTATTTCACACCGACGACATCCGCAAACAAAAGATCAAGGTAGCAACTGGGTATATATTTACAAGTGTTGAAAGTTCCCCGTGATAGCACGGTTCTGCTAATCCCCAGCCTATAATTTGCAAGCATATAACTTTCATGGAGAGTTCACAATGGTTCAGGTTTATTAAGTGCAGGAAATAAAGTGTGCCATCAAGTTCGTGAGAGCTTTACTAACTAACTTTCCCATAACAAGCAAACAGTTTATTCGGAAGAAAACAAGGCATACTGAATATGCACGGAAGTACCAAATGATGCTAATAGGTAGGTATGGTGGACACTTTGGCAATATTCGGTTTAGGGCGTTTGGAAACATGAGTAAAACACTCAGTGGGAATGAAGGCTAGCAATAGTAAGGGAGCAACAAACGAGAGAGCAATAGCTGTCATTATCATGCTTGCAACAAAACAGGACTACTCATGGCATGAAAGTGATTCAAGATCCTCAAGGCAAAATAATTCATCAAGGCTTAACTGATTATTACAGTCATGAGCATGCGTGAGCATGTGCCAAGTCAATCAAATGAAACATTCAGAGCAGGATACCACTGTATCATACCAATTTATGAATAGAGCAATGCAGGCAAACATTCATAAGACATGCTACAAACTATTAGCGAGTTGGAGCTAATCAAAAGAAAGCAAGATCTATTAAGCATCCAAAGAAAACATACACTCTACATGAACGGACTAAGCATGCCCATAGTGATGAGTATATGTACAAAAATGAAAACAAATAGAGTTCGTTACCAGCCTCTTACCATGCCTCAAGTTGTCATTAATCCTCATTATTGCTCTTCACTTGTGTGGCTTGAATAATAATATGAAACCAATATTCCACTGAGAACTGCCGAACCCTGTAGAAAACTCACAAAAACCAAAGAAGAACGAGAAATATTTTTGGTGTTTTTGATTTTTAAACAAGAACTAAAAAGGGAAAAACAAAGCAAAATCTTTTTGGATTTTTCGAATAGTTCAAACAAAGCAAAAAGGGAAAAACAAACCAAGGCAAAAAGAATAAGCAAACCAAAGAGAAACAACAAAAATATTTTTGGTCTTTTTGTATTTTTAGAAAGCAAAAGCAAAGAAGAACGAAGACTAAAAAGAGAACGAAAACATGAATATACAAAGTACCGACGCAACATGATATGGAGATGAGTGCGGTGTCAGCGTACCTCCCCCCAAGCTTAGGCTTTTGGCCTAAGTGGGTATCAATCCCAAGCTAGCCAGGATGAAGTGTCACCGGGGTACGACGAGGAGGTACCCTCATCCTGGTGCGAGCTCGAGTACGCCCCTCCGTAATGTGCGGAGTAATCATAGGAGGGCGCATCCTCCTGGTGCTGCTTGTGGAAACCCAACAAGCGAAGCTGCTCGTCCACCTCCTCCTTGGAGCGCGACCACGGTCTCCTGGCAACACTAAACAAAGCAGGCTGTGGCAAAAGGATCTCCCTTTCATCCCCGTCAGTGAAAAGCATCCTATATACTAGATTGTTCAAATCAGAGGTAGTAATGACAAAGTGATGAGTTTTCATGGCAACAAGGTCGAGCCTCTGTGGTGCTAGCATAGCATCATCGGGATCCACTGAAAGACCTAATGCATTGACTACACGCGAGGCAATGATGCCCCCATAGATAGGCCCCCTAGCAGCTAGGCGGCGAGCAATAAGCGAGCCAAGATTATACTAAGTATCATTGTTAAGCGCAGCAGCAAGGAATGCTAAATGATAGTTGGAGATGTTACTAGTGTTCTCCCTACCCAAAACACTAGTGGCAAGATAATATGCAAAGTATCTAAGAGCAGGGAGTTGGATATTTCTTATCTTTCCACGCTGCGCCACGTGGTCATCATCATTGGTCACCCCTCGGTATAGCTCCAGCAAATCAGCGGGTCGCCCTTGAATTTTCTTCACGGTCCCTGTCATACGCACACCTACAATACTGCAAAATCTCTCCAAAGGCATGGTGAAGGGCATGCCATAGATTTTAAAAGAGACGGTAGATTGATAGGGTGTGTTAGTAAATGAGAAGCTCTCAACAAAAGTTTTGGTGAGCATAGCATATTGTGCACTCTCATCTTGCATATAAGAGGTCAAAACAACCCTCTCAATCAGTAGCAAGAAATCATCAAGAATACCTATAGCTTGCAAGAAAGTAAAACAAGGAAAAGAGGATGGGTGAGCATCTCCATCATCCCTTTCACTGCCAATGCGTGTTGCAATGAGGTCTTCATTGTATGATGGCCTAGCTTGAGAGGCTGTTCTTGAGGGCCTCGACCTCCTAGGTGCATCACTCTCAAATATCTCTCCAAAAGTATGGTTGTTCATGCTTGGTATTCTGAAATTTAAACACCTATTAAACAAGTGATTGCAAAGTAAATATAATGAAGGATTCTACTCATAGGGACTTGCAAGAGGCCTAAACATGCATCAAAACTATATCTCTAAGCATCAAACAAGCTTACAAGATCTCATAACCAGTCACCTACAGCAGCAAAATACTCAAAAAATAATCCACTAAACACAAATCTACTTGGACAAGGGGAGGAGTCACATACCAAGGAATAATTGCTCCAAATTTTAGCAAGAAAGATGGGTTGAGCAAAGAGATCGAAGAAATCGAGAGCAAGCACAGAAAGAACGCGATTTTGAGCTATGAACTGGAGCTTACTCGGGAGAGAGAAGAAAGTGGCAGGTGAGAGAAGTAGTGGGGGCCAGGGGTGGCCCACACCAGGGCATGGCGCCACCCAGGGCTGGCCGCGCCACCACATGGTGTGCCTGCCTGGTGGGCCTCCCTAGTACCTACCAGGTACTCCTCTGCCCCTTTTTTCACGTAAAAATCTAACATAAATTTTCTGGAATTTTTCAAGACACTTTATTTTTGGGCAATTTTCAGAAATAGAAGAATGATTTTTCTGACAGACAGATTTTTTTCTTTTTGAAACATGATGCAAGGACAAAACAAGGCTAGAACTACAGAAGTTCTAACATGCAAGCAACTAATAACACAAAGAAAACTGAACGAAAGCAAAAACTAAAATGCAAAGGATAGAAATAAACGGAGATAATCATAGTGAAAACATTGTTTTGTTCAATGAAATCCTTTTGTTAGCAAGGTTGATCAAGTCTTGCTACCAAAACAATTGCATATGAGACAAAACTTTGTACTCCACTAATGATTATGTTACCTTAACCTTGATAGCAATGGTCCCAATCATAATAGTTTCAAATTTTTCTCTTGGTATGGGACAATATATTTCTCCAACTTGAATGCCTTCAACATGTTCAATTGAATTCAAGCCATAAGTCCTTTCAATCTTCTTGGGGAAATAGACACTATGTTCCTTGTCATTAACATTGAAGGTCACCTTTCCTTGATTACAATTAATAACAGCTCCTTTAGTATTAAGAAAAGGTCTCCCAAGAATAATAGACATATTATCATCTTCAGGCATTTCAAGCACAACAAAATCTGTTAATATCAAGCAATTATGAGCCACCTGAACAGGTACATCCTCACATATACCCACATGAATAGTGGTAGATTTATCAGCCATTTGCAAAGATATATCAGTTGGCATCAATTTTTCAAGTTGAAGCCTCTTATAGAGAAAGGCATAACACTAACTCTAGCTCCCAAATCACACAAAGCAGTTCTAACATAACTGTTCTTAATAGAGCAAGGGATAGTTGGAATCCCTGGGTCTCCAAGTTTCTTAGGAACCTTACCATTGAAAGAATAATTAGCAAGCAAAGTAGAGATTTCTTCATTAGGGATCTTCCTTTTATTCGAGACAATATCCTTCATATACTTTGAGTAAGGAGGCAATTTAATAGCATCAGTTAAAGGAATTTGCAAGAATAAAGGCTTCATCCACTCACAAAACTTGTTATAGTGTTCATCTTCCTTAGACTTGTGTTTCTTATCAGGGAAAGGCATAGGTTTTGGACCCAAGGTTCTCTTTCACTACCATGTTTCTTAGCAATAAAATCTTCTTTAGTGTATTTAGTATTCTTAGTGTGGTTTTCAGGTTCTTCTTCAGCTTTTTCTTCATTAGGAACTTCATTTTCTTCATTACCACTTTCAGTTTCAGCATCAGAGATAGATGTACTATTAGGATCTATATCAGGTTCAGAGGGTTCTACAACAGTTTTATGTTTCTTTTTCCTTTTCTTATGAGTAGAACCACTATTTTCAGCTTGTTGAGAATCCTGCTCAATTCTTTTGGGATGCCCCTCAGGATATAGGGGTTCCTGGGTAGCAGCACCACTTCTAGTTCTAATTTCATAAGCATGTTTTTCTTTAGCAGCATTAACTAGCAAGTCGTTTTGCACTTTAACGAGTTGATGTATTTGAGTTTGAACCATTTGAAAGTGTTTAACAATCATTTTAACATCATTGGAGGTTCTTTCCACAATATCTTTCAACTCAGCAATAGCTCTAGTGTTTTCCATAAGATGATTTTGCACCATTTTATTAAAGTTATCTTGCTTAACAATAAAGATATCAAATTCTTCTAAGCATTGATCAGGAGGTTTCAAATAAGGGATATCACCTTCATCAAAGTGTTGGAGAGAGTGTACCTCAATAGTGGATGAGTAGGGAATATGCTTAAATAATTCTTCTATAGGAGGTAAATTCTTGACATCTACAGCTTTAATTCCCTTCTCCTTAAGACATTTCTTAGCTTCCTTCATCACTTCATCATTTAATTCAATAACTCCCCTCTTCTTTGATGTTGGAATAGGCACAGGAATAGATGGTTCAGGTTCAATTACTTCAGGTATAGCTTGTTTAGGAGGAGTCCAATCTTCATAATTCTTGCTTATTTTGGCCATTAATTCCTCAGCTTCCTTTGGAGTCCTATTCCTGAAAACACAATCAGCACAACTATCTAGGTATGTCCTAGATTCCTCGGTTAGTCCATTATAAAATATATCAAGAAGCTCATTCTTAGGTAAAGGACTTCCAGCCTGTGCATGAATCAAAGCACAAAACCTTGCCCAAGATTCGGGCAATACCTCTTTTTCTCCCTGTTTAAAATCAAAAAGTTCCTGCAAAATAGCATGTCTAGCACTGGGAGGAAAATATTTCTGCAGGAAAGTACTAATCAAGCACTCAGGGCTATCAATAGATCCAGGAGGTAAATTACTAAGCCACGTTTTAGCTTCTCCTTTCAGTGAAAAAGGAAAAATCTTAGCAACAAAATAAGTACGCATCTTAATATCATCAGAAAACAAGCCACTCATAGTAGAAAGTTCATTCATATGTGCTACCGCACTTTTATTCTTAGTCCCACAAAAAGGTTCTTTCTCGACAATAGCTATGTAAGATAGATCGAGAGAGAAATCATAATCTTCATCTATAATGTTTATGGGAGAAGCAGCAAATTTAGCATCAAGAGATAATTTGGGTCTAATAGTACGCCTCTCAAGGAGACTCTTAGCAGCGCTCCTATCATGGGTGTTCCTACATTCTTCAATAAACTCATTAGTCATCTCAACATAATCTTCTTCGGCATCATAACTCTTACTAAACTCAGGTGAGCTAACAGGTGTGGCAGTGCCTTCATTAGGAGTTTCGGTATTTCCAGCTATAGTTCTAGCAATCGTAGCATCTAGGAAAGGACCTAATGAACCACTTTTATCAAGCACAGTAGAAGCAGCATCCTCAGTATCAGAAGTTTCAGATTCAAAAGTAGTAACAGTGTGTGTAGCATGTGTATGTGGTGGTGTAAGGAACTTATTCAAAACAGACGGTGAATCAAGAGCAGTAGAGGTGTTCAGAACCGTACCTCTTCTTGTAGTGGATGGTAAAATAGGAACCTTGCCATCACGAGACTTACCCATGATGGATGAGTAGCAGCGAACAATAGAGAACCCAAGTGAACTTGATAAATAAAGCTATGCTCCCCGGCAACGGCACCAGAAAATAGTCTTGATGACCCACAAGTATAGGGGGTGTATCGCAGTATTTTCGAGGGAAGTGAAACCCAATTTATTGATTCGACACAAGGGGAGCCAAAGAATATTTATAAGCCTTAACAACTGAGTTATCAATTCAGCTGCACCTGGAAACAATCTTGCTCACAGTAGTTTATCAGTAGCAACAGTTTTGTAGTAGGAATAGTAAAGTAACAGCAGTAGAAAAACAAAGATAGTAGTAACAAAAGCAGTAAACAGTGGGATTCGAGTGCGGTAGGCATAGGGATGGATGGACGGGCATTGTATGGATAAGACAATTCACATAGCAATCAGAACATAGGGCAATTGCAGATAAATAAGATAAAGCACCCAAGTACTAGACAATCCTAGGCATGTGTTCCATATATAGTCATACGTGCTCGCAATGAGAACTTGCACAACATCTTTTGTCCTGCCAGCCCGTTTGCAGCGGGGCCTCTAGGGAACTACTGGCAATTAAGGTGCTCCTTTTAATAGAGCACTGGGGCAAAGCATTAACACTCCGTGAACACATGTGATCCTCACATCAAAGCCTTTCCCTTCCGGTTATCCCGATTTCTGTCAATTCGGGGCCATAGGTTCCGGACAATGACGTGTGTATACAACTTGCAGATAAGACCAAGAACAATACTATCATAATGAATCAATAATAAGTTCATCTGAAATCATGGCACTCGGGCCCTAGTGACAAGCATTAAGCACAACAAGTCGCAACAAAGTCATAAAGCACTAATAAAAGATACTAGGCACCATGCCCTAACAATCTGATGCCATTACATGAACGATCCCATCCAATCCCTACCATCCCCATAGCCTACAGCGGGGGATTACTCACTCATAGATGGGGGAAACATGGATGGTCGATGGAGAAGCGATGGTGATGATGATGGCGATGATCTCCTCCAATTCCCCGTCCCGGCAGGGTGCCAGAACGGAGTTTCTGGTACTATTTCTTGGAATCTGGTGGTGGCGGCGGAGCAGAACTCCTTCTGGAAAAACGTCGAAGCCTCCGAAGTTTTTAGGTCAAAAGGCTCCTTATAGGTGAAGAGAGAGGCCGAGGGGGTGCCTGGGGGGCCCACACCACCCCCTGGCGCGGCCTGGCCTGGCCCGCGCCACCAAGTGGTGTGGCCACCCCAGGGCTCTTCTCCGTCTCGTATTCTGGCTCCTGGAGTCTTCAGGTGAAATAGGATTTTTGGCATATTTTCCGGGATTTTTCCTGATAGTTGATTTTCTGCACAAAAAGTAGACACCAAGGCAATTCTGCTAAAAACAGCGTCAGTCCGTAATAGTTGCATCCAAATCACACAAGTTTAGAGGAGAAACAATAGCAAAAGTGTTCGGGAAAGTAGATACGTTTTGGACGTATCAGCAGCATATGACTAGGTCATGGGGATGGAAAATCACGAGAACAAGTAAAGCAGTACTTGTTGGAAACGAGATTGAACAAGGTATCATGATACCGATGATCGTATCTCGAACAAGTCAAGTATCAAAGTAACAAGGGAATTGGATTCGATGTTTATGGTTCGAAACGACGTTGACATCGTGGAATGCATGGGGGTCATTATGGGTATCCCGGTCCCGCTATTGATCATTGATCCGAGATCGTCTCAATCATGGCTGTGCCATTCCCGAACCGTAGGGTAACACACTTAAGGGCATTACGACGCCTGGAGATTGTTCTTGAATTGATGGAATCATAGAAGAAAGAGAAGAGAGAAACCGAAAGTGTTCCGTGAGAGAACCGAAATCGTTCCGTGGAGAATCCAAAGAAGTTCGGAGTGAACTGATAGGTGTTTCGGGTCAAGAGAGATTTAATAATATGTATTTCATATTAATAATTGGAATTAATATTAAATATATATATTTAAAATCAAATTTAAAGGGCTAATTCCCCTAATGAGCCAAATTTCGGAGGGAACAAGGCCCAATAGGGAAACCACCCAAAGGGGAGCAGGCCAAGTCTCCCAAGGAGGGGGGCAAGCCGCCGTCCAAGGGGGCCCACCCGACCGTCCTAGGGCCGCTTGCGGGGGTGGGGCCCATGCGGCCGACTGCCCATGGCGCCTCTCCCTCTCCCTACTCCTTCATTTAGTCCCACATGGGGGAGCTCTTGGAAATAGGACCCCTCCCTTTACCTATATAAAGGGTGTCCATGGTGGGAATAAACACAAAAACAATGCAATAATTCTCTAAGGCAATTTTCCTTGGAGGATTAATCTCTCTCTCTTGTTGCCTTCTTGCGGTGGCGTGGTCCCCTGAAGGACTGTACACACAAGAGACAACACCGATGCGGAACGCGGTTGTGCTACGGGGATTCTGGCCAGGAGATCTACTTCCACAATCTTAGCAGAGATCAGACATCCGGGAGTCGTCGTGTTGCACCAACACGTGTGCGATACCTTAGGGGTGCTGCCACTTGTGGCACTAGGTCGTCGTACGAGGACCTGGACAAGAGGTGACTTGTGAGGAGCTTCACCACCTTGAGGTCGGACAAGTACGACTACATCATCCATGTTTCCGCATGAGCGTTACACACTTACAGTCTACAAGGGTATGTTACCGATGTCTCTTCCTATTACAGTATTAATCCTAGATAGATCCTGGCTAGGTGTGTTCTGCTGTATGAATTTTTTGTTTTCTGCCACAGAACCCCTTTAGTCACGGCGGAACAAAAATTGTAAATTGAACTGAGAATTCTAAAAAAAGAGAGTTCGCGCAAAAATTTAGTAGATCAGCGTGTGAGTTCGTCTTCACCACATCTAGATCGTCGTGAAATACATAGTATTTACATCAAAATACTTACAAAAGAACCAAAGTGCTCCAGGAGACCTCACTAGAGCGTACGGACTGGCGGTGGAGTGACACCGACCTAAGTTAGAGTCGGAGGAGATCTTGACGACCTCCGACGATGCCAGCACTAGCTCTTCCTTCACGCGAGCGAACTGCTCCCGCCTCGCGGTGACCATCGCCGCATGCTGGTCGCAGCGGCATCAGGTGTCAAACCTCGCCTTGCGGCGCGCCTTCTCCTCGGCACCCTCAATCGCGAGCAGAGACCAGCGGAGGTCCTCGACCTCCCGCTTCTCCCTTGCCCGAGCAGCACGTGCGGAGCGATGCTGCAACATCTCTATCGCACGGCGTTCGACGTCTTCATCGGTGATGTAGTCCATAGGGACTATGTGCTCGCCCTCGGATTCGTCGCTCGAGGCGACGTACGTGTTGGGCGAGGACGATGGCGTGTCGGAGTCGAAGGGGACGAAGGACGACTCGGAGTCACTGCTGCCGGAGGAGAACGAGAACGGGGTATACGATGGAGGCAGGAGACGACCGCACGAGCTCCCCGCCTCGGCGCCTTTGCAGGTGTGAAGGAGGAAGAGAGCCGAAGGCGAAGGGGCACAGGGCCTGCGGCGGCGCGCCATGCTCCCCCGCTCTGCGTCTTCGGCCTCGCGTCGCTGAAGGCTCGTCAGCACCGGCTCATGCGCGCGGATGTACCGCAGCGACGCGCGCTTACGCGCACCGCCGGCAACGACGCGGCGTCAGCGCTCCGCCTCATCGACGGGAGGCCCGCTTGGCGCAGCACGGCGCGAAGCGCCACTACGGCCCACCTAGCCTCCCCCAAGTCCGATTGAGTAGCGGCGAGGTGGCATGAGGTGGTGGATCTGCATCAACGAGGGGGGGATTGAGCGACGATGGCAGCGAATCGAGCGACGGTGCTAGGCGGCGGAGTAGAACGCGTCTCGGGTCTCGACCTGGAGACCGCGTCACAAACCCTAGATAAGGGGGTGCGAGTCGCACATTCCCGGTGGCCAGAGAAAAATTTACGGGCCAAGCCGTGTTTTCGGTGTCTATTCTCGCAGTTTTTAGCGCTCAAAACTGAGAAGTCGCCAGATTTTCTCGGGCCAGACGAGTTTTCGGTTTTCGGTGTCTGCTAGAGTTGGTCTTAGAGGACTTTTAGCCGATTATAGGGCATGGGTTAGAGATGTCCAGACTACCGTATCAAAGTTGGACAAGAATTGGCTTTGCCAATCTTTTGGTAAGGAATTCCCGCCCTCATCTATCTAGTAGAGGAGTGTGTGGACATGCATTGGCAATGGCAACCTTTAATTTGGTAACAAAACTAACAAAGACCGAAAGCTGAATGGCTGCCAATATCTTGGTAGGGCAAATTTTGGCACAAAGCGAACACACCGATTATTCTGGAATGTCCAAACAATTTTCCAAAAGATAACACGGCACCTTTGAGCAACAACTTCAACCAAATGACCAGCATTGCATAACTTTTAGCATGCTTCGTGTTCTCATGATGCTACCAAACAGAAGGAAGTCTCATTTAATAAATGAACAGATAATTGAAAAGGCAGGTTTCAGAGAAGACCAGTCATAGCAAATTAGCAAAGAAGACAGGATACTGAACTCAGATTACAAAATGCAATTTTTCCGCCACAATATATAGAGGCATAGGATGTTCATAGCAACCACGCAGATAACAGAACGGATCAACTTCAACTCACAAGCTCAGATAAAAGCAAACACAAATAGTGTTTCAGCTACGATACGTAACGCGGCCCGGGAGATGCAATAACTATACATGAATTCACCTAAGCTTAATCCATCTACGAACTTGACTGGTGAGATAATGTTCGACCATTGTAATCTAGCCATGGATTGAAATGCTAAGACAACATATAATCTTTGTGCAGGATGACTAACACATTTGTGAAGCTTAGAACTTGAGAGCATCCACAATAGAGGACTCCTCTGCTGAAATCACTTTTTTCTTCCACAACTTTTTAGTACAAATGTATCAAGTTTGTCTTATTTATTGTAACCAAATGAAATCCCATCAATGCCCATGAAAGAGAGATATGAGAACTCAGCTAGCATCAACAATGGATTAAGCACTAGGCAATACTATCACAAAGTTCACTAGAGTAATGATAAATTGATACCATAATATTTGTTGCTCCCAGGAAAGAGTAGCAATGCTGAAAGTTGAAAAAAAAAATTAAGATCAACAGTTTTCAGCTGGCATGGCTCCACTTCATAAAAAGATCAGTAACCGCAGCTACATGAAGTACGAAGTATAACTAGAGACAGGCACAATAAAATAGAACCATCCTTCAAAATGGAGGTGACAAGTTGAGATTCACACAGATGGCAATTCGCTGCAGGGTATGATCTACTGCTTCTTGTTCTTCAGAGTAGCCTTTGTGATCTTGGACAGGTACTTCAGATGATGTGACTTGCCTTTTCGGCCACCGACACTTCAGGCGAAGATATATGGGCATTTCCTTTGCTTGGACTTGACACTTCCACTGGACCGACTGCAGCCTGGTCTCTCTTATTATTCTGAAAAGTGAGTAAATTTTATGGACATACACATACTTCTCCAAAACTAAGCAAAATTTGGAATTTAGTAGTAAAAAATATTCAGCGTACAGCAGCAGAAACGCCACCAAGCAGAATAGGCAATTCAACAAGTGGGGAATGTGTTACCTTCTCTAGCTCCTGTAACTCCACGCGATCGTCATCCTGAAGGCCCTCGCAAAGTCTAGAGTTTAGCCCCCAAAGGAAAACGCGGAATAACACTAAATATGAATTACATGAAGCCTCACAGAGCCCAAACCTTAATGGAGTCGAACCCGTCGAGCTTCTCAACAGGACCCAGCGGATGCGACGAGGTGGGGAAGCAGGCAATGTGGTACCACTTGGTGCTGTCCCAGCCACGGGGGTCGTGAGCTGATACACCAAGGCGAACTGTGCCCTTCGCGATGTTTTCGTTGCAGCCCTTGCAGGTGGAACGGGCAGACTTGGCGTACTGAACAGAGACTGTTCCCTTTTCTGCCACCTCCGCTTCAGGCGAAGGTAGATCTGCCTTTGCTTTCTTCGGACTCGGCTCCTCCAATGGAGCCGCTGCAGTCTGGTCTCTCTTATTATTCTGAAAATAGTGGATTTCTCAGTTTCATGGAACTGTACATATCTTTTACGGAGCAAAACTACAATATATTGGGGAAACAAGTCATATCAAGTATTCATTTGCTCGTCATAAAATTTATCATTTCTACTGAAATCTCTCTTATTAGTCTGAAAAGTGAGTACATTTTATGGACCTACATTTCCCTTTTCTGCCACCAACGCTTCAGACGAAGATAGATCTGATGTTGCTTTCTTTGGACTCGGCTCTTCCAATGGACTGACTGCACTATGGTCTCTCTTATTGTTCTGAAAATAGTGGATTTCTCAGTTTCATGGAACTGTACATATCTTCTATGGAGCAAAACTACAATATACTAAGGAAACAAGCTAAATCAAGTATTCATTTGCTCGTCATCAAATTTATCATTTCTACTGAAATCTCTCTTATTATTCTGAAAAGTGAGTACAATTTATGGACCTACACATGCTTCTACAAAACAAAGAAAAAATAGTAGTCAAAAGTATTCAGTCATACGGGCAGCAGAAACACTACCAAGCAGAATAGGCAATTCAACAAGTGGGGAATGTGTTACCTTCTCTAGCTCCTGTAACTCCACGCGATCGTCATCCTGAAGGCCCTCACAAAGTCTGGAGTTTAGCCTCCAAAGAAAACACAGAATAACACTAAATATGAATTACATGAAGCTCACAGAGCCCAAACCTTAATGGAGTCAAACCCGTTGAGCTTCTCAACAGGACCCAGCCGATGCGACGAGGCGGGGAAGCAGGCGACGTGGTACCACTTGGTGCTGTCCCAGCCACGGGGGTCGTGAGCTGATACACCAAGGCGAAGTGTGCCCTTCGCGATGTTTACGCTGCAGCCCTTGCAGGTGGAACGAGCAGACTTGGCGTATTGAACAGAGACAGTTCCATTTTCTGCCATCTCCACTTCAGGCGAAGATAGATCTCCTGTTGCTTTCTTCGGACTCGGCTCCTCCAATGGACTGATTGCAGTCTGGTCTCTCTTATTGTTCTGAAAATAGTGGTTCCTCAGTTTCATGGAACTGTACATATCTTTTACAGAGCAAAACTACACTATATTGGGGAAACAAACCATATCCAGTATTCATTTGCTCGTCATAAAATTTATCATTTCTACTGAAAGATACACAAACGTTCCAGCTTGCAATTTAACGTCATTCTACATTACTCAAAATTTTCATCTAGTAGGCAGAAATATTCAATACTTGGTATAGCAGGAACACAACTAATGGAACAAGCATTTCAACAAGTGATGAGTGCGTTACCTTCTCAAGCCCTCGCAACTCCTCACGATCGGCATCCTGCAGACACCACCCAAAACCTGGAGTTTATCCCCAAAGGACAAAACAGAACAGAACAGAACAGAATGAAATAGGATGGAACAAAAACCCCCAAACCTTGATGGTGTCGAACCCCTGGACCTTCTCGACGGGGCCAAGCGAGTGCGAGGAGGTGGGGAAGCAGGCGATGTGGTACCACTTGGTGCTGTCGAAGCCACGGGGGTCGTGGGCATGGGTGCCGAGGCCGAGCGCTCCCTTCGCGATGGTGACGCTGCAGCCCTTGCAGACGGAGCGAGCGGACTTGGCGTACTCGACGGAGACGGTCTCCTTGGCGGCCGACGCCGCCGGCGAGGTCGACATTGTAGCGCAGGCGATGCGAAGAGCCGCGGGGAGGAACACGATGCTGGGGTTTCGGGAGAAGAGGGAGCGGAGGAGCATGCGAGGTGGGGATGGACTGGAGGGTGGGTGGGTTGGGGATGGGGCGGTGGCTAGGGTTTTGTGCAGCAGGTCGGCACTGGAATCACGCCGTTGGGGGAGGCAAGGACCAAGGGCGGGAAGAAAGAGGAAGGTGGGGCAGCGAGCCGTGGTGTTGGCCGGTGAGGGCGTGTTCTCCGCTGACCGCTGCTGCTGTCGTGTTGGTCACAGACTCACAGGTTGGGGTTCAGCTGGCGCCGAAGTGAATGCCGCAAAAGGGGTGGGTGGAGTGGTGGGCATGCAATTTTTTTTTTAAACATCATATATTACGTGTAATCCGTCATATTAAAACCTTTCGATCCCCTTATATATCCTAGTAAGAAAAAAAAGTATGTCTAAAACTTACAGCCTCTCATAATAGAATTACATCGTTTATTACATGGGGTTTAATGAAACTAGGAGTATCATGCTCCCAGGCTACAGGAACCTTAGTCTCAAAAGTATGTTTGACAAGCAAATGAGCTAACGAATTAGCTTCCCGAAAGCAGTGTTGAACCGTGGTCTGACCAATCCTATGAGCAGTAACAAAGCACTCCGCCAAAATCGCCGTGTATGGACTCCAGATCTCAATATCACCATTGTAAGCTTGTGCAAGCTCAAGAGAGTCAGTCTCGACAATGACAGGGACGCACCCCAGCTGGTCAATCATCTGTAATCCCTTCAGAAGTGATGTTGCCTCTTTAGTAGTAGCATCAAGAAGGTGTTCTAGAACTTCACTACATACTGCAACTGCCTGCCCTTTTGAATTACGTAGAATAGCGCTCGCGGATCCAGAACCATTAGGGACATAACACGCGCCTATGTTTAGCTTATAGGTATTTGTAGGGGGTCTACTCCACTTAACATCCCGGATCACACACTCAGTGCTAGCAGCTTTGTACCAGCGCCTGGATCGAGAAGGCTGACAGGGCAATTTTCTCACCCTTTTACAAATCCCCGACGCTGCCACCAAATATACCAGGCTCCATATAGAATTGCTTCCCTTAGACCAATATTTACTAGTCCACCATGATTAACAGTAGCTAGAGCTTTGCTGGAGAGAATTTCCTCTAAGACTACTGAGCCTGACCGGTCAACAGCTAAAGCTGAATCAGTCACATTAAGAAAGGCCCAAAGCAGACCACACTTCTTTTGCTCGTTTACAAGTAAACATCAGATGCCTAATATCTTCCGCCCCTGCAAGCAAACCGGGCATTGGCCAGAGACAGGAATATGTCTATTGCGAGGATCGAATACCTAGGGACTATACCATGCAGCGCTTTTCACCCAAATTTTTAAATCTTGCTCGATATATTCAATTTCCACAAAATATCCCACACCAGATTACTCGAAGAAGAACCAGTTTCACTGTTGGACATTCTTTTACCATGACAATGGTTCCACTCAATGTAATATGCTGACCGAACTAAGAAAGAACAAGTTTTTGTGAAGTGCCACGCAATAAAATCCTCATTGTGGTTTGTGCTCAACGGGATTCTCAAAATCCTTTCCGTCCAGGGGATGAAAAATATCCCTTATTTTCTCCTCATCCCAGCTAAAAGAGTCTGCGTCGATAAGCTCATTAACCGTTCTCAGTATTGATTACCTTTTAGGGTTTGAATCTTTCGGTCCGGGCTACTCGGGATCCACTGATCATCCCAAATATTAATCTTCTCCCCTGACCCTACTCTCCAGATATGCCCCCTTTTAAAAGTTGCAAGCCCCGCAATAATACTCTGCCAGGTGAACGAAGAACCTTGCTTTGGCCCAGCCTTCAATAGATTCCCATCTGGATAATATTTAGATTTGAGAACCTGAGCACATAAAGAATCTGGGTTAGTTATAAGTCTTCAGCTTTGCTTTGCCAACATTGCCAGGTTAAAAGCATGTATATATCTGAATCCCATTCCTCCGATTTTCTTCGGTATACACATTTTCCACCAAACGATCCAGTGCATGCGATTTTTTCCCTCGGTGTCACCCCACCAAAAGGCCGCTATAGCATTTGTTATATCCTTACACAAGTTCAATGGGATCTTAAAGACGGACATAGCATAAACTGGAATAGACTGAATTACTGCTTTTAATAAAATCTCCTTACCATCCAGATAGGATTTTTTTCTTTCCAACCCTCCAATATCTTAATAATTCTTTCCATTGAGTAAACAAAGCTCTCACTGTGTCTTGCGCCAACTAGAGTAGGTAGTCCCAGATATTTATCAGATATCGCTTCCGTCATAATATTGAGTTCAGTACATACCTTAGCACGGACGGTAGGATCCACATTAGGACTAAAGAAAATGCTACACTTTGCCTGACTCACTAATTGTACGGAGCTTGCATAGTATCGATCAAGAATATGTCTCAATGAGGTTGCATTAGTCATATTAGCTTTCACGAGGATAAGGGAATCATCAGCAAAGAGCAAATGCGAGACTGATGGGGCATTTCTGCAGACCCTAACACCTTACATACCACGAACCTCCTCTATATGAGCCAGAAGACTTGATAATCCTTCTGCACAAAGCACAAACAAATATGGGGATACAGGATCCCCTAGCGCAAACCCCTGCTGGGTATAAATGACTCGGTTTCTTGATTATTGAATCTGATCTTGTAAGTCACCGATCTAGCACAGCTCATCAACAGAGCCACAAAGTCATTATGAAAACCAAGCTGAATCATCATATTCTCCAGGAAGTTCCACTCCACCCGGTCATAAGCCTTATACATATCTATCTTAACAGCACAATATCCACATTTTCCTTTTTTCTTATTTTTATTATGTGAAGGCTTTCGTATGCTAGCAGAACATTATCGGTGATCAATCTTCCTGGGACAAAGGCACTTTGGGTAGGCGATATAACGTCATCGAGTACATGTTTCAGTCTAAATGCAATCATTTTAGAAATTACCTTGTATAAAACGTTGCAAAGGCTAATTGGTCTATATTGGGTAATTCGCTCCGGGGCTTCAACCTTGGGAATAAGGATAATAACTGTGTCATTCCAACCTGGGGGAACATTTTTATTATTGATCGCCTCAAGAACTTCATCTGTAATCGCTTCCTCCAAAATATTCCAACATTTTTTGAAAAACACGGCATGTAAACCATCATCCCTGGGGGCCTTCATGTCTCCAATTGAGAAGATGGCTTTCTTTACCTCTTCAGCAGAATATGGCTCCATTAGCTGTTTATTCATTGGAGTAGTCACTTTTGCTATAACTTTAGCGAGAAGAGCTGGATCCTGCTCATCAATTTCTATTGAGAACAGACCTGCAAAATGCTACAAAATTATTGGGTTAAGGGAAGGACAACCTTCATGCCAGTTACCATTGTCATCCTTGAGCTTTTTGATCATATTTCTTATCCTCCTCTCATTTGCAAAGTTATGAAAATAAGTAGTATTTTTATCACCAAACTGTAACCAGTTAAGCCTGCTACGTTGGGCCCAGTGAATTTCCTCATGTTCGAGCAGCTCTTCAATCTCCCTTGCAAGCTCATGATGTTGCAAAATTTTGTCATCTGTAAGCGGACCAGATGCCACCTTTTCCAAATCCTTTTGGGCTTCTCTTATTTTCCTTTTTGATTTCTGCAATATTGTTTTGTCCCATCTGTGCAACTGCTTATGGACAAATGCTAGTTTTCCCGCTAGCGATCCGTTTTGAGTTTGCGGCCCGGCAAGCTCCCAAGATTTTTCCACAACCTGACGAAATATGGGCTCTTTGAGCCACTTGGCCTCAAAGCGCAGCACATTAGGACTCCATATTGGGTGGGCATTTTCAATGTCGAATTCCATGAGGATGGGCCGGTGATCACGGCGGCTATATTCCATGTTCTATAGTGTAACATCCCCAAACCTTGTATTCCAGCTATCATTAGTCAACGCTCGATCAAGCCTCTCCCTGATCCTTCCTCTATGCCAAGTGAATTTATGTCCTGTAAACCCGAAATCATCAAGGTTACAGTCAGTGAGAGCATCCCAGAAATTTTGCATAAAATGGCCCGGCCTAGGGTTTCCACCTTCTTTTTCAAAAGGATACAAAATCTCGTTTAGGTCGCCCATTACTAGTGTCGTGGTGGTGTCACGGCAGATGCCATGTATAGGATAAATGTGGGGACTAAATGCACTAGGGGAATCCAGGGAGGGATAGTGTGGTGATTCCACACACAGAAGCTTTGTATTTGATTCTCCTTCACAGATTAGAAGTGCTCCTAGAGCTGTATTGGGGAGAGGAGGAAGAAAGAACTCTCTTACTCTCGCCACTAGCTAGCCCTCAGAGCAATCTCCCAGAAATCAACCAGTCAAGAATCAACCTCTTCTACAGATGCCCTAGCCCTCCTTATATAGGGGAGGCTAGGTCTCCACTTAGGGCATACGTGGAGGCATATTCCGGGGAATATGCCTCCTCCCAAAATAGTAAGCCGACCGGGTTACTTTTCCCCCGCGTCACCCATGCAGAGGCTACGTGAGCCTCTGCGGCACCTGCGTCACTCGACATTGGCTTCGTCACCTCTGTCGGCCATGCCTCGGTGGTCCGGCCTCTGTCCGCTTCGCTCACGCTCCGTGTACAGTAGCCACCTTTTGACCAGCGAGACACCTTCCTTCTCTTGCAAGCTTGACATAACCCAGATCCTACATAGTTGATCCAGACATACCTGTTCCTGCATACAAGTTAGATATATCTTACCGACATACGGCTTAAGTCGGTTGAGACCATGTAAGGTGGACATCCCTGGTCCGGGTTACTCCGTGATCCGGCCTGCCTTGAGGTGACTCGGCCAGCATTTGCTTTGACCTTGCCGAACCTCGGCTAACTCGGCATTTATACCCCGGCGTGACCCTACCCGGGGGTATCCCCCCAACATTAGTCCCCGAAGCCGGTGCGGTCTTAGCTGCCTTAGCCGCTAAGGCCACAGCAGGTTCAATTTCACTAAGCTCTGTGTTCCTTTTCCGAGTTACCTCTTATCTCGGATTCTATGGATTTACTTTCCCTTGGCACATTCCAAGTCTTTACTTGCTGGCCGGGTTACCACATATTCATCTGGGTTTCTCTTCCTTCTCTCGTACGCTTCCCCATGTGGAGGCTAATCATCACATCGCCTCATTTTAAGGGCCAGCCATAGTAAGCGCCGCAGTAATTGTCAGTTATCACTGTAGCGCACGTCACATCGTGCCTGCCTCCTCGTTAACTGCATCATAATGTCACGTCATGGGATCCGTTGTGCTCTATGGCCTTCCATGTGGCTCGATGCTGATTGGTCAATCCGGATTGTACACGGCCACACGGTGTGGCCCACCCGCAAACGCGATCCCACTACTCCCCTGAGGGAGCGGTTAAATAGGGGAGGGGCGCGCCCCTTGGCGCCGTTCTTCATTTCTGCGCCCCTCTGCCCCTTCTTCTTCCTCATCTTTCCCCGCGATAGTGCCGCCGCCACCGTGTTTGAGTAGCTGCGCCGCCGCCGCTCTGCTTCCGCGCGCACCTGCGTCGCCGTCGCATCTGCGCATCTCCTTCGCCACGGGTCCCCGTCAGTCCAGGCCGCTGCCACCCACCGCCGCTAGTGCCAGTGAGAGCAGTGACCTCGAGATGACCGAGGAGGAGCTCGCCAACGCCGAGCAAGAGATGGAGGAAGATGTTGTGAGCGCCGACCGCGGCACGTGGGCAGGCTCCTGGGTCTACCAAGATGACCTGGACTGGCTCTACGGGACCATGCGCATCCCGGAGGGCATCGCCGCGCGCCTCACCTCCTCCAAGCTTGCCCCCTCACCCAATCCGGGTGAGTACGTTGTGTTCCTATCACACTTCCAGCGGGGTTCGGTTTGCCAGTTAGCGATTTTTTCCACGACTGGTTGAACACGTACGAGCTCCAGCCGCATCACCTGCCAGCTGTAGCATCCCAATTGTCTAACAATTGTAATGCTACTTGGTCTAGTAATATAATGGCTACTTCCTACATATAATTGTTGCATCATAATTATATCATGCTCATGCCATCATGCCACCTTGTATTTGAGCATCATATAAAAACTCTTTCATTTGGTTCTTCTCTCACATGCATTATTAATTGTATTTGGCTCTTGATATAATGTATTTGAATTTTGATAAATGCTTGGTGCCCAAATGGAGCTGGGGGCATATCTTTTATTTCACTCCACCACTTTTCTTTGTCACCACCTTATAATTCCACCATTCCATTACCCATGAGCTTGTATTTCTTTTTCTTTTGATATTTATTCTAGCTCATGTGAGTTGGGGTGGATCTAATTCTAATTCCTTTTGCTTAACCTTTATTCCAAATTTTGGAATGCATAAGAATAATGCCATGTTATTATTATTGTTTTCACAAGCATATACATGGCCATTAATTATCATGCATGGGCCATGCAAATTATCACCATCCTCTTCTTTTGGGATTTTGCTTGAATTTTTGGAAGTGTGGCATGGTCCTTGGAGATTCAATTCAAGGTGGCCATTCTTTGCTCCTCACCCAAACCATATCCCTCTCTCTCTTTATCCATCATCTATCCAAGCATGGTCATGTGGGCTCTTTCCACATAAACCACCATCTCCTCCATCACATGTTTTAGTCATGTTAGCTCATCACAAAACCCTACCCCATGTCCTCTCCTTCATCTCCTTCTCACCCTCCAACCATGTATGACCTAGTGTGGCTAAACCAAACCCTAACACCTCCCCTCTCTCTCTTTATTTTTCTCAAACCCTAAACCTCTCTCTCTTTCTTAAAAATACTAACCCTAGCCACCCTACTCTACCTTAGCTCCTCCTTGCCGAGACCCCCTCTTCCTCTAATCCTCTCTCTAACCTAATCATCTACCACCACCCTAGCTACCCTCTCTACCCCTAATCAAAAACCCTAACCCGAGCCACCCTCTCGAATCTACCCTAGTGCGCCCGAGCTACTCCCTCTCTCCACTCCTTCCCTCTCCCTCCCTTGCTGGTCCCAGACCCTCAGCCTCGCCGTCCCCACCTGGCAGCCCTACCTGCCCCTGCCCTGGCTGATCACGTCGAGCACGTGAGCGAGGAGGAGGAAAAGTGGCCGAAGCCACTTTATCTCTACCCCGAGCCCCACGGCCTCTCCTCCCTCCCTCTCTATTTTGCCTCCTTTCTCACGCTTCCTGGCCTCGCCCAGATCCATCCCCAGGGCCTTGCCCCTCCCCTCTTCTTCTCCACCGACGCCATCTTCCCTCTCGCCGGTCACCGCCAGCACCACCGCCGTTTCAACGTTCCAACCGGCGAACGCGACGTGGAGGCGATCAAGGAGGCCGAGGAGGATCTTCTACATCGCCGGAGCACGCCAGCGAGGAGGAGGAGCCCCACAACCGCCGCAGCACAACGACGTCCACCGAAATCCTAACTCCGCCGTTTGCCAGCTCCGCCGACGTTCTGCTGCGTCCCGCCCCGATCCGCCGCCATCAACCACCCCACGGTGAGCCCCTCTTCCGCCTAGACACCCTCTGCCTCGGCGTAAAACCCTAGCCGCGGCAGGCGTTTCGCCGAGCACTCCCAGTGCGCCGTGGTCGTGCGCGTCTGCACGCCGCCGCGTCGCGTAGCGACCTATCTAGCGCTCGTCCGCCTTTCTGTCACCACCCCAGACCCTACCGCAGCGGCTCCGTTCCTCCGCGCCAACGCCCAGGTCGCGGGATCGAGTCCCCGCGCCGCGCTCGGCCACGCCGCGAGCCTCCCCCGTCAGACAGTGGAGAAGATCCACAGTGCCGCTGCGCGCTTTGCATTCCCCCCCAAACTTTTTACCGCTCAACCCGCGTTCCTCGAGACCCCACCTGTCAGTGCCTGTGGAGTTTTTACAAAAAGAGAACCGTCTTTTATGCACACTTAACCCGCGGTCCAGTACGTCCCCACCTGTCAGCCTCTGTGTGCTCAGCCGCTGTCATGTGGGCCTCTAGCCGCTGGCCCACCTGTCAATCGCAGCGGCTAGGTAGCGCCGCGGTGAGAAAGCTTTTTCCTGTGCGCGTGTGCCCAGTCAACAGTGGCCCACCGTCAGTGGCTTGGGTCAAATTCATCTGGGTGTAAAAAGTTTCCTGGTTATCTGATTTAACAAAACAAATTCAAAACTGTTTAAATTCAAATTCAAATCAGATTTTAAATTACAAATCCAAATAATACAAATGATATATGTTTTGAATCAGAAAAATGTGAGGAATTCAAATTTGCTATTCAAAATAATGTTTTAGCACTTTAAAATTTCGAGATGATTAAAATTACAATAAAATGCCCTTTTCTTAATAAATTAATAACTTTAATTCTACAACTCCAAATTTGACAAGTAATATGTCTAAATCGATCAGCACGATGAGCCTGTTCTATCTATGCACTCCTTGTTCTGAATTGCAGCATGCATATGCCATGTTTAAAAATCAGAACTGTTTATGACAATAAAATTTGACTAAATAAATAATAAAATGCTTTATTCTTGTACCTCACACCTCACCATGCCATGCTACTTTAATGCCATGTAAATTGTGCATCATTCATCATGGCATGCTTGTTTGCTTGTTGCATTTTAATTCCTATGCTTGTGCACTTTATTTATGTTAGCCCTTGTTTGTTTGGTTCTTCTTCGAATAGACGCCCATCGGAAGAATTACCAGGAATCACAGGGTTCTACCCAGATCCATCTCTCGCTTCAACTGAGCTGCCAGGCAAGCACTACCATATGCTTGCATACATATAGTACCTATTGCCTCTATCTTATTCTTGCATCATTGAGTTGCGATTGCATTAAATTGAATCCCAAGTACTGCATAGCCTTTAATTTTAAACCCCACCGAAGCTTGTTCCTCCATCCCATGAGCCATTACTACATGAGTTGTTTGAGCCATGCGAGTCGTAGCAAAGCATGTGTAGGGTATGTGGGTGTCTGATGAATAACGAGGTACCTAAACAACATAAACTGAGTAGTAATGGGATAACTAATGAAAGAGGCACCGGTGAGCAATATCTGCTATTTGGTTTTTCATGCTCACTTGTGTCCCGTAGGACCCCGAGTACTTGATTCCTGTTCCTTGACTATTCGCACTATCCACATCCGGGAGGCCTTATGGACCCCCCTGAGCCAGAGCTTGATTCATTCTTATTTCTTGGGGCCACAATTAGTTTGGGGCTTTATTACTATCCTGTACTTATGCCATGTTACTGCTTTATTTAAGATTGTGCGAGGAGCACCTGTACTGTTTTGGATCGTGACACGTTTTCGCTGTATCGACAAGACCAGTCACATTTTCGGGTTCCCTGTCATTTACCGCCGTCCACACAAACCTTGAGTTCGTCTCGGAGTCAGCTAGCTTCGTTGCAGGTAGCTTAATGGGGTGGCCCCCTGAAATATTAATGAATCCTGTGATCGCTTTGTCGTGAATGCCTCGTTGGGTTTTAAGTTGGTTTTTCCGAGGTTGATCGAGTGTGTGTTGCTATTCGTGCACCCCTGCAGGGTAAATCTTTCTGAAAGCCGTGTCCGCGATTATGGACGACTTGGAGCACAGTTTCTCGATCATAGACAAGTACAACTAAAGTACTGCTTTTAAATTGACTAAGTAACTGACTAGTAACTAGTGTAACACTCATGGAATGGTTAATAAAACTGCCAATGGATGGGGGGGGGGGGGTTGTTCGTCCGCTTCCTCGTTGGTAAGCGAGGAGGAGGATGGATCTGTTAATTATAGTGTTATAACTGTTGTTCTTAATTAACGGACATCCGTCTATTATTGGTTAGGCGGATGGTTAGCGAGTATCTATAGACTTGTTAGTTATTATCTTTTGCTGCATTTGCGTCACCCCAGGTTGTGTCCCCTTTAGCGGCATAAAGACTTGCTGAGTACCCCTAGGGTCTCACACGATAAATTGTTTGATTCAGATGAACAGGTGTACTCGCAAGAAGGATACTGGGTGGAGGAGATAGATGATGTTGGCAACGATCACTTGGTGTAGAGATTCCGGGAACGGGGATCCATGAGATCTGTGGGCGGGATGTGTTTATTTATGTGGCATCTTATGCCGATTTGCTTCTTATCCGTACTCGGATCTTGTTTTCCGCTTCCGCCTGATACTCTGATGTTTGATGTATGAGGAGCTATCCTAAAATATTATCTCTATCTGGGATATTTGAATCTTGCCATATGGCGTTGCAATATTTCTATTTCTTTTAGATGGAATGGCTCTGAGGACTATTGTATGTGGCTTGCATACATACTCACTTGTGTATGTAGTTGATCCCTTCGCCTGCCGATTACGCCGCTCGTTCTTGTCCCGATGTTCTGAAAGTGGTTAGGACGGCCGAAAGGTCTACCGTGAGTGGCCCTGGGCCCCACCGTACTATTTTAACCACTTTCGCTCATCCAGGCATGCAACTAAGAGCGTAATTCACCGAGGTAGTTACACCAGCCAACGCCATCACATCTCTCTCCGCCTTCGCCTCCACCATCAAGGGCTATGCCGGATTATGGCCCACAAAGGAGCTATGGATCCGGTTCTTTGGCCTCCGCTAGAATGTAATTCCGAATGTAGAACTAGATCCGGAGGACAAACAACTTACGCAGTTCGGTGCTGCGTCAATTTCTCCCCAGAGGTTGTCCGTCTTCCCCCGAGTTACTGGGCTGGACTCCTGCAAGGGATGGGCCCAGACCTTCTTCTATGTCCGGAACAGCACCACCGAAGATCTGATCCGGCTGCGCCCCTATACTCCAGGTCCTCCTAACCCGGAGTTGTGGGACGTTATCCCCAAGAAGCCCATAGTGTTGGCCAACCAAGTTAACAAGAGGTTCAAGGGCTGAAGGACCTCGGATTGCGCAACGAGGACGCCATGATCACATTCGTCTGCAACCGGATCTCCCCCTCCAGAAACGCACACACAAAGTGTGCCACATGAGCTGGGGCCGTGACCCCAACCGGACCTCGTCTTTCGAGTTAAGCAATACAGAGATCTACCGTCGGGTCAAGGCCCTGTTCACCACCCATAAGGACTTCTCCTCTGAGTGGACGTGGGGGATTGAATACTTTTGCCGGGATAGGCTTCCTCCTTCGATAAGTCTCGCACCCCAAACTCTATTCTGAATTGAATCATATGTCGGTCTTTTTGTTGTAGATTTTAATCATGTTTCCTTTCCTTTTCCTTAGATGTTTCTTCAGCAAACCATCGAGGATAGCACTGACCCTACTCTCAAATGGGCGCCTGACCGGGACACCTCAGACGAGGAAGAACCTGATCAGGAGATGTTCCTTCCGATGTTGGACGCGACCAAGCGACCCACCGGTAAACTCTCTTCTATTAGAGATTGGCCCGACAATGAGGATGATTCGGAAGTTGAGGTGATGGAAGCATTTGACGTTGTCCCCCTTTCTTATGCTTTTCCGGCATCAGCTAACCCTGGTGGGCAGATCCATGAAGATCCTCCCCTTGCTGTGGGTGATCCTGTTCCGGTTGCGCCGAAGAAGAAAAGGGGAGCCGCATCAACCTCTTCCTCCGGACCTTCTCAGCCCGCCAAAAGGCGAAAGAAGTCCGGAGACAAAACTGCCACCAAGCCTGCAACCAAGGCCACAGCTCGAAGGGCTCAGAAGCCCAAGGAGCCCCTGACGTCGGATGAGTAAGCCTCTTCTCCCTTTACTATTTACTTGTCCTTCTTTTATTACATTTTCTTATTCAACAATGTTTGATTTGGCAGGGCCACGGTGGAGGTCCCACAAAGTGGATCCGGCATTGCCTCCCCACTTCGACACAGCCCTTCTCCCCCTCACGGCGAGGATTCACGCCCGCTGAGCCTAATCCCGGAGGGTTCAGCGGCTGCTCCGGGTTCCAGCCCACCTCGTCAAGAAGAGGGCAACCTTGGAGCGGGGGAGACCGGCTCTGCCGAGACAACGACCACCACTACTTCAGCTCCGCCGCAACCAGCTACCACCGAGGTTCCCTCAGTACCTCCACCGAAGAAGCAACCAGTACCAGTATCAGCACCAGTATCAGCACCAACTCCGGCACCAGCAGCAAAAGCAACAGCAACAGCACCAAGCCCCTCCACCTCATCCGAGTCTTCTCAGTCTCGGCGAGAAAGCACCAAGGTCGCTCCCAAGGGTAAATCTGCTGCAACAACTTCCACTTCTCAGCAGCAGCCTAAGGGCAAAAAGACCTCCGACGCCACTAGGGCAGCGTCCATCAAGGCTGGACAGCGCACGCTCGCGTCCATGCTCCCAAAGAAGACTCCGCCACCAAAGGGCGCCCCTACCGAGCCAGCTGGTGCGCAATAACTTGTTTTGCACACCAGCCCGGCCCTTTCTCAGGTTGAGAGGAGGGAAGCGCATGCCAAGGGTTTGGTAGCGCCCCACATGCCCAGCGGCGAACGATACCCTCCGACCTTGATTGAATTCGTAAATAACTGGAACAAGGCGGAGTTCGTCCACAACGACAATCTCCCGGAGAAGTTCGGTCCCGCCGAATTTTCTGCACAGATGAATACTGCCGCCAAGGCAATTAACCTCGCGGGTCGGATGATGGAGGTACGTTACTTCGTCTGTTCCTTAAGATGTTGTAGATATTAGCGATATAACCATTAGTCCCCGAGCCTCTGGGGGAGTAACTTGTTACTCGGCCGGATGCTCCTTAGAAAACTAACGTATATGCACACACCTAGAGCCAGGTTAAGTTCCACTTGGCCCGGATCTTTATACACTTCGAATATGCACACACCTAGAGCCAGGTTAAGTTCCACTTGGCCCAGATTTTGTACACTTCGAATATGCACACACCTAGAGCCGGGTTAAGTTCCACTTGGCCCGGATTTGGTACACTTCGAATATGCACACACCTAGAGCCGGGTTAAGTTCCACTTGGCCCGGATTTTGTACACTTCGAATATGCACACACCTAGAGCCGGGTTAAGTTCCACTTGGCCCAGATTTTGTACACTTCGAATATGCACACACCTAGAGCCGGGTTAAGTTCCACTTGGCCCGGATTTTGTACACTTCGAATATGCACAGACCTAGAGCCGGGTTAAGTTCCACTTGGACCGGATTTTGTACACTTCAAATATGCACACACCTAGAGCCAGGTTAAGTTCCACTTGGCCCGGATTTTGTACACTTCGAATATGCACACACCTAGAGCCGGGTTAAGTTCCACTTGGCCCGGATTTTGTACACTTCGAATATGCACAAGACTAAGCTACCTTTTTGTACTCCTTTTAGGTGACCACCAACCGCCGGAGCGCTGAGTTTCAACGTCTGCTAAACACTCACAAGATGCTGCGCGCAAAGCATAATGCACTTCTCGCTGAATACGAGAAAAGGGGTAAGTTCCTTGCTTGGCATTTTCCCGTTTTTCCTCGTCTTTCTCTGCCGAGCAAACCCATCATTCGGTTGCCGCAGCTGGGGTGGAGGCTGAGAATGTCCTCATGAGGAAGAATTTGGACCAGATCAAGGGTAAGTTATTTTTTCTCAACTTTGTTATGCTTTCTATCTCTTTTCCCCGTGGCTCGGCAAACATTCATACCTCGGCTCTGCCGGGTCAACAAACTATTTCAGCATCTCTTGAAGATAGTGTGCCCGTGCCTGATATGATGCTGCATTTTCTCGAACAAACAGGGCAGCATCAGGACGAACTTAAGAAGAAAGACGACGAGCTTTCCCTCCTCCGAGCCAAAGATGATGAGATTGCCAAGCTCAAGGCAGATATGAAGAAGCTAAAGGCGCAGCACCAAGCCGAACTTCAAAAAGCTGGCCAGGACTATACTAAAGAGCGGGAGCGCCTCACCCTCCAGATTTCCAAGGACCAAGAGCTTCTCCAGGAGGCCGACGTCAAACTCGAGTCGGCGAACACTGAACTTGTGCAGCTTCGCAAAAGGCGCGATGACTGTACCAAGGAGTTAACCCGGATCCACAATCATATTTCCCGTAAGTTATTTTCCTTCATCCGGCATACTTCTCCGGGTTGCCTCTCATGTCTTTTCTTACTTGTTTCTCCTGTCTTGTTTTCAGGCAAATTTTCAGAGGGCAACGCCATTGCGAGCATCGCTGTTGCTAAGTTCCGCCGAGAGAGGGGTACCCCTATTGTTCCTGACGCTGAAGAAATTCCCTATGACATGGAGGACATGTTGGTCAGCTTGTCTTCTCGCGTAGAAATCGTGAAGAACTATGGCAAAGAGATCCTTGACGCGGCAGTTCAGATCTTCAACGTCTTTTGGCCTGAGGAAGATACTCCGGAGGGGACCGCAGTTCTCGTCAACAAATTGATGGAATGCGAGACCCATCTCGACCTTTGGAGGGAATCCACTGGCCGTGCCGGAGCTGAGACCGTTCTCCACTACATGCTTACGTGGTACGAGAAGGTCGACCTCAACCTCCTAGCGCGCATGCGCACCGGATCCAAATGGTCCAGCGACCCGGAGTGGATTGCTCGGCGCAAGGCCTGCGCCCATAGCCTCATCGAATATGCCCCCATTCATGAATGGAACGAGGGTCCGAGCTTCCTTTGTGCCGCTGATGCCGAAAATGCTAAAAATGTAGAAGATGGTTCAGATGAAGACGAAGAGGACGATGCCTCAGACGTCGAAGATAGCGAAAATGACGCCGAACTTCCTCCTCCTGCTGTTCCTTGAGCGAAAAACTTTAAAGTTTATCAGATCCCCGGTATGCCGTGTGCAGTTGTATCAAGTGCACAAGTAATATTTTGCTACTGAGTTTTTATGCTAGATTGACTTGGGCGTAGTCCCTGAGTTTCATTTTCTCATTCTTCCAATCTTTTGGCTCGGCTCGCGTCTACCTTGGTTCAGTTTTATGACTTACGAGTCCGAGCTTCAAAAATTGTCTTAACAATACTTCGAAACTTTGGGATTAGCTCAAAATAATTCAGCATGATAAATTTAAAGTATACATATGGTTAGTTCGAAAAAAAAACGTCGGCTCGATTAAGTTTTTTCCCTTAGTCGTTTTTATGTGCTACGCAATTCCAAACTTGTTCTCTTACTTGCCATGAAGCCAAATCTTGTTGGACAGCAGCAAGTCGAAGAGTTAGGTTCTTGGTGCTCACACATTACTAATCCGACCTAAGCAGAAGCGACTTACGCCAGCCGACGTAAAAATAATAAACGCAAAAGACAACTAAAATTACTAAGGCAGTCCCCGAGTTACTGCTCGAGGTGCCAAGATTTCATTGATAGGCTCATTACCGGCATACATACCAACATATGAGGAACTCAGATACATACACTTCTCTGCTAAGTGTAGAAAGGACGAAGTAGTGCTACATTCCATGGACGCTTAGATTCTTCGCCGGACCTGTCTGCCTTGTTCTTTTCCTGTGGCTTTGCATCGATAAGATAGTAAGAATCATTGTGCAATGCTTTGCTAACAATGAATGGCCCTTCCTATGGGGGGATAACTTGTGCATGCCAGCAGTACGTTGTACCAACCGGAGTACCAGATCGCCTTCCCGGAAAACTCGGGGGCTTACTTTCTGGCTATGATAGCGTCGGAGATTTTGCTGATATATGGCGGATCTGGACAATGCCAATTCTTCCGCTTCTTCCAGCAGATCAACATCATTTTGCCGGGCTTCTTGCACTTCGGCTTCTGTGTATTGGGTGACCCTCGGCGAATCATGCTCTATGTCGGCTGGTAATACAGCGTCTGCCCCATATACTAGAAAGAATAGCGTATAGCATGTTGATCAATTCGGACTTATTCTTAAACTCCATAGTACCGCTGGTAGTTCTTCTATCCAGCACCCCGTTGATCTTTGAAGCGGCTCAATGAGCCGGGGTTTTATCCCGGATAATACTAATCCGTTGGATCTTTCCACTTGTCCGTTCGATGCGGGGTGGGCTACCGAGGCAACGTCCAGCCGGATCTTCTTATCCCGATAGAAACGTGCAAATGCTCCTTCAGCGAAGTTTGTGCCATTATCTGTTATGATACTGTGAGGATAACCGTATCTCAAGATGATGTCTTTGAGAAATGTTACAGCCGTAGCTCCATCACATTTTCTTATTGGCTTCACTTCAATCCACTTTGTAAACTTGTCCACCTTGACCAAAATGTGAGTCATATTTCCCTTTGCTGGTTTAAACGGGCCAACCATATCCAAGCACCATACAGCAAATGGCCATGTAATTGGTATGGTTGGCATATGTGTTTTTGTCGCATATCTCTGACAGCCGTTGCACTTTCTCACCAGATCTTCCTCTTCTTCTAAGGCACTTGGCCAGTAAAACCCATGGCTGAAAGATTTTGCTACCAAAGCTCTGGATGAGGCGTGATGCCCACATTCCCCTTGATGTGTATCTCGGAGGATGTCAAGTCCTTCCTCCGGGTCAACACATCGTTGCAGGACATTAGTCACACTCCTTTTGTATAACTCGGAATTGATGATCGTGTATGATTTCTCTCTCCTCTGAGTTTGCCTAGAAAGTACCTCCTTAGTGGGTAAGGTTCCATCTTTCAGGAATTGGAATATTGGCAATGCCCAAGCTGGTACAGCTCTCACTGGGAATATTTCCTCATCAATTTCCATCAAATCCACCGGCATAACTTCTACCGGATCATGCTGTGCAGTCTCTGGGTTTGTCGTGGCAGTCCCCGGGTTTGCCAAGGCAGTCCCCGGGTTTCGCGAACCACTTCCTTCATCAATGTCCATGGGCACAACCTTTTATTCCGGGATAAAAATTGAGTCAGACTCCGGGGGTGGCCTGATGGATGGTTTCCTGAGGTGCTCCAATGCTACGCCTGGTGGAATTGCTTGTCGGGTTGAACCGAGCTTCGACAGTACGTCGACAGCCTCATTCTCCACCCGAGGTATATGGTGAAATTCACATCCCTCAAAGTAACCAGATATTTTCTGCACATGAAATCTGTATAACGCCATGTTTGCGTCCAAAGCATCCCATTGCCCGGAGGCCTGCTGGACTACGAGATCCGAGTCACCGAAGCATTGGATCCGGCGTATACCAACCTCCTTTGCCACTTTGAGCCCATGTATAAGTGCTTCGTATTCTGCAACATTGTTTGATGTAGTGAAGTGGATCTGCAGCACATATTTCAGCTGGTCCTTCTTTGGTGAGGTAAGCACAACTCCGGCACCTAACCCAGTTTTTGTTTGTGACCCATCAAAGTGCATTCTCCAGTAGTTCGGATCTGGCAATGGTGGCCCGTATTGCACCTCGGCCCAATCCACAAAAAAGTCCGCCAGAGCTTGATATTTAATCGCTTCTCTTCTGTCATACTGTGGCGCATAAGGTGCTAGCTCAATTGCCCATTTTGCAATCTTGCCACTCGCATCCTTGTTGCTCATTATCTCGGATATGGGAGCTTCACATATTACCTTGATTGGGTGTTCCTCGAAATAGTGTTTCAGCTTCTTAGCTGCCATGTACACACCATACGCTACTTTCTGATAGTGCGGATAATTTTGCTTTGAGGCTAATAATACCTCGCTCAGATAATATACTGGCCTTTGCACCGACTTACCCTCTTCGTCGCGCTCTACCACAATTACTGCACTTACAACTCGGTTGGTTGTGGCTATATAGAGCAACATTGGCTCCTTTGATAGTGGAGAGGCTAACACTGGTGCAGTGGCTAACATCTTCTTTAAGCGAGCAAAGGCTTCATTGGCCTGCGGCGTCCAAATGAACTTATCCGACTTTTTCATGAGTTGATAGAGAGGCAGTGCCTTTTCTCCCAATCGACATACAAACCGACTTAGCGATGCCAGGTAACCAGTGAACTTCTGGACATCGTTAAGACACTTCGGCAATTCCATTCGTTCTATGGCCCAGATCTTAGTTGGGCTGACCTCGATACCTCGGCTAGAGACGAGGAATCCGAGTAATTTTCCAGCCGGGACACCGAAGGTACAGTTCTCCGGGTTAAGCTTCATCCGGAACCTTCTTAGGTTCGCGAACGTCTGCCTGATATCGTCAAGGAGCGTTTTGCTTTCCTTGGTCTTTATCACAACATCATCCACATACACCTGCACATTTTGACCAATTTGGTCATGCAAACATTTTTGCATACATCTCTGGTACGTTGCCCCAGCATTACGTAAACCAAAAGGCATGGTGCGATAGCAATAAGCCCCATACGAGATGATAAACGCAGTCTTTATTTGATCATTTGGGTTCAGAGGTATCTGGTGGAAACCAGAATATGCATCAATGAACGACAACAACTCACACCCAGCAGTGGAATCTATGACCTGGTCTATCCTCGGCAGTGGAAATGGATCTTTTGGACACGCCTTATTCAGGTTCGTGTAATCGATACACATACGCCACACCACTGCCACGTTCGGATCATCTTTCTTCTTCTCCACCAGCACCGGATTAGACAGCCAATCCGGGGTAAATCACTTCCATGATAAATCCTGCAGCCAACAACCGAGCTATCTCATCTCCTATGACTTTTCTCCTGTCTTTGGCAAAGCGGCGGAGAGGTTGCTTCACCGGCTTAGCTCCGGGTCTCATATTCAAAGAGTGCTCGGCCAACTCCCTCGGAACACCTTGCAAGTCCTATGTGGACCAAGCAAAAATATCCCGATTCTCACGGAGGAAGTTGACGAGCTCGCTTTCCTATTTGTCATTTAACCCGGCACCAATTGTTACGGTACGCTCAGGGAACATATCATCAACAGGCACCTTCTTGGTATCTTTTGTCACTTGGAATGAGACGCTTCCATGCGGGTTACTCAATGCCGGCATATACTGCTGTGCGGACTGAGCTAATGCCGCCACTTCTTGGATCTTTCTCTTTTCTTGCGCAATCACGAGTGACTCGGCTAGGTTTGACCCGGCTGACGCACACTCAATGGAACGTCGGAAATCTTCGGCTATAGTGATCACACCCTTTGGCCCAGGCAACTTCATCTTCAGATAACTGATGTGGCAGCTTGCCATGAACTTGTTCAGTGCCAGTCTTCCGAGTAATGCGTGATACGCACTTTCTAAGTTCACCACCTCAAACTCCAAATTCTCAGTTCGGCAGTTATCTCTTGTGCCGAACAAAACGTCAACCCAGACCTTGCCTATGGGCTCACAAGAAATGCCTGGCACAATGCCATGGAAAGTTGTCCTTGTAGGTTGGAGCATGTTCTCCGAGATACCCAATTTGCGCATCGTATCCGCATACATGATATTAATGCTGCTACCATTGTCAATCAGTACCGTGGAGAATCTTACATTGATGTTAGGCCCAATGAATGTTGGGTCCAACACCAGAGCATATGAGCCTGGACTAGGCATAAGCTTGGGATGATCCTTGATGCTCCAGCTGATTTCCTGGTCTGACCAAGGCATGTACCTCGTCACAGCTGGCATTACCGCATTCACTTCCATATGTCGGCGTTGCAAGCTCTTCCTGTCTGTCTCTTCCATAGTGAACACACAGTAACTCTGATGGTGTTCTCTGTACTCATTTCTCCCCTCGCTTCCGGGGTACCTATGATCCTGCTGGTTTTGGTTTTCCACCTGATGCACTGCATCCCTTCTCTCATGGTTGTCATACCTCGGCGGAGGGGGAGGCAACATTAACTGTTGCGTGTTCGCTCCAGAGAGCAATTGCTGCCGGGGTAACTCCTGCCGAGGTTGATCATTCCGAGGTGCCTGAGCATTCCCCGAACCACTTTGTTCTATCTTTCGCATCCACTAACACTGCCTAGTTGTGTGACCCTCTGGGTTACTTGGATTAGGCGTGTGAAATTTACACGGCTGATCCAGCATTGCTTCATAGGTATACCTCGGACAGTCCTTCTTCTCTTGCCACTGTTTTTCTGCTCTGGCGTCCAAGTTTTCTTCCCATCATTCCTTGGCGTCCATTGCTGTCCTCCAGTTTTCTGACATTGACTGCCTCCTGCTCCGGGTTGATCTTGACTCACAGCTGCAACTTGTTGCGAACTGTACCGGTAATCCTATCTGTCATCTCTTCTTTTACCTGGATAATCATTCCTCCGGGATGACCCGGCTCCATCTCTCTGGCAGTACTCCTCGCCTGACTCGTCTGAGGTGAGCTTAGGTTGCGTCGGATCACCCAAAGCATATGAATCAGCAATCCGGATCGTTTCTGCCAATATAGTTGGCATATCTCTTTGCAACCTTTGCCATAGCATGCTTGCATATCTGCATCCTTGTGCAAACCAAGCTATGACCTGTGATTCAATCACGCCCTCACACGAGTTTCGCGCATTGCACCAACGGGTTAAGAACTCCCGGTCTGTCTCATTCGGTCTCTGCCTGCACATTGCTAGGGTTTCTGGCATGTTGGGCCTCTGATACGTACTTGAGAAATTGGTAACAAACATTTTCTCAAAATCAATCCAACAGTTAACACTTTCGGGTGGCAAATTGTTTAGCCATACCCTTGCTGGCCCCTCCAACATCTAGGGTACATATCTCACAGCCCACCTCAAGTTGCCTGTGGCAATTTTTACAGCAGTAGCATAGTTAATCAACCAATCCTCCGGCTTAGTGCTGCCGTCATATGTCTTTGTGCCTCTAGGTAACTGAAAGTTAGGTACCGGAGGTTCCTTCATGATCCGGGGACCAAAACATGCTAGACCCGGAGGACCTTGACACTCAATTTGCTCCGACCTATACAACCGATCTAGTTTTAACCTGGCGTCATCAGGCATTAAGTCTCTGCTTCCCAACCTTGATCCTATCACATGATAGTCCGACCTAGGATAGCCAGCATTCACCATCTCCGAATTACCATCACTGTACCTATCTTTCTCTGGTGGAGCTACCCTTTGTTGCATACCTTGGCCGGCACTGCGCTCTTGCCGTGGCATATTCCGCTGTTGCGGTTGACGTGCACCTTCCGTATTACGCTGTCCGGCATTGCCGTTTACAGCATTCCTTTGACCGACATTGCCTTGGTCGCGGTTACCTCGGCCCGCTTCACCTCGGCTCATACTCCTTCGATCCTCATTTCTTTACACTTCTTTTCCTTTCCCTGCCCTTGCCGGGTCATATGGGACTATATGTTTATTCCTCCTGGCCGAAGTTACTACCTCTTCTCTCCTAGGACCACCATGAGGAGACAATGCGGCTCCAGCAGATTTTTCCGGGTTACCCACCGCCGAATGAACGATCTTGGAGGCCCCAGCTCTCTCCGGGTTAGCCCTGAGCAATTCCTCGTTCTGCCTGTTCGCGATTCGAACCAACTCGTTAACCATATCTTGCTGTCTTTGGCGGGCTTCACCCATCAGACCTTCTAACTCGGATGCAGCTGCATCTGCTGCCCTGAGGTTCTTTGCCGGGGTACTGTACTTCGGCAGCCCCACGGACAGACAGTTCTCTGATTCCTCGATCCTAGTATCACCCTCTCTGTTCATTTCACTCAAGAGATTTCTCCCCTTTACTTTTACAGCATCTACTTTATTTGCCTTTGCGTACTCACGCAGTGTCATGTTCAACGACTGCTGAGCCGCGGCTATCTTTTTTGCACCCTCTAGTATTTTCTGCCTAGTTTCCTCTAGCTCGGTCTGTGCCTGAGCCGGATCTACTGCAGCCGCTACTGGGTTTGCCAAGCTATCCATCGCATGTTGCAGCACGTTCTCTGGCCTCTCTAGTGGAGGACCTCTACTTTTCCTTGGTACCTTAGGTGTTACCCCCGGATCTGGTGCCGGGTCTTTGCTCACGCTTGCAGCTGGTGCAGTCATCATCACTTCTGCACAGTCCGGGGAGCGAGTGATACGCGCCCCGTGAACCACGCTAAGGGATGGCTCGCCTCCTTCGACGACGTGCCGCGGATGAATGCACGACACATCGACAGCAACGTAGACCTTGTGCACACCGAGCTTGACGAAGAGGCCGTTGCGCGGAAGAGGACGCGTGCCAAAGCAGCCAGCGTTGTCGCTGACGAAATCCAGTGCTCCAAAGCGCTGAACGAGGCCGGAGACGATGCGTTCGCCGGTGCCGATGAGGTTTCCCGTCCGGATCTTCACCCCTGCTAGCGCCGCTAGCCCCACGGTGGGCGCCAACTGTCGTGGTGGTGTCACGACAGATGCCATGTATAGGCTAAATGTGGGGACTAAATGCACTAGGGGAATCTGGGGAGGGATAGTGTGGTGATTCCACAGACAGAAGCTTTGTATTTGATTCTCCTTCACAGATTACAAGTGCTCCTAGAGCTGTATTGGGGAGAGGAGGAAGAAAGAACTCTCTTACTCTCGCCACTAGCTAGCCCTCATAGCAATCTCCCAGAAATCAACCAGTCAAGAATCAACCCCTTCTACAGATGCCCTAGCCCTCCTTATATAGGGGAGGCTAGGTCTCCACTTAGGGCATACGTGGAGGCATATTCCAGGGAATATGCCTCCTCCCAAAATAGTAAGCCGACCGGGTTACTTTTCCCCCGCGTCACCCATGCAGAGGCTACGTGAGCCTCTGCGGCACCTGCGTCACCCGACATTGGCTTCGTCACCTTTGTCGGCCACGCCTCGGTGGTCTGGCCTCTGTCCGCTTCGCTCACGCTCCGCGTATAGTAGCCACCTGTTGACCTTCTCTTGCAAGCTTGACATAACCCGGATCCTGCATAGTTGATCCGGACATACCTATTCTTGCATACAAGTTAGATATATCTTACCGACATACGGCTTAAGTCGGTTGAGACCATGTAAGGTGGACGTCCCTGGTCCGGGTTACTCCGTGATCCGGCCTGTCTTAAGGTGACTCGGCCAACATTTGCTTTGACCTTGCCAAACCTCGGCTAACTCGGCATTTATACCCCAGCGTGACCCTACCCGGGGTATCCCCCCAACAACTAGCCATGGCATGTTTATAGTGACATTCAGATCACGAAGATATTGCCAAGATAAATGCTTATCCCGCCATTTTGGTTCACCGTAAAAGCCTGTAAACCGCCAGACATTCTCCACGCCAATACCAATCTCAACATCAATAAAGTTCCTCGATTTTTGCCGTAACGACACGTGTACTTCTCTTTTCCATAAGAGTAGTAGACCCCCACTTCTGCCATCACTAGAAACAACCTCCTTGTAATCCATATTCAGTTTTCTTCTTAAACACTATCGACCACTCCTCCAGATGAGTTTCAGACAGAAATAAAATGTTCGGACAGCTCCGTTTAAATAAATTTAACAGAGCTCGGATAGCCGCAACCCCTAGAAGGCCACGACTATTATAAGCTAGGATTTTCATTGCTCCCGGACAGCCCCCTTCCTGAGAGCCATCGATATCAGTTTTGTGTTTTCAGAATTATCTTTCAAATCCTCACCCGTCCTTGATCGTTTTGTGTCCCGTTTTGGTGTCAGGCTCGTATTATTTGTCAAATTCCCAACCAAATTTTCAGTCATAGAAGCTACCATGCCAGGCGACACCAACGCCAAAGTAGTCTGACGCGTGATAGCACCTCTCTTTTTGCTTATTTCCACATCATCCAACTCAAGGTCATCCAGAACCGAGTTCCGTGCCCACAACATATTTTTCCGGCATGAGGGCATCTTCCTTGTTGTTACTAGGGCGATCATCACCACCCCTCCTAGAGAATCCACCTCTACCATGTCCACTTCCCCTACCTCGAGTAGGCCGTCCACCAGAACGAACTGACCAGCCAACACGCAAATTCTTGAAGATTAATGCTTGCGGAGAATGGAGGCCATCCCCGTGATCCTTATATTCATGACCGAGATGGCCACACACTTGACACCAATTTGGAAGTTTTTCACACTTCACTAAAAACAGTTCTCTCTTATTTGCCCTTATCAGCGATACCGCAATTTTTAGAGGTTTCCTAACATCCAACTTCACTTTTGCACGATAAAAGTTACCCTCAAAATCATTTGAGGCACCTTCAGCTGTCACGAAGATCCCCGCTTTAGAAGCAAGGGATTTCAGCATAGGGACATATCTGATTGGAAGATCATGAATCTGTATCCAAATGTCAATGAAGTTGAGATAAATCGTTGAGGGTTTAGTAAACCCATCCCACGGCACAATCACCACCAGGTTACCCCTGAAGCTCCAAGGTCCTCCTTCCATGACCCTCTCCCCATCACCAAGGCACTCAAACTAAAAAGAGTGGAGGTTGTTCTTTAAGGTTTTTGTATGCACTTCTCTTGCCAGATCCCATGCCGACGGCATGTTCTTATAGAACCAGAAACTCGATTGATCCCCATCCACAGTAACCCTAGCAATGGCGAGCCATCTGGTCGCCTTCGGGGGTAGCTGATCTTCCTCTTCGAAGATTACATCGTCCAGATCCTCCTCCTCAAGGCCAAGTTGTTTCATCATTGCTTCCAATATTCCATCGCCTCCACTCGACGAAGCACCATCCAGATTTGTCACCATCAGGGACCAGTTGGCCACCACGGCAGTTCCCCTGAGAAGCCCAACGTCCACCGCACACGAGAACCGAGGCCTAAGCACCCAGGAGTCACACGCGAGGAAGGAGGGATCGGGAAGGAGAGTTCTCAACAACAGCGTCGCCAGTTTTTTTCTTTCAAAATACCACTAATATATTAATAATCATGAATAGCAGTAAAAGCAATCTAAAAGTAATAAAATTACAAATAGGTCACTAGACCACCTAGCAACGACTACAAACACTAGCACGACCGAAGGAGCGTCGTCCTCCTCGCCCCTCCATCACCGAGCCAGACAAAGCTTGTCGTAGTAGAGCTTGTTATAGTAGACACCCGGGAAGTCGGCGTGCTAAGGCCATAAAGGACCAACGCACTAGAGCAGCAACCATCGCCAATTATGACAACCATAGATTGGAAGAGACTGACCTGAAAACATACCAAAGAACATGAAAACGGACCGGATCCCAAGAGATTCGCGGGACAAACGACTCGAACGGGAAGGACCGTATTCTGATTTTAGGATCTAGCCGTCGCCTCAACATCCCGAACAAGACACTCAGAAACAGGCTAAACAAAAAAGGAAATCCTCCTGCCAGCGAGAGGTCGTGGTCCGTCACACCTCCAAAGCCCAATGGCCACCGAAGGTGGAGCGGACCGACGACGTCGCCAACGAGGAGAACAGAACCCTAGATGTTTTTTTGCTAGGTCCTCTCCTGGCGGCTGCGTACCCTACAACAATTCCTATTTTGCCAGTCCTACCCCTGCTCCTTCTTAGACCCGGCCCACTACAGCAAATCCAACCCAGTAGACAACTGGCTAGGCTAATCAAAATTTGATGTTTTGGCAAAAAAAAAAGACGCCTCCAACCCAGTCACCAACGGACAAGGCGAAAATACCAAGGCCGTTCGATAAAGGGTATCTCCGGCCGCACTATTCAAACTGGCAAGGGTCCACTTAGGTCTAGCATGGCACAACAGCGCAACCCATTTGGGATATTTTTATATTGGTGAAAATACCTATATTCCTGCAGGTTCTTTAGGGCATGTTTGATTCAAAAGATTTCTAAAGGAAATCTATAGGATTCTAATCCATAAGAATTTTTCTAATAAAGTATGTTTGTTTTACAGAAATAAATTCTATAAAAATTTTATGCATTGCTTTTTTATACTACAATCTCATAGGATTTCTAACAAGGGGTGAGATCTCTTGGAAAAATTCCTATATGTCTATGACAACTATGACTTGTATGTAAACCCTATAGAATTTCCTGCGTTTTTCCTACAGTACAATCAAACAACTTATCTTACTGATTCCTATATTTTCATTCTTGTAGGATTCTAAGTGTCATGTCGTTCTATTCCTGCACTTTTCCTATTCCCATGTTTTACAAATCTTTTGAATCAAACGAGCCCTTAGTCCATGACAATCATGCATTTACCATCGGTGACTTTACATAAGAGCATGTGCAACCCAAGATGCTTAGGACGGTGGTTAGAAAAATAAACCGGTTGCACCGGTGCTTATTTATACTAGGTAGACGCATAACTAGACACCTCTTCTATAAAAATAAGCATTAGACAGAAGTGTTGGTTTATTTTTCTAAACACTCATCTAAGCAACTTTCATTGTACATGCTCTAAGTTACAAAGATAATCATCGCCGGCACCGAAGTGAATGACTAGAAAGCAAGAAATCCTAACAACGCTGTTTGTGCCGCGGTTGTAAAGAGATGCTGAAGGCGCATATAGGAACATTTAATTATCATCCTCCAAGGAGTTTTTTAAGCAACACACGCATTTCGTTAATAGAAAATCAAGTTATATGACACCACATATTTGGAAGATAAACTGATTATCTAGAATATGCAGATAAAATTGTGACATACTAAACGATCTCTAGAATTTCCCGCAATCACCATAGCCAGCCGCCGCCGCCCAACTCCCGCGCTGCCAAGGCGGACGCCGAGAGACACACCGAACCTCCACCATTGCAAGATCCGAAACCGCACCATCGCCAATGAGACTTTGTGAGTCGATGAACAGGCATGCTGCACGCATCGAGACACATGTCGTAGTTGCACATCGACCAGGGGACATCCCTGTGCTGTCTTGTACCAAGATCCGCCGCCTCCCATCAACGAAGTCGGAGAAGAACGGCAAATCCACCACCTCCGGACCAACATCTTCGCTCCAGAAGAACCACTTCGCCCCGGCCGTCGGCGCCGTCGCGGATAACGGCGACACACCGAGAAACTGTTATCGCCAGATCTGAAGAACAACGAGAAGACCATGTTGTCGATCTGAATGACCGATCAGCACACATTGCCATCAACTCCGAGGCTCCGCCTCGAAGGTCATGCCGGTGTGGGAGTAGATTTGAGGTATATTTATTTGCTTGGACGCCGCTCCCACCACCCCAACGACGCACCAAAGAAGACAAAACCTAGCAACACCCTCTCGGTTGCTAGGAGATTTAAGTGTGTCAAGATGCCCTCCACACCCAAAAATGATACTCCCTCCATTTCAAAAAGATTTCGAGTGTAAATTTGGATGTATCTACCAATCCTTGTGTCGATTGACAGCCCTTCATAACACACAAACCATGTGAATATGCTTCTTTAACTAAGATAGTCACAAACCCTCCTACTCAAGATGGCCTAGTTATGTTGCTCAATATCCCTGATCACGGAATCTGGAGTTGTAGTTGATACAAAGTGAATGTCTGCCAAAGTAGCTCCACCAAGTTCTTGCCATGTCCGGCTAAACTTAGCAATCAAGTTGCCACGTACTCCCTTGGTTCAGAAATACAAGACGTGTATAGGTGTATAGGTTTATAGAGATTTGAAATCAACCAATACACTAAAAAACGTCTAGATACATTGATTTCACAAAGCTAAAATGTCTTATATTTCTGAACAGAGGGAGTATATGTTTCCACCAAACTGAGCAAAATGACATCAAACCGAGCAGGCTACAAGATGCACATGATGACCAAATTGTTTCGCGTGCTCTGCACAAGCCCAGAAGGTGTGATTAGTTCATGCTCAGACTAGCCCTATCAAAGTTGGACAAGAACTGGCTTTGCCAATCTTTTGGTCAAGGAATTCCTTGCCCTCATCTAGGAGAGGAGTGGGTCGACATGCATTGGTAACCAGAAATTTGATAATATCTTTATAGGGCAAATTGAGGCACAAAACGAACACACTAATTATTCTGGAATGTCCAAACAATTTTCCAGAGTCAGAACAGCAACTTCAACCAATTGGCCAGGATTGCGTAACTTCAACATGCTCCAAGGTCTCATTATGCTACCATCATGAAGAAAAAGTGAGATTGGGGTCGCAGACCAATGTGGCATGCAAATTAATTTAAGAAATGAACAGATAACCCAAAAAGCAGGTATCCAAGAAGAGCGGTTTCAGGATCGTCACCAACCACGCACATAACAGAACGTAATCTAGGGCGTAGCATAACCAGATAGATTAGTGTTTCAGCTATGATAAGTAGCACTATAAGGACCCGGGAGATAGAACTGCACATGGAATCATCTAAGAAACCCATTTACGAATTTCACTTGACTGGTGAAATACTGTTCCACAATTGTAATATGATATGAAGACAACATTTAATCGTTGTGCAGGACAACTAATCTTTGCCCATCATAGGGGTCCTCTGCTAAAATCACCTTTACTAATGTACTAGTTAGTCAATTTGTTGCAATTGAATGAAACCCTATCAATGCCCATGAAAGAGATAGCTAGCACAAACACTGGATAAAGCACTAGGCAATACTATCAAAGTTCACTGGGCACTAGAGCAATGATAAACTGATAATGGCATAATATTTCTGGCTCCCAGATAAAGAGTAGCCATGCTGAAAGTTGAAAAACAAATAAAAATAAAGATCAACAGTTTTCAGCTGGCATGACTCCACTTCACAAAAAAAGATCGGCACACCAAAGCTATATGTACTACCAAGTATATTAACTAGAGACAGGCACAATAACACAGAACCATCCTTCAAAATGGGAGGTGACAGGTTGAGATTCACACAGATGGCAATTTGCTGCAGGCTATGATCTATTGCTTCTTGTTCTTCAGAGGACCCTTGGGGATCTTGGACAGGTACTTCTCATCGACGATGGCATAATACTTCTTCAGTTCGATCATGGCCTTCTCACCAAAAGCATCAACCTTGTCATCGTACTTCTCATACAGAACAGGCACTGTGTAGAGCACCACAAAGACTGCACTCCGAAAAACAACATGTCAAATTACAACTTGCATGGACAATTATTGAGTAGTGATGAATTTAAGTCCTGCAACACAGGCGATAATTACCTATATATGACAATGTCAAAAAGTTGCAACAGCTCCCAAGAACAGAAAGAACCCAGAGACCCGCAACCACCTGAGTATACAAAGAACAGATCACATGTTGGTGAGCAGGCTAAAGAAAGCGCCCAACATTAAGCATGGCCACATTGAAGAGATGAGCAACATACAATGAGGAATTTCTTCAGATCACGACCCTGACCGATGTCCCTCAAAGTAGAGAAGCCCCGGTTGATCTCATATCTGAGTGAGCGCGCAATGTTGACAATAGCGTCCTCTGGAATCTTCACCTCAGGAATGCTTGGAGGAGACCTAATAAATATCATAAATACCACATAATGACAATCAGCGAAATCAATCAGCTAGTGACCGGACAAGCTGGCACCACAATCAACAGCAAAGTTCAACCAATTTCATTTGGAAACGAGGAGAAGCTTACTTGTTGATGAAGGTGCAGGCATTGGACCAGAGGAAGAGGGTGGCCAGGGAGAGGATGAGACAGTGGCCCAGCAAGGTGAGCAGATGGTACTCCATGACCTCGAAGAGGAGCCAGATGGCCGTAGCACCAGCGAGCACACCTCCGGAGATCTTCTTGTTCCTCCATAGGACGAGATCAGCAGCTGCAAGCAAGGCAAATAGAATTGTAAGCAGTTCGCGTCAGGCCAAAAACCCGAATAAACATTTTCACATGGTTAAGCATCTCAGATCTTCTCCACGGTCTCCAGATCGCATGGAGGGCTTTAGAGCCACGACAAACTGCGCCGCCGTCTAACCGTCGCCATTAATTAATCAAATTAAACAAGCACAGCTTGAGCTCAGTGCGTAAGAATGAACTCCAAACCTTCCAAGCAAAGCTCCGGTCCTAGCATATCGCCCATCTAGCCTAAATCTAGCTAGTAGTAGCTATGAATGAAGCACTAACAGCCAGCAGTTCGCAATAAAACAAGCGAGGCGAAACGAGATCAGATCGAATCGGATCTACTACACCAGAACAGCATGACTTTCCGAATCTGGACTATAGAAAGCTTGGGGTGCTTACGCTTTCCGCCGCCTAGGACGGCGTGCACGGGCTTCTCGCGGCCGAAGAGGCGGTAGATCTTGGCCTTGGCGGCGGCCGCCGCCGACGAGGACGACCCCTTCTTCTTGTCGTCGTCCGAGTCCGAGGACGAAGACGACGAGTCCCCATGCAGCTTGTCGGAGATCTTGTCCATCATCGACTCCAGCACCGACTCCTGATGCTCCTCCTTGTTCTCCGCCATGCCTCCCGCTCACGCTCCGCGCACCCCTTCTTCTCCGATGCTTCGGCTCGAAGAAACCCCTAAAGCTTTTTCGGTTGGTTGTTTTTTTTTCTCTCGCTTTGCTCACACAAAGATCTCCGGCCGGGTGCACGTAGCCAGGAGAGGACTCTTTATACGACGGGTGACGCGATCCCGGCCGTCCGTTCGAACGCCTCAGGGAGGGCGAGGATGCGGTTTGAACACCGGGTTTGGCTTTGTCCGCAAGGTGGCAGATGCGGCCCCCGGAAATTGAATTCGCTTCACCCGCTCGCTTGATGGCGAATTAAAACCGCGGCTACGGGTCGGGCCCCAGCGGACAGTGAGAGGTCGGGGTGCGTGTGCAGGTAGTAGGCGGAGGAGGGTTGTTCTTCGGGGTTAAGTTTAAAGACGCGGACAGGGAGGCGTCATCGTCGCGGGCACGTCCTTGGGGCCCACGAGGGAGAACGGCCGGTGGAGATCGCGAGGATGGCCTGAGGGAAAAGGGAACACGTGGCGCGCGAGATACATCCGTCGGCAGAGAGCGGTGGAGGGGCGGTACCTGAGCCAAGAGGTTAAACTATAAAACTAAAAGGTGGACTTGTCATCTCGGAAAGTTCTAGAGCCCAGACGCGACCAACGGACCAAGGAAGTAGAATGGGACGACTTCCAGGAGCACATAACTTGGTGGCGAAGGTGCCACGTCACAGATTAATGGACTAATTCACCCGTAGGTCTGCCCCGTTTGTAAAAAAAACGAAACACCCAACAGAATGATAGGATATCTAGAAAAAACTACTCGCGGTATCGTCTTCTAAGACAAGGTAACACAAATCTTATCGTTCATATATTTTTTTTATCTCTTCGTGTCTATAATTTGTGTGTATTTTTTTTTGCGTGACATGCAAACAAAACTTTTAAAGGTCTTGTGTGATTTTGATTCCTAGAGAAATTCAGAATACATGCACCAATTCATGTTTTTTTTTCATATTTCTATGCCAGGTTCGTATGTTCCAAATTGGGTCATAGTTTTGTCCGAAGGACAATAGGAGGGCTCCGATATTTATTTACGGGAAGAAGTGATACGAGATGTCCCTAAATTAAAGAAAAACTATTATCGAACAAAACCTAGAAAATAGTCAAACCACCAATCTAAGTACTCCCTCCAACCCATATTAGTTGACTTAGATTCATCTAGATACGAATGTGACCTAATATGAGTCAGAGGGAGTACATCAAAGCTGAAACACCAGCAAAGACCAAAAAGCAAAACATGAAAAAAAAATCCTATATCACCAAAAGAGTCATGGTCATCGACAATCACACTCACATCCTAACGACCTTGACTTTGCCACAACTAGTGTGCTCTTTTGGTTTCATGCATGAAGAAAAAATGACCAATGGCACATCTGCCAACCTCGAGGGGAATATATACATGGTTACCCAATGCCCACATGTCGAAAGTGCCACCGGATGCAAACGTGGCCAACGGGCCGGCCTGTCACTGGCTTCAGGTACCTAGCCTGGCACGGCACGGCACGCCAGGGCCCGTCAAGATCGCGGGCCGGGCCGGGTCGACACAGGGCCTAGCCTCGAGGCCCGGGCACGTCACCAACTCTGCCCACGTCGGCCCGTTAGGCACGCCGGCCCATCGGCTGGGGCTGGTTCTTTTTCTAGCAGACCTTTGAAAACACTCTTAAGATGGGCCACATTTCCTATACAACACATAAGAACTAGTGTTCTGGTGGTTGAGAGCCGCGCGGAGTAGTATAAGGTCACGAGTTCATCTCTCGTAGACATATTTTGCGACTGATATTTCCCTATTATTCACTTTGACTCGCGGGCCAGAGGCTAAACGGGTCGTGCGAGGTCGACCCGCGTGCTTGAGGCCGTGGCGCTAGCACGGCACCGGTGTTTCACAGGCTGGCACGGGCCCAACACGTCACGAGCTGGGCTGGGCCGGTGTCATGCTTCTTTCGCATGCCATGGTGGCCCGCCAAAACCCGTCCCGAGGGCTAGGTTTGACCGGAAGTCGTATGGACTTCAGCCGGCCCCAAGCCAGACACCCCAACACCAGCTATGTGCGCCATTGAGCAACTCTAGGGGTCATGCTCTAGTGTTATGTGGTTTAATGTGCAGCTTCTGGGGTCTTCTGGCCCGTGTTCCCGTAAAAAAAGAAGAAGGGAGAGGCATGGAATGGAGGACATCGTCACACAGATCCAACAAAAGAAGATATAGGGTATTCACTCAAAGAGACATAACCATACCAGGAGAGATGTAAGCGACAAACTACGGCTCAAGGAGGCAACCGATGCCGACATGTCCTAGCAGCCAAAGGATACATGGATCTATTTATTTTCTTTAAAGTAATCATTTTCTCATAAAAACATATTCGTAAAAAGGGATGCTACCTAGTTAAATCATACATGGAAGTATTACCATAGTGCAAGCTATTTTGCAAGAAAATATATATAGACTCGCAAATTGAACTATATTTGAATCTGAAAGCGACTTTTCCAGAACTAGAAGAAACTTATTGAGTCCATATACTGCATTTATTTTCAAATGGAACAACGAGGTTTATAATAAAGATCATCAAAGAACCAAAACAACAAATGTGCCAAGACCACACGACATATCATCAAGCTTCGGTTACTGACAACTGTCGATGTGCACTAGATAATTTCGTACATACTGATACTGGTGCTTCTTGGGGAAAAAATCAACAGATACTTTATTTTCTTTGACGTAGCCGCCTATGCATTTGATATACTCTCTTCGTCCGTAAACAAGTGTACTTCTAGCCTATGTACTTTTTAGGAAAACGTAGTAATATTTATGACACTAAATTAGTACCATTAGATCTGCTTTTAAATCTAGTTTTATAATATATCAATTAGATGTGATATATCTTGACATATTTATCTATAAAGTTGTTCAAATTTGGTTAAGTTAGACTTAGACAAAATTTAAAAGTACACTTACTTATGGACGGAGGGAGTACTCTTTAGGACTTGAATTTCATAGCCAACGAGGCGCACCCTTTAGGCACCTGTCCTGAACTAAAGGGAACCAGGTTTGGTCAAGGTATCTAGAGCTCGCACTTGAATTCTACTTCCCCTGGTCTCAGCAGAACAGAGCCTCCAAAGAGAGACCGAGTCGAACTGAGCAGCACAGATCTTTGAAACTTCTCTACAAACTTAAACCAAAGCAAAGGGGAGCGCTAAACTACACAAACTAACTTTACCAAGCAGAAATCAGGGACATGGAGTCCGTTCAAAAAAGAAAGTAAGAGTAAAGGGAGAGACCAGGTTACTCACAAATCACAAGCGAAGGCAACAATCGGGAGGGCTAGTTGAAGCTGAAGGTGCCTCGGAAGGCTGCGGATCTGCCGTGGAGAAGAACCCACCGGAGTAACTGATCACAGTAGCGAGATGGAAGCCGGGATAATGGTCCGGTAGTAAAGCCAAGACTGGAAGCTGGGAATATGCTGCTGTGATGTGCGGATGCTCAACGGACGATTGGGAGGACAAGTTTGGTACCGTGAATATGCCCTAACTATAATGTGATTAATAAGTCTTTATAACTACTAAGACATCAAAGTCGTTGTAGTATAGTGGTAAGTATTCCCGCCTGTCACGCGGGTGACCCGGGTTCGATCCCCGGCAACGGCGTTTTTGTTTAATTTTTTTGAGTTCTCCGAATTTTATTTCAGTTTCCTAGACCCTTGAGAACTCCAACATCAAAAGCATTAAGCATGGCATGAAGGAAGACCTTAAACCTTTTCTCAGGCAATCTGGAACAGAGAGCTCGCAGTCATCTCGTGTGACGACCAACATGCACATGTCCGAAAACAAGCTGCTGCTTCAAGGTTCGAGCGCGGACCGCGCGACACATCAGATGATAGCACTTCAAAAACAACACAAACTCCTCCCATGTCAAGCTTGCCGCCAAAAACCATGTTCTTTGGCGGGACAGTGACAATCATGTCAAGCTTGCCGCCGAAAACCATGTCCTTTGGCGGGACAGTGACAATCATGTCAAGCTTGCCGCCGAATACCATGTTCTTTGGCGGGACTGAATTCGGTCGTCTCTCTCACCTCGTCTTCAGCGATGGACCGTGCACGTGAGCATGTACTCTATTTGTTTCACATTACTCCTAGCAAGGATTTTCTAAAGTTGTCCAGAAAAAGTAAAATATTTTTGAAACTTACGAAACTTATGAAACATTTTTACTGTTCACGGACTGTTTATGAAACTTTTTTGTACCGTTTACAACTTGTTTAAATGTTGTAATAATGTTTCGATAATATTTTAGTCTATTTCAATTAGTGTCGTCAACATGATGTCATTCATGTGCAGGCTAGAAAAAGCTAGACAAATACACCAATCTCAAAGCAAAAAGAAAAGGTAGATAGGACTACTTCACATGAAGTTAACTTTAAAAATAATTTTCCGATATTACTCCGCATATTAGGTTTAGTCAAAGTCAAACGTTATCGAGTTTGACCAACTATAAATTTAAAATTATAATGATTTACAAAATTAAATCAATACTGCTAGAAAAATAATCAAACATACTTTCATAGTATATATGTTTGATATTATAGATATCGATGTTTTGTATGTTATACTTGCTCAATCATTATAAAGATTAAGTTTGACTTGGTCAAATGTGCGGAGTAAAATGAAACGCAGGAAGTATGTAGTAGCCTTTGTACCTGCCGCGTCTCAGCGTCCCCAGGTGTCGGAGCATGGCTTGATTTGTGATGTCCCATCTCTCAGCCTCCTCGACGATGGCCTAGACTCTTCAGAAATGGTGCTTTGTTACTATATAGTGTTGATTTTCAGGTCATACATATCTTATCATATATTTTGTTAGCTGGAAGATGACTAAGGATGTATCTTGTGTAATCGCTTGAGACGCTATGCTTTAGTAGTAGCAAAAAAAATCTGTTTTTTACTAATGAAATATCAACTAGGTTATTCATTTCCTCCACAAACAAATTTCATGCTCGCTCAACTCTCAAAACCAATTAACAAAAAATGCAAAACCACATAACTTAATTTTTACGAAAACTAGACATGGCGGCATTGTTTTCTTTTGAGAAATAGTTGCGGTACATTAATCAGATGTTAAATCCAATAAAGTTGGTTCTCAATACTGGCAGGAGCTACTCCAAACCATTCGTTACAAACTTTGTTTTGGCAACCTATCTTAGCTAAAACATGGGGTGCTTTATTAGCGGAACGTCGCACACCACACGTACCGAGTGATCACCAAAACCCTTGAGTTGGATTTTTATTTTCTCGACCAGAGGTCCATGAATAAACTGTTTTGTTCTTCTTGCGTAGTTTGCCAGCCACCCAAGTACTTCCCATCTCTAACAACAACTTCTGCACCTCAATATCATGAACCAAGACTAGACCCCTACGACAAGCCAATAACTCTACATGCTCAACATTTTCAACATGGGGGGATGGTTTGCTCCGCTAGCGAAGACACCATGATGGTCTCTGATGGCCACGCCACCCCTTCGTTGCCTTCGGCTGTACTAAAAGCACCATCAACATTCACTTTCATCCAGCGACCCTCTGAAAAGACCAAACACTCCTTCAATTCGATGGATGAAACGATGATAGGGTTTTGCAAAGAACGCCACTCATCGACCGCTGCCTTCAATCTTGTTGTTGTTGCCTTAGGATCTTCCATGCATCGTGACTCATGCGCATCATTCCGTGATAGACAAAGTTTGTATATCGTCATAAACATCCAGGTTACCTAATCCTCATGCACTTTTCTAGTCTAGTCTAGGAGACATCCCTTCAGTTTCGCATGATAGCGAAGCAGCTTCGAGAACAAGAACTGATACGTTGCCAACGTATCCATAATTTTTGATGTTCCATGTTTGGTTTTATCTACTTTCTTGTGTTTTGTTCCACGCTTTGGAGTACTTTTATACACTTTCTTGGACTAACCTATTAACAAGATGCCACAGTGCCAGTTGCCTGTTTTCTGCTATTTTTGGTTCCAGGAAAGTCAGAAAATGAATATTCTCGGAATTAGACCAGACAAAAGTCAAAGTCGATATTTTACCGGAAGACTCACGAAGCCAAAAGACGAGACGGAGAGGGGCCACAGGGCGGCCACACCATGTGGTGGCGCGGGTCCACCCTGGCCGCGCCACCAGGTGGTGTGGCCCCCCTGGCCGCCCACCGACCTTGCCCCTTCGCCTATAAGAAGCCCCCGATGCAAAAACCCTAAATCATCAAGCCTCCAGCCATGAAAAGTTCCGCAGTGCCGCCGCCACCAAAGAGGAGATTCAGGGACAGAAAATCTTTGTTCCGGCACCCTGCCGGGACGGGGAAGTGCCCCCGGAGCCATCTCCATCGATCTCCACCGCCATCTCCATCACCATTGTTGATTCCCATGATGAGGAGGGAGTAGTTCTCTCTCGAGGCTAAGGGTTCTACCGGTAGCTATGTGTTCATCTCTCTCTCTATGCATGATCATATTATGATCATGAGCTTGTAATTTATAGATCTACCTTGCTACTCAAGTGCTTTAATAGATCTTTGCTCTCCCCATGTGTGTGAAGTTGACAGTGTGCACACCATGATGGCACTTAGGCTAGAGATTACAAATACTTGTTATGAATTATATTTGGAGTTGGATGTCTTTATGTTGTGGTGTTTGTTTGAACCATCTAGTGCTCAAGGCGACAGTGTGGGGTTATCTAGGTGGGGAAAGATGAACTTTGAGGTGTGCTGTTATAGCCCTACCATCGATTAGAGTGTTCAACCGGAGAGTAGTTTAGAGTAGTATCATGAAGATAATATATTTATATGAGAGTGTTCACTAGTGAAAGTATGATCCCTAGGCCTTGTTTCTAAGCACTGAAACACCGATCGCTATTAGATATATTACATGTTTGCTTGCTTCTATCTTTATTTTAGTTTTACTTTAGTCTTTTCCACACCATCAAAGTATTTCATAGCACCGTTATCTTATATCCATACCACTTGTATTTTACTATCTCTTCGCCGAACTAGTGCACCTATACACCTGACAAGTGTATTGGGTGTGTTGGGGACACAAGAGACTTCTTGTATCTTGATTGTAGGATTGATTGAGAGGGAATACCTTTGACCACTTCCTCCCTGAGTTCGATAAACCTTGGGTAATCCACTTAAGGGAAAACTTGGTGTTGTTCTACAAACCTCTGTAGTAGGAGGCCCAACAACTGTCTACAAGAATAGAAGTGCGTAGACATCAAGCTATTTGTTGGCATTGTTGCCGGGGAGGTAAGGTAAAAGGTACTCACATCCTCCGGTGTGAGTGCTCGAAGTTATTTCCTTTAGATTCTGTAATTTTGTCTTTTTGTTTCTTGTTTTTACTAGTTAGGCTTAATGGAAAACAACAACAAAATTAGAGAGCTTTATAGTATTTATCTTGAGTTAGGACATGAAGTCTTTGAAGAGAAAATTAAAAAATCTATGGAACTTTATTTGCATGCTAATAGCAATGTTATTAGTATGAATTCTTTGAACACCATTATTGCTAATGCTATGAAAAAGTCTAAGCTTGGGGAAGCTAGTTTTTATGAAAATGATCTTTTTAGTTCCCCATCTTTGGAAGATAGCTATTATATTTCTTATGATGATACCAAACCTCCAATATATGATGATTACAATGATGAATATGATATTTTCAGTCCACCTACTATTGAGGAGAAAATTAATTACGATTATAATATGCCTCCTACATTTGATGATTATGGTGATGAGATTAATAATGATAGCTATTTTGTTGAATTTTCTCCCACTACAATTAATAAGAATGACTATGCTTATGTGGAGAGTATTAATTCTTTTATGCATGTGGCTCATGATAAGAATGTTTTACGTGATAGTTATATTGTTAATTATATTCATGATGCTACCGAAAGTTATTATGAGAGAGGGAAACATGGTTTTATGTGTCTCAACAATATTAAGTTTCCTCTCTTTATGTTGAAAATTTTGAAGTTGCACTTGTTTTGCTTTCCTATGCTTGTTGCTTTGTGCTTTCATGACTTGTTTATTTACAAGATTCCTATGCATAGGAAGTGGGTTAGACTTAAATGTGTTTGGAATTTGCTTCTTGATGCTCTCTTTTACTTCAATTCATATTTCTTATGTGAGCATCTTTTCAAACTATCATGCCTAACTTAAAGGCGTTAAAGAAAAGCACTTACTGGGAGATAACCCAAAAGTTTTAGATGAGCCTTGGAAGTTATTACCTCTGTAATAACTGCTCCTTATCCTTTTTATTTGCTTTTTGTGCCAAGAATAACATCTAATAAGAGACAAGTAATGCTTAGGAAGGTTGTTGTCCCGAAACAGATTTCTGTTCTTCACTATAAAAATTCGTGTAAAATCTCTGTATGTCCTTTTGAGGCGTGAATTTTTGTGCTTCTGACCCAGGTTGTTATCTAACTTTCGTTAGTTCAACACTTTTCGATTTGAGCAACAAAAGGTCTTCGAAAAAAATTCATCTTTACCTGCTGGTCTGTTTTGACAGATTTCTGCCATTATTTGCATTTGCTTCTCGTTGGTTCCTTTTTGAGTCCTTTGGGGGAATTGAGCTTTTTGAGGGAATTGCTACAGTAGCTTGTGTTTTAATGGAAGTTTTATTAGTGTTGGAACTGAACCTAAATACCTATTATCTTGAGTGCACTAATGTAGCTAATAAAGATTGTGTGAAGTTTTGTATGAAGGAAAATTTTCAGGTGTATGGAAGGAATGAGTAATGAGATGAAGAATGGACTAAAGCTCAAGCTTGGGGATGCCACACGTGTCACCCCAAGAAATATCCAAGAAGTACAAGCGTCAAAGCTTAGGGATGCCCAAGGCATCCCCTTCTTCATCAATAAAAATCTCAGGTTTCTTCCAAACACTTCATTTTTATTGTTTCATGCACATTTGTGTTGTTCTTGGAGCGTCTTCTTTTTCATTTTTCGTTTTGGTCTTTGTTTTCTTGGTTTGCTTAGTTTTCTAAATACATTGGTTGGACCCCCTCTTTCATGCATTGGTTTTCAAATAGTTTGGTTTGTATTGGAAAAAAGAGTAGGAAAAGTTCATGCTTAAGTGGTAAAGAGAGCTTGTTTTTGACTGTGGCCTATGCTTTGTCATGCCATGCTTGATATTGTTTTGGATTTATGCTTATTATTGTTTGTTATAGCATGACTTGTTATAAACAATTGAGATTGCTTAATGTGCCTTGGAAGGATCATGCGTTGGTTTAGCATATTAAAGCATAGTATTGTGGTATTCTCCTTTGATGCTTTATTTGGGTTGACTTGGCGCATGCTCACACCATGTTAAGACTATACCAAGTCACCATAGCCTCTACGATCCTTTAGTTTTCGACTTGTAATATCACTTTATGCTTTAATCAATGATGTTTTGTCTCTTTATGATTATGGCCATTATTGCTCTCTTAGTTGGTCGCTCCCAGTCTTTTGCTAGCCTCCATAACCAAGTATGAGTTCCACTCATGCATCCAACTCCTAAAACCAAGTTATTCCAAAGAGTCCACCATACCTACCTACTAGCTTATGCGATTCAAAGTATATTCATATTTTTATCTACCTTCCGAATTAAACTTGTTATGAGAAAACTACTGATTAAAGCTCTCACGAACTTGATGTCACACTTTACTTTTCTTGCCCTTAATAAATTTGAACCATTGTGTCGTCTATGTTGTATATGCTTGCACTTATATGTTGGGGATTAGCAGAACCATGTTGTCATGGGAACACTTTCAACATTGCACTTGTACTTTGTACCTAGTTGATATCATGCTCTTTTGTCTATGGATGTCGTCGGTGTGAAATGAAAGGGGAGCTTGTAAGTCCATGGAGTTATGTATGTTTGTTAGAGAAACGCCTGGGCCGCTGGTCTAATCCATGCTGTCATGGTGGAAACCTGTAGCGTAACCATAATGAGCTGTCTATGAAGCATTCTTCTTATAAAAAAGAGTCAGATATTGAAAAAAAAAGAGAAAAATAAAAAAAAGATATGAGAAAAGAGGAAAGAGAGAAAAAAGCACCATATTCCCATGGTAAATAAGAAAATTGCTGATATGCTCGTTGTCTGCTTGCCTTGTCATTTTGATATGGGGATTCTTCCGTATCATGGGGCAAAGGGTACCCCGTTGGCGGTTCTCTATGATACACATGTACTTACTATGACAAGAACTTACCGGTAACTAAACTTGAGTAGCATGAGGAGCGACCCTCGTATTCAAGGGACATGAGATTTCCAACTTATACTTTGTCAAGCATATACTCCATAGTTTGTTTACTTTAACCTTAATCACTTCAAGATGCTTATGATAGGGGCAATGAGAGCTGAAAGCTAATAGGTACCATAATTTTTGGAAGCTCTTTATGAGACTTGAATCCCTACTTCCTTCTATGAAGGCCTTTCTTTTACTTTTATGTTGAGTCTCCACCTTCTATCTTTATGCACCTACTTTGAGAGCATATTGGCCATTCTTACTTCTATGTGCATTGTCCCAAGACTTGTTGATTGATGCATAGCTTTGATATTGCTTGTTTTAAACTATTTGAATCTAGACACTCTTATGAACTTTGAAGGTGTCCTATGCATTTATGTGTGCTACTCTATGAGGGAGAAGCTGAATGCCACTATGCTATGTTTTCTTTATGTGAAACAAACAAACGTCTTGCAAAGCATTGTTATTCATGAATCTTTTGTTTGTGTCTTTTCATGTTCCAACATAGTTGCTTTGCCTTATTGTTAGAACTTTGTCTTTCATGTTATGATTGAAGTACTATGATCCCGGCTATCAATATTTTACAAATACTTTGATCAAGTTTATGATGGTGCATGTCACCTCAAAAATTATTCTTTCTTTTTATCACTTACCTACTCGAGGACGAGCAGGAGTTAAGCTTGGGGATGTTGATACGTTGCTAACGTATCCATAATTTTTGATGTTCCATGCTTGGTTTTATCTACTTTCTTGTGTTTTGTTTGACACTTTGGAGTAATTTTTATACACTTTCTTGGGCTAACCTACTAACAAGATGCCACAATGCCAGTTGCCTGTTTTCTGCTGTTTTTTGTTCCAGGAAAGTCAGAAAATGAATATTCTCGGAATTGGACCGGACAAAAGCCAAAGTCGATATTTTACCGGAAGACTCACGGAGCCAGAAGACGATACGGAGAGGGGCCACAGAGAGGCCATGCCATGTGGTGGTGCGGGTCCACCCTCGTCGCGCCACCAGGTGGTGTGGGCCCCCTGGCCGTCCACCGACCTTACCCCTTGATGGCTCTAAGTATGGCGCCCAGAAAATTGCTTGATGGCGGTGTTGATGTAGAGCTCGTTGGGAACCCCAAGAGGAAGGTATGATGAGCACAGCAGCAAGTTTCCCTCAGTTATGAAACCAAGGTTTAATCGAACCAATAGGACCAAGGAAACACTTCAAAGGTGTTACTAGCTGAGCTTTGGCAGGGCGCACTACCGGTGCTAGTAGCAACGTGGAGACCTGCACAACACAACCACAGAACTTTGTCCCCAACTTGCGATGAGGTTGTCAATCTCACCGTGTTTTGTGGAAAACAAAGGATTAAACGTATCGAATGGAAAGAAGTAAAAGTTTGCAGAAAGTAAACACAAAGAAGTAAACAGTTGTAGATTGTATGTAAATAAAAAGGACCGGGATCCATAGTTCACTAGAGGTGGCTCTCCTTAAGATAGATAACATGCTAGGTGAACAAATTACAGCGGGGCAATTGACAAACACCGAGAAAGCAATACATGCATATACTAATCATCTTGACTCCTCTGAGACTTGATTGGGCATTACAACATAATACATAGACCTCCATCCAACTGCATCTATGACTAATAATCCACCTTCAGGTTATTATCTGAACCCCCTCCAGTATTAAGTTGAAAGCAACAGATTATTGCTTTATGAACTGCGTGTAAAGTAAACAATATGATTGTTCTGTGAACAAAGGATTATTGTTTTCTCCCTAGTAGCAACAACACATCTAGTACCTTAGATATTTCTGTCACTTCCCCAGATTACCAGAGGCATGAACCCACTATCGAGCATAAATACTAACTCTTGGAGTTGCTAGCATCTACTTGGCCAAGATAGCTACTAACAACGGAAAGCATGCAAGATCTCAAATAACAAAGACATGATAGAATCAATAATCAATCTGAAATAGCATCTCAATATCCATCGGATCCCCGCAAACACAACATGTATGAATTACAAATAGATGATCTTGATCATGAACGGAGCTCACAAGATCTAAACATGAAAGCACAAAGGTGGAGAACCAGCCATCTAGCTACTACATGGATCCGTAGTCCAAGGATGAACTACTCACGCATCACATCAGAGGCTTGCATGGTGATGAAGAAGGCCTCCGGTAGGGTGCCGGGAAGAGCTTCAGATCTCTCCTGATCTAGGGATGGAGATGACGGCGGCTACAAACTCTTTCGTGGATTTTTGATCGGGTGCTTAGGGTTTTCGTCCCGAGGGCATCTTATAGTCGGAAGGGGAGGCCGAGGGGGTGCCAGGGCTGGCCTCACCACCCCCTAGCGCGGGCCAGGCTGGGCCGCGCGGCCAGGTGGTGTGGTGGCCCCCTGGTCCCTCTCCATCTCATATTCTGGCACTTAATCGCTTCCGGAAAAATAGGCACTTCGGCTTTTGTCCCGTCCAATTCCGAGAATATTCATTTTCTGACTTTCCTAGAACCAAAAACAGCAGAAAACAGACAGCTGGCACTGTGGCTCTTGTTAGTAGGTTAGTCCAAGAAATCATATAAAAAGTACTCCAAAGTTGGAACAAAACACAAGAAAGTGGATAAAACCAAGCATGGAACATCAAAAATTATAGATACATTTGCAATGTATCAACATCCCCAAGCTTAACTCCTTCTCGTCCTCGAGTAGGTAAGTGATAAAAACAAAGAATAATTTTTGAGGTGACATGCACCATCAAAGACTTGATCAAAGTATTTGTAAAACATTCAAAGCTGGGATCATAGTACTTCAATCATAACATGAAAGACAAAGTTCTAGCACTAAGCAAAGAAACTATGATGCAACATGAAAAGGCACAAACAAAAGATTCATGAATAACAATGCTTTGCAAGACGTTTGTTTGTTTCACATAAAGAAAATATAGCATAATAGTATTCAGCTTTTCCCTCAATAGAGTAGCAAATATAAATGCATAGGACACCTTCAAAGTTCATAAGAGTGACTAGATACAATAGTTTCAAACAAGCAATAACAAGTTATGCATCAATCAACTAGTCTTGGGACAATGCACATAGAACTAGGAATGGCCACTATGCTCTCAAAGTAGGTGCATAAAGATAGAAGGTGGAGACTCAATATAATGGTGGAAGAAAAGCCTTTTGTAAAAGGAAGTAGGAATTCAAGTCTCATAAAGAGCTTCCAAGAATTATGGTACTTATAGCTTTCAGCTCTCATTGCCCCTATCATAAGCATCTTGAAGTGATTAAGGTTAAAGTGAACAAACTATAGTGTACATGCTTGACGAAGTATAAGTTAGAAATCTCATGTCCCTTGAATACGAGGGTCGCTCCTCATGCTACTCAAGTTTAGTCACCGGTAAGTTCTTGTCATCGTAAGTACATGTGTATCATAGAGAACCGCCAACGAGGTACCCCTTGCCCGATGATACGGAAGAATCCCCATATCAAAATGACAAGGCAAGCAGACAACGAGCATCTCAACAATCTTCTTATTTACCATGGGAATATGGTGCTTTTTTCTATCTTTCCTCTTTTCATAATCTTTTTTTTCTCTTTTTCTCTTTTTTCTCAATATAGGACTCTTTTTTTATAAGAAGAATGCTTCATAGACAGCTCATTATGGTTATGCTGCAGGTTTCCACCATGTCAGCATGGATTAGACCAGCGGCCCAGGCGTTTCTCTAACATATATACATAACTCCATGGACTTACAAGCTCCCCTTTCATTTCACACCGACGACATCCATAAACAAAAGACCACGATATCAACTAGGTACAAGTACCAAGTGCAATGTTGAAAGTGTTCCCAATGAAAACATGGTTCTGCTAATTCCCAACAAATAAGTGCAAGCATATACAACATAGACGACACAATGGTTCAAGTTTATTAGGGGCAAGAAAAGTAAAGTGTGCCATTAAGTTCATGAGAGCTATAATCACTAGTTTTATCATAACAAGTTTAATTTGGAAAGTAAACAAAAGCATGAATATACTTGGAATAGCATAAGCTAGTAGGTAGGTATGGTGGACTCTTTGGAATAACTTGGTTTAGGGAGTTGGATGCATGAATGGAACTCATACTTGGTTGTGGAGGCTAGCAAAAGACTGGGAGCGACAAACTTAGAGAGCAATAATAGCCATAATCATGCAGAGCGACAAAACATCATTGATCAAAGCATACAATGATACTACAAGTTGAAAACTAAAGGATCATAAAGGCTATGGTGACTTGAGATAGTCATAACATGGTGTGAGCATGCGCCAAGTCAACCCAAATAAAGCATCAAAGGAGAATACCACTGTACTATGCTTTAATATGCTAAAACAACGCATGATTCATCTAAGGCACATTAAGCAATCTCAATTGTTTATAACATGTCATGCTATATCAAAGAATACTAAGCATAAAGCCAAAACGATATCAAGCATGGCATGACAAAGCATAGGCCACAGTCAAAAACGAGCTCTTTTTACCACATAAGTATGAACTTTCCTACTCTTTTCCAAACCAAACCAAACTATTTGAAAACCAATGTATGAAAGAGGGGGTCCAACCAATTTATTCAGCAAACTAAGCAAACCAAGCAAATGAAAAACCAAAGCAAAAACTAAAAAGAAGACACTCCAAGAAAAACACAACTATGCATGAAACAATAAAAATGAAGCGTTTGGAAGAAACCTGGGATTTTTATTGATGAAGAAGGGGATGCCTTGGGCATCCCCAAGATTTGACGCTTGTACTTCTTGGATATTTCTTGGGGTGACACACGTGGCATCCCCAAGCTTGAGCTTTAGTCCATCCTTTATCTCATTACTCATTCCTTCCATACACCTCAATTTTTTCCTTCATACAAAACTTTACACAATCTTTATTAGCAACATTAGTGCATTCAAGATAAATAAGTCTTAAGGTTCAGTTCTAACACCAAATAAACTTCCATTAGAACACTAGCTACGGTAGCACTTCCCTCAAAAAGCTCAGTTCCCCAAAAGAACTCAAAAAGGAACCAACAAGAAGCAAATGCAAATAATGACAGAAATCTGTCAAAACAGACTAGAAGGTAAAGACGAATTTTTCGAAGACCTTATGTTGATCAAATCAAAAAGTGTTGAACTTACGAAAGTTACATAACAACCTGGGTCAGAAGCACAAAAAATTATATCTCAATCCGACATACAGAGCTCTCTCACGAATTTTTACGGTGAAGCATAGAAATCTGTTTTGGGACAACAACCTTCCCAATCATTACTTCACTCTCATTAGAGGTTACTCTTGGCACAAAAAGCAAATAAAAAAGTATAAGGAGAGGTTATTACATAGGTAATAACTTCCAAGACTCATCTAAAATTTTTGGGTTATCTCCCAATAAGTACTTTTCTTTAACGCCTTTAAGTTAGGCATAAGAAGCAAAGAAAGAATCAAGTGTTCTCAAATGAAGAAGCATTAAAACCAACTTTCTTGCCCTTACATCTCTTACTTTTATTCTTAACCTTGGAGAAAATATGATTGTTTGGTGGAGAAGAAAGGTGCATGGTCCCCTTTCCCACATCTATTATTGCTCCAAGGAGTTCTAATAGGGACCTTCCAAGTGTAATTTGTCCTTTTCCTGCACATTGAATAACAAGATAATCAATAGAAATCGTTTTCCCAAGGATATTTGTAAACACTCCTTCAGCTATTCCAAGAGGTAATATGGTAGTATTATTATTAAGAGATATTTCTTTTCCTCCTTCAATGAGCCCCCAAGTATTTAGAGATTTATAAATATCTTTGGGCATAAGGCAAAATTCAGACATGATATCACAACGAGCTTGAAAAGTTTCAGTATTCATCTCAATCTTTACTGTATGGAACCACTTTGGTGGTTCAGAGTTTTTTGGAACATATTCGTGATGCTCCCTAAGCGTATTATAGCAACTTTCTAGTCTAGTAATGCTAGCCTCAAGAGTGTCCAACCTAGCAAATATTTTTGCGAAAGAAGTATCAGTTTGGCTAGGCAAGTTGTAAGTGAGGATCAATTTGTTTATAGCATTAATAGCATCATCCTCATTACAATGGAGGAAATCTCTAGAAAAGAGCAATGCCAAGGTAAAAACTGCTGAGGAACAAGCTTTGAGTCATTTTAGGCTCAGTTTTTTCATGTAGATCGGAGATTCTAGACCAGGCTTCCTTAAAACTTTCCTCAATTCCTTGTTTAAAAGTGAAAATCATATCCTCGGGTGACATAGTGATTGGATCAAGGCTAGACATAGTGACAACTTAGGATAGGAACTAAATTTTTTATGTTTTTCAAATAAGAAAGCAAACAAGTAAAACTATTTTTTTTTGTGTTTTTGAAGAACAAAACAAGCAAACAAAGCAAAAAGAAACAAAGCAAAACAAAAACAACAAAGTAAAGAGATTTGTTATGGGGGACTCCCCTTGTGAAGATGACCTTGACTCCCCGGCAACGACACCAGAAAAATGCTTGATGGCTCTAAGTATGGCGCCCAGAAAATTGCTTGATGGCGGTGTTGATGTAGAGCTCGTTGGGAACCCCAAGAGGAATGTATGATGAGCACATCAACAAGTTTCCCTCAGTTATGAAACCAAGGTTTAATTGAACCAGTAGGAGCAAGTAAACACCTCAAAGGTGTTACTAGCTGAGCTTTGGCAGGGCGCACTACCGGTGTTAGTAGCAACGTGGAGACCTGCACAACACAACCACAGAACTTTGTCCCCAACTTGCGATGAGGTTATCAATCTCACCGTGTTTTGCGGAAAACAAAGGATTAAACGTATCGAATGGAAAGAAGTAAGAGTTTGCAGAAAGTAAACACAAAGAAGTAAACAATTGTAGATTGTATGTAAAGAAAAAGGACCGGGATCCATAGTTCACTAAAGGTGGCTCGCCTTAAGATAGTTAACATGCTGGGTGAACAAATTACAGCGGGGCAATTGACAAACACCGAGAAAGCAATACATGCATATACTAATCATCTTAACTCCTCTGAGACTTGATTGGGCATTACAACATAATACATAGACCGCCATCCAACTGCATCTATGACTAATAATCCACGTTCAGGTTATCATCCGAACCCCCTCCAGTATTAAGTTGCAAGCAACAGATTATTGCTTTACGAACTACGTGTAAAGTAAACAATACGATTGTTCTATGACCAAAGGATTGTTGTTTTCTCCCTAGTAGCAACAGCACATCTAGTACCTTAGAGATTTCTGTCACTTCCCCAGATTACCAGAGGCATGAACCCACTATCGAGCATAAATACCAACTCTTGGAGTTGCTAGCATCTACTTGGCCAAGATAGCTACTAACAACGGAAAGCATGCAAGATCTCAAATAACAAAGACATGATAGAATCAATAATCAATCTGAAATAGCATCTCAATATCCATCGGATCCCCGCAAACACAACATGTATGAATTACAAATAGATGATCTTGATCATGAGCGAAGCTCACAAGATCTAAACATGAAAGCACAAAGGAGGAGAACCAGCCATCTAGCTACTACATGGATCCGTAGTCCAAGGATGAACTACTCACGCATCACACCAGAGGCTTGCATGGTGATGAAGAAGGCCTCTAGGGTGAATTCCCCTCTCCGGCAGGGTGCCGGGAAGAGCTTCAGATCCCTCCTGATCTAGGGATGGAGATGACGGCGGCTACAGACTATTTCGTGGATTTTTGATCGGGTGCTTAGGGTTTTCGTCCTGAGGGCATCTTATAGTCGGAAGGGGAGGCCGAGGGGGTGCCAGGGCTGGCCTCACCACCCCCTGGCACGGGCCAGGCTGGGCCACGTGGCCAGGTGGTGTGGTGGCCCCCTGGTCCCTCTCTGTCTCGTATTATGGCACTTGATCACTTCCGGAAAAATAGGCACTTTGGCTTTTGTCCCGTCCAATTCCGAGAATATTCATTTTCTGACTTTCCTAGGACCAAAAAGAGCAGAAAACAGGCAGCTGACACTGTGGCTCTTGTTAGTAGGTTATTCAAAGAAATCATATAAAAAGTACTCCAAAGTTGGAACAAAACACAAGAAAGTGGATAAAACCAAGCATGGAACATCAAAAATTATAGATACATTTGCAATGTGCCGCCGCCACCGAAGGGGAGATTCGGGGGACAGAAAGTCTTTGTTTCGGCACCCTGCCAGGATGGGGAAGCACCCCCAGAGCCATCTCCATTGATCTCCACCACCATCTCCATCACCATTGCTGATTCCAATGATGAGGAGGGAGTAGTTCTCTCTCGAGGCTAAGGGTTCTACCGGTAGCTATGTGTTCATCTGTCTCTATGCATGATCATATTGTGATCATGAGCGTGTAATCTATAGATCTACCTTGCTACTCAAGTGCTTTAATAGATCTCCGCTCTCCCCATGTGTGTGAAGTTGACAGTGTGCACACCATGGTGGCACTAAGGCTAGAGATTACAAATACTTGTTATGAGTTATATTTGGAGTTGGATGTCTTTATGAAATTGTGGTGTTTGTTTGAACCATCTAGTGCTCAAGGTGACAGTGTGGGGTTATCTAGGTGGGGAAAGATGAACTTTGAGGTGTGCTGTTATAGCCCTACCATCGATTAGAGTGGTCAACCGGAGAGTAGTTTAGAGTAGTATCATGAAGATAATATATTTATATGAGAGTGTTCACTAGTGAAAGTATGATCCCTAGGCCTTGTTTCTAAGCAGTGAAACACCGATCGCTATTAGATCTATTACATGTTTGCTTGCTTCTATCTTTATTTTAGTTTTACTTTAGTCTTTTCCACGCCATCAAAGTATTTTCTAGCACCGTTATCTTATATACACACTACTTGTATTTCACTATCTCTTCGCCGAACTAGTGCACCTATACACCTGACAAGTGTATTGCGTGTGTTGGGGACACAAGAGACTTCTTGTATCTTGATTGCAGGATTTCTTGGAGGGAATACCTTTGACCACTTCCTCCCTGAGTTCGATAAACCTTGGGTAATAAACTTAAGGGAAAATTTACTGCTATTCTACAAACCTCTACACTTGGAGGCCCAACAACTGTCTACAAGAATAGAAGTGCGTAGACATCAGGAACAATTAAGCCCATTTGTCCTACGAGGTAGGACCATGCCGAGGCCAAGTGGGGACATGTTGAGAAGTGATGCACCAAGTCTTCAGTTATGTTGCATGCTAGACAAATGACTCTATCTTTGATCATACTCCGAGAGTACGGTACCGACCGCTAACCCACTCTCCACTAATCTCCACATGTGAACCATGACCTTCCCAGGTACTTGCACCACCCACAAAGTTGGATTGCCTTTGTGCGCATCACAGGAACCCGATGATTCTTCCGCTCCTCTTGCTAACTTCTTCCTCTGCATAACTAGATGGTATGATGATTTCACCAAGAACTACCTAATACTCGTGTGGTTCCATGCCAAAAAGACATGAGACCCTGCTCTACCAACCGTGATAAATGTCACGCACATCCAACCCAGGAAGGAACTATCGCAACTTGTCTTCATCCCACCCTAACCCGTCATCCAACAAGAAATCTGCCACAAGATTAGGCCACTCCTCCATCAGCCACCCAGGGGGTTTTAAGAACTTGGGCATGGGATCCAGTTATCCTAACAGACTTTAATCTTGCTCCCATATCCGATTCTCCATATTAAGCCAATTTTTAAAAGATCTCTACCATGTAATATACTTCTCCACATGAACAAGGCTCTCTTCGAATAGCTGGCATAGAGAAAATCACCTGTTTTGAAATATCGTGCTTTTAGCACCCTACTACACATTGAGTCAAGATTCATGATCAATGTCGAGGCCCGCTTCGTGAGGAACACTTGAGTGAAGCAACCAAAACCCCTAAAGCCTATCCCACCACTGCGTTTTTTCTCCACATGCGATCCCACCCGATCCAATGCACCTTCTTTTGTCCATTTGAATTTTCCCACCAAAAATTTGAAGAGATCATACTTAGTTTGTTGCACCATTTCTTTGTTAGTGGCGAACATATCATTGCATAACCTAGCATCGCTTGCAACACTAATTTCACTAGCATTCTTCTCCCTTCTTATGACATGTCTTGACCTTTCTAGCGTTTTACCTTCCCCCATGAGCGATCAAGAGGTATTGGAACCAATCATCTTTTGATCGCCCAACTAGCATGGGAAGTCTTACGTAGCGCTTAGAAAGAGACTCACAAGCAATGCTAATATACTGCTTAATCCCTTCCTTGACATCTTCATCGCACCCTGAGCCAAAGAAGATCAAGGACTTCTTTTGGCCCAAACTAATTAACAACATAATCATGAAGGAGTCTTCCCAAGGTTTGCATGTTTGCTATGAAGCTTCCAAGAAAACCACACTATCATCCGCAAAGATAAGATGAGTGACATGTGTCCCATCAACACCAAATTGAACTCCTATGATCTCAGTCTCCACATGAGCCTATCTCAGTAGGGTCGAGGAACCCTCACCACAAAAAAGGAACAAAAATGGGTTTATGGTATCAGATCTACTTATCAAAGCCCTCTTGATGGAAGTAAAGAATCAGGTAAACCTCCATTGAGCTAAACCTTAGAATCTTACCAAGGTGATACATCTCATAACCATATGCACCCATAGTTGGGAGAAAGATAGTTTCAACATCATTTTCTTAAGAAAGATCCACTCAACCCCGTTGTAACACCCTCGAATCGGCCCTATGTAGATTTTAGCGATTCCCGCCTAACCCGCATAGAAACGATTCGATGATGCCCACCAAACACAACATGTAAGATTACAAATAGATGATATTGATCATGAACGGAGCTCACAAGATCTAAACATGATAGCACAAAGGAGGAGAACCAACCATCTAGCTAATACATGGACCAATAGACTAAGGATGAACTACTCACGCATAACACCGGAGGTAGGCATGGTGATGAAGAAGGCCTCCAGGGTGATCTCTCCCCTCCGGCAGGGTGCCGGGAAGAGCTTCGGATCCCCCCGATCTAGGGATGGAGATGGCGGCGGCTACAGGCTCTTTCGTAGATTTTTGATCGGGTACTTAGGGTTTTCGTCCTGGGAGGCTTTTATAGGCGAAGGGGCAAGGTCGGTGGAGTAAAAGATCCACTCAACCCCGTTGTAACACCCTCGAATCGGCCCTATGCAGATTTTAGCGATTCCCGCCTAACCCGCATAGAAATGATTCGATGATGCCCACCAAGCACTTGCGTGCGGGTGGAAAACAAAGTAATAACATTACACAATAGTTCACGATGGAACCCACAAGAACACATACATATACAACAACGACTAAAAGAGTCAAGAATAAAAATATACAATACAAAGATCCAAATCACCTTGAAAATGATACAACATCCGAGTATGGATAAGATGCAAATTGGACTAAGAGTCCTGAAGAATAACTAATGGCGTCTATAACCCTACCTAGGCCAAGCCGGAAGGGTAACCTTGCTAACATCGCCAAACTCAGACCTATCAAAACAAAAGGGGTGCCGACAAAGGGCAAACGAAAAAGGGAGTGGTCAGTAATGAGGTCAGTACACGACGAGTCTTAAAATTCAGAGGCTCTTGATGGCTCAAGATATCTCGAGCTCATTAGGAACCCCAAGAGGAAGGTATGATGAGCACAGCAGCAAGTTTCCCTCAGTTATGAAACCAAGGTTATCGAACCAGTAGGAGCAAGGAAACAACTCCAACGTATTGCTAGCAACTTGGAATCCTGCACAACACAACCACAGAACTATGCCCCAACTTACAGTGAGGTTGTCAATCTCACCGATTTTGCTGAAAACAAAGGATTAAACATATTGTGTGGAAGATAGTAATTGCTTGCAGAAAGTAAATGGTAAACAGTAAACAGTAGATGGTATATCAATGGTAAAAATATGGACTGGGGTCCATAGTTCACTAGAGGTGATTCTCCTTAAGATAAATAGCATGTTGGGTGAACAAATTACAGCGGCGCAATTGACAGATTCAAGAAAGCATACAATGCATATACTAGACATCTTGACTCCTATGAGATTTGATTGGGCATTACAACATTATACATGGACCATAATCCAACTACATCTATGACTAATAATCCACCTTCAGGTTATCATCCGAACCCCTTCCAGTATTAAGTTGCAAGCAACAGATAATTGCATTAAGCAAAGTGTGTAAAGTAAACAATATGATTGCCCCATGGACAAAGGATTGTTGTTTTCCCCCTAGTAGCAACAGCATATCTACAACCTTAGAGATTTCTGTCACTTCCCCAGATTACTAGAGGCATGAACCTACTATCGAGCATAAATACTCCCTCTTGGAGTTGCAAGCATCTACTTGGCCAAGATAGTTACTAACAACGGAGAGCATGCAAGATCACAATAACATAGACATGATAGAATCAATAATCAATCTGAAATAGCATCTCAATATCCATCGGATCCCCGCAAACACAACATGTAAGATTACAAATAGATAATCTTGATCATGAACGGAGCTCACAAGATCTAAACATGATAGCACAAAGGAGGAGAACCAACCATCTAGCTACTACATGGACCCATAGACCAAGGATGAACTACTCACGCATCACACCGGAGGCAGGCATGGTGATGAAGAAGGCCTCCAGGGTGATCTCTCCCCTTCGACAGGGTGCTGGGAAGAGCTTCGGATCCCCCCAATCTAGGGATGGAGATGGCGGTGACTACAGACTCTTTCGTGGATTTCTGATCGGGTACTTAGGGTTTTCGTCCTGGGAGGCTTTTATAGGTGAAGGGGCAAGGTCGGTGGAGTACCAGGGGCCCACACCCCTGGTGGCGCGCCTAGGGCTGGCCGCGCTGCCACCAGGTCTAGCCGCCTGATACGTCCAAAACGTATCTACTTTCCCGAACACTTTTGCTATTGTTTTTATCTAAACTTGTGTGATTTGGATACAGCTAACACGGACTGACGCTGTTTTTAGCAGAATTACCTTGGTGTCTAGTTTTTGTGCAGAAAATCAACTATTAGGAAAAATCCTGGAAAATATGCCAAAAATCCTATTTCACCAGAAGACTCACGTAGCCAGAAGACAAGACGGAGTAGGGCCACGAGGGACCCACACCACCTGGCCGCGCGGGCCAGGCCAAGCCGCGCCTGGGGGTGGTGTGGCTGCCTCGACTGCCCCCTCGGCCTTCCTCTTCACCTATAAGTTGCCTCTTGACCTAAAAACTAAGGGGGGTTCGACATTTTTCCAGAAAGAGTTCCGCTACGCCGCCACCACTAGATTTCGTGATTCGGAACCAGAAACTCCGTTCTGGCACCCTGCCGGGACGAGGAATTATAGGAGATCATCGCCATCATCATCACCATCGCTTCTCCATCGACCATACATGTTTCCCCCATCTATGAGTGAGTAATCCCCCGCTGTAGGCTATGGGGATGGTAGGGATTGGATGAGATCGTTCATGTAATGGCATCAGATTGTTAGGGCATGGTGCCTAGTATCTATTATTAGTGCTTTTTGACTTTGTTGCAACTTGTTATGCTTAATGCTTGTCACTAGGGCCCAAGTGCCATGATTTCAGATCTGAACTTATTATTGATTCATTATGATAGTATTGTTTATGGTCTTACCTACAAGTTGTATACACACGTTGTTGTCCGGAACCAAAGGCCCCGAAGTGACAACAATCGAGATAACCGGAGGTAATGGCTTTGATGTGAGGATCACATGTGTTCATGGAGTGTTAATGCTTTGCTCCAGTGCTCTATTAAATGGAGCACCTTAATTGCTAGTAGTTCCCTTGAGGCCCCGCTGCAAATGGGCTGGTAGGACAAAAGATGTTGTGCAAGTTCTCATTGCGAGCACGTATGACTATATATGGAACACATGCCTATGATTATTTAGTACTTGGATGCTTTATCTTATTTATCTGCAAATGCCCTATGTCTTGATTGCCATGTGAATTGTCTTGTCCATGGAACGCCCGTCCATCCATCCCTATGCCTACCACGCTTTAATCATATTGTTTACTACAATTGTTACTACTGTCTTTACTTTTACTACTGCTATTACTCTACTATTGCTACTACAAAACTATTGCTACTGATAAACTGTTGTGAGCAAGATTGTTTCCAGGTGCAGCTGAATTGACAACTCAGTTGCTAAGGCTTATAAATATTCTTTGGCTCCCCTTGTGTCGAATCAATAAATTTGGTTTCACTGCCCTCGAAAATACTGCGATACACCCCCTATACTTGTGGGTCATCAAGACTATTTTCCGGCACCGTTGCTGGGGAGCATAGCTTTATTTATCAAGTTCACTTGGAATCACTAGTGTTCGCTGCCATCCATGCATCATGGGTAAGTCTCGTGATGGCAAGGTTCCTATTTTACCATCCACTACAAGAAGAGGTACGGTTCTAAACACCTCTGTTGCTCTTGATTCACCATCTATTATGAGTAAGCTCCTTACACCCCCACATACACATGCTACACACACTGCTACTACTACTGAATCTGAAACTTCTGATACTTACGATGCTGCTTCTACTGTGCTTGATAAGAGTGGTTCATTAGGTCCTTTCCTAGATGCTACGATTGCTAGAACTATAGCTGGAAATACTGAAACTCCTAATGAAGACACTACTACACCTGCCAGTTCACCTGAGTCTAGAGAGAGCTATGATATTGAAGATGGTTATATTGAGATGACCGATGAATTTATTAAAGAATGTCAAAACACCCATGACAGGAGTGATGTTAAGAGTCTCCTTGAGAGGCGTACTATAAAACCCAAATTGTCTCCTAATACTAAGTTTACTGCATCTCCCATAAACATTAAAGATAAGGATTATGATTTCTCTCTTGATCTATCTTACATAGCTATTGTTGAGAAAGAACCTTTTTGTGGGACTAAGAATGAAAGTGCGGTAGCACATATGACTGAGCTTTCTACCATGAGTGGCCTATTTTCTGATGATATTAAGATGCGCACCTACTTTGTTGCTAATTTTTTTTCCCTTTTTCACTGAAAGGAGAAGCTAAAACTTGGTCTAATAATTTACCTCCTGGATCTATTGATAGCCCTGATTGCTTGATTAGTACTTTCCTGCAGAAATATTTTCCTCCTAGTGCTAGACATGCTATTTTGCAGGAATTTTTTGATTTTAAACAGGGAGAAAAAGAGATATTGGCTGATCATGGGCAAGGTTTTGTGCTTTGGTTCATGCATAGGCTGGATGTCCATGACCTAAGAATGAGCTTCTTGATATATTTTATAATGGACTAACTGAAGAATCTAGGACATACCTGGATAGTTGTGTTGATTGTGTTTTCAGGAATAGGACTCCCAGGAAGCTAAGGAATTAATGGCTAAAATAAGCAAGAATTATGAAGGCTGGACTCCTCCTGAACCAGCTATACCTGAAACAATTATACCTGAACCAGCTATACCTGCGCCTATACCAACACTGAAGAAGAGGGGAGTTATTGAACTAAATGATGAAGTGATGAAGGAAGCTAAGAAATGTCTTAAGGAGAAGGGAATTAAAGCTGCTGATGTCAAGAATTTACCTCCTATAGAAGAATTATGTAAGCCAATTCCCCACTCATCCACTATTGAGGTACACTCTCTCCAACATTTTGATGAAGGTGATATTCCTTACTCTAAACCTCCTGATCAATGCTTAGAAGAATTTGATGTTTTTATTGTTAAGCAAGATAATTTTAATAAAAGGGTGCAAAATCATCTAATGGAAAACACAAGAGATATTGTTGAGTTGAAGGATATTGCGGAAAGAACCTCTAATGATGTTAAAATGCTTGTAAAACATTTTCAAATGGTTCAAACTCAAATTGATCAGCTTATTAAAGTACAAAAAGACTTGCTAGTTAATGCTGCTAAAGAAAAACATGCTTATGAAATTAGAACTAGAAGTGGTGCTGCCACCCAGGATCCTCTATATCCTGCGGGGCATCCTAAAAGAATTGAGAAGGATTCTCAACAAGCTGAAAATAGTGGTACTACTCCTAAGAAAAGAAAAAACAAACATAAAAATATTGTAGAACCCTTTGAACCTGCTAAAGATCCTAATAGTATATATGTCTCTGATGCTGAAACTGAAAGTGCTAATGAAGAAAATGATGCTCCTGATAAAGAAAAAGTTGAAGAAGAACCCAAAAGGCACACTAAGAATACTAAATACACTAAAGAAGATTTTGTTGCTAAGAAACATGATAGTGAAATCTATGCCTTGGGTCCACAAACCTATGCTTTTCCCCGATAAGAAACACAAGTCAAAGGAAGATGAACACTATAATAAGTCTTGTGAGTGGATGAAACCTTTATTCTTGCAAATTCCTTTGACTGATGCTTTTTAAATTACCTCCTTATTCAAAGTATATGAAGGATTTTGTCTCTAATAAAAGGAAGATCCCTAATGAAGAAATTTCTACTTTTCTTGCTAATTATTCCTTTAATGGTAAAGTTCCAAAGAAACTTGGAGACCTGATGGCTCTATGTATGGCGCCAGAAAAGTGCTGGTGCGATGTTGATGTAGAGATCGTTGGGAACCCCAAGAGGAAGGTATCATGAGCACAACAGCAAGTTTCCCTCAGTGTGAAACCAAGGTTTAATCGAACCAGTAGGAGCAAGGAAACACCCCAAAGGTGTAGCTAGCTAAACGATGGCAGGGCGCACTACCGGTGCCAGCAGCAACGTGGAGACCTGCACAACACAACCACATAACTTTGTCCCCAACTTGCTATGAGGTTGTCAATCTCATCGTGTTTTGCGAAAAACAAAGGATTAAACGTATCGAATGGAAAGAAGTAAAAGTTTGCAGAAAGTGAACACAAAACAGGAAAAGATTGTAGATTGTATTAAAAGACAAGGACCGGGATCCATAGTTCACTAGAGGCGGCTCTCCTTAAGATAGATAACATGCTGGGAGAACAAATTACAGCGGGGCAATTGACAAACATCGAGAAAGCAATACATGCATATACTAATCATCTTGACTCCTTTGGAACTTGATTGGGCATTACAACATTATACATAGACCGCCATCCAACTGCATCCGAACCCCTCCAGTATTAAGTTACAAGAAACAGATTATTGCTTTACGAATTGCATGTAAAGTAAACAATACGATTGTTCTATGAACAAAGCATTGTGGTTTTCTCCCTAGTAGCAACAACACATCTAGTACCTTAGAGATTTCTGTCACTTCCCCAGATTACCAGAGGCATGAACCCACTATCGAGCATAAATACTAACTCTTGGAGTTGCTAGCATCTACTTGGCCAAGATAGCTACTAACAACGGAAAACATGCAAGATCACAAATAACAAAGACATGATAGAATCAATAATCAATCTGAAATAGCATCTCAATATCCATCGGATCCCCGCAAACACAACATGCAGAATTACAAATAGATGATCTTGATCATGAACGGAGCTCACAAGATCTAGACATGAAAGCATAAAGGAGGAGAACCAGCCATCTAGCTACTACATGGATCCGTAGTCCAAGGATGAACTACTCACGCATCACACCGGAGGCTTGCATGGTGATGAAGAAGGCTTCCAGGGTGAATTCCCCTCTCCGGCAGGGTGCCGGGAAGAGCTTCAGATCCCTCCCGATCTAGGGATGGAGATGACGGCGGTACAGACTCTTTTGTGGATTTTCGATCAGGTACTTAGGGTTTCGTCCCGAGGGCATCTTATACGCGGAAGGGGAGGCCGGAGGCGGCCACACCACCCCCTAGCGTGGGCCAGGCTGGGCCGCATGGCCAGGTGGCCCCCTGGCCCCTCCCCGTCTCGTATTCTAGCATCTGATGACTTCTGGAAAAATAGGCACTTTGGCTTTTGTCCCGTCCAATTCCGAGAATATTCATTTTCTAACTTTCTTGGAACCAAAAATAGCAGCAAACAGACAGCTGACATTATGGCTCTTGTTAATAGGTTAGTCCAAGAAATCATATGAAAAGTACTCCAAAGTTGGAACAAAACACAAGAAAGTGGATAAAACCAAGCATGGAACATCAAAAATTATAGATACATTTGCAATGTATCAAGACCCAGGGATTCCAACTATTCCATGCTCTATTGAAAATAGTTATGTTAGAACTACTTTGTGTGATTTGGGAGCAGGAGTTAGTGTTATGCCTTTTTATGTCTACAAGAGACTTCAACTAGAAAAACTAATACCAACTAATATATCTTTGCAAATGGCTGATAAATCTACTACTATTTCTGTTGGTATATGTGAAGACGTACCTGTTCAAGTGGCTCATAATTGCTTGACATTAACTAATTTTGTTGTGCTTGAAATGCCTGAAGATGATAATATGTCTATTATTCTTGGGAGACCTTTTCTTAATACTGCAGGAGCTGTTATTAGTTGTAATCAAGGAAAGGTGACTTTCAATGTTAATGACAAGGATCATACTGTCTATTTCCCCAAAAAGATTGATAGGACTTACGGTTTGAATTCAATTGAACATGTTGAAGGCATTCAAGTTGGAGAAATATATTTTACCATACCAAGAGAAAAATATGAAACTATTATAATTGGGACCATTGCTATCAAGGTTGGGGTAACATAATCATTAGTGGAACACAACGTTTTGTTTCATATAAAATTGCTTTGGTAACAAGACCTGATCAACCTTGTTAACAAAAGGATTTCAATGAACAAAACAATGTTTTCACCATGATTATCTTCGCTTACTTTCATTTTATCCATTTTAGTTTTTTTCTTTCGCTTAGTTTACTTTTCTTTTGATAGTTGCTTGCATATTATAGTGTCTTAGAACTTCTAAAGTTTTAGCTTTGTTTTGCTTTTGCATCTTTCCGAAAAATCTTTCTGTCAGAAAATCATTCATCTATACCTGAAAATTGCTCAAAAATAAAGTGTTTCGAAAAATTTCAGAAAATTCATATTAAATTTTTACGTGAAAAAAGGGGTAGAGAAGTGCCTGGAGAGTACTAGGGGGCCCACCAGGCAGGCACACCACTTGGTGGCGTGGCCAGCCCATGGGCGCTCCTAGCCATGGTGTGGGCCACCCCTGGCCCTCCACTCACTCTCTCACTTCCCACTTCTTTCTCTCTCCCGAGAAAACATCAGTTCTTTGATTGAAATCGCGTACTTGTTGTTCTTGCCCACGATTTTTCGATCTCCTTGCTCAGCCCATCTTTGCTGCTGAAATTTGGAGCATTTGTTCTCCGGGATGTGGCTCCTCCGCTTGTCCAAGTAGATTTGTGTTTAGTGGTTTATATCTTGAGTATTTTGATGCTGTAGGTGACAGGTTATGAGAGCTTGTAAGCTTTTTCAATGCTTAGAGATATTGTTTTGATGCATGTTTAGGCCTCTTACAAGTCCCTATGAGTAGTTCTATTCATTATGTATTCACTTTGCAATCACTTGTGTAATGGATGTTTAAATTTCAGAATATCAAAGATGAACAACCACACATTTGGAGAAATATTTGAGAGGGACACACCTAGGAGGTCAAGGCCCTCAAGATCAGCCTCTCAGTTTAGGCCTTCGTACAATGAAGATCTCATTGCACCACACTTTGGCAATGAAGGAGATGAGGGGGATGCTCACCCATCTACTTTTCCTTGTTATACCTTCTTGCAAGCTGTAGGGATCCTTGATGATTTCTTATTACTGGTTCAGAGGGTTGGTTTGACCTCATACATGGAAGATGAGAGTGAGCAATATGCCGTGCTCACCAAAACTTTCGTTGAGAGTTTCATTTTCACTAACACCCCCTATCAGTCAACTGTTTCTTTCAGAATTTATAATCTGCCTATTACCATGTTGTTGGAAAGATTCTGCAGCATTATAGGTATAGGCATGACGAGGACCGTGAAGAAGATCCAAGGGCGACCCGCTGATTTGCTGGAACTCTATCGAAGTGTGACAAATGACGATGACCGCGTAGCTTAGCGCGGGAAGAGAAGAAACATCCAACTCCCAGCTCTTAGATACTTTGCTTATTATCTTGCTACTAGAATTCTTGGTAGGGATAATACAAGTAATATCTCCAATTATCATTTAGCCTTACTCGTTGCTGCACCTAATAATGATACTCGGTACAATCTTGGCTCTCTCATTGCTCGCCGCCTAGCTGCTAGGGGACCTATTTATGGGGGCATTATTGCTTCACGTATGGTTACTGCGTTAGAGCTTTCTATGGATCCTAATGACACTATATTGGCACCACAAAGGCTTGATCTTGCTGCCATGAAAACACATCACTTCGTCACTGCTGACTCTGATAGGAACAATTTAGTATACAAGATGTTGTTTACTGATGGGGATGAAAGGAGATTCCTTTGCCGCAATCTGCTTTGTTCAATGTTCACAAGAGACCGTGGTCGCGTTCCAAGGAAGAGGTGGACGAGCAACTCTGCCTGCTTGGTTTCCACAGGCAGTACCAGGAGGATGTGCCTTCTTACGACTACTCTGCGCACTACGGTGGGGCGTCCTCGAGCTCATACCAGGACGAGGGTACCTCCTCGCCGTACTACAGATGCGCTCCATCTTGGCCAGCTTGGGATTGATACCCACTTAGGCCAAAAGCCTAAGCTTGGGGGGAGGTACACCAACATCACACTCATCTCCATATTATGTTTCACCGGTACTTTGTATATTCATGCTTCGTTCTTTTTTTAGTTTCGTTCTTTCTTTACTTTTGCTTTCTAAAACACAAAAAGACCAAAAATATTTTTGTTGTTTATCTTTGTTTGCTTCTTCTACTTTTTGCCTTGGTTTGCTTTTTTTCCTTTTGGCTTTGTCTTAATTATTCGAAAAACCCAAAAAGATTTTGCTTTGCTTGTTTTTCCTTTTTGTTCATGCCTTTGAAAATTAAAAACACCAAAAATATTTGTTGTTCTTCTTTGGTTTTATGAAGTTGTTGCAGGGTTCAGCAGTCCTCAGTGGAATTTGGTTTCATGTTATTATTCAAGCCACACAAGTGAAGGGAAATAATGAGGATTAATGACAACTTGAGGTGTGGTAAGAGGCTGGTAATGAACTCTATTTGTTTTCATTTTTGTACATATACTCATCATTGTGGGCATGCTTAGTCTGTTCAAGTAGGGTGTATGTTATTTATGGATGCTTAGTAGTTCGTGCTTTCTTATGATTAACTCCATCTTGCTAATAGTTTGTAGCATGTCATATGAATGTTTGCTTGCATTGCTCTATTCATAACTTGGTATGACACTATGGTATCCTCCTCTGAATGTTTCACTTGAATCAACTTGGCACATGCTAATGCATGCATATGGCTGAAACAAAAATCAGTTAAGCCTCGATGAATTATTTTGCCTCGGGAGTCTTGAATCACTTTCATGCCATGATTAGTCATGTTTTGTTGCAAGCATGATTATGACAGTTATTGCTCTCTCGTTTTTTGCTTCCTTACTATTTCTAGCCTCCACTTGCACTGAGTATGGGCTCTACCCGTGTTTCCAATTCCCCAAAACCAATATTGCTAAAAGTGTCCACCATACTTACCTATTAGCATCATTTGTTGTTCCGTGCATATTCAATACGCCTTGTTTTCTTCCGAATAATATGTTTGCTTGTTATGAGAAAGTTAGTTAGTAAAGCTCTCATGAACTTGATGACACACTTTATTTCTTGCACTTAATAAACCTGAACCACTGTGACTATCCATGAAAGTTATATGCTTGCAAATTATAGGCTAGGGATTAGCAGAACCGTGTTGTCACGGGGAACGCTTTCAACACCTGTAAATATATAGCCAGTGGATATCATGCTCTTTTGTGTGCTGATGTCGTCGGTGTGAAATAAAAGGGGAGCTTGTAAGTCCATGGAGTTATGTATGTGTGTTAGAGAAATGCCTGGGTCGCTGGTCTAATCCATGTCGTCATGGTGGAAACCTGCAGCGTAACCATAATGAGTATCTATGAAGCATTCTTCTTATAAAAAAAGAGAGATAGCTATTGAGAAAAAGAAAAAAAGGAAGAGATATGAGAAAAGAGGAAAGAGAGAAAAAAGCACCATTTTCCCATGGTAAATAAGGAGATTGCTGAGATACTCGTTGTCTGCTTGCCTTGTCATTTTGATATGGGGATTCTTCCGTATCATCGGGCAAGGGGTACCCCGTTGGTGGTTCTCTATGATACGCACGTATTTACTATGACAAGAACTTACCGGTAACTAAAGTTGAGTAGCATGAGGAGCGGCCCTCGTACTCAAGGGACATGAGATTTCCAGTTTATAGTCTGTGAAGCATATAACTCATATTGGACCTCACTTTCACCTTAACCATTTAAAGATGCTTATGATAGGGGCAATGAGAGCTCAAAGCTAACGAGTACCATACTTTCAGCATTTGGAAGCTGTTCAAACTTTTCAAAACCTTTTTCATTTCCTTGTTGAGTCACCACCCATTCTATGAGCACTTTCTTGAGAGCATAGTTGTCATTCTTATTGTAATGTGCCTGTATCTAATTGTGTTATGACTTTGATGCTTGTATCTTTGATATTTTTACTTCTAGTCTTCACTTGAACTTCAGAGGTGCCTTGGCATTTATGTTTGCTCTACAATCAAAGGCAAGCGAGATACCACTCTATCATACATTTTTATGAGCATTGCAATGTTTCTTATGTTTATGTTTCAGGCCACTTACTATTTTTGAGTTAGAAGCTCTTCATAGTTTGCAATGACTATTAAGTAAACTTATTTGCATACTCTTTATTATGAATTGCCTGAGTAGTTGATCATATGTTGAATATATACATCTTATGAAGCAAATGTGTTCATGAAAGTTTCTTTTATCGCACTCAGTTTTCAACTGAATTGCTTGAGGACAAGCAATAACCTAAGCTTGGGGGGAGTTGATACGTCCAAAACGTATCTACTTTCCCGAACACTTTTGCTATTTTTTTTCCTCTAAACTTGTGTGATTTGGATACAACTAACACGGACTGACGCTGTTTTCAGCAGAATTACCTTGGTGTCTAGTTTTTGTGCAGAAAATCAACTATCAGGAAAAATCCCAGAAAATATGCCAAAAATCCTATTTCACCAGAAGACTCACGGAGCCAGAAGACAAGACGGAGTAGGGCCACGAGGGGCCCACACCACCTGGCCGCGCGGGCCAGGCCAAGCCGCGCCTGGGGGTGGTGTGGCTGCCTCGACTTCCCCCTCGGCCTTCCTCTTCACCTATAAGTTGCCTCTTGACCTAAAAACTAAGGGGGGTTCGACATTTTTCCAGAAAGAGTTCCGCTACGCCGCCACCACCAGATTTCGTGATTCGGAACCAGAAACTCCGTTCTGGCACCCTGCCGGGACGAGGAATTATAGGAGATCATCGCCATCATCATCACCATCGCTTCTGCATCGACCATACATGTTTCCCCCATCTATGAGTGAGCAATCCCCCGCTGTAGGCTATGGGGATGGTAGGGATTGGATGAGATCGTTCATGTAATGGCATCAGATTGTTAGGGCATGGTGCCTAGTATCTATTATTAGTTCTTTTTGACTTTGTTGCAACTTGTTATGCTTAATGCTTGTCACTAGGGCCCGAGTGCCATGATTTCAGATCTGAACATGTTATTGATTCATTATGGTAGTATTGTTTATGGTCTTACCTGCAAGTTGTATACACACGTTGTTGTTCGGAACCAAAGGCCCCGAAGTGACATCAATCGGGATAACTGGAGGGAATGGCTTTGATGTGAGGATCACACGTGTTCACAGAGTGTTAATGCTTTGCTCCGGTGCTCTATTAAAAGGAGCACCTTAATTGCCAGTAGTTCCCTTGAGGCCCCGTTGCAAACGGGCTGGCAGGACAAAAGATGTTGTGCAAGTTCTCATTGCGAGCACATATGTCTATATATGGAACACATGCCTATGATTATTTAGTACTTGGATGCTTTATCTTATTTATCTGCAAATGTCCTATGTCTTGATTGCCATGTGAATTGTCTTGTCCGTGCAACGCCCGTCCATCCATCCCTATGCCTATCGCGCTTTAATCATACTGTTTACTGCAATTGTTACTACTGTCTTTACTTTTACTACTGATATTACTCTATTATTGCTACTACAAAACTGTTGCTACTGATAAGTTATTGTGAGCAAGATTGTTTCCAGGTGCAGCTGAATTGACAACTCAGTTGTTAAGGCTTACAAATATTCTTTGGCTCCCCTTGTGTCGAATCAATAAATTGGGTTTCACTTTCCTCGAAAATACTGCGATACACCCCGTATACTTGTGGGTCATCACCGCCCTGGTGCGCCTCTTCGTCTCCCCTCCGGACTCTGTGTTCTTTCGGGTAAAATATTGACTTGGGCTTTTGTCCCGTCTAATTCCGAGAATATTTCCTTACTAGCTTTTCTGAAACCAAAAACAGTAGAAAACAGGCAACTGACACTATGGCATCTTGTTAATAGGTTAGTTCGAGAAAATGTATAAAAATACCTCAAAGTGTGAACAAAACATAAGAAAGTATATATAAAACAAGCATGTAACATCAAAAATTATAGATACGTTTACGACGTATCAGCTCTCGCCTACATCTTACCACTATATAGTGTACGGATAACTTTGAATATTGACCGTTGTATCGAGACTCGCGAATCCCAACATTATTAGCCATTGGATATTATTTTGCATTCTAGCATCTAGAAGATACAAATGATAGTCTTTAGCATAGCGTGAACGCTATGCACAAACGTCAAAACACACTTCTCCATCATTCTAGAATCTTCTGCATCGTTTCTCTATACCATGTTACCAATATTTTTAAGTATTAGGAATAGCTAATAAATGTTGACTTCTACGTGATACAAAGTACAAGAACCAGATATACACCCATACTTTATAGATGTCGATCAAATTTATAATTATTTGAGCTTTACCTATTATATAATAATCTTGCCACTATATAACTTTGAACTTTGAGAGTTGGATCAATACTAACAAATCCTAACATTGCAAACGATTGGATCTTTATATCCATTCTAGTATCTAGAAGATTCTAGTGATAGTCTTTAACATAATGAACACTATGCACAAATCTCAAAACAAACATCTCAATTTTTCTAGAATCTTCTTCATCATTTCTTTAGAGCATGTTGAGTATTAGGTAGCTAATAGGTTGATTTCTACTCCATCCGTTTAAAAATATTAAGATGTTTTAGGTTTGTGAAAGGAGTTTATCTAGACCCCTTTTAGTGTGTAGCTAGGTTCATCTTGGTTTGGAGTGCACCTATATACTAAAAAGGGGTCTAGATACACTCCTTTCATAAAGCTAAAACATCTTATATTTTAAAATGGAGGGAGTACATGATACAAAGTACAAGAACAAATACACACGATACGTTATGGACGTGGCTCAAAATTATAATTATTTTTTGAGCTTTATCTATTATGATTTTATATAAAAAATGATATGTCATACTTCTATTACATGATTCTCATGATGTGTGCAACGCACGTGCAACTTACTACTACCTCCGTCCCAAGGCTTAAGGCCTATAATTTTTTTAAAGTCAAACTATGTAAAGTTTAACCAAGTTTTTAGAAAAAAATATATTAATATTTACAATATGAAATGTATACCTTTGGATACATCATAAAACATATTTTCATGTGGTATCTATATAATATAATAGTTTTTGATAGTTTTTTCAAAAAGTTTGGTCAAACTTTCCGTAGCTTGACTTTTCAAAAAAATTATAGGCCATAAGCCTTGAAACAGAGGGAGTAGTAGGTACGGTGGACTGATGCGGCAACAAAGCATGAACTAAACAACCTATAGAGACTCGATACAACTATCAGCTATTAGAGAGGGATAAAAAGACCTATTCGGAACCAACCTGATACTAACACCAAATATACCCATCCTGGTATTTCCCCCTCGAGACCAAACGAGGAAGTCCTCCCAAGGAAACTCACACAATTGGTAGGTTTTATACATTCAATGATGGTTATCCAACCTATTAGTCATTTTAGATCCAAGTCAAATTATAATAGTAATTCTTTAGTTTAAGTTGTCTATGATCGAGAAACTATGCTCCAAGTCGTCCATAACCGTGGACACAACTTTTTAAAAAGATTTAACTGTTGGGTTCCGTAGAAGAAAACAAAAAAATTCTATCCACTCGAACACTAATACCAGGATCTATACTATGTAGACATAAGTAGCGAAGAAGGGATTCAATATTCATACCTTTGAAAACCGAGGCACGCCTTACGCAGGAAGGCGTATATTGATGAAGACAAGCAGCACCCCAAGTGTGGTGCCTCCGAAGTTCATCACATGTCCAGTGTAGGAGACGTCAACCGGACTGCGATCCAGCCGAGCAACGGAAGAAGTAGATGCCGGATCGCAGATCACACGATGGTAGTCTGAAGGTGGAGAACTCACCCACGAGGTCCTCGCCAATATTACAGAGAAGTCCTCAGTGGATGAGAGATGGAGAATGAGAGGGAATGGAGTGATTCCAAAGGGGGAGGGGAGACTGATACATTGCAAATATATCTATAATTTTTGATGCTCCATGCTTAGTTTTATCCACTTTCTTGTGTTTTGTTCCAACTTTGGAGTACTTTTCATATGATTTCTTGGACTAACCTATTAACAAGAGCCACAGTGCCAGCTGCCTATTTTCTGCTGTTTTTGGTTCCAGGAAAGTCAGAAAATGAATATTCTCGGAATTGGACAGGACAAAGATATTACTCGAACTGTTCCTTTTTTATTCATGTCCGCGTTTCTTATAGAGGTTAGTAAATCCGCAATAGTGTCCTTGCCCATAAGACTCTAATTCTAGGTTCCTCCAAATTTTTCTATAATCAACATGTTTTCTTTTTTTTTCTTTTCATTTTAGATTTTAAAACATATACGTAAAACACAATCTACTAACTACTAAATTTATTCTCTGATCTAAATTTAACCTACTAGTATTTATAATACTTCAGGAGCTAATGAAACTATTTTGGTAAAATTCAATTCTCTCAAGTCCTCAGCAATCGCGCCAAAAACTCGAGTTCCTTTTGGATTTCCTTTTTGATCAATTATAACCGCTGCGTTGTCATCATAGCGGATTATTATACCGTCTTCACATTTGAACTCTTTACATGCACGTACAATTACAGCTCGAATTACTTCGGATCTTTCTAGGGGCATTCGGGGCAATGCGTCTTTGATTACAGCAACAATAACATCACCAATACGAGCATATCGCTGATTACCTGCAGCTCCTATGACTCGAATACACATCAATTTTCGAGCTCCACTATTATCTGCTACGTTTAAAAGGGTCTGAGGTTGAATCATATTATTTTGATTTCCATTTGTTATTTCAATGCAAAAGGATGAAAGAAATATTGTCTTTTCAGAAAGAAAAACAGGGCGTTTTTTTATCTTCAATACTCCTTTTAGTTTTAGGGGTTCTATATTTCTAATCGAATAAATTGACTTCGTATAGGCATTTTACTGGCAGCTATGGAGATAGCTGCTCTAGCTACAGTTTCGGATACCCCCCCATTTCATAAAGTATACGACCTGGTTTAACAACGGCTGAGGTTTGGCACCTCGATGTCGGCTCTTCGCCACCTGGAGCTGTAGGTGGTTCCAAGGGTTGGGCTGTTCGCCCATTAATGCGGTACGTGAGCTGGGTTCAGAACGTCGTGAGACAGTTCGGTCCATATCCGGCCAAAGTGCCTATTTTTCCGGAAGTGATCAAGTGCCAGAATACGAGACGGAGAAGGGTCAGGGGCTGGCCACACCACCTGGCCGCGCGGCCAGGCCTGGCCCATGCCAGGGGCTGGTGTGGCCGCTCCCGGCACCCCCTCGAGATGAAAACCCTAAGTACCCGATCAAAAATCCACGAAAGAGTCTGTAGCCGCCATCATCTCCATCCCTAGATCGGGGGGATCTGAAGCTCTTCCCGGCACCCTGCCGAAGAGGGGAATTCACCCTGGAGGCCTTCTTCATCACCATGCAAGCCTCCGGTGTGATGCGTGAGTAGTTCATCCTTGGACTACGGATCCATGTAGTAGCTAGATGGCTGGTTTCTCCTCCTTTGTGCTCTCATGTTTACATCTTGTGACCTCCGTTCATGATCAAGATCATCTATTTGTAATTCATACATGTTGTGTTTGCGGGGATCCGATGGATATTGAGATGCTATTTCAGATTGATTATTGATTCTATCATGTCTTTGTTATTTGAGATCTTGCATGCTTTCTGTTGTTAGTAGCTATCTTGGACAAGTAGATGCTAGCAACTCCAAGAGTTAGTATTTATGCTCGATAGTGGGTTCATGCCTCTGGTAATCTAGGGAAGTGACAGAAATCTCTAAGGTACTAGATGTGTTGTTGCTACTAGGGAGAAAACAACAATCCTTTGTTCATAGAACAATCGTATTGTTTACTTTACACGCAGTTTGTAAAGAAATAATCTGTTTCTTGCAACTTAATATTGGAGGGGGTTCGGATGATAACCTTAAGGTGGATTATTAGTCATAGATGCAGTTGGATGGCGGTCTATGTATTATGTTGTAATGCCCAATCAAGTCTTAGAGGAGTCAAGATGATTAGTATATGCATGTATTGCTTTCTCGGTGTTTGTCAACTGCCCCGCTGTAATTTGTTCACCCAACATGTTATCTATCTTAAGGAGAGCCACCTCTAGTGAACTATGGATCCCGGTCCTTTACTTTACATACAATCTACAATTGTTTACTGCTTTGTGTTTACTTTCTACAAACTTTTACTTCTTTCCATTCGATACGTTTAATCCTTTATTTTCCGCAAAACATGGTGAGATTGACAACCTCATCGCAAGTTGGGGACAAAGTTCTGTGGTTGTGTTGTGCAGGTCTCCACGTTGCTACTAGCACCGGTAGTGCTCCCTGCCAAAGCTCAGCTAGTAACACCTTTGGGGTGTTTCCTTGCTCCTACTGGTTCGATTAAACCTTGGTTTCATAACTGAGGGAAACTTGGTACTGTGCTCATCATACCTTCGTCTTGGGGTTCCCAACGAGCTCTACATCAACACCGCCATTAAGCATTTTTCTTGGCGCCATGCATTGAGCCATCAAGCATTTTTCTGGCGCCGTTGCCAGGGAGTCAAGGACATCTTCACAAGGGGAGTCCCTCATAACCAATCTCTTTACTTTGTTGTTTTTGTTTTGCTTAGTTTCCTTTTTTCTTTGTTTGCTTGTTTTGTTCTTCAAAAACACAAAAAAATTAGTTTTACTTGTTTGCTTTCTTATTTGAAAACCCAAAAAAATGACTACTCTTGAAAACACTAAGTTGTGTGACTTCACTAGCACCAACAACAATGATTTTATGAGCACACCTATTGCTCCACCTGTGGCCGAAAATACTTTCTTTGAGATAAAACCTTCTTTACTCAATCTTGTTATGAGAGAGCAATTTTCTAGTATTGGTAATGAAGATGCTGCTTCCCATCTAAATAACTTTGTTGAACTTTGTGAGATGCAAAAGCATAGGGATATATATGGTGATATTATTAAGCTGAAATTGTTTCCTTTCTCTTTGAGAGGAGAAGCTAAAGAATGGTTGAATTCCTTAACTAGGAATAGTATTGGTTCTTGGACTAAGTGCAAAGATGCTTTTATTGGAAAATAATATCCTCCTGCTAAGATTATATCCATGAGAAGTGAAATAATGAAGTTTAAGCAACTTGATAATGAGCATGTTTCTCAAGCTTGGGAAAGAATGAAATCTTTGGTAAAGAATTGTCCCACTCATGGACTGACTGCTTGGATGATCATCCAAACTTTTTATGCAGGATTGAACTATTCTTCAAGAAACCTATTGGATTCAGCTGCTAGAGGTACCTTTATGACCATCACTTTGGGTGCTGCAACAAAACTTTTGGACAATATGATGGTTAATTATTCTGAATGGCATACTGAGAGATCTCCACAAGGTAAGAAGGTAAATTCTGTTGAGGAAACCTCCTCCTTGAGTGATAAGATTGATATTATTATGTCTATGCTTGTTAATGGGAAAGCCCATATTGATCCAAATAATGTTCCTTTAGCCTCTTTGGTTGCTCAAGAAGAGCAAGTTGATGTGAACTTCATAAGAAATAACAACTTTGGCAACAATGCTTATGGTAATAATGCTTATAGGAACAATTTTGGTAACAACAATTATAAGCCTTACCCTCCTAATACTACTTATGGCTATAATGGTAAATCTGAATTACCTAGTGAAGGAAGAATTTTAGAAGTTGAAAGAGCCACTAAAAACTTCATGCAAATGCAATATGAGCAAAACAAGTTATTTACTAAAAGTATGGAAGAACAATCTATCATTTTGAAGAACATTAGCCATCAACTTGAGAGTCTAAATAGGGAAATTCCTAGTTTACAATTGAAACTCTCTAATGCTGAAAGAAATATATCTTCTCTATCTGAAGCTCAATCTTCATTGATTAATAAAATGGCTGCTAAACCTGAAACTAATGAGAATCCCTTTGCAGCTACCAATGCTATACAAGTAAGAATTGATGAAATGTTAGACTATTAGCTGAATTACATGCTAAGTGGGAAAGAGAAGATGAAATTGCTAGAAACATTAGTGTTTCTACTATTACCACCACTAGTGTTGAGGCTAGTAATAGTTCTACTACTTTAGTTGATAAAGTTGATTTTGATCTTGATGGTTGCAATATCTCTGAAGTTATTAAGTTCCTACAAAAGCTTGCTAAAAGTCCTAATGCTAGTGCTATGAACATGGCCTTTACAAAACACATTACTGATGCTCTCATAAAGATTAAAGAAGAAAAGATGAAACATAAAGCTTCTATTCCTATAAAACAAGAGGATGGTTGGGAACCCATCATTAATATGAAAGTGGACGACTTTGATTTCAAAGCTTTGTGTGATCTTGATAGTAGTGTTTCTATTATGCCTAGAAGGATTTATGATATGCTTGATTTGCCTCCTCTTGAAGATTGCTATTTGAATGTACCACTTGATGATAATGTTAAAAAGAAACTCATGGGGAGTCTTAATGATGTCCTTATTATGGTTAACAATTCCTATGTCCCCGTTGATTTCTATGTTTTGGATGTTGAATACAATGCTTCTTGTCCTATTACTTTGGGAAGACCTTTTCTTAGAACTGTTGGTGCAATCATTGATATGAAAGAAAGCACCATTAAATATAAACACCCACTCAAGAAAGGTATAGAACACTTCCCTAAAAAGATAGAAAATATTTATTTTGCTTCTCCTATGAAAACAAAATTTGGTCTTAATGCTTCTTCATTTGAGAACACTTGATTCTTTCTTTGCTTCTTATGCCTAACTTAAAGGCGTTAAAGAAAAGTACTTATTGGGAGATAACACAAAAGTTTTAGATGAGTCTTGGAAGTTATTACCTATGTAATAACCTCTCCTTATCCTTTTTATTTGCTTTTTGTGCCAAGAGTAACCTCTAATGAGAGAGAAGTAATGATTGAGAAAGTTGCTGTCCCGAAACAGATTTCTGTGCTTCACCGTAAAAATTCGTGAGAGAGCTCTGTATGTCGGATTGAGCTGTAATTTTTTTTACTTCTACCCCAGGTTGTTATATAACTTTAGTTAGTTCAACACTTTTTTATTGGAGCAACATAAGGTCTTCTAAAAAATTCGTATTTACCTGCTGGTCTGTTTTGACAGATTTCTGCCATTTTCTGCATTTGCTTCTTGTTGGTTCCTTCTTGAATACTTTTGGGGAATTGAGATTTTTGAGGGAAGTGCTACAGTATCTAGTGTTCTGATGGAAGTTTATTTGGTGTTAGAACTGAACCTTAAGACTTATTTATCTTAAGTGCACTAATGTTGCTAATAAAGATTGTGTGAAGTTTTGTATGAAGGAAAAATTTCAGGTGTATGGAAGGAATGAGTAATGAGATGAAGAACGGACTAAAGCTAAAGCTTGGGGATGCCACGCGTGTCACCCCAAGAAATATCCAAGAAGTACAAGCGTCAAATCTTGGGGATGCCCAAAGCATCCCCTTCCTCATCAATAAAAATCCCAGGTTTCTTCCAGACGCTTCATTTTTATTGTTTCATGCACAGTTGTGTTTTTCTTGGAGCGTCTTATTTTTTGTTTTCATTTTGGTTTTTGTTTGCTTTGGTTTTCTTAGTTTTCTGAATAAATTGGTTGGACCCCCTCTTTCATACATTGTTTGGCAAATAGTTTGGTTTGGTTTGGAAAAGAGTAGGAAAGTTCATGCTTATGTGGTAAAGAGAGCTCGTTTTTGACTGTGGCCTATGCTTTGTCATGCCATGATTAATATTGTTTTGGCTTTATGCTTAGTATTCTTTGCTGTAGCATGACTTGTTATAAACAATTGAGATTGCTTAATGTGCCTTGGATGAATCATGCGTTGTTTTAGCATATTAAAGCATAGTATAGTGGTATTCTCCTTTGATGCTTCATTTGGGTTGAATTGGCACATGCTCACACCATGTTATGACTATCCCAAGTCACCATAGCCTTTATGATCCTTTATTTTTCAACTTGTAGTATCACTTTATGCTTTGATCAATGATGTTTTCTCGCTCTGCATGATTATGGCCATTATTGCTCTCTTAGTTTGTCGCTCCCAATCTTTTGCTAGCCTCCACAACCAAGTATGAGTTACACTCATGCATCCAACTCCCTAAACCAAGTTATTCCAAAGAGTACACCATACCTACCTACTAGCTTATGCTATTTCAAGTATATTCATGCTTTTGTTTACCTTCCAAATTAAACTTGTTATGAGAAAACTAGTGATTAAAGCTCTCACGAACTTGATGGAACACTTTACTTTACTTGCCTCTAATAAACTTGAACCATTGGGTCCTTCTTTGTTGCGTATATGCTTGTGCTTTATAAGTTGAAATTAGCAGAACCATGTACCATGGGGAACGCTTTCAACATTGCACTTGTACTTTGTACCCCGTTGATATCATGTTCTTTTCCTTATGGATCCCGACGGTGTGAAATAAAAGTGGAACTTGTAAGATCATGGAGTTTGTATGTGGGTTAGAGAAACGCCTGGGCCGCTAGCCTAAGCCATGACTAATCATGGTGGAAACTTGCAGCATCACCATAATGAGCACTCTATGAAGCATCCTCAATAAAAACCTATGCAAATAGCAAATAAAAAGATCGCTGAGATGCTCATTGTCTGCTTGCCTTGTCATTTTGATTATGGGAAAGCTCCCGTATCATGTGCAAGGGGTACCCCGTTGGCGGTTCTTAATGATACACATGTACTTACAATGACAAGAGCTTACTCGTGACTGAAGTTGAGTAGCATGAGGATCGGTCTTCGTAAGTAAGGGGCATGGGATTTCGGTTTATAACTTGTCAAGCATGTCCTCTTAGTTGTGTCACTTTAACCTTAACCACTTCAAGATGCTTATTATAGGGGCAATGAGAGCTGGAAGCTACAAGTACCATAATTTTTGGAAGCTCTTTATGAGACTTGAATCCCTACTTCCTTCTATGAAGTCTTTTCTTCCACCATTACATTGAGTCTCCACCTTCTATCTTTATGCACCTACTTTGAGAGCATAGTGGCCATTCTTAGTTCTATGTGCATTGTCCCAAGACTTGTTGATTGATGCATAACTTGATATTGCTTGTTTTATGCATAACTTGATATTGCTTGTTTTAAACTATTGTATCTAGTCATTCTTATGAACTTTGAAGGTGTCCTATGCATTTATATTTGCTAATCTATTGAGGGACAAGCTGAATACTATTATGCTATGTTTTATTTATGTGAAACAAACAAACGTCTTGCAAAGCATTGTTATTCATGAATCTTTTGTTTGTGCCTTTTCATGTTGCATCATAGTTTCTTTGTCTTATTGCTAGAACTTTGTCTTTCATGTTATGATTGAAGTACTATGATCCCAGCTTTGAATGTTTTACAAATACTTTTATCAAGTCTTTGATGGTGCATGTCACCTCAAAAATTATTCTTTCTTTTTATCACTTACCTACTCGAGGACGAGCAGGAGTTAAGCTTGGGGATGTTGATACATTGCAAATGTATCTATAATTTTTGATGTTCCATGCTTAGTTTTATCCACTTTATTGTGTTTTGTTCCAACTTTGGAGTACTTTTCATATGATTTCTTAGACTAACCTATTAACAAGAGCCACAGTGCCAGCTGCCTGTTTTCTGCTGTTTTTGGTTCAAGGAAAGTCAGAAAATGAATATTCTCGGAATTGGACGGGACAAAAGCCAAAGTGCCTATTTTTCCGGATGTCATCAAGTGCCAGAATACGAGACAGAGAGGGGCCAGGGGCCACCACACCACCTGGCCGCGCGGCCAGGCCTGGCCCGCGCCAGGGGGTGGTGTGGCTGCTCCCGGCACCCCCTCGGCCTCTCCTTCCGCCTATATATTGCCCTCAGGACGAAAACCCTAAGAACCTGATCAAAAATCCACGAAAGAGTCTGTAGCCGCCGTCATCTCCATCCCTAGATCGGGAGGGATTTGAAGCTCTTCCCGGCACCCTGCCGGAGAGGGGAATTCACCCTGGAGGCCTTCTTCATCACCATGCAAGCCTCCGGTGTGATGCGTGAGTAGTTCATCCTTGGACTACGGATCCATGTAGTAGCTAGATGGCTGGTTCTCCTCCTTTGTGCTTTCATGTTTAGATCTTGTGAGCTCCGTTCATGATCAAGATCATCTATTTGTAATTCTGCATGTTGTGTTTGCGGGGATCTGATGGATATTGAGATGCCATTTCAGATTGATTATTGATTCTATCATGTCTTTGTTATTTGTGATCTTGCATGCTTTCCGTTGTTAGTAGCTATCTTGGCCAAGTAGATGCTAGCAACTCCAAGAGTTAGTATTTATGCTCGATAGTGGGTTCATGCCTCTGGTAATCTAGGGAAGTGACAGAAATCTCTAAGGTACTAGATGTGATGTTGCTACTAGGAAGAAAACAACAATCCTTTGTTCGTCGAACAATCGTATTGTTTGCTTTACACGCAGTTCGTAAAGCAATAATCTGTTGCTTGCAACTTAATACTGGAGGGGGTTCAGATGATAACCTGAAGGTGGATTATTAGTCATAGATGCAGTTGGATGGCGGTCTATGTATAATGTTGTAATGCCCAATCAAGTCTCAAAGGAGTCAAGATGATTAGTATATGCATGTATTGCTTTCTCGGTGTTTGTCAATTGCCCCGCTGTAATTTGTTCACCCAGCATGTTATCTATCTTAAGGAGAGCCACCTCTAGTGAACTATGGATCCCGGTCCTTTTTCTTTACATACAATCTACAATCTTTTACCGCTTTGTGTTTACTTTCTGCAAACTTTTACTTCTTTCCATTCGATACGTTTAATCCTTTGTTTACCACAAAACACAGTGAGATTGACAACCTCATCGCAAGTTGGGGACAAAGTTCTGTGGTTGTGTTGTGCAGGTCTCCACGTTGCTACTAGCACCGGTAGTGCGCGCTGCCAAAGCTCATCTAGTAACACCTTTGGGGTGTTTCCTTGCTCCTACTGGTTCGATTAAACCTTGGTTTCATAACTGAGGGAAACTTGCTGTTGTGCTCATCATACCTTCCTCTTGGGGTTCCCAACGAGCTCTACATCAACCACGCACCAGCACTTTTCTGGGCGCCGTGCATTGAGCCATCAGAGACCCCTATATATAGTGGGAGGGGGCACACCACCCAGGGGCCAGACAGTGTGTGATTAAACCCCACACCCGCCATCCACCTAGGGGAAGCCGTCAGCCCTAGGTGGGCCCTATTGGGGCAGCCCACCAAGCCTAGGCCGGCTGGCCCCCACTCCCTAGGCGCCTTGCCCTATTGGGCCTCCCTTCGGGTGAGGCCCATTAGCATTAATGAGCCTTTAAAAATAAAATAAAATATATATTTAATATTAATTCTCCAATTAACATTCAAATACACATATTATATTATTTCTTCACTCCGGAACACCTTCCGGACCCCTTCCAATCTCCATCGGATGTTACCCGGAACTACTCCGGTTTCTCTTTCTCAATTTCTCCTACGATACCTCATCTACCCTAAGCGTCCCTACCCTTAAGCGTGACATCCTTCGGTTCGAAAACACTCCGGACATGATTGAGACTACTCTCACATCAATGATCAACAGAGGGACCTGGATGGCCATGTGACCCCCGTGCGTTTCACGAATACAATCGCTCGAACCGTGAGATAGTCGTTTCCCGTTCCCTTTGTCATTCGGTACCTAATTCATCCGAGACTTGATCTTCGGTAACTCCATACCTTAGTTCGATCTTGTTACCGATGAACTTGTTTTCTCGTCCTCATGTCGTTGCATTCAGTGACCTAGTCACATGCTTGCAAGCTTCATTAATGCAACGTCACCGAGATGGCCACATGTATCTGTCCGTTACATGGACTAGACAAATCCTGGTCTTGATATGTACTCCTCTATGCATCCCTTCGGAAAACCTGAGTGGCACCTTTTTGATCACCCTGTTACGAGATGATTCTTGATAACCATCTAAGCTTTTCCCGGAATGGTGATTTGCATTACCTCACAGTCAAAGGATCAGGTTGCGAGGTTCCCTGTGTTTTATCATGAATGGTGAACTTTGTAACTAGATCTCATTAAGATATAACGGTCGGATGTTTGTCTATCATGTTATTCAACTAATAACATGACCTTATTGTCAGTTGGCATAAATGCCCATGATCTTGAAACACAGACCATCCTCATGACCAATGAACTAGTTCACTAGAGGTAACTAGAGACACGGTTTGTTTACATACCACACGTGTATTAACGTTTTACATAGTTCTAGCAAAGTATGAAATGTATTATGAACATATAGGAGATATATCAAATAATACACTTTATTATTTGCCTCTAGGGCATAACTCCTTCAGTCTCCCACTTGCACTAGAGTATAAACAAAACTAGTTTACAATAGGCAGGAACCTAACACCAATGGAATCTCGGTGTTGTTTGTGCTTTTCCTGATGGAGAGCTTTAATCAAAGGATCTGCCACATTCGTTTCATATCTACTTTGCAAATCTTGACTTCACCTTCGTCAATGTTTTGCTGGATGATGTGAAATCTAAGCTTGATGTGTTTGGCTATGGAATGAGTTCTTGGTTCCCTTGTGTTTGCAATAGCACCCGTGTTATCCCAATAGATCGTCACGGGGTCTTGCGCATTGGGAAAAACTCCCAGTTCGATGACAAAATTCCTTAGCCAACTAGCTTCATTTGCTGCATCAGCCGTAGCAATATATTCAGACTCCATTGAAGATTGTGCCACCATTGGCTGCTTCTTGCTCTTCCAGCTTACCGCCCCACCATTCACCAAGAAAACAAATCATGTTTGAGACTTCAAGTCATCATGATCTAAATTCCAGCTCGCATCTACATAACCCATTATGTTTAGAGCTTCATCATTTCCTCCATAGATTAGGAACATATCCTTTGTTCTTCTCAGATACTTTAGGATATTCTTCACAGCTATCCAGTGATCCGGTCCTGGATTACTTTGATATCGGCTCGTCAAACTAAGAGCCATTGCCACATCAGGTCATGTACTTAGCATTGCATACATGATAGATCCTATGGCTGAAGCATAGGGGATGTAAGACATCTTCTCTCTATCATTGTCCGTTACAGGACATTGAGTCATACTCATTTTTCAATTCTTCATCATAGGTGTAAAACCCCTTTTGGTGTTTTCCATTTTGAACCTCTTCAAAATATTTTCTATGTAAGTACTCTGACTCAATGCTATTAGGTGCCTTGATCTATCTCTATAGATCTTGATTCCTAATATATATGCAGATTCACCTAGATCCTTCATGGAAAATTCGTTACTCAAATATGCTTTCATGCTTTTCATAAGATCCACATCGTTTCCCATGAGTAATATGTCATCCACATATACTACTAAGAAAACAACTGAGCTCCCACTCGCTTTCTTATAAACACAGAACTCTTGTTGGTTTTCGACAAATCCAAAACTCTTGATCACTTGATCAAAACATTGGTTCCAGCTCCGAGATGCTTGCTTCAATCCATAAATGGACCGTTGAAGCTTACAAACCTTTCCAACATCCTTAGGATTAACAAAACCTTCTGGTTGCATCATATACAACTCTTCATCAATGTGACCATTGAGGAATGCGGTCTTGACATCCATCTGCCAAATTTCATAGTCGAAATGTGCATCAATTGCTATTAAAATCCTGACAGCCTTAAGCATCACTACGGGAGAGTAAGTCTCGTCGTAGTAAACTCCTTGAATTTGTTGAAACCCCTTTGCGACAAGTCGAGCTTTGTGAACGGTCACATTACCATTCGCATATGTCTTTTTCTTAAAGATCCATTTATTTTCCACGGCCTTGCGGCCTTCTAGAAGATCCACCAAAGTACAAACTTGGTTTTCATGCATGGATCCTATTTTGGATTTCATGGCTTCTAGCCATTTCTCGGAGTCAGCACTATCCATAGCCTCTTTGTAGTTTGCAGGTTCTTCCTTTTCATCTAGGATGACAGACATTACAAGGATATTGTACCAATTAGGTGTGGCACGAACCCTTGTAGACCTGCGAACCTCAGGAGTCTCGATGTCATTGTTTTGATCATCATCAATGAGCTCTTCCTCCATGTTGGAGAGCGGTTTCGAAACAGGTTCCGTTGCGCTACTCGGAATTTGGAGAGAAGGGTCAACAATTTCATCTAACTCAATTTTCCTTCCAGTCACTCCTTTTGCAAGAAACTCTTTCTCGAGAAAGGTGCCGGTTCTTGCGACAAACGTTTTGCCTTCGGCTTGGTTGTAGAAAGTATACCCAGCGGTTTCCCTTGGATATCCTACAAAGATACATTTTTCCGATTTGGATTCGAGTTTGTCAGGCTGCAGTTTCTTCACGTAAGCCTCACAACCCCAAACTTTCAGAAATGACAACTTTGGCTTTTGTCCATACCATATCTCATATGGGGTTGGCTCCACGGATTTGGATGGTGCTCAGCTTAAAATAAAAGCAGCGGTTTCTAACGCGTATCCCCAAAAAGACACAGACAAATCAGTTAAAGACATCATGGACCGCACACTATCCAATAGGGTTCAGTTACGACGTTCCGACACACCATTACGCTGTGGTGTTCTGGCTAGCATAAGCAGTGGGAGAATCCCACAGTCCTTCAAGTGCATGTTAAACTCATAACTGAAATACTCGCCTCCTCGATCCGATTGAAGGTGCTTGATTTTCTTGTTAAGTTGATTATCTACCTCTTTCTGAAATTCCTTGAACTTTTCAAAGGTTTCAGACTTGTGCTTCATTAAGTAGATATATCCATATCTGCTTAAGTCGTCAGTAAAGGTAACAAAGTAATGATAACCATTGCATGTTGAGACGCTCATTGGTCCACATACATCCGTATGTATGATTCCCAGTAGGTCTACAACTCTCTCCACTATCCCGGAGAATGGTGTCCTAGTCATTTTGCCCATGAGGCATGGCTCACATGTATCAAGGGATTCGAAATCCAATGATCCAAGAAGGCCTTCTGAATGAAGCTTCTTCATGCGTTTTATGCCAATGTGACCAAGACGACAATGCCACATAAACATGGAATCATCACTATGCTTACAACGTTTAGCATCAACACTATGGATGTGTGTATTACAATCAAGATCAAGTAAGAATAAACCATTACACACAGGAGCATGAACATAGAAAACATCATTCATATAAATTGAACAACCATTTGTTCCTGATTTAAACGAATAATGGTATTGCAACAAGCAAGACCCGCTCACAATATTCATACTCAATGCGGGTACATAGTAGCATTTATTCAAAACCAATAATAATCCTGACGGTAGACAGAGATGCAGGGTGCCGACGGCCATCACTTCGACTCTCGAACCATTGCCGACGCGCATCGTCACCTCGTCCTTCCTCAGGCACCTCCTACTCTACAGATCCTGCTGAGAGTTACAAATGTGAGCAACAGATCCGGTAACAAATACCCAGGTGTTACTCCTGGCGCTCGTAAGGAATACATCAATAACATGTATATCATTTATACCTCTGTCCGGGGTGGCTATCTTGCCAGCTCGCTTGTCTTCAAGGTACTTGGGGCAGTTGCGTTTCCAGTGCCCATCCCCTTTGCAGTAGAAACACGAAGTGCCGGGCTTAGGGCCAGGCTTGGCAGTCTTTGAGGTGCTAGGAACAAACCTGCCATCCCTCTTAGACTTCTTACCCTTGCCTTTCCCCTTTTGCCCCGGTTTCTTAAAGTTGGTGGTCTTGTTGACCATCAACACCGTGTGCTCCATCTTGATTTCAGCCTCAGCAGTTTTGAGCATGGCGAACACCTCAGCAATGGTCTTAGTCATCCCTTGCATGTTGTAGTTCATCACAAAGCTCTTATAGCTAGGGGGTAGCGAGTGCAACACCCTATCAATCGCGAGCTCCTCCAGGATTTTGCAATCCAGGGCGTTTAAGCGCTTAACATAGACATACATTTTGACCACGTGCTCACTAATATTGTTGTGCTCTTTCATTTTAGCAAAGAAGAAGAGCTCGGAAGCATCATACTTCCGGGATCCATAAGTAAAAGAACATGATATCAACTAAATAAAGTGCAATGTTGAAAGTGTTCCCCATGATAACATGGTTCTGCTAATTCACAACTTACAAAACGCAAGCATATACGCAACATAGATGGGCACAATGGTTCAAGTTTATTAATCGCAAGAAAGTAAAGTGTGCCATCAAGTTCGTGACAGCTTTACTAACTAATTTTCACATAACAAGCAAACATTTTTATTGGAAGAAAATAGAGCATAATAAATATGCAAGGAATAGCAATAATGCTAATAGGTAGATATGGTGGACTCTTTTTGACAACTTTGGTTTTAGGGAGTTGGATGCACGAGTAAAGTACTCAGCACAAGTGAAGGCTAGCAATAGAAAGGGAGCGACAATTGAGAGAGCAGTAACTGTCATAATCATGCTTGCGACAAAACAAAATTAATAGTGGCATAAAAGTGACACAAGAACTATGAGGCAGAATAAATCATCGAGGCTTAGCTGACATTTTGTTTAGTCATATGCATGCGTGAGCATGTGCCAAGTCGATTCAAATAGAACATTTAGAGGAGGACACCACAATGTCATACCAAGTTATGAATAGAACAATGCGAGCAAACATTTATATGACATGTTACGAACTGTAATGGATTGGAACTGATCATAAGAAGGCAAGGACCACAATCATAAGAAGGCAAGGACCAAGTATTCATTAAATAACATTCACCTTACATAAACAGACTAAGCATGCTCAAAATTATGAGTATATGTACAAAAAAGAAAACAAATAGAGTTCATACCAACCTCTTACCACACCTCGAGTTGTCATAAATCATCACTGCCTTTCACTTGTGTGAATTGAATAATAAGATAAAACCAAACTCCAAGGAATCACTGAGGACCGCTGAACCCTGCAACGAACTTTACAAAACCAGAGAAGAACAACAAATATTTTGGGTTTTCGATTTTTAATGGCAAGAACCGAAGGGAAAAGCAAGCAAGGTGAAATATTTTTGGGTTTTTAGAATAATCAAAACAAAGCTAAAAAGCACGAAGTAAACCAAGGCTAAAATACAAAGAAGCAAACAAAGAGAAATAACGAAAATATTTTTGGTCTTTTTGTGTTTTGGAAAGCAGAAATAAAGCAAGAACAAAAACTAAAAAGAAAGCGAAACATGGATATGCAAAGTACTGACTGAACATGATATGTAAATGAGTGTGATGTAGGTATACCTCCCCCAAGCTTAGGCTTTTGGCCTAAGTGGGGTTTCAATCCCAAGTTAGCCAGGAAGGAGCGCCTCCATAATATGGCGAAGAAGTGCCCTCATCCTGGTACGAACTTGAGAACGCCCCGGCGTAGTGCGCAGAGTAGTCGTAAGAGGGCACATCCCCCTAGTGCTACCCGTGGAAACCAAGCAAGCGGAGCTGCTCATCCACCTCATCCTTGGAACGCGACCATGGCATACTGCAAATACTGAACAAAGTAAGTTATGGCAAAGGAATTTCCCTCTCATCTCCGTCAGTAAACAACATCCTGTAAACTAAACTCTCCGTACTAGAGTTAGCAGTAACAAAGTGATGTGTTTTCATAGCAGCAAGATCAAGCCTTTGTGGTGTCAACACAACATCATTAGGATCAACAGAAAGTTCCAAGGAAACAACCATGCGTGTGGAAATAATGCCCCCATAAATGGGTCCTCTAGCAGCTAAGCGATGGGCAATGAGAGAACCAAGATTATACTTTGTTTCATTATTAAGAGCAGAAGTAAGAAAAGCTAATTGACAATTAGAAATATTATTAGTGTTCTCCCTACCAAGAATGCTAGTGGAAAGATAATAAGCAAAATATCTAAGAGCTGGGAGTTGAATGTTCCTTATCTTCCCGCGCTGAGTTGTGCGGTCATCGTCATTTGTCACACTTCAGTAGAGCTCCAGCAAATCAGTGGGTCGGCCTTGGATCTTCTTCACTGTCCTAGTCATGCCTATGCCTATAAAGCCGCAAAATCTTTCCAATGGCATGGTAATAGGCATATTATAAATTTTAAACAAAACAGTTGACCGATAAGGGGTGTTAGTGAAAGTGAAACTTTCAACGAAAGTTTTGGTGAGCATGGCATATTTCTCACTCTCATCCTGCATGTAAGTGGTTAGACCAACCCTCTGAACAAGAAGTAGGAAATCATCAAGGATCCCTGCAGCTTGCAAAAAGGCAAAGCAAGGGAAGGTGGATGGATGAGCCTCTCCCTCATCCCCTTCATTGCCAAAGCACGGTGCAATAAGATCTTCATTATATGATGGCCTAAATTGTGATGGTGATCTTGAAGGTCTTGCCCTCCTGGGTGTGTCTCTCTCAAATACTTCCCCAAAAGTATGATTGTTCATCTTTCCCTTTTCTGAAATTTTAGACAACGATCATACAAGTGATTGCAAAGTGATTACTTAATGAAAGGAACTACTTATATGGATTTGTAAGAGGCCTAAACATGCATCAAAACAATTTCTCTAAGCATTGAACAAGCATGCAAGCTCACATAACCTGTCACCTACAGTAGCAAAATACTCAAGATATAATCCATTAATCACAAATCTACTTGGACAAGCGGAGGAGTCACATACCGGAGAACAAATGCTCCAAATCTCAGCAGAAAAGATGGGCTGAGTAAGGAGATCGAAAATCACGAGCAAGAACACGGGTTTGAGCACCGAACTGGTGTTTTCTCGGGAGAGAGAAAGGAGTGGCAGGTAGGAGAATAAGTGGAGGGCCAGGGGTGGCCCACACCATGGCCAGGCGCACCCCTGGTGTGGCCGCGCCACCAGGTGGTGTGCCTAACAGGTGGGCCCCCTGGGTCACTCCAGGCACTTCGCTGACCCTCTTTTGACGTAAAAATTTAATAAAAAAATTCTGGAATTTTTCGAGACACTTTATTTTTTAGCAATTTTCAGGTATTGATGAATAATTTTCTAGCAGAAAGATAATTTTTGGAATGATGCAATAACAAAACAAAACTAAAACTTCAGAAGTTCTAAGACACTCTAATATGCAAGCAACTAGCAATAGAAAAGTAAACTAAGTGAAAGAAAAAATTAAAATGGATAAACTAAAAGTAAGCAAAGATAATCATGGTGAAAACATTGTTTTGTTCATTAAAATCCCTTTGTTAACAATGTTTATCTGGTCTTGTTACCAATAATTTTATATGAAACAAAACTTTGCATTTCACTAAATGATTATGTTACCTCAACCTTGATAGCAATGGTCCCAATCATAATAGTTTCATATTTTTCTCGTGGTATGGGACAATAAATTTCTCCAACTTGGATGCCCTCAATATTTTCAATTGAATTTAGGACATAGGTCTTATCAATCTTCTTGGGGAAATAGACAGTATGCTCCTTGTCATTTACATTAAAAGTTACCTTTCCTTGATTACAATTAATGATAGTACCTGTAGTATTAAGAAAAGATCTCCCAAGAATAATAGACATATTATCTTCTTCAGGCATTTTAAGCACAACAAAGTCAGTTAATATCAAGAAATTATGAGCCACTTGAATAGGAACATCCTCACATATACCAACAGGAATAGTGGTAGATTTATCATCCATTTATAAAGATATATCAGTTGGTATTAGTTTCTCCAATTGAAGTCTCTTGTAGAGAGAAAAAGGCATAACACTAACTCTTGCTCCCAAATAGAACATGGAATAGTTGGAATCCCTAGGTCTCCAAGTTTCTTTGGAACCTTACCATTAAAGGAATAATTAGCAAGCAAAGTAGAAATTTCATCATTAGGGATCTTCCTTTTATTAGAGACAATATCCTTCATATAGGCAATTTAATAGCATCAGTTAAATTTGTAAAAATAAAGGTTTCATCCACTCACAAAACTTATTATAGTGTTCATCTTCCTTTGACTTGTGTTTATTATCAGGAAAAGGCATTGGTTTTTGAACCCAGAGCTCTCTTTCACTACCATGTTTATTAGCAACAAAATCTTCCTTAGTGTACTTAGCATTCTTAGTGTTCCTTTCAGGTTCTTCTTAAATTTCTTATTTATCAAGGGCATCATTTTTCTCATTACCACTCTCAGTTTCAGCATCAGAGACATATATACTATTAGGATCTTTAGCAGTTTCAGAAGATTCTACAAATGTTTCTTTTTCTTTCTCTTAGAAGAAGTACCACTATTTTCAATTTGTTGGGAATCCTGCTCAATTCTTTTAGGATGCCCCTCAGGATATAGAGGATCCTAGGTGGCAGCGCCACTTCTAGTTCTAATTTCATAAGCATGTTTTTCTTTAGAAGCATTAACTAGCAAATCCTTTTGTACCTTAATAAGCTGATCAATTTGAGTTTGAACCATTTGGAAATGTTTAACAAGCATTTTAAAATCATTAGAGGTTCTTTCCACGATATCCCTTAACTCAATAATAGCTCTAGAGTTTTCCATCAAATGGTTTTGCACTCTTTTATTAAAATTATCTTGCTTAACAACAAGGATATCAAATTCGTCTAAGCATTGTTTAGGAGGTTTAGAATAAGGAATATCACCTTCATCAAAATGTTGTAGAGAGTGTACCTCAATAGTGGATGAGTGGGAGATTGGCTTACATACTTCTTCTACAGTAGTGGATGGTAATATAGGAACCTTTCCATCACGAGATTTACCCATGATGAATGGATGGTAGCGAACAATAGTGATTCCAAGTGAACTTGATAAATAGAGCTATGCTCCCCGGCAACGGTGCCACAAAATAGTCTTGATGACCCACAAGTATAGGGGATCGCAATAGTCTTTGAGGGAAGTAAAACCCAATTTATTGATTCGACACAAGGAAAGCCAAAGAATATTTATAAGGCTTAACAACTGAGTTGTCAATTGAGCTACACCTGGAATAAATCTTGCTCACATTAGTTTTATCAGTAGCAATAGTTTTGTAGTAGCAATAGCAAAGTAATAGCAGTAATAAACTAAAGACAGTAGTAATAGTTTTCGTAAACAATAGGATTAAAGCGCGGTAGGCATAGGGATGGATGGACGGGCTTTGCATGGACAAGACAATTCATGTAAAAATCAATACATAGGGCATTTCCAGATAAATAAGATAAAGCATCCAAGTACTGAATAATCATAGGCATGTGTTCCATATATAGTCATACATGCTCGTAATGAGAACTTGCACAACATCTTTTGTCATGCCAGCCCGTTGCAGTGGGGCCTTGCTGACTCGTGTATTAACGAGCTCGTTGGGGAACCCCAAGAGGAAGGTATGATGAGCACAACAGTAAGTTTTCCCTCAGTTATGAAACCAAGGTTATCAATCCAGTAGGAGCAAGGAAACACCCCAAAGGTGTAGCTAGCTGAACTTTGGCAGGCCGCACTACCAGTGCCAGCAGCAACATGGAGACCTGCACAACACAACCACAGAACTCTGTCCCCAACTTGCGATGAGGTTGTCAATCTCACCGGTTTTGCTGAAAACAAATAATTAAACGTATCGAGTGGAAGAAAGTAATAGTTTTCAGAAAGTAAACACAAAGCAGTAAACAGTTGATTGTAGATTGATGGCAAAAGAAAGGACTGGGGTCCATAGTTCACTAGTGGTGGCTCTCCTTAAGATAGATGACATGTTGGGTGAACAAATTACTGCGGGGCAATTGACAAACATCGACAAAGCATACAAGCATATACTACTCATCTTGACTCCTTTGAGATTCGATTGGGCATTACAACATTATCCATAGACCGCCATCCAACTGCATCTATGACTAATAATCCACCTTCAGGTTATCATCCGAACCCCATCCAGTATTAAGTTGCAACCAACAGATAATTGCATTACAAATTGCGTGTAAAGTAAACAATATGATTGTTCTATGAACAAAGGATTGTTGTTTTCTCCCTAGTAGCAACAGCACATCTAGTACCTTAGAGATTTCTGTCACTTCCCCAGATTACCAGAGGCATGAACCCACTATCGAGCATAAATACTAACTCTTGGAGTTGCTAGCATCTACTTGGCCAAGATAGCTACTAACAACGGAAAGAATGCAAGATCACAAATAACAAAGACATGATAGAATCAATAATTAATCTGTAATTACATCTCAATATCCATCGGATCCCCGCAAGCACAACATGCAGAATTACAAATAGATGATCTTGATCATGAACGGAACATGATAACACAAAGGAGGAGAACCAGCCATCTAGCTACTACATGGACCCGTAGTCCAGAGATGAACTACTCATGCATTACACTGGAGGCTTGCATGGTGATGAGGAAGGCCTCCATGGTGAATTCCCCTCTCCGGCAGGGTGCCGGGGAGAACTTCAGATCCCTCCTGATCTAGGGATGGAGATGACGGCGGCTATAGACTCTTTCGTGGAATTTTGATCTGGTACTTAGGGTTTCCGTATCAGAGGCAACTTATAGGCGGAAGGAGAGGCCGAGGCGGTGCCTGGGGCGGCTAGACCACCCCCTGGCGCGGGCCTGGCCTGGCCGCGTGGCTAGGTGGTGTGGCCGGGCCCCAGCCCCTCTCCGTGTCGTATTCTGGATCCAGGTGTCCCTCGGTGAAAAACTCACTTTGGCTTTTGTCCCGTCCAATTCCGAGAATATTGATTTTCTGAATTTCCTAGAACCAAAAACAGCAGAAAATAGGCAGCTGGCACTGTGGCTCTTGTTAATAGGTTAGTCCAAGAAATCATATGAAAAGTACTCCAAAGTGTGGACAAAACACAAGAAAGTAGATAAAACCAAGCATGGAACATCAAAAATTATGGATACGTTTGCAACGTATCAGGCCTCTAGGGAATCTACTTGCAATTAAGGTGCTCCTTTTAATAGAGCACCGAAGAAAATCATTAACACTCCATGAACACACATGATCCTCATATCACAGCCATCCCCTCCGATTATCCCGATTCTTGTCACTTCAGGGCCTTTGGTTCTGGACAATAATATGTGTGTACAACTTGCAGGTAAGATCATAAACAATACTATCATCATGAATCAATAACATGTTCAAATCTTAAATCATGGCACTCGGGCCCTGGTGACAAGCATTAAGCATAACAAGTTGCAATATAGTCAAAAAGCACTAATAATAGATACTAGGCACCATGCCCTAACAATCTGATGCAATTACATGAACAATCTCATCCAATCCCTACCATCCCCATAGCCTACAGCGGGGATTACTCACTCATGGATGGGGGAATCATGGATGGTTGATGGAGAAGCGATGGTGATGATGATGGCGATGATCTCCTCCAATTCCCCGTCCCAGCAGGGTGCCAAAACGGAGTTTCTGGTTCCGAATCGCGGTATCTGGTGGTGGCGGTGCAGCGGAACTCTATCTGGAAAAACGTCGAACCCCATTTGTTTTAGGTCAGAGGGCTTTTATAGGCGAAAGGATAGGTCGAGGTAGAGTCCGAGGCGGCCACACCACCCCTTGGCGTGGCCTGGCCTAGCCCGCGCGGCTAGGTGGTGTGGGCCCCTCGTGGCTCTTCTTCATCTCGTCTTCTGGCTCCATGAGTCTTCTGGTAAAATAGGATTTTTGCGATATTTTTCGGGATTTTTCCTGAAAGTTGATTTCCTGCACAAAAACGAGACACCAAAGCAATTCTACTGAAAATAGCGTTAGTCCGCATTAGTTGTATCTAAATCACACAAATTAGAGAAGAAACAATAGCAAAAGTGTTTGGGAAAGTTGATAAGTTTTGGACATATCAATAGCATAGTTAGAAGGGGATCGTCGCGTTGATTGATTTAGACATATTATTGGTCGAATTCGGAATTACGGTTTAAAAGTTATGAATTTCTTAAGAAAAGCCATTTATTAGCATTAAAACAATTTGGGAAATTTTAATTGTTCAAAAATAGTTTTAGATGGAATATTCATATTCCTCACATTTTCTGGTTCAAAACATATATTAAACATTATTTTTGGATTTATCAATTTTAAGTTATTATTTAACTATTTAATAAATGGCAAAAGGGTAAATATGCCTAAGTTTTAATATTTGTAGTATTGTAAACATTAAAAAAATACATATTTAGATTCATAAAACACTAAACAACTTTCATATACAAAGTTTTTGAATTTGACTTATATTTTGAGAGCTATGATTATTTGAATCAAGGGGGTCTTTTCTGAAAAAGGCACCAGGGGGTTTTCTGCCAAAATCCTACGTGAACTCTATAGTTGTTCTCTATAGTGAACTCTGTCTAACTGAATAACATGTGGTGTACTGAAAAAACCTGACGAAACTGAACCCGACGAAGTGTTCTGGCCGGAGGAGGATCCGCACTTGGGATGAGCTGAAGCGAGGCGGGGGTGCCATGACATGGTGAACCAAACACGGGCGACGCGAGGTGCTGGGAAATTGTGAGACCCTAGCGCATGGCTTAATAGGATTGATAGGATACTCATACCAACAAGTTGCAACTTCTTTTCCAGAAGCTCATCCAAAAAGAACCTCCAGGTTAAGCATGCTTGACCTGGAGAAATTTCAGGATGGGTGATACCATATGTGATACCCTGGTGCATGGCTTAGTAGGATTAATAGGATACTCATACCAACAAGTTGCAACTTATTTTCTAGAATTTCATCCAAAAATAACCTCCAGGTTAAGCGTGCTTGTCCTAGAGAAATTTCAAGACGGGTGACCGACCGAGAAGTGGGTACCGGGTGCGCACGAGTGAGGACAAAGTGCACATAAAAGACTAGTGTTGGTCTGTGGGGCTAGTCTAGATATCCTATTAAGCTGCCAGGAGTCACAACCCAAGCACAAAGAGTTAGGGGTGTTACAAGTGGTATCCGAGCCGATCGTCACGGTTACTCGGGCGTGTGTGGGTTAGTGGCAGGAATGTGGAGCATGGCACGTGTGGCCCAGAGTGGACATGACATGGCACATGTGGAGGAACTGGAAGCATAGACGTGTGCCAAGATGGGACATTCCAGGCTTGTGGTTGATCGACGAGTGCGTCGATCGTCTAAGGTCGGGTATATGTGAGACCTTGGCGCATGGCTTAATATAATAGGATTGATAGGATACTCATACCAACAAGTTGCAACTTCTTTTTCGGAAGCTCATCCAAAAAGAACCTCCACGTTAAGCGTGCTTGGCCTGGAGAAATTTCAGGATGGGTGACCGACCGGGAAGTAGCTACTAGGTGTGGACGAGTGAGGACAAAGTGCGCAGAAAAGAATAGTGTTGGTTTGTGAGGCCAGTCTAGATATCCTATTAAGCTGTCAAGAGTGACAACCGAGGCACAGAGAGTCCAGGGTGTTACACCGTGGAGCGTCTGCAATGACAACTGGGTCAACATGCATAGAGCAGCAAGGAGTAAGAGAGAGAGACAAGCACGAGATCTAGGAGGGACCTTAGCTCACCATGTTGTTGTGGAACGCAACAGAGAAGCCAGGGACGACACGATGACACAGTAATTCGTCGGAGGAAGGTCGACGGCCTACGAAGGGGAAGCTGACCATGGCATCTATTAAGGGTGCTACTGGACAAACAAATGGGTTGGTGGGGACGATGGGGATGAGGCAAAGCTTTTGGTGCCCCTAGCTTGACGCGGGGTGGCTAACAACGGGAGCATGCGGCGGTTGCTTTGAGGTGGCACGACAACACTCGCAGAGGGAGGAGAGGGGAAACCCTAGGGTGCGAACGCAAGGGGGATTTAAGGAGGACACTACACAACGGACGGGAGTGGTGTTGACATGCCAGATGACAGCGGGGATGGCCACCTGCCCCTCGATGTTTGCATCCAGAGAGAGGAACGCTAACGAGACATCAGAGAAGAAGAACAGGGAGATGGCGAGTGTCTCCGTCTCCACCGAAAGGGTACGTGGGCCACTAGAGAGAGATGGAGGGAAGGTGGGCCGGGAAGGAGTGGGCTAAGGCAGGAGGAACGAAGGGAACCCGGGTGGGATGCTTGTGTCCCCGGGGAAGATGGTTGGGCTGCTAGCTGCTAAGGGCAGAGAGGCTCCAGTTGGGATGACTTATTGGGCTAGAGGGTTGGACTGCTAGAGGTTTTTGCTCTCTCTCTCTCTCCTCTGTTTTTTCCTGGCTGTGTTTTATTTATTTATTTGTTTGAGTTTAGTTCAATTTCAAACAACCTTTTCTTTTGAATTCCTTTCAGGGAATTTGAATAGAGGGTTTTTATGTCGCAAAAGAGAAGCACGAGGGAACAAGATTAAAGGATGGGGATGCCCACATACACATGTCCATTTGGGCATATTACAAGAGTAGGATTAGGGTTTAAGAAAATGAATAAAATCCTTTCCAAAAATATGGAACCCTAGCAAGTGGGTGCCCTCTTGTGGAAAACAAAAATTGATATACAAAAAAGAGGTAGAGAGTAATGTGATAGCAAGCATCAACAAACAATACAAGAGTGCAAAGTTTAATATGATACTCAAATGCAATGTGACATGATGACATGAGCATGATATCATGATGATGCAGAAAAATGAAAACAACAAGCGATTTTCTAGTAGTGGTTTTCCTGGGGTGCTACACCTGGCGTATGCCTTCATCATGTATAGCTTCACTGCACAGAGGGGTGTGTTCCTATTTCGCATCCTTACATCATGAGTACATTTGTAGACCCCTTCTTGAACTTCTTATAGTCGGTTGAACAGGCAACCTTAAGCCAATACAAAATAAAGTCAAAGTGGAATATGGAAAGCAAGTCGGAGAGTGGTCTTCATTTTTTCGGGGTGCTCTAGATCACATTTAAGATCTAGGAAAGATGATATGGAGTTTATGGGCTTCCCTTGTATCTATTGAAGCTACGTCTGAATAAACCTAGAGTCACTCAGTACATATGAACCCTTGAATAAATAAGAATTGAGAAGTACTCTGGTATCCGCCCAACCACCTCAACCTGGAATCCACTTTCCACTTGTCCTCCATATGCTCAGGTTTACTGTTTGACCGGTATCTAATGCTATGTCTTACTTTTAATTTTCAAGTTATTTCATAAAAAACAAACTCTCTATGGATCCCCACCAGACCACAAAAACATTAGTCGTTCAGGATTGAATGCACTTTGCTCCTCCGATATAAGAATGGGGAGGATCATACAGACGATTTTGCAATCACCTTTGACACAAATTTATATAAGACATTACATAAACTGGTGGGTTGGAATTGCGTTGGTTTTCTAGCGCATTATCTTTTGGAATCACTGGCCAAACTATGTCACTGAAGTCCATTGGGTTGTCCCCTCCTACCAGAAACTCCCAAACTGCAACACACACCTAACTCTTGATGGTAGGCCAACGACACTGATAGAACATGGTCGGTATCCCATAGGGCTCTGGTGCTTTTTTCACCCATTTGAAATAGGGACCTTTCAATCTCCTGATCTAAGAGAGTTGTTATCAACTTTTCGTTCATCTCAGGCATAAAAAATTCCACAATTGAATTAAGAATCCTCTCCATATTGGAAGACCCTTTTGATGAATAGAGTGTATGGTAAAAGGCTCATGACATTTCCTGCATCCCCTTGTTTGTATCATATCTGCTACCATCCTAACATCTTAGGAAGCAAACGATATTCTTGCTTGTCAGTGTGACATCTGATTCTGTTTTTTATGTTAACATGACAACATTGTTGAAAGAACATGTGTGCCTCATGTGTGGTTCTGGTAATGAATAGTAATCAATATGGACTCATGTATGCATTTTTTGAAGATTTTGTCCATAGGAAATGCTTGTAGGCTATATGATGGTTTCAAGCTAAAAGTAAGAAGAAGAAAATGATAAGTGATGACCAAGATAATATTCATAAGGAGATCGTAAGAATTGTTATGTGAGAGTTGATCATATTGCAAGAATGTCTTGAATAATAAGATTGAGTGGGCGATGGTTAACTTCAACACATCATAATGCAGGAGATAAGATTCAAGGTTGATTAAGACGAAGTGCAAGTTCAAGATGGAAATCTCAAGGAGACTATGTTCTTGAAGCTTGCCATCCATATGGGGATAATGGACATATGAAGATGTGCCTAATAAAGTCTCTCCCATAGTGGTTTATGTGGGACAAATATGTGAGTCTTCTCAACCATGCACGGTTAATAAATACGTTCCATCTTGAGGAGGAAAATATTGTCATCATCTAGATGAAGTGGAATACACAAGACAAAAGTATGTTCTTGATAGGTTTTCTATTTTGCTAGTCTCATATTGTTAGCTAGAAGATCAGGTTATGGGGTTGATAGTCATACTATCAAGAGGGACTCTCTAAGTGAGTAGGTTAATCACATCGTTCGTAAAGAGCTCAAACATTTACATCATTGGCATCATCTTTCTTAGTAGTTATTTGTATCTTATCCATCCGAGGATTTAGAGTTTTTGGTTATTTTCATAACAGGCTCAAGTTCATCAAAAAAGGATTTCGTATCAAACACAAATATGTGAGAGGGAGAGAGAGATAATCGTACATGTATTCTATGTACTGTCTACCGATAGGCACGTCTCCCTTTGTTAGTCTTCTACTGACAGCTAACCCATGTTATGAGCTGCCTACATTCCAAAAATCACCCACGAGATTTATCTACTATGCACATCATACAAACAACATGCGGACACACATCCTTATCTAATGGTTGCTACAATAGACAACTGGAAGTGGTTAGAATCAATGTATTCGCTTGCAACATAGCCAAAATCGAAATCTACAACTGAAAGTCTCAATCACGTGCAATTAAACACAAATAACTATGACAAGATCATGTGTTTAACAACCCATCCTACCAATGAGTTATGTAAGAGGACCAAGTGGATTTGACTATCAACACGAGTAGTCCAATCACAATCCTACCACACCTCCCTTGGCATACTTTTATGTTGATGTCACCTAACAAAAGGCCCAATGATTCCTATATAATTCCTCATTTCTCTTCATTCTTCATTCTTCCCTCTTTACACCTTTTCTCCGTGGCTACCCAACCCTTTACCATCTTTCGCGTCGCTAGCTTCCCTAGCGCCATAAGTCCATCACGTAAATGTTCACATTAAAGTTTTCACAAACAATAAGCCCATTAGTAGTGTTAATTTGTCATTTCTGGGTCGTCTTTAGTGAATAACTTGGAGGTAGAGAGAGAAAATCACCAATACAAAAGATATGAAAACCAAAATAGAATTCTTTTACATGATTTTGATTTTCAAAGGGGTCTGCACTAGATCTTGCCACTAACCAAATGTGAAGTCATTATTAGAGGATGGAAGGAATCATGAAAAAAGCCAAACGCAACTATGCAAATCCCCATCTAAGAGCATCTCTAACGGTGACTGTAAAAACGTGAACTGTAAACACACGATACAGGCGACTGCACTTGCAATTTACAGGTTCAGAATCGGTCGCGGAGAACAGTGCATGTAAAACGAAACCGATAATTTAAAATTCGATGACGAACACAGTTCAGATCATTACATATTCATCAAAATTAGGAATAAAAGCAGCGATTATACATCTGTGTTACATAGGGGAGGAGCGCGGTTGAGTTCTATACAATTGCAGCTCCGGCGTGGCGGCGGGAGCTCCAAGACATGGCGGCGGGAGCTTCACTCCTCAGAGAGGTCGGCCATCTCGAGCTTGATGACGGTGGTGCATGCCGCCTCCCTATCCGTGGCGACACGCACGTTGACGAGCTCCACCGCCCGGCGCCACTCCGCCTACTCGCAAACAATCTCCGCCTCGCGCGAGAGCTCAGGCTCATGGGCTAACATCTCGAACGCGAGACGCTCCTCGTCGGAGTCTTTGGCATAGTCGGCGAGGAAGACGACGGACGCATGCGGGGGGACGGTGAGCTCCAGTTGTTGGAGTTAGAGCCATAGGAGGGGAGGGACAGAGGAGCGACACAGGAGCTCCCCTCTCCAAAAGGAGGCTCATCGGCGTGCGTGTACCTGCGAATTGTCGGCATGTGCTCCAGGGACTCATATGTTGCTAACGTATCCATAATTTTTTATGTTCCATGCTTGGTTTTATCTACTTTCTTATGTTTAGTCCACACCTTGGAGTACTTTTTATACACTCTCTTGGACTAACCTATTAACAAGATACCATAGTGCCAGCTGCCTGTTTTCTGTTGTTTTTGGTTCTAGGAAAGTCAAAAAATGAATATTCTCGGAATTGGACGGGACAAAAGCCAAAGTCAGTTTTTCATCGAGAGAGACACGAAGCTAGAATATGAGACGGAGAGGGCCAGGGGCCAGCCACACCACCTGGCCGCACGACCAGGCCTGGCCCGTGCCAGGGGCTGGTCTGGCTGCCTAGGGCACCCCCTCGGCCTCCCCTTTCGCCTATATATCGCCTCCAATACAGAAACCCCATGTATCCGATCAAAATTCCATGAAAGAGTCTGTAGCCGCCGTCATCTTCATCCCTAGATCGGGAGGGATCTGAAGCTCTTCCTGGCACCCTTTCGGAGGGGAGAGTTCACCCTGGAGGCCTTCTTCATCACCATGCAAGCCTCCGGTGTGATGCGTGAGTAGTTCATCCTTGGACTACGGGTCCATGTAGTAGCTAGATGGCTGGTTCTTCTCCTTTGTGCTATCATGTTTAGATCTTGTGAACTCCGTTCATGATCAAGATCATCTATTTGTAATCCTACATGTTGTGTTTGCGGGGATCCGATGGATACTGAGATGCTATTTCAGATTGATTATTGATTTCATCATGTCTTTGTTATTTGTGATCTTGCATGCTTTTCGTTGTTAGTAGCTATCTTGGCCAAGTAGCTGCTAGCAACTCCAAGAGTTAGTATTTATGCTCGATAGTGGGTTCATGCCTCTAGTAATCTGGGGAAGTGACAGAAATCTCTAAGGTACTAGATTTGATGTTGCTACTAGGGAGAAAACAACAATCCTTTGTTCATAAAACAACCGTATTGTTTACTTTACACGCAATGCATAATGCAATTATCTGTTCCTTGCAACTTAATACTGGAGGGGGTTCAGATGATAACCTGAAGGTGGATTTTTAGTCATAGATGCTGTGGGATTACGGTCTATGTATAATGTTGTAATGCCCAATCAAATATCAAAGGAGTCAAGATGATTAGTATATGCATGCATGTTTTCTCGATGTTTGTCAATTGCCCCGCTGTAATTTGTTTACCCAACATGTCATCTATCTTAAGGAGAGCCACCACTAGTGAACTATGGACCCCAGTCCTTTCTTTTACCATCAATCTACAACTGTTTACTGCTTTCTGTTTACAATCTGCAAACTATTACTTTCTTCCACACAATACGTTTAATCCTTTGTTTTCAGCAAAACCGGTGAGATTGACAACCTCACTGTAAGTTGGGGGCAGAGTTCTGTGGTTGTGTTGTGTAGGTTTCCACGTTGCTGCTAGCACCGGTAGTGCCGCCTGCCAAAGGCCAGCTAGAAACACCTTGGAGGTGTTTCCTTGCTCCTACTGGTTCGATATCCTTGGTTTCATAACTGAAAGGAAACTTACTGTTGTGCTCATCATACCTTCCTCTTGGGGTTCCCCAACGAGCTCGTTATTACACGAGTCAGCAGGGATGGTTGCCGATAGCGCTGCATCGACACGGCGTAGCGGGCAAGCCACACCGATGGACGCATCCCGCGGTAGTTCTACTTCTTTGCCGTCCTCTTCTTCGCGCCATCTGAGCGGATTATCTTCCGCCGCTTGTCCTCGGGACGTCCGTCGTCACCCCCGCCTTCGCTGCGCCCTCCACTAGTGGAAACAGGGCCATTTGTCCCGGTTCGTAAGGGGCTTTAGTCCAGTTGCGCAACCAAGATGGGGCAATCGGGACTAAAGCCCCCCCCTTTAGTCCTGGTTGTGCTATGAACCGGGACGAAAGGGTGTCCATGTGGACGTTGTCTGAAGCGAGGGGGCACCATTCATCCCGTTTCATATTACGAACCAGGATCGATGTTTCTCTGCCACAGCTGCATTTTGGGCACTTTTTGTGCTGTGGTAGAGAATTCATTTTGTATTTGTCCATTTATTGTATTTCCTATTTATTTTGTGTTTTTCACTCAACAATGAAGGAACTATTATATTACACAACATCGTCATGAATATAGAAATCAAAGTGTCTAACATATTACATACCGTACAAGAGTTTATTCATATATACAATATAATCTCTTTTTTACGGTCCCTATTCCACTACCAACATGTCCCGATAGTATTCTCCTTTTGGTTGTAGGACCTCTACATCTAATAATCCTGCCAAATCCTCTTGAATTGCTCATACGCGATCCTTTGGTAGAAGACCGTCCCGCCGCCGTTCGATCTAATTTAAAGGAGTCAACATATATGAATGCAATTGATGGTAATAAAATAAAATTGTAAATATTGTTTACGTACCTAAAGTTTCTCTAAAGTTTTTCCCTTCTCACAGGTCATTTGACGAATGAACTCGTAAACATAGTATCCACATAAATTATTCCTAGGTCCCTGTGTTAGGCACTTTACGAGAACAAAGTTCAATCAAAAAAATAATCAAGCGTGATAATGGTATCGAAACTAGAATAAAGAGATGCACGGATCTAGATAGCAGTACTTACATCTAGTGGTTCAAATATAAGCTCATCTTTCTAGGCACCCTTAGCCTTGTTGGTGAACCATTTCCAAGCTCTGCTCGGCAAAAAAAATGAATAAAATAACTTATTAATTACTTGATATCAGGAAATGAACGAAAGTTGTTGATATAGTGCCATAATGATTGAAATTATCTCTGGAGCATTGTCTGCATGTCCGCCCATGTCTCAAGGGGTTTATGTTTCGAGTCCATGACTTGTGCTACTCCTTTGTCAAGTTGAATGATTTGCAGAATAAAGTGGAAGCTGCGCACGCATAACTCATCAATTATACACTTAACATCAAGTAAGCGAAATAGAATGTGTACAAGACAATAACACTCACTCGTAGTTGTAAGGAAATGGTATTTCCCTTTTGGTTTCTTGAAACCTTAACGCCTTTACAATTCTATCCTTTGCATCCTTGGGTTTATTTTGGAGATTATGTTGATGAACAAAATATGGGTCAATGAATCCAATGTTATAGATGCGTCCATTTTTACATTCAAGAATCTTCATTCTACATAATATAGTGAGTATGATTATACATGCAATAAAAGAGGTGAGCTAGCTAGAGACTTAATTACAGAAATAATACTTACACACAATAGGCACTCATGATCGCTTTGTCGAGGGTGTCTTGATTGAATAACTGAAATAGTTTCTCAAATTCAATCATTATCTCGGTATCTCCATACCCATAATGCTCATTTTTAACTCCTAGCACTATCCAGTTTTTCCCTTCCTTCGAGGCTTGCATGTACCACTTATGCAATCTTCACATTTTTTGGGTAGACGCTTGACCTCCTCAGGTTTGATGAGAGGGTTCCCGTGCCGGTATTGGTATGCTACATCAGCCACAGGGCAGAACTCTAACTGGGATACATATTGAGCAATAGTCATACCATGAGCAGCGGTTGTATCTCCATACATTGTAACATACTCTAGATCATACTGATCGGCCGCACATTTGCTCTACCCCACATTGGTATCAGAAATTACCTTGAGCGGGGGCACGATTATTTTTTGTTCTCCGAGCTGGGGAACTGATTTCGCGCTTGCACTACTACTGTTCGACCACACCTTTGCCGCATGTGACTTGAGTATAGAGCACTCGTAATCTGATGATAGCCTTGGCTCGGGTTAATGAAGGGTCTTCAGCATTTTTTGCACTCAGGCTTTTTCTTCTTCGGTGCTAGGGAACTCCGGCTCTTTCGGCCGCTTCAGGTTACCAAACCACTCTTTCGTTTGGGCCTTTGAGATCACCTCATTCTCCTCTGGAGTATATTCATAAGGTCTCTTGGGAGGAACCTTTGGTACTTTTGGGAGGGGCTCCAGTCGATGTCTCGGTGATCGGTTACCACTCCCCAGAGTAGCGGTGGTACTCTTCCGCTTTTGGCCCTGAGCCAGAGTGGGTTGAGACGATTGCTGCGGCAGCGAAGATGGCTGCGCTTGAGACGTCTGACGCAGTAGCACCGACGACTGCGTTGGAGATGGGTGAGGCGGCGGAGACGACTATTGCGTTGGAGACGGGTGAGGCAGTGTAGAAGATGGAGTGCTCTGAGGAGTCGATGGCCTTGGCGTCCGATTTGTAAGCACGATGTTTTCCTTTTGCCATAGAATGGTGACATTTTTGGCTTCTCCTAGTTCAGTCACATCCCCTTCACCTGCAGGGTAGTCAAGCTTTAGCTTCACAAATTCAGTCATAACTTCATCCACCCTGACAACAATGTATCCTAGTGGAACCGGACATCAATGGTAATTTGGTTTAGGTCCATATGGTAAGGCATAGCCGACCATCACCTTCATGCTTATGTTCACTACTTTCACAATGTGTCATCTCCGTGATATCATCCACTGGGTAGCGAAGAGGAGATATCACCGGTGCATCATCAGCATCATCACCCGGGAGCTCCGTGGAAGCCACGCTGCTTTTCCGATTAGTAGATGGGCCGGTAGCATCGAATGCATCTTCTACCATGTCCCGCTTAGATGGGCCGGTAGTACCTTGTTGGCTAAGTCCGTCAATTTGATCCTGCTATCACTTTAATTATTCTTCTATGTTATGCATTCGGTCTGCTTGATTCCTTGCTTCAGTTTTGTCCTTTCCCTTTCTCCACTTACGGCTTCTATCGGGATATTTCTTCCTGCTGTCAGGAAACCCAAATTTCCATGGTCTGGAGCCTTCTGTGCCTCGTGTTCGTCCATCGTGTTCCTTGTTCCCAAGGGCGAGTGTGAGCTCGTCATTCTCTCTACCGGGGAGGAACCTCCCCTCTTCAACAACCTTTACTGCACTTCTAATGGCTTCGATGGGTACGGGAGTTTCATCATGTCTTTTGTTATATATGCACTTCCCTTCTGAGTCCAACATGCCCCCATGCCCCTAAAACCAATTATTTACCCGTTCGATCCAATTGTTTGTCTCTGGAGTGATCCCTTTAGCACAAAGGTCGTCCTCAAGTTTCTTCCACTTAGGCATGCCAGCCCTGTAGCCACCTTGCCCCATAGTATGGTGATACTCCTTTTTAGCAGCATTTTTCTTATTCGTCTCCGACCTTTTCAGAGCTGGCTCCGATTGCTTGTACTTCACAAATTCATCCTAGTAGTATTTTATCTTATCATACCCTTTATTGAAGTCCGAAGTCTTCTCTTTCATGATAAAGTCAAGGTGCAATCTTTTCTTTCAGTTGGTGAATGCATGGGACATCTTCTTAAGAGCCCACCCCTTGACTTTTTTGCTTTACGATATCATTTGGATCCTCCTCATTTGGATCCACCTCTAGTGTCGGTAGGGTGAAATTAACCATGAGCTTATTCCAAAGAAAATGTTTGGCTTTGTCGCTGACATATTTAACTCCTCCCTCCTTTGGCTTATTCCATTCTTGAACGGTGATTGGGATGTGGCCCTAACAAGAATTCTGCATTACGCTAGAAATTTTTGCTTAACATTAACGGGAGCCATCGGTTCGCCGTCTTTAGCGACTTCTTCGATCCTATACCGTTCATGGTCTTCCAACTTTCTGGCTGGGCCTCGTTTGCTCTTTGCAGAAGATTTACTCGATCCAGAGGGATAAATAAAGAAGAAAGAGTGTTAATATATGTATATATAAAACATCTGCTTAATTAATTAATATATATATGCACCTCGCCAGAGTTTGTAATAATTAATGTTTCACTGAAGTCGTCAGCTTCTGCCTCACCGGAGCGGTCGGCTTCTCCCTCACCAAAGTCGTTGGCTTCTCCCTCACGGAAGCTGTCTGTTCGGTCGAGAAGAGGATCTCCCTCACTGGAGTTGTTCAAATATATTGAGGTGACATCGATATCTTTCCCGCGGATCATACCCTAGAGCATATTTTCCTTTTCTTCGTCTATGTTGTGTGGTTCCATATTTTCTGCAAAAGGGAGAAGCGGATTAATCGAAGCGGCAAAGCGAGGAGGTTAGGTAGGCAAGATTTGAGAGGCTAGGGTGTCATGGTTTGATGATGAGATCACCTTAAATGTAACCTAATACATGCTTGAGAATTTAAACGGGGTCTGAGGGATATAAACCCTAATTCGGAAAAATCTCAGATGCATAAGAGAGGGTTCACTTGGTTCTTCTAACAAACTTGTTAATTGAAGTTGCTTAACAATGCATGAGTATAGCTGTAAAAGATAGATCTCATTTTTCTGAACATTTTGATATATATTCATATTTTTCTGACTTATAGATAATTAGTTATTGATTTTACAATATTTAAACAATTTCTGGAATTATTAAACTATTTACTGCACCAGGCTGACGTCATCACGAGGTTGGGGACATTTCTCGCTGGGGTTGTGTCTAGCCCTAGAGGATGACGACTAGGGCTACGGCCACTTCAACGCCACCTCGGCGCTAGCTCGACTCGCCGATGAGCACGGTCAGGCGATGGCTGGCGACGTCGCTAGAGGGCTCGGGAGGGGGCGTGTGCGGGCTTGTTCGAAAGAGGGCATCGAGGCGAACGTAACTACGCTGGCACTGCCCAGATTTGGTCACCAGAACAGGGCGCACGACAATAGCCTGCGACGGCGGATGGCGGCACACGACGCGAGAGCAGGCCAGAGCGAGAGGGAAGGAAAGAAGGGGGTCCAAGAATCTCACCCTCGACACATGTATAGCTAATAATCCCTAACTAATCTAACTAATAATCCCTAGCTAATTGATCTACACTTTCTAACTAAAAAACAGAAAATATGTGTGAAAAAACAGAAAAAGGGCCGGCTCACCTTGCGCGCGCACGTGGGCGGTCGGGCTCGGATGCGCACGGCCAGATCCGGTGGCGGCGGCGACTCAGGACAAGAAGAGGGGGGCGGCTGCGGGGCGCCATAGTGGGGTCAGGTGGCCGCGGTAGGCTCTAGTGCAGGTGGCAGGGGCGACCTCGGGAAAAGGGCGCACGGCGCGTCATGCGTGGAGGCCGACGGCGGGGCGGCGGTTGGGCAGCCTGGCGGTGCGCGTCGGATATTGAGGTCCTCGCTGCGGTGGCGGCTGCTCTGTTCGCCTGAAAGAAGAAAAGGTTGAAGGAGAAGGGGCATCGTGTGGTTAAGTAGGGGGCGTCATTCACCCCGGTTGGTGGCCCCAACCGGAACGGAAGTGTCTTTAGTCCTGATTGGTGGTTCCAACCGGGACGAATGTATGTCCTATTTTGGGCTGGCCCGAAATGGCGTGTCCAGAGGACCTTCAGTCCCGGTTTGAACCACCAACCGGGACTAGAGGTCCCTTTTTAAATGTTTTTCAAACTTTTCAAATGTCATATTTCTTATTTAGCTTGTAATTAACTTTGCTGCCTTCTATAAAAATATGGTGCGCGATTGCGCACTATCAAAAAAAAAATCTTATTTAGGTGTTTAAATTTGTAAATTTTTTCAAATGGTAAATCATTTTGAATTTGAAAAAACTTTCAACCTAAAAAGTGTTTGAATTTGAATAAATAATCCAAAACCATTTTATGTTTTCTAAAATAATTATTCAAACTATTAACCATTTTGCCATTTTCAATTAAAAATGCATTAACTAATATTTTTTGCACACTTTGGAATCTGAAAAAACTTTTAATATGAAAAGTGTTTGAATTTAAATAACTAATCTAAAACCATTTTCTGTTTTCTAAAAGAATTATTCAAACTATTCAAACTAGACCCACTTCCTACTGATTCGGCAGACATTTGTATTTTCTACCCGAGAAGGACGGAATGGACTGAGATCTCATGGTTGGGAGATTCTCCATTAAGGTGGTCTAGTATTTTTGAAAATTTGGGCGGTAGCATTTTGAAGTAGCATCTTGGTGGTGGCTTCACAAAACGCCCCATTTTTGGTGCTCGGAAAATAGAAAATGGCTTTTCCGTGCGATGAAAAGGAAAACTTCCTCCTGCAACATTGTTCGCTATCCCAAGATACACGTGCATGCACAATATGGGAACAGTATCACAAACTATGCCACGATTCTGCACATAACATTGGTCATTTGGACCGAAAGCAATGAAACCTCAAACATGATAGGTCATTTTGTGAAGGATTTTTTGAGACATAATCAATATACAAAGTTTGGTATTTTTTCTTGCAACTATATCATATAATATGACACCACGTGAAGGATTTACATTGTTCGAACCGTTTTTGAATTTCTTATGCCTGTTTGAAAATTTCCCCATTTCAAACTATGGTCAAAATGGCGGGTATGAAGATAGGGGATGAGCCTCGTTAAAATTTTCCTTGGATCTCTGAAGATTGAGTCCAAAAATGATTGTTTTAAAAAAATCACAGGCATTAGATCATGTACCTGTAGTTCAAACCGGACCCACTTCCTCCCGATTCAGCAGACATTTGTCTTTTTTCACCCAGGAAGGACAGAAAGATTTGAGATGTCCCAATTGGGAGATCATCCATGTAAGGTGGTATAGTATTTTTGAAAAATTGGAGTGGTAGCATTTTGAAACAGCATTTTGGTGGTTTCTTCACAAAACCCACCGTTTTTGGCGCTCGAAAAATGGAAAATGGCTTTTCCGTGCGATGAAAAGGAAAACTTCCTCCTACAACATTATTCGTCATACCAAGATGCACATGCATGCATAAATGTGCACAATATCACAAACTATGTTGCTATTCTGCACATAACATTGGTCATTTGGACCGAAAGCCATAAAACCTTGAACATGATAGGTCATTTTGTGAAGTTTTTTTTGAGACACAATCAATATACCAAGTTTGGTATTTTTCCCTGCAACTATATCACATATATGACACTACACAAAGGATTTACATTGTTCGGACCGTTTTTAAATTTTTTTATGCCCATTTCAAACTATGGTCAAAATGGCGGGCATGAAGATAGGGGATGAGCCTCGTTGAAAAATTCCTTGGATCTCTAAAGAAACATCATATTGTGAGTCTAAAATGATTTTTTCAAAATATCACGAGCATTAGATCATGTACTTGTAGTTCAAATCGGACCCACTTCCTACCGATTCGACAGATATTTGTCTTTTTCACCCGGGAAGGACAGAAAGGTTTGAGATCTCTCAGTTAGGAGATCGTCCATTTTAGGTGGTCTAGTATTTTTGAAAATGGGGTGGTAGCATTTTGACACATCATTTTGGTGGTTGCTTCACAAAACTCCCTATTTTTTGTGCTCGGAAAATGGAAAATGGCTTTTCCATGCAACGAAAAGGAAAACTTTCTCCTGCAACATTGTTCGCCATCCCAAGATGCACATACATGCACTATATGAGAACAGTATCACAAACTATGCCGCAATTATAAATATAACATTGGTCATTTGGACCGAAAGCCATGAAACCTCGAACATGATAGGTCATTTTGTGAAGGTTAGTGGCTCTAACCGGGACTAAAAGCCCCGGTTATGGCCTGAATCATGGCATAGTTTGTGAAGCAACAACCAAATTAAAGTTTCACATTTATTAAAAATACAAAACCCTTCGCGTAGTGTCATACTATGTGTTATAGTTGCAAGGAAAAATATTAAACTTGGAAAATTGCAAACATCACAAAATATCCTTCACAAATGAGCTATCAAGTTCAAGGTTTCATGGCATTTAGGTTCACAATATGAGGCCGGACAAATTTGAACTAGAGGTACACAATATGACGCCATGAACCCTTCTCGTCGTATGTCCCTTCCTTATGATCGCTTCGGGCGTAACCATGGAGCTTCTTCGTTATTTAACAGGATGCTTGGGTCAGTTTTCACTATGAATGGTAGAATTTCATCAAACTATAACAATCTTCTGACATATCTGTCCCATCCTCGACTTCCATGATGTTTCTTTTCCCTGAAAGAACTATGTGACTCTTTGGCTCATCGTATGATGTATTATTTTTCCTTTTTTGGTCTGGAGGACATGTCCTTCACATAGAAAACCTGAGCCACATCATTGGCTAGGACAAATGGTTCGTCTCTGTAAACAAGATTGTTGAGATCCACTGTTGTCATTTCGTACAACTGGTCTACCTTTACCCCTTCTCCATTTAGGTTGACCCATTTACACTAAAACAAAGGGACCTTAAAGAAACTCCATAGTCAAGTTCCCATATCTCTTCTATGTAACCATAGTATGTGTCCTTTTGTCCATTCTCGTATGTTACATCAAAGCAGACACCACTGTTTTGGTTGGTGCTCTTCTTATCTTGGACGATCGTGTAAAATGTATTCCCATTTATCTCGTACCCTTGGAAACTCAATATAGTGGAAGATGGTGACCCGGCCAACAAGTAGAGCTGATCTCCAACGGTGGTGTCATTCATGAGATGTGTTCTTAACCAACTGCCAAAAGTCTTCATGTGTTCATCTCTAATCCAAGAGTCAGGCTTTCCCGGGGTGTTGGAGCGTACAATATTCTTGTGTTCCTCGATATACGGAGATGCCAAGGTGGAATTCTGTAGAACTCTGTAGTATCCTTGAGTGAAAGATTGCCCGTCCCTACATACCTTTGCTTTATTTCCAAGCATGCCTTTTCCACTATGTCTCCCCTCATGCCCCGATTCAGGAACACCAATCGGCTTAAGGTCAGGAATAAAGTCAAAACAGAAATCAGTGACCTCCTTTGTTCCATAGCCCTTGGATATGCTTCCTTCTTTCCTAGCACGATTATGGACATATTTATTTAAGACTCCCGTGAACCTCTCAAAGGGGAACATATTGTGTAGAAATACAGGACTGATAATGGAAATCTCTTCGACTAGGTGGACCAGGAGATGCGTCATAATTTTGAAGAAGGATGATGGGAACACCAACTCAAAACTAACAAGACATTGGACCACATCCTTCTATAACCTTGTTAGAATATCTGGATTGATTACCTTCTGAGATATTGTATTGAGGAATGCACATAACTTCACAATGGGTACTCGAACATTTTCCAGTAGAAGCATCCTCAATGTAACTAGAAGCAACTGCGTCATAAACACGTGACAAACATGATACTTAAGGTTTTGGAATTTTTCTCTGCCATATTTATTATCTCCTTTATATTAGACGAGAATCCAGACGACACCTTGATATTGTAAAGGACTTCAAAAAAGATTTCCTTCTCTGCTTTGGTAAGAGCGTAGCCGACAAGACTTAAGTGATGCCCTTTATCCGTCTTGTTCTGTGGATGCAGGTTCTCTGGGTCTTTCATATGTTGCTGGTCCTCCTGTGCTTCTGGTGTATCTTTTTGTCTTCACATACACGTCCAGGAAGCCTAGCAGGTTCACACAAAGATTCGTTGTCACATGCATCACGTCAATTGAAGAGTGGACATGTAGGACTTTCCAATAGGGTAGCTCCAAAAATATAGATTTCTTATTCCACATGGGCGCGTGTCTGGTAGCGACGTCGTTCGGAATAGATTGACCGCCAGGACCCTTTCCAAAGATTACTTCTATGTCCTTGACCATACGAAATACATCATCACTAGTAGGAAGGTCAGGCTTCTTCCGGTGATCTGCCTCACCTTTGAAATGCTTGCCTTTCTTTCTTAAGGGATGATTGGTTGGAAGAAATTGACGATTCCCCAAGTACACAATCTTCTTACATTTATGCAAATATGTAGCTTCAGTCTCATCTAAATAGTGTGTGCATGCCTTGTATCCCTTGTTTGTTTGTCCTGAAAGGTTACTAAGAGCAAGCGAATCATTGATGGTCACGAAAAGCAACGCTCATAGGTCAAATGGCTCCTGCTTGTGCTCATCCCACACACGTACACCCGGTTTTCCCCACAATTGTAAGAGTTCTTCAACTAATAGCCTTACGAAAACATCAATGTCGTTGCCAGGTTGCTTCGGGCCTTGGATGAGCACTGGCATCATAATGAACTTATGCTTCATGCACAACCAAGGAGGAAGGTTGTAGATACATAGAGTCACAGGCCAGGTGATGTGACTGCAGCTCTTCTCCCGAAAAGGATTCATGCCATATGTACTAAGACCAAACCATAAGTTCCTTGTATCACCTATAAAGTCTGGGAAGTCAGTCTCGATTTTTCTCCACTGCGACCCATCAACGGGGTGTCTCAACTTCCCGTCTTTCTTACGGGCTTCTTTGTGCCATCACAACAACCTGACATGCTCTTCGTTTATGAATATATGTTTCAACCGCGGTATTATAGGAGCATACCACATAACCTTAGCAGGAACCTGATACATTGCAAATGTATCTATAATTTTTGATGTTCCATACTTGGTTTTATCTACTTTCTTATGTTTTGTCCACACTTTGGAGTACTTTTCATATGATTTCTTGGACTAACCTATTAACAAGAGCCACAGTGCCAGTTGCCTGTTTTCTGCTATTTTTGGTTCCAGAAAGTCAGAAAATGAATATTCTCGGAATTGGACGGGACAAAAGCCAAAGTTGATATTTTACCAGAAGACTCATGGAGCCAGAATACAAGACGGAGAGGGGCCACAGGGTGGCCACACCACCCCATGGCAGGGGTCCCCCTTGGCCACGCCAGGGCATGGTGTGGGCCCCCTGGCCGGCCACCGACCTTGCCCTCTGGCCTATAAGAAGCCTCCCGATGCGAAAATCCTAAAGAGTCAAGCCTCCAGCCACGAAAAGTTCCGCAGCGCCGCCGCCACCAAAGGGGAGATTCGGGGGACAGAAAGTCTCTGTTCCGGCACCCTGCCGGGACAGGGAAGTGCCCCCGGAGCCATCTCCATCGATCTCCACCACCATCTCCATCACCATTGTTGATTCATGATGAGGAGGGAGTAGTTCTCTCTCGAGGCTAAGGGTTCTACCGGTAGCTATGTGTTCATCTCTCTATCTATGCATGATCATATTGTGATCATGAGCTTTGTAATCAAGTAGATCTACCTTGCTACTCAAGTGCTTTAATAGATCTCTGCTCTCCCCATGTGTGTGAAAGTGACAGCGTGCACACCATGGTGGCACTTAGGCTAGAGATTATAAATACTTGTTATGAGTTATATTTGGAGTTGGATGTCTCTATGAAATTGTGGTGTTTGTTGGACTCATCTAGTACTCAAGGTGACAGTGTGGGGTTATCTAGATGGGAAAGATGGACTTTGAGGTGTGCTGTTATAGCCCTACCATCGATTAGAGTGTTCAACCGGCGAGTAGTTAAGAGTAGTATCATAAAGAGAATATATTTATATGAGAGTGTTCACTAGTGAAAGTATGATCCCTAGGCCTTGTTTCTAAGCATTGAAACACCGTTTGCAATTAGATATGTTACATGTTTGCTTGCTTCCATCTTTATTTCAGTTTTACTTTAGTCATTTCCACGCCATCAAACTGTCTTCTATCACTGTTACCACTTATAATTATCCATCCCACTTGTATTTCACTATCTCTTCGCCGAACTAGTGCACCTATACACCTGACAAGTGTATTGGGTGTGTTGGGGAGACAAGAGACTTATTGTATCTTGATTGCAGGGTTGCTTGAGAGGGAATACCTTTGACCACTTCCTCCCTGAGTTCGATAAACCTTGGGTGATCCACTTAAGGGAAAACTTGCTGCTGTTCTACAAACCTCTGCACTTGGAGGCCCAACAACTATCTACAAGAATAGAAGTGCGTAGACATCAAGCTATTTTCTGGTGCCATTGCCGGGGACTGAAGAACAAGAAGAAGCTCCCACGTCAACCACACGCCAGCTATTTTCTGGCGCCGTTGCCGGGGAGGAAAGGTAAAAGGTATTCACACCGGAGGATTAAAGAAGAAGAACCTCCCACGGCAAACGCCTATTTTCGGGTGTGAGTGCTCGAAGTTATTTCCTTTAGATTCTGCAATTTTGTCTTTTTGTTTCTTGTTTTCACTAGTTAGGCTTAATGGAAAACAACAAAAAAATTAGAGAGCTTTATAGTATTTATCTTGAGTTAGGACATGAAGTGTTTGAAGAGAAAATTAAAAAACCTATGGAACTTTATTTGCATGCTAATAGCAATGTTGTTAGTATGAATTCTTTGGACACGATTATTGCTAATGCTATGGAAAAGTCTAAGCTTGGGGAAGCTAGTTTTGATGAGTATGATATTTTTAGTCCCCCAAGGATGGAGGAGAAAATTTACTTTGATGATACTATACCTCCCATATATGATGATTACAATGATGAATATGATATTTTCAGTCCACCTACTATTGAGGAGAAATTTGATTATGATTACAATATGCCTCCTATATTTGATGATTATGGTGATGAGAATAATAATGATAGCTATTTTGTTGAATTTACTCCCACTACAATTAATAAGAATGACTATGCTTATGCGGAGAGTAATACTTATTATATGCACGTGGCTCATGATAATAATATTTTATGTGATAGTTATACTGTTAATTTTATTCATGATGCTACTGAAAGTTATTATGAGAGAGGGAAACATGGTTTTATGTGTCTCAATAATATTAAGTTTCCCCTCTTTATGTTGAAAGTCTTGAAGTTGCACTTGTTTTGCTTTCATATGCTTGTTGCTTTGTGCTTTCATGAATTTTTTCTTTACAAGATTCCTATGCATAGGAAGTGGGTTAGACTTAAATGTGTTTTGAATTTGCTTCTTGATGCTCTCTTTTACTTCAAGTAATATTTCTTATGTGAGCATCTTCTCAAACTATCATGCCTAACTTAAAGGCGTTAAAGAAAAGTACTTATTGCGAGATAACCCAAAAGTTTTAGATGAGTCTTGGAAGTTATTACCTCTGTAATAACCTCTCCTTATCCTTTTTATTTGCTTTTTGTGCCAAGAGTAACCTCTAATGAGAGAGAAATAATGATTGAGAAAGTTGTTGTCTCGAAACAGATTTCTGTGCTTCACCGTAAAAATTCGTGTAAAATCTCTGTACGTCTTTTTGAGACATGAATTTTTGTGCTTCTGCCCCAGGTTGTTATATAACTTTCATTCGTTCAAAACTTTTTTATTTGAGTCAACAGAAGGTCTTCAAAACAATTCGTATTTACCTGCTGGTCTGTTTTGATAGATTTCTGCCATTTTCTGCATTTGCTTCTTGTTGGTTCCTTTTTGAGTTCTTATGGGGAAATGAGCTTTTTGAGGGAAGTGCTACAGTAGCTTGTGTTTTAATGGAAGTTTTATTGGTGTTATTACTGAACCTTAAGACTTATTTATCTTGAGTGCACTAATGTTGCTAATAAAGATTGTGTGAAGTTTTGTATGAAGAAAAAAATTTAGGTGTATGGAAGGAATGAGTAATGAGATGAAGGATGGACTAAAGCTTAAGCTTGGGGATACCACACGTGTCACCCCAAGAAATATCCAAGAAGTACAAGCGTCAAAGCTTGGGGATGCCCAAGGCATCCCCTTCTTCATCAATAAAAATCTCAGGTTTCTTCCAAACACTTCATTTTTATTGTTTTATGCACAGTTGTGTTGTTCTTGGAGCGTCTTTGTTTTCATTTTTAGTTTTAGTTTGCCTGGTTTGCTTAGTTTGCTTGAATAAGTTGGTTGGATCCCAACACACTTCTTTTGGAGAGATACACGCTCCATTTTCATTGCCTAGAACACTCTAGTTTTCATTCTTATTGTTCTGTGAGTGTTCTCTTTTGATAGCACTGTGTTTAGCCTTAGTTTTCTCGTGCTTTCAGCTTAGAACTTTTTTAGTTCTTCTTTGTGGATTTGTGAGACAAGCTCACTGATCTTTATTTATTATCATCTTTGTGAGTTGTTTCAAATAGTTTGGTTTGGATTGGAAAAGAGTAGGAAAGTTCATGCTTAAGTGGTAAAAAGACCTTGTTTTTGACTGTGGCCTATGCTTTGTCATGCCATGCTTGATATTGTTTTGGCTTTATGCTTAGTATTCTTTGCTGTAGCATGACTTGTTATAAACAATTGAGATTGCTTAATGTGCCTTGGACGAATCATGCGTTGTTTTAGCATATTAAAGCATAGTATAGTGGTATTCTCCTTTGATGCTTTATTTGGGTTGACTTGGCACATGCTCACACCATGTTATGACTATCTCAAGTCACCATAGCCTTTATGATCCTTTAGTTTTCAACTTGTAGTATCACTTTATGCTTTGATCAATGATGTTTTGTCGCTCTGCATGATTATGGCCATTATTGCTCTCTTAGTTTGTCGCTCCCAGTCTTTTGCTAGCCTCCACAACAAAGTATGAGTTCCACTCATGCATCCAACTCCCTAAACCAAGTTATTCCAAAGAGTCCACCATACCTACCTACTAGCTTATGCTATTCCAAGTATATTCATGCTTTTGTTTACCTTCCAAATTAAACTTGTTATGAGAAAACTAGTGATTAAAGCTCTCACAAACTTGATGGCACACTTCACTTTATTGCCTGTAATAAACTTGAACCACTGGGTCCTTATTTGTTGCGTATATGCTTGCACTTTATAAGTTGAAATTAGCAGAACCATGTACCATGGGGAACGCTTTCAACATTGCACCTGTACTTTGTACCCCGTTGATATCATGTTCTTTTGCTTACGGATCCCGGAGGTGTGAAATAAAAGTGGAACTTGTAAGATCATGGAGTTTGTATGTGTGTTAGACAAACGCCTGGGCCGCTAGCCTAAGCCATGCTTAATCATGGTGGAAACTTGCAGCATCACCATAATGAGCACTCTATGAAGCATCCTCAATAAAAACCTATGAAAATAGCAAATAAAAAGATCACCCAGATGCTCATTGTCTGCTTGCCTTGTCATTTTGATTATGGGATAGCTCCTGTATCATGTGCAAGGGGTACCCCGTTGGTGGTTCTTTATGATACACATGTAGTTACAATGACAAGAGCTTACTCGTGACTAAAGTTGAGTAGCATGAGGTTCGGTCTTCATAAGTAAGGGGCATGAGATTTCGGTTTATAACTTGTCAAGCATATCCTCTTAGTTGTGTCACTTTAACCTTAACCACTTCAAGATGCTTATGATAGGGGCAATGAGAGCTGAAAGCTACAAGTACCATAATTTTTGGAAGCTCTTTATGAGACTTGAATCCCTACTTCCTTTTACAAAGGGTTTTCTTCCACTATTACATTGAGTCTCCACCTTCTATCTTTATGCACTTACTTTGAGAGCATAGTGGCCATTCTTAGTTCTATGTGCATTGTCCCAAGACTAGTTGATTGATGCATAACTTGATATTGCTTGTTTTAAACTATTTGTATCTAGTCACTCTTATGAACTTTGAAGGTGTCCTATGCATTTATACTTGCTACTCTATGAGGGACAAGTTGAATGCTACTATGCTATGTTTTCTTTATGTGAAACAAACAAAGGTCTTGCAAATCATTGTTATTCATAAATCTTTTGTTTGTGCCTTTTCATGTTGCATCATAGTTTCTTTGTCTTATTGCTAGAACTTTGTCTTTCATGTTATGATTGAAGTACTATGATCCCAGCTATGAATGTTTTGCAAGTACTTTGATCAAGTTTATGATGGTGCATGTCACCTCAAAAATTATTCTTTCTTTTTATCATTTACCTACTCGAGGACGAGCATGAGTTAAGCTTGGGGATGTTGATACATTGCAAATGTATCTATAATTTTTGATGTTCCATGCTTGGTTTTATCTACTTTCTTATGTTTTTTCCACACTTTTGGAGTACTTTTCATATGATTTCTTGGACTAACCTATTAACAAGAGCCATAGTGTCAGTTGCCTGTTTTCTGCTATTTTTGGTTCCAAAAAGTCAGAAAATGAATATTCTCGGAATTGGACGGGACAAAAGCCAAAGTTGATATTTTACTAGAAGACTCACGGAGCGAGAATACGAGACGGATAGGGTCCACAGGGTGGCCACACCACCGTGTGGCCCTCCTGGCTGGCCACTGACCTTGCCCTCTGGCCTATAAGAAGCCTCCCGATGCGAAAACCCTAAAGAGTCAAGCCTCTAGCCACGAAAAGTTCCGCAGTGCCGCTACCACCAAAGGGGAGATTCGGGGGACAGAAAGTCTCTGTTCCGGCACCCTGCCGGGACAGGGAAGTGCCCCCGGAGCCATCTCCATCGATCTCCACCACCATCTCCATCACCATTGTTGATTCCCATGATGAGGAGGGAGTAGTTCTCTCTCGAGGCTAAGGGTTCTATCGGTAGCTATGTGTTCATCTCTCTATCTATGCATGATCATATTGTGATCATGAGATTTGTAATCAAGTAGATCTACCTTGCTACTCAAGTGCTTTAATAGATCTCTGCTCTCCCTATGTGTGTGAAAGTGACAGCGTGCACACCATGGTGGCACTTAGGCTAGAGATTACAAATACTTGTTATGAGTTATATTTGGATTTGGATGTCTCTATGAAATTGTGGTGTTTGTTGGACTCATCTAGTACTCAAGGTTACAATGTGGGGTTATCTAGATGGGAAAGATGGACTTTGAGGTGTGCTGTTATAGCCCTAGCATCGATTAGAGTGTTCAACCGGCGAGTAGTTAAGAGTAGTATCATAAAGAGAATATATTTATATGAGAGTGTTCACTAGTGAAAGTATGATCCCTAGGCCTTGTTTCTAAGCATTGAAACACCGTTTGCAATTAGATCTGTTACATGTTTGCTTGCTTTCATCTTTATTTCAGTTTTATTTTAGTCTTTTCCATGTCATTAAACTGTCTTCTATCACCGTTACCACTTATAATTATCCATCCCACTTGTATTTCACTATCTCTTCGTCGAACTAGTGCACCTATACACCTGACAAGTGTATTGGGTGTGTTGGGGACACAAGAGACTTCTTGTATCTTGATTGCAGGGTTGCTTGAGAGGGAATACCTTTGACCACTTCCTCCCTGAGTTCGATAAACCTTGGGTGATCCACTTAAGGGAAAACTTGCTGCTGTTCTACAAACCTCTGCACTTGGAGGCCCAACAACTGTCTACAAGAATAGAAGTGCGTAGACATCAGAACCCTCTTCCTAGGGGCTCATCATCGCCCTCAACATCACCAGGGTCATCTCGTCTGATCTTATACCACAGTGCAGCGTATACCGGACATTTATCTAAATTCTCGTACTCCTCATCGCGGTAGAGGATGCAGTCATTAATGCATGCATGTATCTTATGCACATCTAATCCTAGAGGATAGAGAGTCTTATTTTCTTTGTACATACTCTTGGGCAATTCGTTATCCTTTGGAAACTTCAACTTCATTATTTTCAATAATTTTTCAAATCCTGTCAGATAAACGAGTCTCTACCTTCCATTTCAGCAATTCTAGTGTGCTATCGAGCTTAGTGCTACCATCTTTGCAATCTGGGTACAATAATTTTTTGTGATACTCTAACATGTCCACCAATTTTAACTTCTCCTTTTTTGTTTCATAATCTCGCTTGGCATCAGAAATGATCCGACCAAGATCATCAACGGGCTCATCTGATGCCCGTTCTTTACGTCCTTCTTCTTTATTTTGTTCCATTGCAGTATCACCGTATTCAGGGAACATAGGATAGTTGTCATCATCCTCTTCTTTTTCATTATATTCCATCATAACCCCACTTTCTCTGTGCTTGGTCCAGCAATTATAGCAGGGCATGAAACCTCTCCGAACCAGGTGGCCGCGAAGGATTTTCGAGGAAGAGTACTCCTTGACGTTCCGACATTCAACACATGGACAATACAAAAAACCATTCTCTTTATTTACCTTAGCCACATCGATAAATTTATCCACGCCTTTAATATACTCGGATTCAGGTTGGTCACCGTACATCCATCCCCGCCGGTTCATCTGCATCATATAATTAAGTTTATTAAAAACCATTACAAGATATCATGAATAGTAAACTGACCACTTTACATCAACATATGCATTGTACCAATGATAGATGAAAGGATAAGGTTGCTCACCTCGATCGAGGAGGAAAGAAAGAGGAGAAAGCTTAAGTATGGCTCGGGTAACTCATATCATTTTTGTTTTGTGTGAAATCAAGCGACAACGTTCTCTCAGACATTTCATCGAACACCTCATTGCATAAAAAAAACTAGCACACACATCTCACACCTTCCACACCAAGAAAAAACAGAGGAGAGAGGGGTGGCTAGGGCGGCGTATTTGTACGTAGACTATTCGTCCCGATTTATAACACAAACCAGGACTAAAGGTATGCGGCAAGCCACGTGTTTTACGCAATACCTTTAGTCCTGGTTTGTGTTACAAACCGAGACGAATACTCCCTTACGAACCGGGACGATTGCCCCGGCTCCCGTACGATGCTCGGGCCGCTCAAACCAGGACGAATGCGAGCATTAGTCCCGGTTCGTGGCGGAACCAGGACAAAAACTTTGGGACGCTCAAGACGAAAGACAGTTTTTCTACTAGTGCTCCCCCTACTCCGAAGTGGCGCCACGACATGGCGTGGTCCTTGCGCTGGAACGCTCGCGATTTCTCGCCGGAGTTGGAGCTGACAGCGGCGGCGCTAGGGTTGAGAGAGGGAGTGAGAACGGGTTTGGACCCTCAACCGCTCATGCTTCCTCTATTTGTCGTATCGGTTGTGTTGGGCAGTTAACGGGCCACCGTAAACGATTTGACGGACCAGAGTGATTTACAGTCACCGCTAGAGCGACCGAAAATGCGCGAACCTATAAACCCATCAAAATTTTACAATTTTTTTGTTTTTACAGTCACCGTTAGAAATGCGCTAAGTACAACAATTATACCTATGAGTTTGGACACCCATGGATATCGGACCTGCATGGATATAGTATATGTTCTCGTGGATTGATACTATCTTTTTTATGGATCACTCGATTAATAGTTAAATAAATAACTTGTACTTTACATGAGATGTGCACGCTATACATATTTGATGGAGATGTGTCACATACATAATATGAGACTAACCCTCAAATTGCAATACTCTCTCCTTCCTGAAATAACTAACTTGTATTTATTTAGATTCGTATATATCTAGACATGTTTTTAAATTAAATATATAAATCTAGACAAATCCAAGTCACTTATTTTAGGACGGAGGGTGTACCTTATTGTTGTTGTATTATAAATGGTTGAGCGGTACAGATCGTTAAAGATCTAAGTTTTCACCGCTATATATACATCTTGTAAGCCGCCGGTTGGAATAAGTTGTATCTATAAAAATCATTGGCGTTGTGTAAACACTTCTCGTTATAGTGAAGTTTCGTTGGCTGGCACTCGTGATTTTTTCCTCTCTTGTTGGAGATGTTTTTCCACGTTAAATTTGTATCCCCTTGCCGTGATTTTGTTTTCGTTATTCGTTATTTTATTGTTGCGTTTATAACAACACCCGATGTACATTACTATCTATAAACAATTTTTATTTGAGGAGTATGACCCTCGGCCTCTACATCGTTTCATGCACACAACCACACAATACAATTATTTTTATCGAACCTCGAACAAATCAAAGCATTGATGTCAAACATGGCAACAAAATAACGAAAATAGATATCGTCCAAAAAATATTAGAAACACGATAACCCAAATCTATCATGAAACAAACAATGACCGGTCAACTTCAACATAAGATACCTGCAAAAAAAAGGTTCAACATAAGATACAACACTTTTGGACAAAGCGTTTTAAAGAGGTTAGCTAGCGTAAAATGGCCATGTACATTGTACCCATGAACATCCTCATAGGTAAATATAGACTTGATATTTCCTCCGCCTCCGTCCAGTGATAAGTGTACTTCTAGTTTTGTGTTAAGTCAATGCTTATAAAATCTGACCTACTTCATCGAGAAACATAGCTAACATTTATGGCACTAAAGTACCGAGGGAAACCCTAGGTCCGGACCAGGCAGTAGCGTCGACACCGTCACTTCCCTTTCTGAAGGTGTTGATTGATACGCAATGTTTGGGAGTGCTAGGAGCGTGGTGGAATTTCTCCGGAGGGCACAACCGTTGCGAGTCATCTCCGTTTTAACGAAAACCGCCGATATCTATATTGGTTTTTAAGCAGGATAAAAACATGTTTCGAGAAGGAACGGGTATTTCTCAACCCATGAAAAAAAAAAACCGAGCCAATCTCCATCGTCGGTCCACCATTCCACCAACGACAGGATATCTACCAAGAAATTGACACCCGATCTGAGGCAGAGCGCTCCAAACTCCAAAGGTCAAACGAGTGACATTCAACCCCACCAGCTGCGAGCAGAGCACGAGCAAAGAGTTTTCCTCCCAGGCTGCCATACCACTCCACTCCCCAAGTGGCAAGTTCTCCGTTCAAAAAAAAAAAAAGTGGCAAGTTCTCTCTCTCTCCCAAAGTCCCAGCAGGCCAGCACCATCACGCCCCCGCAGCCTAGCCGAGCAGAGAATCTCCATCGGCCGCCATTACTCCTCGGCCCGTGCCACTTCTCCGGCAATAAATGGAGCCGCTGGCGCCGCCCACCCACCACCAGCAGATCTAGCCCCGCTGAGACGGGACGAGAAAGAACGAACGGGAGAAAATTCACCACGCACGCCACCATCCGCATTTACTCCCCCACGAGGCCTCGACTCTACTCGCTCGACCGACCCCCGCACGCGCACACCGCCGATGCTATTCCACAACTTCCCCACTGGAAAACCGTCTCGGCAGCCGCCGCCGCCACCGCCACCGCCACGTTCGCCATGTCTTCCTCGTCCCTCCTCTCCTCGCTCGCCACGCTCGGCCTCGGCTACTCCATCGCCATCGCGCTCGGCTTCCTCGTCCTCCTCGCCTCCGTCCTGCTCGCGTCCTACTTCTGCTTCCGGCACGGCGACGTCGGGGCCGGCCACTTCGCCGGCGCCATCACGCCCAGCACGTCGAGCTCCAGCCACCTCTCCATCACCGTCCCGCGCGTGCTCTTCGTCGCCGAGGGGTCCGAGTCCCCCGAGGCCTACTCCTCGGCAGCCGCGGCCGCCTCGTCGCCCGTCGGCCTCGACGCCGCCGCCATCGCGTCGTATCCTAAGGCCCCCTTCTCCAGGGCCGCGTCCGGCGACGCCATGTGCTCGATCTGCCTCTGCGAGTACACGGACGGCGAGATGCTACGGTTGATGCCCGAGTGCAGGCACCGATTCCACGTCATGTGCCTCGACGCCTGGTTGCGCAGGAGCGGGTCCTGCCCCGTGTGCAGGTCGTCGCCAATCCCAACGCCCGTCGCCACGCCGCTCGCCACGCCACTCTCGGAGCTCGTCCCGCTCTCGCAGTACGCCGCTGACCGAAGACGCAGCAGGTGACGGATATATTGATTGCATTTGTGCACCTCGGTGCTCTTCATTGTCGCTCCTTTTAGTACTAGTTTTTCTTTTCTTTTTGCGTTGTTGAAGGGTTGATGTAAATTTGTGGATTGTTTGATTGGTGAAGGATACACGAGGGGGGTTAGTTCGATTGGTGGTGCCTGTAGGATATACTATATGTAAAGACTTGCTTGATTCCTATTGCGGTTACTTCCATACAATTTTGTAATGTAGAACTAGATATGTTGGAGTAAGGCATAGTTGTAAATACAATGTTGCTAGGGTTTCCATTGCAGAGTGCCTTATTTTGAACTTAATGATATACACTTAGTATTTTGCAGAGTGCCTTATTTTGTTCCTTGTTCAGCTTTGCTATATCTTAGGCGACCGAATTTTTCAAAAAATCTCAAAACGACTTTCTAACCATTGGATTCTTCGTGGTTCATGCTCCATCGAGCCAGAAGCAGCGACAATGCGGAGCGCTGAAACGCGGCGGCTACGCCTCCACATCTTAGAGTTTCGAGGTTAGAGTTCGGTTTAGGCTGGGAGTGTCCCTGCAGCTAGCGGAGCAGGGTTTTAGATGGGTGGCCATATCCGACGAAGGCGACAGTCATCGTAATCAACAAAGAGAGTTTCGATGGCTGGAGGTTAAAACAGAGACTGGATCGTTGGATCTACTGCGATTTTAGAAGAAAGACGGCGAATTTGACAACGATCGCTTTGGCATTCCGCGTATACAGATGATACAATCACATCACTGCAAAAGCCAGCTAAGCGACAGCATTCCTCATTAAAGCCCTTTCTCGAATATGGGAGTAGGAACTTTCTTGCTCCATGAGACTTTTTGGCCTGGGATGGTTGATGAGTTGGACGTTGCAGAATGCTAAATGCTAACCTTTGTGGCCGCATGATTATGTGTTATGGTTACTAGTACTAACCACGTGAGCCTCTGAACTTGTATAGTTGTATGCTTTAGTGTAATACGTGCCTAATGGACGATTTGGATGACTTACCTATCTAACAATGACCTCTTATGAACTAATGTACGTTCAACTATAGTAAGCATATGGGGAAAAAACAACCATTTTGGCGTAAATGTTAACCTACCTTTTCTTATGTTTTCGCCCGATGACATAATGACACCATATTGATTTTTTTTGGGTACATTGTGACTTGTTGCTTGCAATTCCAATGTCTCACATTGTACATGCTGTTGGCAAGTAATCTTAGTGTCATTTGAAGTTACTTATGTACTACTCCTTCAGATTGCTCCAAATGACCCCATATGTTTTGCATAAAGAAAGGATGTAATATATATGGGGCTAAGCAAATGGAAAACTATTTCTGGTAAGATGCACTTTAAACATTAATCCATGCCATAATTCATAGCATGCATACCTGGAAATTTATGTCATAAAGAGTTTTGGTCCTTTTTTTATCCGACTTGTTAGCAAATGCCGGTTTGTTCTTAACGATTGTTCTTGCACATTAGGTTAAGATAGAGCATTTAGGCCAAGTTTAGGGTGCTCGTGTGGCACCACTCATTTCATTTGGTAGAAATGAAATGACACTGATGTCATCATTACATTTGTCCAACTTAAAATTCCTAGCTGAAAAATCATGTATGGCTGCCAAAAGGAATTATGGGATGAAATGATTCCCAAAAGAATAACTGGGTTAGGGATATGAATTGACTTAACATACCATATCCATTTCTTAGAATTTCTAATTGAAATGAGATTCCAATTATGTGACAGCCAAACACGTGCCTCGACGACGCCGCTCTTTGGCACCGTTTTCCTCCTTGGAGGCGTCGAGTGAAGATCCTCCTTGTCCTTACTTTGGGACCCCGTCGATAGACGTGGTGGTGCGAGTGAGGGCTGTTGGTTTTTGATAGCCTCGGTGCCGCTCCCTTGCAATATCAATAGAAGACATGCCACTCTACTAACGGTTTCAAGCGAGCTTCATAGTGTAGTTTTTCTTGTTTATTTTCATCTTTTTATGTCTTATGCTGCTCTATGTGCATTTATCTATAGTTGGTAACCCCAGTAAGGTGTTGTAAGTTGGTGTATTGTAAGTCTCCTAATCGGTTAATTGTTTTGTTAATTCAAAGCCACGCTCGTTCCAAGCCTCCCGTCTAAAAAGCATGATGGGTATGGAATCTCGATTGAATTCCACGAAATGAGCTGTTAGAGTTCTACAGGAGACCAGAGGATGTATTATGTGATCCCACATGTCACGTACTCCGAGCACTCCTAAATCCTAAAACTTATATGAAAGTTCATGAAAAATTTCAAAAACATAACAAAGTAAACATGAGTGATTTATTCTTGGTGTACCCGTCATATTCCTAAACTAAACAAAACCTCTACAGGTCACGAAAATTTCTAGTATAAAAAAATCAGTGCAGTGATACAACATTAGTATACTATGTCAAAAGAAGAATCCAAATTCAAATTTAATCCACTACATGGAAAACAAAAAAAACATCGATTCATATTCTAAGAAAATACCAATTCATATTTGAATAGTAGTAGTAGCTAATTCAACCAAGAAACTCATGTGAGGTTGATAAACTTTTCCCCCTCCCGTTAGGGTTACCTATCCGCAGCGCCGGCGACGGCGATTGAGATCTATACTCTCCCGCTACTGTTCCAACTGGTGTTGTCTATCAGGCTGTGCTAGGCGACTCTAGGGTTGACCGGCCCTGGGTTGGACGCCGAACGACGTGGTTTGGGACTGGTTTTATCAAGTTTCCGGCCTGCCTAGGGTTTCTGCGGTGGATTTACAAAGCAGCTCCAATTCCAGCGGATCGGGGAAGACTGAACTGGAGAAGATGATGGAAAAGCTAGGCTTTCAGGAGGAGAACCTTGTAGTATTTTGTATCATCTACTCTCCCCCAGCCCAAACGGATGCGGCTCATATATGGGCAGGTGACTCTATGTCCAAGGTTCCGACGTGCATTAGTTATCTCGAAGTGCGATCACATTTTTATTTTATCTTGAGACAACTCTTCAAGCTTTCTCCATGGGATATCACTCTTTTTTACCATTATCTAGATGTGGTATGAGTAGGAATGGTATATACTCCCTCCGTATTGAATTAGATATCGGAGATTTGTTTAGATTCACATGTATCTAGATTAGGAATGGTATATAATCCCTTCGTCTTGAATTAGATACCGGAGATTTGTTTAGATTCACATGTATCTATAGACATTTTTTTAAAATTGTGTGCAACCTGATTAATTTTATAAACACTTTCATTTTGATGTACCTCTCCTAATAAATCGACGAAACTGAGAACACAAGGACAAGCAAGGAGAGGTACACCTAAGCACATCTATTTAATAATATATTTAGTATTTCAACCCATCTATTAGCGCTAAAACCTACAGGACTACAGGTTTTAAGCACAAACTGAAACATAATTTCAGACAACACTTGGGGCTACCAAATAGAACAAGTTCGGTCATCATGATCACAGAACCAATCGAACCTAGCAATGGTAAAATGTGTTAGATTATATTTCTTGTAACCCAAGTTAGGGCACCTACCAGGGTGTCACACCTCTCCTTATGTACTATATAAATCTTGTACCCCTTTGTTATTGAATTAAGTGTGATATTATCATAATTCTACATGGTATCAGATTTGTATCGTTCATAGGTCATGGGTCCTCCACCCACCCCGTCGCCACTTCCACCTCCTGGCTACTTCGAAGCCAAGGCCGCCACCGACAACCCTCCTCCTCGCAACTATCCATCCACCAAAACCCTCCCCCTCTAGCTCCTCAGATCTCTTTCGCCGATACAATTACCGACGTCTCCAATGTCATCCCCATAGTTTTAGATCTCGCTGCCCACAATTATTATCATTGGTGTCACTTGTTTGATATTCATCCCGGTCGCTGCAATCTTCAATCTCATGTCGCTGAGAATTCTATCCCTCGTTCCTATGATGCTCAATGGGTCAAAGATGATCTCGCTATCATCCAATGGATTTACACACGCATGTCCACAGGAATTTTCAATCTTGTTTTTCGTGAGGCCACCACTGCCTCCAATCTCTGGTCGGCTCTTCGAAAACTTTTCCAGGACAATGTTGATGCCCGCCTCACCAGCCTCCACACCGAGTTCCGCAACACCGTCCAAGGCGATTCTCCCATCGGCGTGTATTGTCAGCGCCTCAAAGCCATCGCTGATGAGCTTCAAAAGCTCGGTGATCCCATTGATGATCGGCAACTAATTACTGTTCTTCTTGTCGGGCTCAGCGAATGATTCGAGAAGCAAGCTTCGTTCATCCCCATGATGCGGCCCCGCCCTACCTTCGCTGAGGTGCGATCCCTGCTTCAATGGACCGATCATGCTCAAGCCAACAAGGATGCACGTCCTCAAGTGTTCGCTACCACTCCACGGCCACCGCCGGTCGTCATGCCTCTGATGCCTGCTCCGCCTCCTGGCTGGTGTCCCATCCCTAATTACCGCGACAACAACCCCAGGTATCACTCGCCGCCACCTCCTCGGCCTCCACCACCAGCAGCTCCTCCGATCGGTGCCTCTACACCAACGCCGGCGCCCCCTGCAGCACCGATCTGGCGGCCTCCACACGACCCATGGATGGGGCTAGTCCAGGCCTGGTGTATGCCCTAGACTGCATCTTCTCCGGTCGGCGCTCCACCAGCCTACTCTAGTGCCTAGCAGCTGAGTCTTCGGCCTCACACTGGCGCGCCCGGTCTCCTCGGTCTGTGCCCGTCTGCGCACGCCTACTACGCCGCCCCGACTCTTGCTACGTATGCTGCACCACCACCGAACCAGTATGGCGCCCCAACTCTTCCTCTCATCTACAATGCCGATCCAGGAGCCTACTATCCGCCCTACAACATGTATGCGGCGCCACCTTCTCTGCTTGCACCTGCACCACCAACAGTACCAGTGCCTGCCAATGCTCCGAGCAGGGATCAAGCTGCATTTCTATAGGCCATGAACAATTTTGCTGCACAAGGTAACACAGGTACTATTTGGATCTTTGATTCTGGTGCATCTAGTCATATGTCTTCATCGCTATCAAATTGCACACCATCCTATTTTTCATCTATTACACTTGGTGATGGTTCCTCCACCCCTATTTCCTGTGTCAGTCACACCCAAATATCATCCACCACCAAACAACTCCTCCTTCGTGATGTCTTAGTTGCACCAGCCCTAATTAAAAATATAATTTATATTAGTTGTTTCACCACTGATAATCATGTTTCTGTCAAATTTGACCCCTTTGACTGTGAAGGATTTCCAAACCAAGGCGGAGATCACATGCTTCGATAGCTCTGGTGACCTCTACTCCATCCACTGTGCCCCTACGGCTGCACCTCCATCCTCCATGGTCGCCACCGTCGATCTATGGCATCAATGCTTAGCCCCCCTCCCAATAATGCCACCATGTCGTCTCTACTTAGTGATTTCTCAATTCCATGTAATAAAGATTCTCATAACTCATCAATCTGTGAGTCATGTCAACTAGGAAAACATGTTCGTCTACCCTTTAGTTCCTCAAACTCTTCTAGTACTTTTCCGTTTGAACTTCTACACTGTGATTTATGGACATCTCCAATTTTGAGTATTTTTGGTTTCAAATATTATCTTGTCATATTGGGTGATTTTACACATTTTGTCTAGACTTTTCCACTACGAAATAAATCTGATGTGCATACAATATTTCTTAACTTTCAACGATATGTGACCACCCAATTTTTCCTCCCAAACAGATTTCTACAATGTGATAATGGTAAAGAATTTAATAATGTTGCAAATCGATTTTTTACCCAACATGGCATTCTTATACGTTTTTCTTGTCCATACACGTCCCCACAAAATGGCAAAGCTGAACGTTCTCTTCACACAATTAATGATATCATCCGTACCCTCCTCATTCAAGCTTCTATGCCATCCACCTTTAGGGCCAAAGCACTTCGCAAACCCTCCCTCGCCTGCCGTGGCAACGCAAACCTTTGCCACGGCAACACAAACACCCACTTTCTCTACCGCGGCAGACTCTCGGCAGACCACCCATGCGCCCACTTCATCCGCTGCACTGGACGCCCCATCTTCGTCATCACCGCTATCTCCCCCACCCCATGCCATCCATGTTCCTGCACCCAACAATGATCATGTTATGCGTACACGTGCAAAATCTGGTTTTCGTCTTCCATCTAAACGTCTCAACTTTAATGTAACCACTAATCTTTCTCCCCTACCTAAAACATACAAGTTCGCACTTCTTGATCCCAACTGGTCTGCTGCCATGCGTGATGAATTTCAAGCTCTCCTTTCTAACAACACCTAGCAGCTAGTCCCTGATGACCCACAATTATAGGGGGTGTATCGCAGTATTTTTGATAAGTAAGAGTGTCGAACCCAACGAGGAGCAGAAGGTGCTGCTAGTGGTATGGATCATGAATTCTCTGCAAATACTTAGCAAACGGATTTTTAGGGGTTTTCGATAAAGCAAGTAAACAAAGTATGAGTAAATAAAAGATAGTTCTAATAAATGCAGCAAGTGGCCTAATCCTTTATACATCAAAGGACAAGCTGGTTGTATTATTTAAGATGACCAAACGTTCTCGAGGACACATGGGAAGACTGTCAAGTGCTTTCGCTTCATATAGTTGATTAATCTTCTTTAGCTTGCTAAGTGTTGTGTGGGTGAACATGTGCTAATGTATCGACCTTCCTAGGACTAATACATACTTGTGATTATACCCCTTGCAAACATCCGTAAGTACAAGAAAGTAATTAAGGTAGAAACCTAACCATAGCTTTAAACTCTAAGACCCTTACGTCCCTTGTGCAATGGTTTCCTAATGGGGGTTCAGGTTTCTGTCACTCCGGCAACCCCTATGATTAGTAGCCAAATACACAATGCATTCCCCTAGGCCCATATAGCTGAAGTGTCATGTAGTCGACGTTCACATGACACCACTAGAAGAAGTACACCACAACTTAAATATCAAACTATTGAATCTTTCTCAACACAACTCCACTACTAACAACATGACTTCTCCCATGTCCTCAAGAACAAAACGAACTACTCATAAGACATCATACAGATCATGATCAGAGATGGATTAATGATGTATAACAATCTGAACATAAACAATAATTCAATGGTTCACTCAATAGCATCAACTACAAAGAGTAATCAACACCGGAAAAGTTTTCCCTATGAACTATGCAAGATTCAACCCAATTGTTACAACAATATGGAGATGGTGATGAGGGTGCTGGTGGTGATGATGATGATGATCCCGATGAATTCCAGCTTGATGATGGTGTTGATGGCAACGATCTCCCCTCTTCGGGAAAGAATTCCCCCGACAGAAATCTGTCTGCCGGAGAGATCTTTCTCTCTCGGTGTTTTCCACCCCGCAGAGGTGGCGGAATCTTTCTGTGGTCACTCCCCGAGTCTTAGGGTTTCGGGAGGAATATATACGCCAGAGGGGAGTGCCAGGGGTAGACCAGGGCGGCCACACCACCTGGTGGCGCGGTGTAGGCTGGCCCGCGCCAGGGGGTGGTGTGGGCCCCCTGTGGCCCATCTCCAGCCCCCCTTCTGGCTTCCTTCGTCTTCTAGAAAAATAGGATTTTCCGTATATTTTTCCGGATTTTCTGATTTTCGTGAATTTTGCCTCCAAATAGCACCTTTTCCATCAGAATCCTGACTGCAGCGGTCCATGCTCCAAAAGTCATCAACCATGCAAAAACAGATGAAATAACATAAGTATCACGCCTCAATATGAAATATATCAATGAATAACAGTGAATTATGACATAGGATAGTGATGCAAAATGGACGTATCAACTCCCTCCAAGCTTAAACTTCGCTTGTCCCCAAGCGAAACAGAGCTCAATAAACATGACCTCAGGTTTATGGAGTGAAGAGTCGATAAAAGAATACGGACAAGAAGCATCACATTCATCAATACATAGATCACAATAGAAGACAACTCACTATTACATAACACAACTTGCAATGAGTAAATGAAACACAATAAAGATACATAAAGTGAATCATAATTGGTAATGGCAAACTTAGCTCTTGGTCAAAGAATAGTTGATAATTTGCTAGAGTTCAGAAATAACTGGTTTTCAAAGATAGCTCTCAAAGTAGTAAACATCAAGATAAGAGCAATGTGCAAAACAAGGAACATAAGAAACATGATTTGAATAAATCATCATATGAATGAATGAAACACAACAACTCAAAATACTTGCTGAGATATAAGGGAATAGGTTTACTGACTCAACTACAAAGTAAAAGAAAAGCCCTTCGCAGAGGGAAGCAGGGATTGCAAGTCTCATAAAGAGCTCCCAAAAATTATGATTCTTACTAGCTTTCAGCTCTCATTGCCCTTGTCATAGGCATCTTTAGGTGATTAAGGTTAAAGTGACACAACTAAGAGGATATACTTGACAAGTTATAAGTTGAAATCTCATGCCCCTTACTTATGAGTACCGAACCTCATGCTACTCAACTTCAGTCACGAGTAAGCTCTTGTCATTGTAAATACACGTGTATCATTGAGAACCGCCAACGGTGTACCCCTTGCACATGACACAGGAGCTATCCCATAATCAAAATGACAAGGCAAGCAGACAGTGAGCATCTCAGCGATCTTTTTATTTGCTATTTGCATAGGTTTTTATTGAGGATGCTCCACAGAATGCTCACTCTGGTTATGCTGCAAGTTTCCACCATGATTAGGCATGGCTTAGGCTAGCGGCCCAGGCATTTCTCTAACATATATATAAACTCCATGATCTTACAAGTTCCCCTTTTATTTCACACAACCGGGATCCATAGGCAAAAGAATCACGATATCAACTAGGCACAAAGTACCATGGTAGTGTTGAAAGCATTCCCCGTGATGCATGGTTCTGCTAACTTCAACTCATAAAGCGCAAGCATATACGCAACAAAGAAGGACCCAATGGTTCAAGTTTATTAGATGCAAGAAAATAAAGTGTGCCATCAAGTTCGTGAGAGCTTTAATCACTAATTTTCACAAAACAAGTTTAATTTGGAAGGTAGATAAAACAAGAATTTACTTGGAATAGCAATAATACTAATAGGTAGGTATGGTGGACACAAATGGCAAAGGTTTTGGTTTTAAGGAGTGCATGCACGAGAAGAATTCCCTCTCAGTACAGGTTTTTGGCTAGCAAGGCTGGTAGCAAGTACAAGAGTTGAAGGAAACACACAAACATACAAGTGATAAAAACAAACATGCAATCTTCCTTGGAAGCACAAAAGATCTTAACTAGAGAATACTAAACTTATGAGCAAATCAAGAAAGAAAGATGATGGAATTATATTTCTTTAGAGTAATTTTATCTTTTCTTTCAACTCTCAAAAATAGTGTTGCTACTGACCGAGCCAGGTTTGCCAAAACCAACTAAATTAACTCAATGATCCCAAAGTGATACCAATACTAACAACAAGATCAATCATATAACCACGAATTGAAAACTAATATAAGCTATGCAAAAGAGTAAATGATAAAACTTCTCATTAATATTCCATAACGGCAACTCACACCAAGGGATACATATCTAACGAGAGAGGGGACACTTCCATAATGCAAACCATCCTACGTAATAACTTCTCTATTCATGATATGACTCTACTAATAAGGTAAAAAGATATAAGATAGTGATGTGATACCGCGACACTCCCCCAAGCTTGGAACAAACCAAGGGGATGCCAAACCTGATGATGAATTACTCCTTCGGTGGTGGTGGTATCCTCTCGATGAGCTTCTTGACCAATTTCCCCAAGTCCTCAATCTCGAAGGTGAGGGTACGACTCAACTCCGAGTTGTGCTCGATGTGTTGCATGATCATGTCAGATTGTGGATCCCATCTCTTGTGATTCTTTTTCCGCTCTTCTTCCTTGCGGTCTTCTTTTCCTGCATGGTTATGGATAAAGGTATGGAAGGGACTCTTGGTGCTTGGAGAAGGTGTCTGTGGTGCCAAACAGTGACGCGGAGGCTTCCCTCCAGTTGACATCCGTGCAGTCCTTCTGATCCTGGCAGGGTACGCCACCACTCCAATGCTTGCAATGGTAGTGCCGGTGTGCTTTGCCTCCTCTTCTTCTTCGCTCTTGATCTCCTTCTCCTGCCCGGGGTCTTGTAGATCTTCCTCCATAGGCTTCTTTCCCTTATCATTGGCGGATACCATTGTGCTTCTAAACATTCAAAGAGTATGTCCTGGCAGAAACAGATCGAAACAAAAACATGACGAAAACACGATATACGAACCTCGGGGGATCCGGAGGATTATATATTATGGAGTTTTATAACAAAAGGAAGGTACTGGGAGAAAACGAGTCGGAGGCGGAGTCCGGAGTGGCGACACCACCTGGTGGCGTGGCTAGGAGTGGGCCCGCGCCACAGGGTGGTGTGAGCCAGCCTGGCTCCGTTTCCGTCCCTCTTTCGCTTCGTAGCTTTCCTAATTGACTAAAAACTGCAAAAAAATAGTTGGATAATATTTTTGCGGAACTTTTCTTACCAGAACTGTTACCTATTTGAAAGCGGACTCTGCAGGTCTCTGAATTTGGTATCAAGTAGATTCTTCCAGAGTCACCACTTGAATATCATCAATATCTTCATCTTCAGACACTTATTACTTGAGTTATAAAACCCTCTTCCTTATTACACCATTACCTCCACTACCTGGAAATTTCTTTCACACAAAACTTCACGGGGTTCTTATTAGCAACATTAGTATAAGTGAAGTGATAAAACCTTTTGAGTCCACTTTCAACTAAAAACAATCAAAACATAAGCTACTATAGCAACTCCTTCCGAAAACCCAAAAAGAATTCAAAAATAAAATCGATTAAAGAAGCAAATGAAAGAGTGGCAAAATCTGTCAAGACAGACCAGCAGGTAAAGATAAATTTTTTCGAAAATCTTATGTTGCTCAAATCAAAAATTGCAAAACTAACTAAAGTTAAATAACAACCTGGGGCAGAAGCACAAAAAATTACAGCTAAATCCGACAGACAGAGATCTCTCACGAATTTTTACGGTGAAGCACAAAAAATCTGTTTCAGGACAGCAACTTCCCCAAATATTACTTCTCTCTCATTAGAAGTTGATCTTGACACAAAAACCAAACAAAAAGGATAAAGAGAGGTTATTACCAAAGTAATAACTTCCAAGACTCAAAGAAAAAGAAAAACAACCTAAAAACACAAATAAATTGGGTTGTCTCCTAAAGATCTCTTTCTTTATAGCCATTAAGATGGGCATGATAATTTTGAAGATGCTCACATAAGAATATGAATTGAGGTGAAAGAGAGCATTAAGAAGCAAAAATACACACATTTAAGTCTAACCCACTTCCTATGCAAGGGAATTTTGTAAACAAACAAGTTGTTGAAACCAGAAGCTACAAGCATAAGAAGGCAAAAGAAGTGCAACATAAAAACTTTCAGCATAAAACAAGGAAACTTGATATTATTGAGATGCATAAGAACACTTTTCCCTCTTTCATAGTAACTTTCAGTATCATGCATAAACTTAACAATATAACTATCACAAGGACCATCGTGACAATGATCACTTATTCTAACAGAAAACACATGAATACTAGCTCTCATAACACTACTTTGTGAAACAATATTAGAGGTATCCTTACAAAGGATAGTGTGTCCCTCTTCTACATATTTAGTAACAAAGTCTTTCACATTTGCTATAATAGGTTCATCAACCTTTTGTTCATCAGGTTCAACAGATTTGATTATACTATCATTAACCATTCTAGCCATCATAGAATGTTCCTTTATCTTAACTGGGAAAGGCATTTTCTCAATGTAAGGTTTAGGTAAGACATGATTAGCAGTATAAACTTCAGTATTTCTTGCAGGAACACTCTTAGCAACATCTTTATAAGGTTCATGATACTTATTCCACTTCTTTTTAGGCACTTCAATGTAGGAAGCAAAAGCCTTAAAATAAGAAGCAATAGCTTGAGAGTCTAGACCATAAGCATTTTTAATATTTTGCAAGTCATTAGTTCCCATAAAAGATTCAATGCATTCATAATCATAACTTATACCTGACTTTCTACCTTTGTCATTCTCCCATGCTTCAGCATTGTCTTGAATACGGTCCAGAAGATCCCATTTAGCTTCTTCTTCCATGCAAGTGAATGATCCAACACAAGAAGCATCCAATAAATCTTTGTCATGTAGAGGGAGCCTTGCATAGTAGTTTTTGATAATAATATTGTTGGGGAGCTCATGAATGGGACATTTGAGCATAAGTAACTTCAATCTCCCCCAAGCTTGAGCTGTACTCTCTCCATCAAGAGGCCAAAAGTTGTATATTTGATTCCGATCTTTATGAATCTCACTAGGAGGATAAAACTTTGAATAAAAGAGAGGCACTATTTCCTCCCATTTCAGAGCTTGACCATTCTTCAGCAGCTTATACCATTCCTCAGCTCTTCCTTTCAGCGACAATGAGAATAACTTCTTCTTAACTTGATCTGTAGTAATACCTGCACACTTGAACAACCCACATAATTCGTGTATAAAGAGAAAATGATCACCGGGATGGACAGTTCCATCCCCAACATAATAGTTATCCATAACACGATCAATAATTCTTGTAGGTATTTTGAAAGCATCATTCTCAGCAGGTGGTGGTTTATCTACTACCTTAGCAGTGGTAGTAGCATTACCAAATAAGAAACTCAGCGAATTATCCATAATGAAAATAAAGCGACTAGCAGAAATAAATAATACTCATAGTAGAAGTGTCATGTAGTCGACGTTCACATGACACCAATAGAAGAAGTACACCACAACTTAAATATCAAACTATTGAATCTTTCTCAACACAACTCCACTACTAACAACATGACTTCTCCCATGTCCTCAAGAACAAAATGAACTACTCACAAGACATCATACGAATCATGATCAGAGATGGAATAATGATGTATAACAATCTGAACATAAACAATAATTCAATGGTTCACTCAATAGCATCAACTACAAAGAGTAATCAACACCAGGAAAGTTTCCCCTATGAACTATGCAAGATTCAACCCAATTATTACAGCAATATGGAGATGGTGATGAGGGTGCTGGTGGTGATGATGATGATGATGATGATCCCGTTGAAGTCCAGCTTGATGATGGTGTTGATGGCGACGATCTCCCCTCTCCGGGAAGGAACTCCCCTGGCAGAAATCTGTCTGCCAGAGAGATTTTTCTCTCTCGGTGTTTTCCGCCCCACAGAGGCGGTGGAATCTTTCTGTGGTCGCTCCCCGAGTCTTAGGGTTTCAGGAGGAATATATACGCCAGAGGGGAGTGCCAGGGGTGGACCTGGGCGGCCACACCACCTGGTGGCGCGGCCTAGGCTGGCCCGCGCCAGGGGGTGGTGTGGGCCCCCTTCGGCCCATCTCCAGCCTCCTCTGGCTTCCTTCGTCTTCTGGAAAAATAGGATTTTCTGTATATTTTCCCGGATTTTATGATCTTTGCGAATTTTGCCTCCAAACAACACCTTTTCCATCAGAATCCTGACTGCAGCGGTCCATGCTCTAAAAGTCATCAACCATGCAAAAACAGATGAAATAACATAAGTATCACGTCTCAATACGAAATATATCAATGAATAACAGTGAATTATGACATAGAATAGTGATGCAAAATGGACGTATCAGTCCCACGTCCTCCTAATGCTAATGTTGTTTCTGGTAGATGGGTCTTTCGACAAAAAAATCATTCTGATGGTAGTCTCTATAGGTACAAAGCTCGCTGGTTCTATCGTGGTTTCTCTCAACAACATGGTGTAGACTATGATGAAACTTTTTCTCCTGTAGTTAAACCTAGCACCATTCGCACAATTCTTAGCATTGTTGTTTTCTCCCAATGGCCAATTCACCAACTTGATGTTAAAAAATGCTTTCCTTCACAGCTCTCTTAGTGAAACTGTCTACTGTCAACTACCGTTAGGATTTGAAGATTCTACCTCTCCCAATCATGTATGCCTCCTTCAAAAATCTCTATACGGTCTAAAACAAGCTCCACGTGTATGGTTTCAATGTTTCTCTAATTTCATTCAAACAGTAGGTTTTTCTCCTTCTTGTTCTGATTATTCTCTCTTTGTGTATCATTCTAATAATCAAGTTCCCTATATCCTTCTTTATGTCGATGATATCGTTCTCACAATCTCATCTCCGGATTTCCTCCATCACATTATTTCTCTTCTTCAAAACGAGTTTTCTATGACTGATCTCGGTTCCCTCCATCATTTTTTGGGCATTGCTGTCACACGTGATGACCATGGTATTTTCCTCTCAGCGTCAGTATTGAGTTGAACTTCTTAACAAGGCCGGTATGTTAGATTGGCAACCCTCTCGCACTCCTGTTGATACAACCTCCAAACTTTCTTCTGACGATGAAATCTTTTCTGATCCCACTCTCTATCATAGTATAACTGGGGCACTGCAGTATCTCACTCTTACCCGTCCTGAACTATCCTATGATGTCTAACAAGCCTGTCTGTAACACCCTCGAATCGTCCCTATGCAAGTTTTAGCGCTTCCCGCCAAACCCGCATAGAAACGATTCAATGACGCCCACCAGGCACTTTCGTGCGGGTGGAAAAACGAAGTAATACCATTACACAACAGTCCTCGATGGGACCCACAGAACAGATACATATACAACAGCGACTCAACGAGTCAAGAATACAGATATACTATACAAAGATCCAAATCACCTTGAAAACGATAGAGTGTTCGACTACGGACAAGATGCAAATGGGGCTAAGAGCCCTGAAGAATAACCAATGGCGTCCATAACCCTGCCCAGGCCAAGCCGGAAGGGTAACCCTGCTAACGACATCGATCTCAAACCTGCTAAAACAAAAGGGGTGTCGACAAAGGGCAAAGGAAAAAGAGGAGCGTCAGTACTGAGGCCAGTACACGGCGAGGCTAGAATTTGGTGGCTCTCGCCTACATAGGTATGGTGGACTGAAGCGGCAGCGCAACATGCACTAAACAACCTATAGAGACTCGATTAACTGTCGGCTATTAGAGAGAGATAAGAAAGACCTATTTGGAACCAACCTTATACTAACACCAATCATACCCATCCTGGTATGCCCCCTCGAGACCAAACGAGAAAGTCGGACCAAGGAACTCACACAGTTGGTAGTTTTACTCGTTCCGTTATAGTTGAAGCCTTTACTAGTTAGATATAAATAACATGAGTCATCCTGATAGCATAAGTAGTGGGCAGTTTTAGTCACCATTTCATTGTAGTTGGAACATTTACTAGTCATATATAATTATCCTGAGGAATCCCAAAACCCAGCAGTTGTTGGCACTTTTATCACATTCCATTGGAGTTGCAATACTTACTAGGCATATATAACAAAATAACCCAGATCCAGCAGTTGTTGGCATTTTTAATATCCATTCCGCTATAGTTGAATCTGATTACTAGTCATATATTAAGTCAAGTTTATAGCACTACTTTAGTTATGCTTGTCTATGATCGAGATACTGTGCTCCAAGTCGTCCATAACCGCGGACACGGCTTTCAGAAAGTTTTACCCTGCAGGGGTGCACAAATAGCAACACACACTCGATCAACCTCGGAAAAACCAACTTAAAACCCAACGAGGCATTCACGACAAAGCGATCATAGGATTCATAAAATATTTCAGGGGGCCACCCCACTAAGCTACCCGCAACGAAGTTGGCCGGCTCTAGAACGGAACCAGGGTTTGTGTGGACGGCTGTAAACGACTGGGAACCCGAAAGTGTGACTGGGCTTGTCGATACAGCGAAAACATGTCACGATCCTAAACAGTACAAGTGCTCCACGCACAATCGTAAATAAAACAGTAAAGCATGGCATAAGTACAGGATAGTAATAAAGCCCCAAACTAATTGTGGCCCCAAGAAATAGAAATGAATCAAGCTCTGGCTCAGGGGGGTTCATAAGGCCTCCCGGATGTGGATAGCGCGAAAAATCAAGGAACAGGTATCAAGTACTCGGGGTCCTATGGGACACAAGTGGGCATGAAAAACCAGATAGCGTATATTGCCCACGGTGCCTCTTTCATTAGTTCTCCCGGCAAATTAATAGTTGTATTTAAAGTCATGATCATCTCCACCATAAATACCTACCAGCATTCCAACAACTACGGTACTTGACAACACGAGATCGCACCTGAGCAAGCAACTACGACTCGCAAGGCCAGCTATCTACCAAACACAGGTAATAGGAGGTGTCCAAGGCAATATAGAGGTTGCACGGGATATAACGGGTACGGAACACTAAAGCATCGCGACACGGATAGCAATAGATCAACATGAGGAAATAAAGACTATAAATACAAAATAGGTAGAAAGGGGAAGAATGGTCGCCTGGGAAACACTGCCGAAGGTTCATATCCGGAGAACTTGTCGATACTCGCATCAACTCATCGGTCTAATCCGCGAAGAAGCAAACACTAGAAGAAACACCAGATGCAATATTTAATACTACGGCAGAAGATCCGGCATGCTTATGATATGATGCATGGCATGGCACAGATGCGGTGCAATTAGGCAATATTAAGCGAAACCGGGTCCCGGCAATTAATTACACGGTTCAAGTTATTTATCTACCCCGCAAATTAAATGTTGTATTAATAAGACAAAACATGGCATCGGTCCGCTACACCAATTTAAATGGAGTCCGGACTAAGACAAAGATATCCCGCATAAACGCTCTATATTTAATTATGAGGCGAATCGGCATAATGCCCCCAAACCACAGACAGGTATGCATGCATGACAATTTAATATGCGACAGTTGATAATGTCATATTATAAAAATAGAGGCTTAGGGTCACACATCTGGGTTCGGAAGATCTTGGGTTCCGGGGGTTCGGGTCCGGTCTCAGGGTTCGACGGGGATCGGTCTTCGGATCTTGGGTCGGGTCATCGGTTTTCGTGACGGAGGTCATGGGGATTCCAGGGAGAAGATCTTGGCATGTCGAGGCTCGGTCTTCAGGTCCGGGGAAGCGATCTTGTCATCTTGAGGGGTTCGGGTTCCACTCCTCGATGGAGAACTTGTGGTTTCGCTAACGGTGACGATCTTGGATCGGTTAGGGTATCCCTTGACGATCTTGTAGTTCTGCCTTTCTGTTGCCCCTGAGTAGGAGTAACTGCTATAGTCTGTCTCCAACTTGTCGTTCTTTGAAACCTCAACATGCCACTGAAGAACACAACAACGGGGGGTAACGACATAGATCAAGAGCAGCGACTGGACCAAAGATCCACGGGAGACTGTGACCAAGTATAACCAAAACAGCACCCTGACGCCACACATGTACAGAGACCTGGACAAGCCACCACTGTGCGCTCACGCCTGAACAAAGGAAGCGGCGAGTTCGACAGCGATTGGCGGGGACGAGACGGCGCACTGCTGGGGTCGAAGTCGATGGTACGGGCGGGAGGGAAGCATGTGGCCGGAGAACCGCAGAAGACGGCCGCGCGAGCTCGGCGAGCGCGCTGCTGCAGAGCCGCTTCCGGCCGGGACAAGGACGCCCGCGGCGGTGCACGGTGGCGGTAGACGGGGACGACGAGCACGCGCGGGGATGGGCCGCGGGGAGAACTCGAGGACGACGGGGACCTTGGAGGAGCGGGTCACGCCGGGTCGAGCGGAGGCAGAAGGGGGCGTGATGGCGAGGTCGGTCGGCGACGGGGCAGAGCCCGCTGGCGGAGGAGCGGGGCCGCGGGGCGAGGAAGAAGGACGGCAAGGAGGTCTCGCGAGGCGGCGGTGGAGAGGAGGGTCCGAGTGGAGGAAGGCGGCGCCTGGGCGAGCTCGGGGCCTGGGTTTGCTGCGGCGGCGCAGGTGCTACAGAAAGAGCGGCCGCGGCTCCGCGAGCTTGCAGAAAAGGAGGCGAGTGGTGGGCGCAACAAGGGGTAGAGGAGGCGAGGCGAGAGGTAGGGGACGGGGTGGAGGTACGGCGGATGGTGAGCGAGGGTGAGAGGTAGGAGAAGACGGGAGCAGGGAGGGGGATCGAGGGATCACGATGCGGGGCGTGCGGTGGGTCTACGCGGGGGTGGGGCCGGGGGTCACGAGAGAGCCGAGGTGGTCGGGAGCGGGTCTGGGGAAAGCGACGCGGTGCAGGGGTGGGGTCGGGCCTGGCGTGTGGGTGTGCGTGTTCAGGTGGGGGCTGTCGGTGGTGGGTGGGACACGTGGGGTGGTTGGAGCGAGGCTGTGTGTGCGTGTTGTGTGTGTGTGCGTGGCAGGCGGGTGGGCCAGGAGGTGAGGAGGTGGCAGGCAGGGAGTGGAAGGAGTGAGGTGGAGGGGTGCCAGGGTGGAGGCGGATGGGGTAGGCGGCTGGGTTGGTGGGGCTGGTCCAGATTTTTATCTGGGGTATTAGGCTGCTGCCAGCTGGGCCTTTGGGCCTGGCCGGTGGCGGCCTTCCCCAGGAAAAATAGTTTTTATCTTTATTTGATTTTTTTATTAGCCTTTTGTAAATAGTTTGTAGACAAAACAAAATATCCGGACGACCGGGCTTTTTATTTGAAATTAAAGACAGGGTATTTAGAAAAAAAATAGGTTTACGAAAATAGTTTTATGCAAAACCATGCATGATGACATGATGATACTCAAATGCAATGTGGCAAGATGACATGAGCATGCAGTCATGATGATGCGCAACACCAAAACACAGCGATTTTCTAGTAGTGGTTTTAGCAGGGCACCACAGTGTCTATTCATGCATGATGCACGTGTCCCACATTATAATCATGTCAAAAGAATCCTTCGCTATGTCATAGGCACCATTGATCACGGTCTTCACATTAATTCATCCCCACCTACATCTTTGACAGCATATTCAGATGCCGACTGAGCTGGTTGTCCAGACACTCGTCGATCCACTTCAGGATACTATGTTTATCTTGGTAACAATTTAATTTCTTGGTCTTCGAAGCGCTAGCTTGCTCGTCTACTAAGGCAGAGTACCGGGTTGTTGCTCATGCAGTTGCTGAAACAGTTTGGTTGCGCCAATTACTCGAGGAGCTCCATCGCCCAATTCATCATGCTACAGTTTACATGTTCATGTCTGGTAATCCACTACAACATCGGCGTACCAAGCACATTGAGATTGACATTAATTTTGTTCGGAAGAAAATTGCTTTGGGTCAAGTCCGAGTTCTACATGTTCCTACAACATCACAGTTTGTTGACATCTTCACCAAAGGATTTGCAACAACCCCATTCTGCGATATTTGATCCAGTCTCAACGTTGTTGAACCACCGTTGACACTGCGAGAGATGTTAGATTATATTTCTTGTAACCCAAGTTAGGGCACCGACCAGGGCGCCGCCCCTCTCCTCATGTACTATATAAACTCTTGTACCCCTTTGTTATTGAATTAAGTGTGATATTATCATAGTTCTACAAAAATATTATTGTGAGTCAAGAATCTTGAGCGTTAATTCTTTCCTTTTTTGTAACTAGAGCTTTATTTATCCAGTATAAAACCTGAGTGGCTGCCTGATTAATTTAATATAATATTTAGTATTTCAGGCTACTTAGAGATAACAAATCGCAAGCCACAGAACACGTGAAGGGACTATGCAGAACATGTTTTAAAATACTTTTCCAGCCGCTTAGAAACACCAAATCGCAAACCACAAAATACGTGACAGCAGCAAATGACTTTGCAAAACAGGGTTGTTGGCCTACCAGATCTCTCTAGAAAACGAATTTGTAGGTAAGCTCCTGTCCTATCAAAGTAGGAGTAGATAAAAAACCCGGCCTGAGCAATACTCTTATATAGCCTAAATTTATAGCCTTTGATAAAGTTGAACACCGCGATACAATTATATGGCAATTACCTCAAAAACAGTAATAATTACACATAATAATAATGCATAGCTCAAAGAAAATGGACTATCCATCTCAGAAGTCAGAAGAGAGGATCCTGAGGACAAAAAGTAACACAAGTATGTACCCTAGTGATCACCTGCTGACTTCACTAACAAAAAAAAGACAAATGTTCACTTCACGTTTGCAACACAGTCAGGAGTTTTACTCTTCACCGAGCTAAATGCGCTGACCTCCAAGGTGATGGAGCAGTTCACCTTGATGTTGAGGTCCCTCTTGAAGATCCCCAGCAGGCTCACTCTCCCGTTGATCTCCGTGTAGCTGGTGAGGTTGTAGTCCTGGCCGAAGATGAGGTCGGTGACGTTGACGATGGAGGAGATCCGGTCCGCGAGCGCGTTGAGCGTGACGTTCATCCGGACGGTCCGGTCGGCGCCGACCTCGCCGTCTGGCGCGTACGCCACGCCGACCGTCTCCCCGTTGTAGTAGACGTCCGTCTCGCTCCGGCCGTAGCTGAAGGCAGCCGCGTTCGGGTTCTTGATGGAGACGTCGGCGTTGAGCGTGGAGTTCACGGACACCGGGCGCGACCCGCCCATGCCCAGGTAGTCGCCGTCGACGTGCTCCAGGGTGACGCCGTTCATGGTGAAGACGGGGTCCTTGACCTTGAACACGGTGCGCGCGAGCACGAGGACGACGATCCCGACGACGACCACGGAGGCGACGCAGCACCCGCAGCAGCAGAGCGCGCGCCGGCTCTTGGCGGTGGACGTCGCGGGGGCCTCCTGGACCTCGATGTCGTCGCCGTTGGTCGCCGGGTGGACGGATGAGGACGGGTGGGCGAGCGGCCTCGTCGGCTCGTTCTTCTTGTCTGCCGTGGTAGCGTTGTACGGCCCGACGGTCGCCATATGGCGCGGGTTGAAGAAATATGGATGGGCAGAAAAAGGTCCGGGATTTCTTTTCTTTTTTTCAGTACCAGACGGGCAATTCTGTCATTAATACTAGCGTGGTCCGTGGTCGTGTTATAATATGTTGGGTTTTGCACAAGTCGTGTTGGGCGGGCCGCGGCACGTACTTACAGTACGTGTTGCCGTTCTGTGACTGAGCGGAGCTAACACGCCCGGTGGACTTCGCCATGGCTTGCTGCCGCGAACCGCCGGTTGATAAATGATGCATGCCGGCTTCCGTTCATACAAGTTGACTCTATCTGGCGATGTAATGAAAACCGGCCATACTGTTTAAGCGGCCAGCTAAGATCAGAGACTGTAAGAGCATCTTCGCTCGGGGACCTTTAGCCCCTACAAAGGCTTTGAGGGTGCCGACGCTTGAAATCACACCCAGTCCATTCCTCCTAATTCTTTCTCGGCTCCAGCATGGGCTGATTCAGTATCTGGCGCCCCAAGTCGAACACAACTCACATAGGGACTAGCGAGGGCACCGAATGGAGTTGAAAACGCCACAGGCCAGCCCTATCGGCGACACGCGCACGGAAACCCTTCCATTCTGCATTTCCTCCCCCCCCCCCCCCCCCCCCCCCCGTCGTGGCCACCTACCGAGCAGCTCGCCGCCACTACCACCACGAGCCATTCACTCCGCTAAAAATACCCGCGTAGCCGCCGGGAATACTTCCCACGCCCTCTCGAGCTGCCTCTCAGCCTGTTCCGACACCGCCGTTCTGCCTCCTGGTAGCTCAAGGCCAGCTCCACAACCATCCTGCCCACTAGATGTTCGGCGGTTTGACAAAGGCGATGGATTCGGATGAGGAAGAGGAAGAGGTGATAACCGCTCTGATGGACGATGAAGTCGTCGTTGCTGCTGGCGCCAAAGACACCGTCGGCGACGACGATCATCTCATGATCATCACTTCCCTCCTGGGCATGATCACTGGCGGCGATGAGAAGCCGTCTACTGGGAGTTTGAAGCCTGCGTGCCGGAAGAGCAAGCCGAGGAAGAGGACGGAAGGCTACAGCATACTCTACGCTGACTACTTCGACGACGACCCATTGCACAACGACATCATATTTCGACGTTGTTTTCAGAATGAGCCGAAATATTTTTATGAAGATTGTTAAGAACTTACGAGAGTTCGACGACTACTTCAAACTGAAGATAGACGACTACTTCAAACTGAAGAGAGACGTCGTCAACTTTTTTGGTTTCTCCACAATTCAAAAATGCACAGTTGCCCTCCGGATGCTTGCATATGAAATTCCTGAAGATACACAGGACGACTACCTCCGCATGGCCGAGTTCACAGCCATCGATTGTATGTACATGTTTTGAAGGGAATTGTGACATTGTATGAGAAGACTTACCTGAGAACACCCAATGCAGAAGACACGGTTCGGATCCTGACACAGAATGCACTAAGGGGATTTCCAGGGATGCTTGGAAGCACCGACTATATGCACTGGGCATGGAAGAACTGCATATTTGCGCACCAAGGCATGTACAAAGGTCACAAATGATCATGCAGTTTGGTGCTTGAGGCTGTGGCAGATCAGGATCTATGAATTTGGCATGCTTTCTTTGGTATGGTAGGATCACACAATGACATTAACATGCTGCAGTGTTCAAATGTGTTCGTCAAACTTGTTGAAGGCACTGCTCCTGTGGTTGATTTTGAGATCAATGGCCACCACTACGACAAAGGATACTATCTAGCAGATGGTACATATCCTAGATGGTCCATTTTGTAAAGACAATCTCAAACCCTGTACCTAGAGGAAATAAAGCTTGGTTTGTGACACAGCAGGAGGCTTGCAGGAAGGATGTGGAGAGGACATTATGTGTGCTACAAACTCAATTTGTCATTGTCAGGTACCCTGCTCTTACCTGGTCAAAAGATCAGATATGGGAGGTCATGACTGCCTGTGTGATCTTGCATAACATGATCATTGAGAGCGAGCGGGAGACTCTAGTATTTGACATTGAAACATATTATCGCCAAGGTCCTCTTGCAGATGTTGATCATCAAGTGACTGTCACGTTTGCTATTTTCCTCGCCAGGTGGCAAGAAGTTTGAGACACCATTACTCATAATCGACTGCAAGATGATCTGGTGGAGCATTTGTGGAGGCTCAAAGGAGGAGTCTCCTAGTTTGTTTATTTGTTTGCCTTTGTGATTTAAATTGTTAAATTATTTGTTTGCTATATTGAACTTGTTGTATTTGATTCGATGAACTTGTAATAAATTTATATGTTGAATTATTTATTTTATATTCAATTATGTGTATGGGGGTGTGTATGGGGAGGACGGCTGGGCGCCGATGCCTCCCCATACCACATCCGTGACGGTCCCCCCCATACGGACCAAAAAACAGCGCCCCGGATGTCGTATGGGGCGGCGAGTGGAGATGCTCTAAGGGCGTGTTCAGTAGGTTACGCGATGTCCAATAAGGCCCGTGGTGATAAAACTAAGTTGATCGGATGCCTACGCACGATGATTAAAACATCCTAGCCCAACCCACTAGGAAATGTTGAATCGGTCGTCTCCGCAGAGCCACCCTCGTTGCTGCCAAAATGAGGGAATATGGCATCCCGACAGATGCGTCCATCAGAGATGGTGGGAGGACGTTCGCGCGCTACAATGAATTGCGGCCGGTGGTGATCAAAATTTTCCCATCGCAATTTCGCTTACCGCCCATCCAAAATCGCCTCCTATTTAGTTGTCGTTGTGCCACCGCCGAAATACAATCCTCCATTTCCCCCTTTCAATCTCCTCCCTCCTCTAATTTCCATGGCCATGGCGAGAGCTTGGACCTCGAGCGCGGCGATGGAGGGTGTCGACGAACTGCTGGATTCCTCGTCCTCCCTAACATGTGTGCTAGATGATATTCTGCTTGCTGTAAGAATCTCGAACCCTAGCTTAGATCTGTAAGAATGTGCTAGATGTGGCTACATGTATGGATCTGCAACTATAGTTGATGTTTGACATGATCGACTGTAGGTCATTCCGCCATCTCCCTCGAGCATGGCGATGGTGATCCTGTCGGCTTCCCTGTCCTTCCCGACCTTCATGTTCAAGCCTACTCTTGTCGTTGTAAGAAAAACCTCTACCCCTTCATGTTGTAGATGCGTTGTGTGTTTGTTGGTCATCTGCAACCGATACCCATTGTATCGTGATTAGGATTATTGTTCATTGGTCAAAAAGGTGCTTACCATTATTCTCGTTTGTGCCATGCTTAACCGACTATAAAACATCAATGGTATTAGCTCACTCGACTTGTTTGCCCCCTCTGTGGGAAAATTTGACGATGGATCCTACCAAAATGTTGGTTAACTGCCCCTAAACCTGCAATGATTTGGGAACCTGCTTTATCAGAATGTGTCTTGAATATGATGGTTGAGCTCATGAACAACGGGGCAAACTGTGCCAACGGATTCAGATAGAGGGACATGCGGAAGGTTGCCAATGATGTTCTTAACTTCACTAGGATCCAAGTGACCACTCTTTAGATGTACAACCACACGAGGAAGTGGAGAACCAAATGGAACCTGGTAGTCAAGCTTAGACACCATGAGGGCATCACATGGTGTGCGGGCAATGGGACTTTTATGGTCGATGATGATGACATGTTGAAGCAGATGCTCGTGGTAACATGGCATGGCACTACCTTATGTTTCACTTGTTCGTAACCTACAAACTGATGTGCACTAACACACTCTTTTCTGAATCATAGGCCTTCCCGAAGCTCCTTGAGTTGGTGCACATGCCCATAAAGAACTATGCTCTGATAAAGACGATCTTCATGCACAAGTTTATGGACCATAGACAACTATGGGATCCAAAGTTAATGGTGCATGCCATAGATTTCCTTGTAGACAACAAAGAAGGAGTGACATATACTAACATGGGTCCAGGTGTGAAGAGGGCTTGGCTTAGGACCTAGCTACGCAGCCACTTCGGTTAGGGATACTACTTTGTTGCTGTTAATGGTGCTCATGATCGATTGTGCGGTCATGTATATTTTGGGAGGTGGTATCATATCCCTCCGTTAGCTAGGACTTGATGAAAACTGAACCCTAGTTTGTAATATCGTGTGAGGTGGTATAACCCTCGGATGATGAACGTGTGATGCATTACGAGCTATTGTTTCTTGTGTTTAGCTTGTGCCGCATCAACTATTTGGGTAACTATTGTTGAAGAGCTATTAGGGTAAGGGCCTCTTTGATTCTTAGGATAGGAAAGTCAAAGGAATGAGAAAGGGATAAGAATAGGAAAGGATGGCAGGTGCAATATTTTCCTCGTTCCTTGTGCATAGGATTTGAAGAATGAGCTCCAAGTGAATTTTTCTAATCCTGTACGATTTGCCTTCAAAGTGAGATCCGAAGGAAATTTTCCTCTTGTTCTCCCTTGCACCATTCCTATGAATCAAAGGAGTAAACAGTGCCATCTTAGGAAAATCTCCTAATCCTGCACATTTCCTCCAAGTTTCCTCCAAATCAAAGGAACACTAGTGTTGTTGAAGTGATTAGCTAGTACCATCCTCTCTTCTGAAGAGTGTATGGTAACCTCACCACTCTGAGAACCGTTTACCGTAGCAAATTTTGGAGACAACTGGCTTGCTCCCTCGGCTGCAAAGTGCAAACCAAACAGCCGTCACGACATCTCCGGCTGCAAACTGCAAACCAAACAGCCCGCACATCTTCCTTGGACAAAAAAGGCTGGGCAGGTAACCAAAACGAAGTGAAGTATGCAGATGTATGAGACTGTATAACTGACGCAGTGGAAACAGAAGAACACCGTTTGGACGTCGTAGCAAAATTGTCTCTAGATTCTGCATTTGGTTAGCCATTGAGATCTTTGTACGGCGAAGGGCTTGGAGGCTCAGGCTCACATGACGAATACGGCAGTGGCGCGTTCCACAAAGTAATCAGACGATTTGGTCGTAGATGAGATGCGCCCATTAGTCCAGAATATGTCGCTCGCGAGAATGCTTAATAAGTTCGGATGAGTAGTCAAATGTGACCTCAAAAGTGCCAGACTTGGTGCACCGCGATTGGCTACTGGGTTTCTTTTTAGCCATCTTATTCATCATAACATAATCACAGACCATTTTAGACTTCAGTGACAGTGTAGACGGGAAGTATGTGATCTTCAAGTGCAACTTTTGAAAAGTTCACTAGCAATCCTTTGATCAAAATTAAGGAAAGTACAATTGGATAGCAGCTCACTGAACATCCGAGTGCGCTCATCTGGATATTACAAACAACACCGGGGGATTGTCTATTCTGTTGGTTAAAATTCTGCCCGTAACGCAAGATCATTGTTTCAATCAGTCAAAATCTTCATGACGCCTTGTTTTGGTCTGTCACACTGCTACGCCTGAAAAGAACTCCAGAGAGGCCTTGCGAGTTGGCGAGGCGCTCTAAATCGCTAAGCTTAAGCTTCAAAGTCTCGATTTCTAGAGCCAGCTGATCCTCTTTTTGTCTCAGTTCCTTCAAGTTCAAAGCAATTATACATCATCATGCAGGTGTAGAAATTATTGATACTAACTAGCCAATGTAAATTCAAAAACTCCTACTGAGCTCGGGGAGCATCTGCTACTGGCTTAAAAGAGATCATTGAATTATGATCTTCCTAAGCAAAATGGAGTTGGAAATGCAAACACATCGACAAGGGTCCATGGAAAACGTTATGGTAGACAGTGATAACATCATACATCAACATCGGAAGCTTTTGGTCACTACAGATCATAGGCAGTGTTGACACTAGCTACATTATCACGGCTTGCAACCATTTGGTTCGATGCAGAAAATACCCTTCCCCATGACTGGACCCAATCTTTTTAACAGGGTTATATCTTACTCTACACTTTGCACACAAAAAACGGCTGAAGGAGCTTTGGACTGACTGATTGCTTGAATTTCATTTTTCTGGAATGCTGCATTACAGAATTGGCAGTTCTCTTAATTAATCCCTGTTTCGACAAAGGGTAAAGTGAATTTTCTGGGGACATTCATTTTCGAAATTACTCATGTACAGGTGGATAGACTCAGTTTGCTGAAATAAGCCAATGTCAGAGATTCAAAATACATTACAATATTTGGAAGTAGTGGCATAAACGAGTTATTACCTCAACTTCCTTTTTACGAGCCTCCTCTTTTCGATTCTCTGACCTTGCACTTCTTTGCACCTCAAAGACCACAACAGCTCCAGCAACCTACTATACAATATTTACCAAACTATAGTGAATGGCCACCAAATATAATCGCCAAACCATGTACGAGTACAAGTGCAGAGAAAGTCATGATCAAGGTATGAAATAGTGGGTACTGGCCTATGGGGTCCATATCAGTTTGGCTTCGGTATAACATATATGTCTAGGTTGTTTTCACAAGTAGATTCAAAGGCATGTGCAAGTTCTCCATTAATTTTTGTTGTGCTTACTAAAGCACAAACAATTACTATTCTAGGAGTACATTCTTTTAATTTTGCACTTTATAAAAAATAAAGCATGATATTCGGGGCTTACCTTTAAATATTTTCACATATGTAAGAGTACATTCTTTCACTTTTCACTTTCAAGGACCTTCCTAACCGTTTTATTAAAAAAATAGATTTGTGACACATCTCGAGGAATTTCTGCACTGCCACCCAAATAACTTTAGTTCATAACCTTTTGTGTGATAGTTTTTTACCATGTTATATTTTATTATGTTTTCTGTTAAGTTTGTGTGGTCTTGCTGCAACTGCTTCTCATCTTACAAACGCTCTATCCATTCCTTACATGATAGAATCTTTCTTGTAAGGGACAGAGCTGTTTCAGGATTCTTTGCATCAGCTTGCAGTTTGCCTTTTGATTATGTGAAGACATATGTTCAGAAGATGCAGCCTGATGCCACTGCAAGTATCCATATACTAGGTCTCTTGACTGTACAATGAAGACCTTCAAGAGTTGCGGTCCATTTAAGTTCTACACTGGCTTTCCAGTCTACTGCGTCATGATTGCTCCGCTCGTCATGGTAATGCATATATTACAGGGCGTTTTCTGCTTAATTGACAATCGTACATATTCATGTTCTATCAGAATTATGAAATGAAATATTTTCTGCAGATAACTTGGATATTCTTGAATTAGATCCAGAAGGTCGAGAAGCGTGTCGGCCTTTAAGAGCTGCATTATGCTATCCCTTCCCAATAAATAATAAGCCAGCAGTTTGCTCTGATACACAAAATATATGAACTTATTTACTTAGCTTTTATGCAACCTTGGTGCTTTGAGCCTTTCGGACCAAATAATCATATAATTCCTGGAGACGTTTTGGGCTGAAAGTGTGGCTAGGGAACTTGACTCATGTCATCAAAAGGAAGCAAATATCAATGTACCTTGCTGAATCTTCGTTTCTCTAGGCCTTCTGATTGACAATATCAAATATACTTTCGTTGTTGTTTTATGGGACATGTGTGATTGCGTTGTAACTTGTTGCTCATATATCTTTGTGGTTATATCACTATTGTAATAGGTGAAATGGTGTTCCTCATATTAGTGTCGACTACTAATCATTGATATTTTTAGACGAAAAGCTCGAGTGGAGTCCTGCTTTAATTTAATAAAGCCAACGCCAACAGAGTCGTTAATGCGCTTAAATCCATGGCAGTATATGAGGAGCATTGATGAGTCGAATGCTCATTTCATATTAAAACGATGTCAATTATATCGGTTGTCGAAATATACTTCAAACAAGGTAGCATTTTATAGGTTCTTAGAATATCTTGTGGCTATATTCATTCTGGTGAATTCTTGCATATATTGTATCATCAGTTTGCAAAAAAAAAAAACGTAGCAACGCACGAGCATTCAACTAGTAGCAGTAATGTTTGTAGTTCTCCCTACACAGTGTGTATGCTTTGTCTTTATACCCGAGATTGTCGCATGAGATGTGAATCGACCTACTTAGTGGCTATCAAATGCTACTATCTAACTGGGGTAGTTATAAAGATAGCTTTATTTTTTGGTTAGCCAAGATGGGATTTGCCCCTCTACTTTTGAAAGATATCTATAGCCCCTCGAGTGATTGGATTCAGAAATGCATGGCCGTGCTACTTAAGGTTAAAAAGTTAACCTACTAAGAGATTCTGAATCACAGGATGGGATCAAGAAAGAGTTGTCAGCTTGGAGCTTGACCAATATGATGAGACAAAGGGAATGACGCATATATAAACATTGTGGAGATTTTGTCTGATGTAATATTTATGCACGTATAGGAGTTGGCATATCTTGCTAGAGGCCGCTACCAACTATTGACCGAGTAGGAGTACTAGCATGGGTGAACACCACCATGGCAACTACCATGAGTGATGGTGATGCTGAGTATACGGTTTATGCCATATATGGCAAAGCTCGGAAGCTAGACGTGCTTGCATTTATGTTTTTTTTTCATCCATAGCATATCACATGCATTGTGCATTTAACTAGTTTATGTAAAATGAGCTAATACATTTTAAACAAAAATAAAATAATTCTTGGTACCAAATTTATTTCACCTATATTTTACCGGTTTCTAATACTACGGGGAAACAAATGTTCACATGAAAACTCTTGCGCTAAGAGAATCACTACCAGAAAATTCAGGAAGAATTTTATCAAAATTCACAAGTTGAAACAGTATGTTATACAGAGAAAACATGCAAGTACAGTAATACAGTAAGTTTCATAAAGTATATTCATTTATGACTTTAGTAAATACCGAGAACACAAAGAGCTCCCCAATAAGATCGGCAGCAGCTTGAACAGCTTTCTCTTCATTCAACGGTCGAACCTCAACTTGAGTTGAATGTCCATATATTCTTCTTTGGATGTTTGTGGAAATACGATGGTTTGCCTACAAAAGCAGTACATTGGCCAAAAAGATCACTTGAGACGGTGAAACAAATAAGTAGCAGCAAAAGAGAGATTTTCAAGTGAAGAGTATGTGTTCCTAAACCAAGATTTTTTAATATTACTTTGGCATCTACCATTAGTTCACAGGATGCACACCGAATATTAAAGCAAGATAAGCATATGATATCAAAAGCACAGCATCAAGGATAAGGCAAGTCAAAATGGGTAAGGCGCCACTTTTGTCACCAAAAGAGGTAGAGAATATTCTACTAGGAGGGGCAGAAAGAGAAAAGCTGAACTCTTTGGTGGACAGGATGGAGAGGTCGGCGCGTGCTCCTCCTCTGCTGTTGTGGCCGGAGCCTGGCTGACGGTGGAGAAGAGAAGGATGTCTCAATCCTTGATGGAGCTTAAGAACCTCACCAGCGTTAAGGGCAAGCAGTGGATAACTACAGAAGACCTGTCGAGAACCCTGAAAGCCAACGATCTTGCACTGGTTGGCAGTGGCGAGTGCTTCAGGGTGATCCACCAGTAGTGTGTGGGCTTGCTGTCCTTTTTCTGTCGTGTTAGCCCAATGATGTGGGTTTTTGAGTGAGTTCTACCAGGGTGTAGCCTGAAACGGTTGATGTGCTTTCTGGTCTTTGCGTGTGGCATATGGCCCGAGTATTGAACTGTTGTAAGAATCGTGTTGGTTTCAGTAATGGGAACCGGGGCGAGGCCCTTTTTGTCTAAAAAAGAGGTAGAGAATAATTATGTATTCCTCTTAATCTCTTATTAAGCCCATGTCTGTGTCTTCAACAACATAGACCTCCATAATTTACGATACATGACACATTGTTTACCAAGTCAGCTAAGTTTGGGTCCAAGTTTTTTTTTTTTGTTTCATCAGGCATCTATGATAGCGATCTTGCCTTGAGATACAGTCCACAGCTGTACATGCAGATTATTACTGTCGATCATGTAACAGTTGTTGGTAATCAACACGAGATTGACACAGTGGGCGGTTTGGTTACTATTGAATGGTAGACTTGTGAGTTTTCTTACACGAGGAGAGAAGAATGGCAGGCCATGTTCTACAATCTATGACGATGCTTTGCTTTTTGGTGCCAGGAGAAAGGTGATGCATTATATAGTTAGCAACAGCCAGCTTGAATGCTCGATGTTATGTGACTGCATGCATGAAAAACCAGTTCGCTACAAATCATAACCGCATGCTTAGCACCCAAAATAAATAAAACATTTGCACATATTTGAGTTGCTGAAATAAACTAAAAGAAAATCTACATGAAGAGTAGGTACACACTTGAGTTTTGATGCACATCTTTAATTTGTTTAGAATTTGTGAAGATGCACAAGTAGGACAATCTAAACTCAAGCATCCACCCATATTCAGAATCTACTCTCTGCAAATAAACCTAGTTAAATAATAAGTCTTCTTTTACAGTTAGAGTAAGAAACAAAATGATCTAATAGTGACAATTCTGGAATAGGGGAGAATGCTGAGTATCTAGCTTACTTAAGTTGCTGGAAACTGCAAGCTTGATTGGCCCCTAACACTAACCTATTCATATCTGACACAACAAGCACCAAAATTAAAATAGCCATTATAACTTATGAGAGATGGCATACACGACAACTGCCAAAACTCTGGTGAACAGTGGATTCGGTACACTATGTCAGCCCTAATGCCTTAAGTATTGCCGACTAGACTATCAATTTACTATTAGATCTCACTTAATTTACCTACAAACAGTACATGCATCCAACATATCTGAATCTCATAGAATAAACCAGTGGTGGATGAAGTTGGATAGCCAACCAAGGGTAGCAACATATAATCCATAACTAACCTGTGACTATGGAGACAGGGATATAAGGATAGAAACACCAGGGAGATCTTTTTTGTAAATGAAGTTTAGTTATCAACTACAAACTATGGACTACTGGTAATGTGAATACAAGGAGATTTCATGTACCAACTACCAATGCATGAATACAAATTTGTCAAACTAGCATACTTACAGGACATCCAAATAAATTGTCCATCAGCATATCAAAGTACAGAATCGGTAACTTTTCTATTCATATCTTTATGTGTGTGCCTTATATTGTTCACGGGTGCACAGTTATGCACCTTACATCTCAAGTGTTTAAATATTGAAGGTTATGGTGCATGGAATGCAGTTTTCTCCTCTAACTGCATCTGGTTTTAGTCACTGGCTTCCTGAACCTATGAAACAAGCAGTGGATCAACATAGAAGCATTCTTCCTGCTAAAACCAAGTTGGTATTTTCTTTAGATCACCCAACCTATGAATATACCTATGTAGTGGGTAATTGTTACTAAGTGGCAATAGTAGCGTAAACTGCAGTTGTGATTGCAACACTAATGCCTTTACCATAATCAAAACGGCAGAAAAAAAAGCGCAAGCATTATTCATTTGATCAGATAGAACACATTGTTCGTGAACCACCATAGACTATGTAAAGTGCATACTGGTCAATTATCATGGCAAGTTTGAGAATAAAATTTTCTGATGTTTACATGGCTAGGAACCTGGAGCGGACTGCCAAACTACAGCATGTCGCTGTGGTTATCACGAGATTGGAAATTAACCATGGGAAGCTGATGTACATGGTTTTGGTGTATGTTAGCTCGTTGGATCATTAACTATTGGCACTACTTTTTATAAAAAAAATATGGAAATGTTCTATAATGTTGATATCCTGTCCATTTTAAGAAACACATAGTAGATTTTGGCCAATTGTGTACTTTGAGCTAAGAACACCCGATCCGATAAAATGGCCACTATCACCCGTAGAGAACAAGTGTATTTTGCTTATGACATATCCTAACCAGCAGGCTAAGAAGACAACTTGTGGTACAAAAAGAAAAAAACAGAGCCTAAGACATGAAAACGAGCCAAATGCAAGGCAGCCAAGATGAACTGAATCAACGCCACAGAACCAGCTCCAACAGTGCCAGGACGCATTCAGCAGATAAACCCCAAATCATAGGCTATGTAACTAAGGAATGGGTAATTAGGGGACTGCACAGCCCAACACAAACCTAAGACGACGAGACTCTCCTCTAGAAAGGTTCCCGGTGACTCGGACAGAGACCTTAAAGCGGGCATGGAGAAGAGGGGAAATGACCAGCACGGTACCTGGGCGAGGTTGATGATGAGCTGACGGAACTTGGGGTGGCGGCTGGCCTCTGTCTTGAGCCTGATCGCGATAGGCTTTGCCATCATCTTCAGGGTCAGCGTCCCGAGCTTCGCCAGTGGAAGGATCATCTTCTCCGACGACGACGACTTCCCGACTCCTTTCTTTGACGAATTATAGTCACCGGGATCTAGTAGCGGGGTGGTGCGGTGACGGAGGACTTGACCGGCAGATGCCCGGCGCTGAGATCGGGAGCGCCCGATTTGGGAGATTCCTACCACGACTCTCACTTCTGGAGTCGTTTCTTCACTAAGCGCCCCGAGTTTAACGAAATTTCATCTAGCTCCCAAAACTCTCGAGTAGCGACCGTACCTTAGACCATCTCTAACATGTTCCATACCGCAACTGACACGAGGTGAAAAAATGGCTTTTCTAGATACCCCATATCGTATCGTATCCGAATTTTTTTACACCTCCTCGCATATTGCTCTCCGCATCCCGCATAGTTTCGGTTTCGCCTGGTTCTTTTGTCGCTCCCCGCAAACGCTCGCGAGTGGAGGTGCACTGAAAATTCACGACTCCCGTCTGGAAATCTTCCTCCGCCGCTTTCCCCACCTCCACCGCCCCGTACGAATTCCCCCGTTCCCGGCCAGCCGCTCCGCGGTTGGAGTGCTCGCCGCGTCGTCCGCCACCGTCACCGCGCTACCCAAACGCGGCGCCACCGCGGACGCCATCACCGCTCGATCTACGGCGGAATTGCTGTGTCGACCGTCCGACCCCCTGCCAATCAACCGCCCGTGCGCCGAATCTGCTACGCCGCCAGTCTGACGCCACCGCCCGAGCCGGTAAACCCTCTTTCTCCTATATCGTTTTGTCTACAAATTCAAAATTTCTTAGATTTAGATTTAGGATCAGTGCGGTGGCGATTTTGTAGATGAGTTCGTCCTGGTGTTCTGCGACGAGTTCTTTCGTTCAATTTTTGATGGATGACTCGTCGTCCGACGAGTCCGACTGGGAAGACCTCGACAAGGACGACGCGGAGGATCTCCTTCTGCTGGCGGTCATCGATGAACTGGAGGCGGAGGAGAATACCCGAAAGAGGAGGAGGGGATCAACTATCGGTCAATTGTGCATCCCATGCAACCGGGTTCTAGGGCATGAGATGCTCATGCGAGATTATTTTGTCGAGAAACTCATCTACCCTGCTCGTCTGTTTTGTCGTCGATACCGAATGAGACGGCCCTTGTTTGAGAAGATTATAAAAGCTTGCGAGACCAATTGCCGGTACTTCACGCAGCGTAGAAATTATGCTAGGTTGCTTGGTTTCAGTTCGTACCAAAATATCTCTACCGCAATAAGGGTGATCTCCTATGGAGTGTCAATTGACTATACTGACGAATATCTTCATATTGGCGAAGATACGACCATGACAGGCGTGCGTAAATATACGAAGACATTGATCAAGGTTTTCAATCGAACGTACCTGCGAGCACCAAACGAGGAGGACACGAAGAGGCTCATGGTAGAGAATGAGAAAAGAGGTTGGTCGGGATGCTCGGAAGCCTCGATTGCATGCATTGGAGGTGGAAGTGAAGAGAATATGCCCGAGAGGCAATAATAAAGTGGTTATTATCTTATTCCATGTTTATGATAAATGTTTATTTTGCATGAAATAATTGTATTAATTGGAAACGTTAATACATGTGTGTTTAATAAACAAAATACAAAGTTCCTAGTAATGCCTCTCATATAAACTAGCCCGTTGATTAACAAGATGATCGAGGTTTCCTGATCATAGACATTCGATGTTGTTAATAACGAGATCACAACATTGGTGGAATGATGTGATGAACATTTATCTGAAATATAGCATTACGATCAAAGTCATTATGTTTATATTGCTATAACATCATACGAAGTAATCTTAGTCCTTAGACCATGAGATCATGTTAATTGCTAACACCGGAAGAGTATCTTAATAACATCAAACGTCACACCGTAACAGGGTGACTATAAAGATGGGTTCAGTGCTACGAAGGTGTTATGTTGAGGCTCATGGATCAAGAGTGAGATTTGTCCATCCCGATGACGGATAGATATACTCTGGGCCCTCTCGGTGATATCATATTGAAATAGCTTGCAAGCAAGTGATGTGGTCACTAGAATGTTATATCACGGGAACGAGAAAAGAGTGTATGTCGGTAACGAGATCAAACTAGGTATTTGGATGCCGATGATCGAATCTCGGACATGTAATATATCGCGAGACAAAGGGATTTAGTTACTAGCGTTAAAGGGTCTCACGATCACAGAAGTCATCGTTAAATGTGTAGGAGTCAATATGGATCTCCAGGTTCTGCTTCTGATTATTGATCTGAGAGGGGTCTCGATCATGTCTGCATTATTCGCGAACCGTAGGGTAACACACTTAAGGGATACCGACACCATTTGGAGCAAATATGTTTCAGATAAAGATTTAAGAAAGCGCTGGAATTATTTCAATAGACACCGAAACTATTTCGGGTGAAATTGCTGAAATTGGTTCTGCATGTAATATTGAAATATTGCAGGGGTTTTATGTGAATGTTTGCTAATTAAAGTAATTAAAAAATTCTGAATAAAATTAATAAAAGAGTTTTATGAAACGAGAGAGCATTAAATTTGGAGAAATTTAATGCATTTAAAGTAGAGACTTTAAAAGAGAATGTGACGGGGCAAATTTATGTGGAGGGAGTTACCACCACATGAATGAGGAGGTGAAGGGTCACCCCTTGGGGCGTCGGCCATGGGGAGGGGCACTCCCCCTCCTCCTATAAAAGGCCCTCATCTCACACCTTCACACTTACACCTCCTCGTGAAGGATCTCTCTCCCCCTCTAGTATTTTTTCCCATGGTCTCGGATTAGCAAGATACATGTTCCCGGTGGCTTTATCTGGAAAGGAGTTGTTGCTTCCGCTGCTTTGCTGGAGCGAGGGACGGAGGTTGTCGGGGTACCGGATGTGTGTGCGATCACGGATGCATCGCTGCTTTGCGGTGCTGGACTTGGTGGTGCTAGACATGCTAGAGTTGGATCTGATGGACGTGTTGGAGCCGGACCTGCTGGACTTCATCACGATCTTGAGATCGGCAAGTGTACGACTACATCATCCACGAGTTCCAACTCGTTAACAAAGATTTTGTTGTCTTTGAGGGTAAGTTCTCTATGGATGTATATCCACCCGTTGCTTGTATCTAGCAGATAGATCTTGGCGTATAGTTCCCATCGTAGGAATTTTTTTGTTTTCTATGTTGTGAACCCAACAGTGGTATCAAAGCCTAATCTATGCGTAGGTGCATTGCACGGGTAGTACACATATGTTTATATGTGGGCGATGATGATCATGTTATTGCATCTTCTATGTATTTTGGATATTGGTGGCATAGTGGGATGAAGCGGCCCGGACCAACCTTACATGTCATCGTACATGAGACCGGTTCCACGACTGACATGCAACTAGTTTTGCATAAGTGGCTGGCGGGTGTCTGTCTCTCCTACTATAGTCCATATCTGATTTACAACGAGTTGCTAATAACTTGGTTATTCTCGTTGTGGTTCATGTTCATAGGTAAGACCGGTTCTATCTCCGAAAGCCCTAAGCCACGTAAAACTTGCAATTGATAAATTAGAGGCGTCTAGTTTAGATCGTTGCTGGGCTAGTGTCTTGATATGGTATTGTTGTAAGTAGATGTATGATAGATACTCTTACAACACACTTAACGTGTAAGTTTCATAGACCTTGGACTTAGACACAAAGGAATGATAGAGATCATACCACGATGCAAATGATAGAGATCAAATGCATGGACCATATTATCTCACTTTACACATTAGATGTTTGCATCTTACTGCTAGTTTGGTGATTTTGGTAGCATTGTAAGATGATCCCTCATTTAGATATCAAGATAAAATGTGTTCTTCCTTCAGTATGCACCGTTCTATGAGTCGTGTTTCGAGACATCATGTGATAATCGGGTGTACTCGACTCCACGCTTTCATACAACGTGTAAGACAGTTTTACACACGCGGAATACTAAGGTTCTTACTTGACGAGCCTAGCATGTACAGACATGGCCTCAGAACACTGACCGAAAGGTTAAGCATAAGTCATATAGTTGATGTGATGCCCATATTGATGCTCGTCTTTGAAGCTACACCGACTCACGTGATGATCTGACTTGGTGTAGTGGATTTGGTTCATGTAATCACCATAAGGGCACGAGGGATGTCGTTTTTGAGTGGGAGTTCATTTCTAATTTGGATTAGTCGAACTCAAGTTGTCATAAACTAAATTGAAGTGAATTTGCATAATTTGTTGTAGTCATTGGCATCTGTTCACTACCTTATGCTTAGTTTTAATTGAGATAATAGAACTATAGAATTCTGGATATTTACTTTACGAACTGGTATGGTATTGTTTTGAATGTCAATTTAAAGTTTAGAAGTCCTATTGCAAACTTTCAGCAAACTCTATTTACTCCGTGAAGTTCAATAAGTAGTATTATCAAGATTAAGAATTCCAATGTTAGTATCTAAAGTATCATGTTTGCCTCCATGATTCTTGATATTCAAAAGTTGTTTTAATATCGAGGTTATCTAGGAGCTGAAATAATTGTTTCAGAAACCATCATGTGTGGAAGATATTATGATATCTGAAACAATGTTTTTGGTTGCATTATGATAGAGTATAATTTATCAAAATACATGTTCTCATATTATATGAAAATTTGTGAAGGTTGGAGATGCTAGGCGTCCTAATCTACTAAAAAGGTTTTTGGGAACTGATATTATACTCACGATTCATCCTTATAGGGTATAGTAGTTTGATCATGAAAGTTGTCATGATAAGGATGAATAGAAGATGTAAGTAAAATGTTTACTACACTAATAGATTACTAAAGAATGGATTTTTGAAAGAACACCAAACATTTGATGATGGTGATCCACTTCAAAGTGCAAGTTCAAAGGTATTAGTATTTGACTATATACACTTTGTACTATGTGTCATGTGAATGACACCACTATTGATATTGATAGATTCTTTTAAAAGAAAAGGAATTGTTGAAAGAGAATCTATAAAATATTTGGCAGAAAAGAAAAGGTTGGAGATGTCCAACTTAGGTATATAGAAGATATACATGTTATGGCTGTATTCCTTGCTTGTTAAACAATGTGGTTCTGAGGTATTGGATACCGGTATTGGATACCGGTATTGGATACCGAATTTGTTGGTATGAAGTGTCATACAGGACAACGCAATTCATGAACTGCAATGGCCTAAATAACTAGCAAAATAATAAGTGATGATGTTCATCGAAAACAAATAAAGTGTTATTGTGTTTTTCGTTGTCGTCAAACCTAGCCTTCGAGATTTGTTTTAATAATTGTTATTTTGTTCCAGTATTACGAGAACAATGGTTGTTCAAATAATTACCGTATTCCATAAAGGATGGATGAACTTTTACAAGTCTAGTGGGAGAAATCACATCCATAAACACTATTGCTAAAATGTCGCAAGACAAATGATTGAAAGATCACTTATGAAGTGACATCGCTGTTTAAATTATATTGGAAAGAAAACATGAAGAAACTCCATGTTGATGGATTTGGGAGTCTTTGATTTTGATCAACTGACGCTTGTGAGACTTTCCTGGAGATAATTGAAACTCCGTTCATAGGCCAAAGAGGAACGAATGACTAGCTTATTGGAAATTGTGCATGCTGATGTGCATAGTCCATTATGTGTAGCCATATGCGATGGATCTTTTTGCTTCATATGCTTTCTCCAGAAATTTGAGTGAATATATCTATATATTTACTTAATAAGCAAGAAGTATGAAACATTTGAAAATCGTTCAAAGACTTTCAAGATGAAGTGAAAAATCATTGTAACAAGAAAATAAAAGAATTTATGATTTGATCATAAAGGAAAATATTTGAGTTACATGTTTAGCAAAACACCTAAGATTTTAGGAACTTTTCCATGAATTTGTATTTCCTGATAAACCACATGAGTATGGCATATTCGAGAGATGAAATCAAACCATGTTTGACATGGTAGGATCAAAGGTGTCATTTATAAAACTGCCATTATGTTTTAAGGATTAAAGCTTTAGAGACTACTACTTTTACACAAAAAAGAGCACCATCGTGATCCACTGAAATGACACCATATGAGTTATGGTTTGAGAAAAAACCTGAATTGTCTTTTCTTAAATTTTGGTATGCTATGCATAAGTAAGATGTTTACAACCAAAGTAGGATAAGCACATCTTTGTAGGTTATCCCAAAGAATTTGTTGGGAATTCCTCCATAACATCGACGACAAAAGAGTTTGTCGCTTGGAACGTCAAATTTTCTTGAGAAGGAATTTTTCGTGAAAAGTTAAGTGGGAGGACAATAGAACTTTGATAAGGTTGTTGAACCTTAGCTATATGTGCTAAGTAGCGCAGCGCCGGAAAGTGTCCCGGTGGCGGCCACAATGCTCATGGCTCCCGTGATTACAAAGGTTATGATCTCGGAGATTAGAGTTCCTATTGAACCGTGTGGGTTGGTAAGAATCAAATAGTGAGATTTGATAAACAAGTCATTATTGTTTTGACAATGATGAACCGACGACATGCAAAGAAGCGATGATGGGCCCTGACTCCATAAAATGACTAGAATTCATAGAATCCGTGATAGTATCCATACACTAGAAATCAAGTTTCGGAGACCCTCCGGAAAGGCGTGAAGCCTATCGGTCGTGTTTGGATATATAAAGAAATAGACATGGATGTTTAACATCTATGAAATAGTCGACATGTCGGAAATAAGTTTACGACAATGTTCAAGGAGTTAACTATGACAAGATTTGATCTTTCATAGCGATATTTAGTCTTGACAGATTAATGTAGCAACCACTACATATAATTTGATGTATGGTAGTTGAACAAACAAAACAATGTTCTTCTAATAGAATGGTTACCTAGGACGTGTACAAGACACGGTCCGAAGGGTTTTGTTAATTCAAAGGGTGCTAAAAGGGCATGCAAACTTCAATAGTTTAAGTGAGCATAGCGGAGTTGGAATCTTCACCATGATGAAAATGTTAAAGGAGTTTAATTTCATCGAAGATGATGAAGATGCTTGTATTTGCAAGAAATTAAGTGGGAGCGGTGAGACAAATTTCCAATACATTATGCAGAGTACATATTGTTGATTGGAAATGTTGTATCTTTTATTGACACAAGTTAAGAATTTCATTAAAATAGGATTTCGATGGAAGACTTGGGCAAAACCGGAATATTTGGCATCAATATCTATATGGATAGATTGATGCGCTAATAGGGTATGCCAGACATACATATATGAGATATTGAAAGGGTTCAATATTAAAACAACAAGAAAGGTTCTTGTTGTATGGAAAGGATTGTATCAAGATTCAAGTGCATCAACACTTGGTGAGTAAAATCACATGAATATTTTGATCGATTATACCATGATATGTATATATCCAGATAAGTCCTATGCTCCAAATTTTATGAGCACATACCCGAATGATTCATAAGATGATCATTGGACGATAGTAAAGATATTCTTATGAGCTTTGGAAGACTAAGAATATATCATGTATAAGTGACAAATAGTTAAAGGTAGTTCATTGTAAAGTGTTACATTGATACTAGTTTTGTCACAAGATACAACTTAAAATTTATCTCAATTTAGACTATGGGTGGCACAATGTAATGGAAAGGATATTCCATGATGGATTTGGATGAGATCCAAAGTTGAGACATTGTGACGGATACTACAACAAAAGGCAAAGTATATGACTGCTATAGTAACAGCAAAGGAGGGCATTTGTGTTAAGTAGTTTGTTATCAAACTAGGTGTGGTTCGAAGTGGGCTATTACTATGAAGATATATTGTATGAAAATAATATCAACATATTTTAACCTAAACAAACTAAAAGTCTCACCAAAGGACCAAATTTATACAATGCCATCTCATTTGAGAATGAGTGATGCGTAGAGACGCAAAGACATGCAAATACACACGGACCTAGAAGTGTCAGATCCGGAGATTATGTTAACCACTAGAAAACGCGTATATTCAACACCTAGGTGTTTTATATACAAGTTTACAAACTAGATTATTAAATCTAGTGAAAGTGGGAGACTGAAGAGAATATGCCCGAGAGGCAATAATAAAGTGGTTATTATCTTATTCCATGTTTATGATAAATGTTTATTTTGCATGCTATAATTGTATTAATTGGAAACGTTAATACATGTATGTTTAATAAAAAAATACAAAGTTCCTAGTAATGCCTCTCATATAAACTAGCTCGTTGATTAACAAGATGATCAAGGTTTCCTGATCATGGACATTGGATGTTGTTAATAACGAGGTCACAACATTGGTGAAATGATGTGACGAACATTCATCCGAAGTATAGCATTACGATCAAAGTCATTATGTTTATATTGCTATAACATCATACGAAGTAATCTTAGTCCTTAGACCATGAGATTATGTTAATTGCTAACACCGGAAGAGTATCTTAATAACATCAAACGTCACACCGTAACAGGGTGACTATAAAGATGGGTTCAGTGCTACGAAGGTGTTATGTTGAGGCTCATGGATCAAGAGTGAGATTTGTCCATCCCGATGACGGATAGATATACTCTAGGCCCTCTCGGTGATATCACATTGAAATAGCTTGCAATCAAGTGATGTGATCACTAGAATGTTATATCACGGGAACGAGAAAAGAGTGCATGTCGGTAACGAGATCAAACTAGGTATCTGGATGCCGATGATCGAATCTCAGACATGTAATATATCGCAAGACAAAGGGATTTAGTTACTAGCGTTAAAGGTTCTCACGATCACATAAGTCATCATTGAATGTGTAGGAGTCAGTATGGATCTCCAGGTCCCGCTTCTGATTATTGATCTAAGAGGGGTCTCGATCATGTCTGCATTATTCGCGAACTGTAGGGTGATACACTTAAGGGATACCGACACCATTTGGAGCAAATATGTTTCAGATAAATATTTAAGAAAGCGCTGGAATTATTTCAATAGACACCGAAACTATTTCGGGTGAAATTGCTGAAATTGGTTCTGCATGTAATATTGAAATATTGCAGGGGTTTTATGTGATTGTTTGTTAATTAAAGTAATTAACAAAATTCTGAATAAAATTAATAAAAGAGTTTTATTAAATGAGAGAGCATTAAATTTGGAGAAATTTAATGCATTTAAAGTGGAGACTTTAAAAGAGAATGTGAAGGGGCAAATTTATGTGAAGGGAGTTACCACCACATGAATGAGAAGGTGAAGGGTCACCCCTTGGGGCGCCGGTCATTGGGAGGGGCACTCCCCCTCCTCCTATAAAAGGCCCTCCTCTCACACCTTCACACTTACACCTCCTCGTGAAGGATCTCTCTCCTCCTCTAGTATTTTTTCCCATGGTCTCGGTGTTGGAGATATGCCCAAGAGGCAATAATAAAAGTGATTATTATTATATCTTTGTGTTTATGATGAATGTTTACATCCCATGCCATAATTATATTATTAGGAAACACTAATACATGTGTGTTTTGTAAACATATAAAAGTCCCTAGTAAGCCTCTTGTTGAACTAGCTTGTTGATTAATTGATGATCATGGTTTCCTGATCATGGACATTGGATGTGATTAATAACAAGGTTATATCATTAGGAGAATGATGTGATGGACACACACCCATAGTAAGCGTAGCATAAGATCAAGTCATTAAGTTCGTATTGCTGTAAGCTTTCAAAACATAGTAACCTATTCCTTCGACCATGAGGTTATGTTAATCACCATCACCGGATGGATACTTTGATGACATCAAACGCCCCTTCGTAACTGGGTGGTTATAAAAGTGTCATTGGGTATTCTGAAAGTATGTGTTTAAGCGCATGAACCAAGATTGGGATTTGTCCATCCATATGACGGATAGATATGCTCTGGGCCCTCTCGGTGGAATGTCATCTAGTTAGCTTGCAAGCATGCGACTAGGTCACAAGGGATGACATATCACGGAACGAGTAAAGAGTACTTATCAATAACGAGGTAGAACTAGGTATGGAGATACCGACGATCAAACCTCGGATAAGTATAGTATCGCGAGACAAAGGGAATTAGTTTCGTATGTAAGTGGTTCAATCGATCGCGAAGTCATCGTTGAGTATGTGGGAGCCATTATGGATCTCCAGGTCCCGCTGATGGTTATTGATAGGAGATGTGTCTCTATCATGTCTACATATTTACGAACCGTAGGGTGACACACTTAAGGTTCGAAGTTGTTTTAAGTAGATATGGAATGTGCGTTGGAGACCGAATGTTGTTCGGAGTCTCGGATTGGATTCGGGACATCACGAGGAGATCCGGAATGGTCCGGAGAATAAGATTCATATATAGGGAATCATTTTCTGAGTTAGGAAATGTTCCGGAGTGTTTGTATGAGGATTCTAGAAGGTTTCGGAATGTTCCAGAAGGTTCTAGAAGATATCTTGGAGTTTGCTTGAAAATCAAGATAGGGATCAAGGAGTCCTGGTGGGTCAATACTAGGAGTCGTGGGGGAGGAGGACTCCTCCCCCCACTCCCCAATCCGCCGGCCTAGAGGAGGGGAGTCCTTGTAGGACTCCCCCTCCCCAAGGCGCCCTCCCCCCTTAAATAGAAGGGCAGGGGCGCCCCCTCCTCCCTTGCTCTCATAACTCCCAATCTTTGGCGCCTCTCTCGTCCACCTTTCTTCTGCACAGGCATAGGCGAAGCCCTGCAGAATTCTCTACTCCACCACCACCACCACGCCGTCGTGCTGCTGGGATTCCGTGGAGAAGATCTACTACCTCCGCTGCTCGCTGGAACGGGGAGAGGAAGGTCTGCTTCGACTCCGCACGTGTGACCGACTGCGGAAGCGCTACCGAATCGCGGCGCCGGAAGGATCGTCCACTTGACCGACTGCGGAAGCGCTGCCGGAACGCGACGCCAGAAGGATCGTCCACACGATCTTGAGATCGACAAGTGATCGACTACATCAACCACGAGATCTAATCTCGTTAACACTTTCGGATCTAGAGGGTTAGTTCCTATCTCATGTCTAATAGATTAGATCTTGGCTTTTATCTAGATTAGATCTAGGTTTTGTTCGTTCTTGCGGTAGAAATTTTTTGTTTTCCATGCTACGAACCCTTCAGTGGTATCAGAGCCGTATCTATGCGTAGATCTGTTGCACGAGTAGAACACAATGTTTTTGGGGGCGTTGATGCTTTTGTTGTCGGTGTCTTAGCGTGTACTTTGCATCTTGCGGCATGGTGGGATGAAGCGGCTCGGGCTAACATTACATGTCATCGCACATGAGACTTGCTCCACGCTTGACGTGCAACTTGCTTTGCACAAGTGGCTTTGCGGGTGTTTGTCTCTCCCACCATACTTAAGATTCAATTTACAATGAGCATCTTGACAACACTTGTATCAACGTTGTGGTCGTTGTTCGTAGGTAAGATCGGTCTTATGCAAAAGCCCCAAACCACGTAAAACATGCAAAGAAAATTAGAGGCGTCTAACTTGTTTTTGCAGGGGTTTTGTGATGTGATATGGCCAACATGTGATTGTGATTGTATTTGATGTATGCAATGATCCTTGTTGTAATATGGCAACCGGCAGGAGCCTAATGGTTGTCTTTAATTATGTTAAGACCTGCGTGTCTATTCATCTTGTAATATCTTTATTCCAAGTAGTTGTAGTAGTTGCTGGTGATGATGGACAACCATGAAGCGGCGCCACCGACCTTGACGCAATGCTGGTGATGATGGAGATCATGTTAGTGCTTTGGAGATGGAGATCAAAGACGCAAGAAGAAAAGGCCATATCATATCACACTAATTGTGAATTGCCTGTGATGTTAATCCTTTATGCATCTTGTATTGCTTAGATCGCGACGGTAGCATTATAAGATGATCCCTCTCACTAAATATCAAGTAATAAAGTGTTCACCCTTAGTTGGCACCGTTGCTAAGACTCGTCGTTTCGAAGCATCTCGTGATGATCGGATGTGATAGATTCTACGTGTGCATACAACAGGTGCAAGCCAGATTTGCACATGCGGAAACTAAGGTTACCTTTGCGAGCCTAGCATGTACAGACATGGTCTCGGAACACGGAATACCGAAAGGTAGAGCATGAGTCATATAATTGATATGATGAACATGAAGATTGTTCGCCGATGAAACTACATCTTCTCTCGTGAAGATCAGACTTGGTGTAGTGGACTTGGTTCGTGTAATCACTAAGACAATGTGAGGGATGTTGTTTTGAGTGGGAGTTCACCTAGTTAGTTTAATAATTAAATTTGAACTCAATTTGTCATAAACTTAGTCTAAACTACTTGCAAATTGTTGTAGATTATGGCGACCCCCTCCATCAATTTCAATGCGTTCCTAGAGAAAGAAAAGCTTAAAAACAATGGAAGCAATTTCACGGACTGGTTCCGTGGACTGAAGATCGTCCTCAGGGCTAGTCAGTTCACCTATGTGCTCGATGCACCGCTAGGTGACCCACCTGCAGATAATGCCACCGATGACGAAAAGAATGTTTTCGCCACTCGGAAGAATCATTACTCCACAGTTCAGTGTGCCATCTTGTATGGTTTAGAAGCGGAGCTCCAACAACGTTTTGAGCACCACGACCCGTTCGAGATCATTAAGGAGCTCAGGCTAATTTTTGAGACTCGTGCGACCATGGAGAGCTATGAGGCCTCCGAGAAATTCTTTAACTGTAAGATGGAAGAGGGAAGCTCCGTTAGCGAGCACGTGCTCACCATGTCTGGGTACGCTAAGAAGCTCCAAGAGTTGGGAATATCGATTCCTAATGAATTGGGGATTCACCATCTCCTTCAATCACTGCCACCAAGTTACAAGAACTTTGTGATGAACTACAACATGCACTGCATGAACAAGACGTTGCCTGAACTGTCGTCCATGCTGAAAACTGCTGAAGTGGAGATAAAGAAGGAGCACCAAGTGTTGATGGTCAATAAGACCACCAATTTCAAGAGAAAGGGCAAGCCTAAGAACAAGGGCAACTTCAAGAAGGACGGCAAGAAAGCTGCCGCACCTGCTAAGAAGCCCAAGGCTGGCCCTAAGCCTGAAACTGAGTGCTTCTACTGCAAGGGTGCTGGTCACTGGAAGCGTAACTGCCCCAAGTACCTGGCGGATCTGAAGAACGGCAACATCAAGAAGAAAGGTATATTTGATATATGTGTTATAGATGTGTATCTTACTAGTAATCGTAGTAGTGCCTGGGTATTTGATACTGGTTCGGTTGCTCATATTTGTAACTCGAAACAGGAGCTACGGAATAAACGAAGACTAGCAAGAGATGAGGTGACGATGCGCGTTGGAAATGGCTCCAAGGTTGATGTGATCGCCGTCAGCACGCTCCCTCTACATCTACCTTCGGGATTAATTTTAAATTTAAATAATTGTTATTTGGTGCCTGCGTTAAGCATGAACATTATATCTGGATCCTGTTTATTGCGAGACGGTTACTCTTTTAAGTATGAGAATAAAGGTTGTTCGATTTATATGAGTAATATATTTTATGGTAATGCACCTGAGATGAATGGTTTATTCTTACTGAATCTCGATAGTAGTGATACACATGTTCACAACATAGATGCTAAACGAATTAAATTGAATGATAATTCTACATACATGTGGCACTGTCGTCTTGGTCACATTGGAGTGAAGCGTATGAAGAAACTCCATTCTGATGGACTTCTTGAATCACTTGATTTTGAATCACTTGAAAGATGCGAAGCATGTCTAATGGGAAAAATGACTAAGACTCCATTCTCTGGTACAATGGAGCGAGCTACAGACTTATTGGAAATAATACATACCGATGTGTGCGGTCCAATGAGTGTAGCATCGCGTGGTGGATATCGTTATGTTCTCACTTTCACGGATGACTTGAGTAGATATGGGTATGTCTACTTTATGAAACATAAGTCCGAAACTTTCGAGAAGTTTAAGGAATTTCAAAGTGAAGTGGAAAATCATCGTAACAAGAAGATTAAGTTTCTGCGTTCTGATCGCGGAGGTGAATATCTGAGTTATGAGTTTGGCATGCATTTAAAGAAATGTGGAATACTTTCGCAGTTGACACCGCCGGGAACACCACAGCGTAATGGTGTGTCCGAACATCGTAATCGAACTCTCTTAGATATGGTTCGATCTATGATGTCTCTTACAGATTTACCGTTATCATTTTGGGGCTATGCATTAGAGACAGCCGCATTCACTTTAAATAGGGCACCATCTAAATCCGTTGAAACGACACCGTACGAATTGTGGTTTGGTAAGAAACCTAAGTTGTCGTTCCTTAAAGTTTGGGGTTGCGAGGCATATGTAAAGAAGTTACAACCTGATAAGCTAGAACCCAAAGTGGAGAAATGCGTCTTCATAGGATACCCTAAAGAAACAATTGGGTATACCTTCTATCATAGATCCGAAGGCAAAGTTTTCGTTGCAAAGAATGGATCCTTTCTTGAGAAGGAGTTTCTCTCGAAAGAGGTGACTGGAAGGAAAGTAGAACTCGATGAGGTTATTGAACCTTCTCTCGGATTTGAGAGTAGCGCAGCACTGGAAGATGTTTTTGTGCCGCCTGCACCAATTGGAGAGGAAGCTAATGATAATGATCATGAAACTTCAAATGAAGTTACTGCTGAACCTCGCAGGTCAATGAGGGTTCGTACCACTCCGATTGGTATGACTCTTCCTTGAACGTCATGTTGGTGGACAACGCTGATGACCCTGCGACATATGAAGAAGCTATGGTGAGCCCAGATTCCGACAAATGGCTAGAAGCCATGAAATCCAAAATGGAATCCATGTACGAAAACCAAGTGTGGACTTTGGTGGACTTACCGGATGGCCGTAAGGCTGTCGAGAACAAATGGATTTTCAAGAGAAAAACAGATGCTGATGGTAATGTTACCGTCTATAAAGCTCGACTTGTCGCGAAAGGGTTCCGACAAATTCAAGGAGTTGACTATGATGAGACTTTCTCACCAGTAGCGAAGCTAAAGTCTGTGAGGATTTTGTTAGCAATTGCTGCACATTTCGATTATGAGATTTGGCAGATGGATGTCAAAACGGCGTTCCTTAATGGTGACATTGAGGAAGAGTTGTATATGGTATAACCCAAGGGTTTTGTCGATCCTAAAGATGCTGACAAGGTATGCAAGCTTCAGCGCTCCATTTATGGACTGAAGCAAGCATCCCGGAGTTGGAATCAACGTTTTGATAAAGTAATCAAAAACTTTGGATTTATACAAACTTATGGAGAAGCTTGTATTTACAAGAAAGTGAGTGGGAGCTCTGTAGCGTTCCTAGTACTATATGTAGATGACATATTGTTGATTGGGAATGATATAGAACTTCTTAATAGCGTCAAAACCTATTTGAATAATAGTTTTTCAATGAAGGATCTTGGCGAAGCGGCATACATTCTAGGCATCAAGATTTATAGCTATAGATCAAGACGCCTAATAGCGCTTTCACAAAGTACATACTTGGACAAAGTTCTAAAGAAGTTTAGAATGGAAGATAGCAAGAAAGGGTTCGTGCCCATGTTGTCAAGTAAGACCTTGAGTAAAACTCAAAGTCCAGCTACGGCAGAAGATAGAGAGAAAATGAATAATATTCCCTATGCCTCGGCCATAGGTTCTATCATGTATGCCATGCTGTGTACAAGACCGGATATAGCACATGTTGTTAGTTTGACTAGCAGATGTCAAAGTGATCCTAGAATGGAGCATTGGACAGCGGTCAAGAATATCCTAAAGTACCTAAATAGGACTAAGGATATGGTTCTTTCTTATGGAGGTGATGAACAGCTTGTTGTAAATGGTTACACCGATGCTAGTTGGAACACCGATCCAGATGACTCAAAGTCACAGTCGGGATACGTATTTATTTTGAATGGTGCTGCAGTGAGCTGGAGGAGTGCAAAGCAAAGCGTTGTGGCGAAATCTTCAACTGAATCGGAATACATAGCTCCTTCGGAGGCTGCACAAGAAGCCGTTTGGATGAAGGAATTCATTACTGAACTCGGCGTGGTTCTCAGTGCGTTGAACCCGATGGCCATCTACTGTGACAACACAGGTGCCATAGCTAATGCGCAGGAGCCAGGGTCACATAGCAAGCTGAAGCACATCAAGCTAATGCGCAGGAGCCAGGATCTCTCTCCTCCTCTAGTATTTTTTCCCATGGTCTCGGTGTTGGAGATATGCCCAAGAGGCAATAATAAAAGTGATTATTATTATATCTTTGTGTTTATGATGAATGTTTACATCCCATGCCATAATTATATTATTAGAAAACACTAATACATGTGTGTTTTGTAAACATATAAAAGTCCCTAGTAAGCCTCTTGTTGAACTAGCTTGTTGATTAATTGATGATCATGGTTTCCTGATCATGGACATTGGATGTGATTAATAACAAGGTTATATCATTAGGAGAATGATGTGATGGACACACACCCATAGTAAGCGTAGCATAAGATCAAGTCATTAAGTTCGTATTGCTGTAAGCTTTCAAATACATAGTAACCTATTCCTTCGACCATGAGGTTATGTTAATCACCATCACCGGATGGATACTTTGATGACATCAAACGCCGCTTCGTAACTGGGTGGTTATAAAAGTGTCATTGGGTATTCTGAAAGTATGTGTTGAAGCGCATGAACCAAGATTGGGATTTGTCCATCCATATGACGGATAGATATGCTCTGGGCCCTCTCGGTGGAATGTCATCTAGTTAGCTTGCAAGCATGTGACTAGGTCACAAGGGATGACATATCACGGAACGAGTAAAGAGTACTTATCAGTAACGAGGTAGAACTAGGTATGGAGATACCGACGATCAAACCTCGGATAAGTATAGTATCGCGAGACAAAGGGAATTAGTTTCGTATGTAAGTGGTTCAATCGATCGCGAAGTCATCGTTGAGTATGTGGGAGCCATTATGGATCTCCAGGTCCCGCTGATGGTTATTGATAGGAGATGTGTCTCTATCATGTCTACATATTCACGAACCGTAGGGTGACACACTTAAGGTTCGAAGTTGTTTTAAGTAGATATGGAATGTGTGTTGGAGACCGAATGTTGTTCGGAGTCTCGGATTGGATTCGGGACATCACGAGGAGATCCGGAATGGTCCGGAGAATAAGATTCATATATAGGGAATCATTTTCTGAGTTAGGAAATGTTCCGGAGTGTTTGTATGAGGATTCTAGAAGGTTTCGGAATGTTCCAGAAGGTTCTAGAAGATATCTTGGAGTTTGCTTGAAAATCAAGATAGGGATCAAGGAGTCCTGGTGGGTCAAGACTAGGAGTCATGGGGGAGGAGGACTCCTCCCCCCACTCCCCAATCCGCCGGCCTAGAGGAGGGGAGTCCTTGTAGGACTCCCCCTCCCCAAGGCGCCCTCCCCCCCTTAAATAGAAGGGCAGGGACGCCCCCTCCTCCCTTGCTCTCATAACTCCCAATCTCTGCCGCCTCTCTCCTCCACCTTTCTTTTGCACAGGCATAGGCGAAGCCCTGCAGAATTCTCTACTCCACCACCACCACCACGCCGTCGTGCTACTGGGATTCCGTGGAGAAGATCTACTACCTCCTCTGCTCGCTGGAACGGGGAGAAGAAGGTCTGCTTCGACTCCGCACGTGTGACCGACTGCGGAAGCGCTGCCGAATCGCGGCGCCGGAAGGATCGTCCACTTGACCGACTGCGGAAGCGCTGCCGGAACGCGACGCCGGAAGGATCATCCACACGATCTTGAGATCGGCAAGTGATCGACTACATCAACCACGAGATCTAATCTCGTTAACGCTTTTGGATCTACGAGGGTTAGTTCCTATCTATCTCGTTGCTCATGTCTAATAGATTAGATCTTGGCTTTTATCTAGATTAGATCTAGGTTTTGTTCGTTCTTGCGGTAGAAATTTTTTGTTTTCCATGCTACGAACCCTTCACTCGGATTAACGAGATACATGCTCCCGGTGGCTTTAGCTGGAAAGGATTTACTGCTTCCGCTATTTTGTTGCAGCGAGGGACGGAGGTTGTCAGGGTACCGGACGTGTGTGCGATCACGGATGCACCGCTGCTTTGCGGTGTTGAACTTGGTGGTGTTGGACATGCTGGAGCTAGATCTGATGGACGTGCTGGAGCCGGACCTGCTGGACTTCATCACGATCTTGAGATTGGCAAGTGTAGGACTACATCATCCACGAGTTCCAACTCGTTAACAAAGTTTTGTTGTCTTTGAGGGTAAGTTCTCTATGGATGTATATCCACATGTTGCTTGTATCTAGTAGATAGATCTTGGCGTATAGTTCCCATCTTAGGAAATTTTTTGTTTTCTATGATGCGAACCCAACAGGAAGAACTACCCGAAAGCATCATGGGCAGTACATTGGCCATCACCGAGATGCAACAACCGTGCTTGAAGTTGTGGCATCGCAGGACTTGTGGATATGTCATGGCTTCTTTGGTCTACCGGGTTCTCTAAATGACATCAACGTTTTGCAGAGATCTCATTTGTTTTCGAAGCTAGCAAATGGAGAACAGTCGGCCTGCAACAACAAGATCAATGGTCGTGAGTACACCATGGAGTATTATCTCATAGATGGCATTTATCCACAATGGGCAATATTTATGAAACAATAAGTAAACCCCCCAAACCCTAAGAATCTCATTTTGCCACTTATCAAGAAGCAGCCCGCAAAGACATTGAGAGAGTTTCTGGTGTGCTTCAAGATAGGTTTGCAATTGTCCGAGGGTCTGCTTGTTACTGGCAAAAGAAACACCTGAACAATATCATGATAGCATGTGCCATTTTTCACAACATGATTGTTGAGGATGAGAGAGACAAGAGGTTGCCCTTGGAGTATGAGAATGTTGCTTGACGTGTCAAGACTAGAAGAAACCTTGACAAGATAGAAGCATTCCTTTAAACCTACCAGCAGATTGAAAATAGACCTCAACATTCCAATCTTCGTGAAGATCTTATTGTCCACGGTCATTGCTTGGGAGGAGTTCCTATTGAGTTTTTTTATCCATTTGTATTTTATACAAAACTCTCGTTCATTTGTGCTCTTGAATTTTTTATTTTTTAAATGTTGTTGGAAACTATGAAATATTGTTGATTTCTAATTCTATATCATTGATCAATTTGATGATTTAAATCTACATGTATTGCTTAATTTGATCTGCAAATATATTTTTGAGGTGAATAAACGGTTACGTATTCTGTTTTGCGGTACGCGTATGTGATGCAGCCCGTCCTACGGACGCTTCTACATCTACACCAACAAGTCCCCCAAGTGGACCCATGACTCGTGCCCGAGCCAAACTCCTGCAAGCTAAGATGAACTCACTCCTCTCCTCGTGCCAATTTGATACCTCCTTGGATGGCGTGCTATTTCATACCTCTACTCTGTGCATCATCAGGTACGAGCCCCCACCGCGTCGACCAACGAGCCCTGAAGCTGCATCTGAGCTGAAGCTGCCGGAGTGTCCACCCGAATCCAGCCGGAGTGTCCGGCCACCCCGGAGTGTCCGGCCCGACTCAGCCGGAGTGTCCGGCCTGCCCGAGCCCGGACCTGGCGTGGACATTCAGAAGGTCGAATCAGACACTCCCCGGACACCACCCGGAGTGTCGGCCCTGCCCGAACTGTCCGGCCGAGCAGACCCGGAGTGTCCGCCCTGCCCGGACTGTCCGGCCGTGCCGGCCCGGACTGTCCGGCCCAAGTGATGGGCCTGCGAGCCTAGCTGGGCCCTATGGCCCATGTACCCCTCTACTTCGCCCAGAACTCTACTTTAATGCCTGAATTACCCCTGAACTCGTGGCTGGCCTATATATAGACCCCCACCTCCATTGTAAACCCTAGGCATGATATTGGAATTAGTGGAAACCCCTTTGTGGATCTGTCTAATTCTTGCCTCATGCTCCTTGACTAAGGAGCACCAATATCCCCAAACCTCGTTGGAGTTTGCATCGTGCCTCCGCGTTGTACAAGGCCTAGGCATCGGTGTTCCTTTGCCTAGACATCAAGATCTCACCGAGTCTCCCACCTGTTCGAGAGAGAGTTCTCCGCCCGACGCCGATCCTAGGGATTGCGCCGGACCGGTCACCGCCGGTGTGAGCTATTGGTGTTTATCGTGGTTTTGCGTGTGTGTGTTCATCGCGTTCTTCGTGCGTGTGTTCGTCGTGTTCATCCTTCCCTCCGTCCCCCGCACTCCACCCTCGATTTGAAAGGGAATCGTGAAAGATCGGGCCACCCTAGAGGTTTGCCCTCAACATATTGGTATCAAGAGCTTCGTTGCTCACGATTTCCCCCACAAATTTTTCTTCTATCCACCAAAAATTCGAAAATCCCCACAAAAAACAGCCCATATTTGCCTTTGGATCGATCTCTTGATTTGGAGTGTTATTTGTGGTTTTGATCCGACCAAACCTTGTCTAAGGAGTTGGTCCAGCTTTATCCTGCTTTTTCCCAGCCCGATTTGGCCAGTTTTTCGCGGATTTGAGGCCCGAAGGCGAGGATTTCTGCTTAAGAACACGAGGAGGAAACCCGCGCCGGAGTGTCCGGCTCATACCAATCGGAGTGTCCGGCCAGACCGGAGTGTTCGGCCGAACCAGACCGGAGTGTCCGGCCCAGACAGACCGGAGTGTCCGGCTATAACGCCTGTTTTGACTGTTTTGCCTCATTTTTTGCATTGGCTAAGCTCCTTTGTTTGCTCGTGTCCCGTGTGTGTGTGTCAGCAAGTACCAGCAAGCTTCCGCATCATCAACTTCCACGCTCATCGACACCACGGACCACGAACATCATCCCACACCATCGACGCCAAGTTCATCATCAAAGAAGGTATACCTTGCGTCACCTTGTTAACCCCATCTTCCTTTGTGTGTACCTATCCCATGAGAGTGGCTCATCTTGTGTTTTCTTGAGCATTGTGCATTTGTCCTTGGATAGTGAGAGTGCAAGAGCAATATCAAGTGTGACTAGGTAGCATCAAGGGAGAGCAATTTTTTTTTGAAAAAGATATAAAGAAAAATAGTCTCCCCTTGCAAAAGAGAGTCTCAAAGCTTGTAAGCAAGAGAGAAAGAAGAGCGCCCAAGGCAAGTGCACAAATCCATTGCTCACTTTTCCTCTTTGCAAACGAGCCACGGTCTCTCCTTGCATTGGCACGACAACGAGCTTAGTCTTCGTTAGGACATTTTGTTTGCTCATTTTCATAGTCGTGTCAATCCCAACTTTCTCCACGTGTGTGTACATAGTCGTAGGTTCCCGTCACCCTTTTGAGTTGTTGACCTTCGCCTTTGACTTGAGTTTTGTTGGATTTTTACCACTTTTGACTATCCCTTTTCTTTTGGTTGGTTCTTTGGCTTTCCACAACCCTAACCTACCACCAACAAGCTTTTGAGAGTTAGTGTGAGTTTTCTTGGCATTTCCACTTTGCACGCTAATAGTTCTCACTTGTGGTTTCTAGTTTGGTGCAATCCCCAAGGTGAGGTACAAGGCTAACACCACCATATTCCACTTCCATATACAATACTTGTGTGTTTTGCATGATGGATATGCACGGTGAGACGAGCCAACCACCTCCCCAAGAAGAAGATCAAGGTCCGTACATGACGCGCGCAAGTCACTTCATCGTTCGACAAGAGTTCCGTGAACGTTGCCAAGCACTTGAGACGCGACAAGATGAACAATTTGGCGAGACGCAAGCTGAGTTCAAGAACATCGAAAACCGCTTCGACAGCCTCGAACGACAAATGCATGCAATGCATCACAACTTCGGCCACCAAAATGAAGCGCTTCAACGCTCCGTCGCCGAAACAAATGACAATCTTCGACGCCTCATCGATGGCATGGCAAGACCACGTTCACGCGCATCAAGCTCGGCAAGTTCTTCGCATCGTCATGCACCTCTTCCACAAGATATACATCAAAGTGCTCAAAGACGCAATGATGCCCCTGTGGTTGAAGATGGAATCTCTTCGAACTATGTACCTTCCCCACGGCACGCCGCAACGTCAAGCTATGACGGTGACCTCTCTTCAAGGCCACGAGCAAGGCAAGAAGCACACCGTCATCACGCAAGGGCACTAGTGATTCAACAAGAGCAACCACAAGAGGAACCGCAAGCGCAACCGCAAGTCTACCACCATCGACCGCAACACATTCTTGACACAACAAGTGATGACTCCAATTTGGAGAATCAAGCTCGTCATCGACGTCAAGCTCTTCAAGATCCTCCTCCTCGTCATCAACGTCATGAACGTCAACAACGACATCATGGTCATCACGAGGCGCCTCCTCCACATCAACAAAACTTGGAGCGTCAAGTGATACAAATTGAGCGACGCCCACCACGTCAAGAGGCTCATGACCATGTTCTTCGTCGTGAGGCCTATGTGCCTAACCAACATCACCAACCAAGGAACGAGCCTCCTCTTCGTCATCAACCACGTCAAGAGGCTACACACCTTCGCCACCATGAGGCCCAAGTACCTCAACCACATCAACAACAATACCAAGAGCAAGCTCCGCAACAAGGACGCGAGAACCAAGTTCCACCTCCCCAACTACAAGATCATCAACAAGGTCACCAAGCTCGTCGCAATGACCGCAACGATGAAGAAACTTTTGGCAAGCTCAAGTTCAAAATGCCCAAGTTCATCGGATCCAATGACCCCGAAGAATACCTCTCGTGGGCACTCAAAGTCAACAAGATCTTCCGCATGCACAACTATAGCAACGAGAAGATGGTCGCCATGGCTTCACTAGAGTTTGATGATTACGCCAACCTTTGGTGGGAACAAGTTCAAGTTGCTCGTGATGCAAGACAAGAGCCGCCAATCACAACTTGGCATGACATGAAGGCTCACATGAGATCCCGGTTTGTCCCCGCACACTACACGCGTGACCTCTTCAACAACATTCAAGCGCTTCGTCAAGGGACAAAGACCGTGGAAGAATACTTCAAGGAAATGGAACTCAACTTGATTCGCGCCAACATTGATGAGCGCATGGAGCAAACAATGGAACGTTTCCTTATTGGCTTGAATCACCCAATCAAGCGCATCGTTGAGTTCCAAACATACAACACCATGGTTGAGCTTGTGCACATTGCAACAAAGGTTGAACGTCAAGTGCAAGAGGATATCAAGTACAACAAGCCCAAGACGTACTTCACCTACAAGCAAGCTTCAACCCCTACACCAACAACTTTCAATGGTATCTCCTCAAGTACCTCCAAGCCTTCCTTCAAGCCCACACTTCCTCAAGGAAAACTGCCCCCAAGTGGCAAGCAAGCAAAGAGTGATACACCTTTCAATGGTGAATGCTACAAGTGTGGAGGTAAAGGACACAAGTCAACCGAATGTGGAAACAAGAAAGTCTTGTTCATCCATGACAATGGTGATGAAGAGTACTTGAGTGAAGATGAGTTTGATGCCCGTGTCAAGGAAGCAATGGCAAGGCAACGAGTGGAAGATTATCAAGAACTCCTCATGTGTGAACATGACGCAAGTCCATCGCTTGTCGTCACAAGAATCTTGACCACTCAAGCACAAGAGCATGAAGACCAACGCTCCAATATCTTCCAAACACAAGCCGGCATCAATGGCAAATCTATCAAGGTGATCATTGACGGAGGGAGTTGTCACAACCTTGCTAGCACCGAGTTGTGTGAGAAGCTCAACCTCAACCTCCATCCACACAAGCACCCCTACCACGTGCAATGGCTAAGTGACCAAGGGTCCGTGAAGATCAAGCATACCGTATCGGTCTCCTTCGCCATTGGTCCTTACAAAGATACGGTGGAGTGTGATGTGGTTCCTATGAAGGTTTGCCACATGCTTCTTGGTCGACCATGGCAATTTGACAAGGCTGCTCAACATGATGGTCGCACCAATATATACACCTTCAAATGGCTCAACAAAACATGTGTTTTGCAACCGATGACTCCTAGCCAAATAATTGCGGACAATGCAAAGGCTTTAGTGAGGACGCAAAGCACAACACCTACTTGTGAGAAGAGCGGTGAGAGAGAGAACCACCTCATAGTGAGTGAGAGCCACAAGCCAAATTCGAGTGGAAAAACTAAGAGTGTTCTCCTTGCCACCAAAAGTGAGATGAGAGATGTTCGGAACAACCCATCCATCTTGCACTATGTCCTCCTTTGCAAGGGACTAGCGCAAGGAACTAACGAATTAACCAATGTTCCTCCATCTTTGATGAGTGTTTTGCAGGAATTCAAGGATGTGTTTCCCGAAGAGCTCCCACATGGACTACCTCCTCTTCGCGGCATTGAACATCGCATCGACCTCATCCCCGGTGCACCACTTCCCAACCGTGCCGCTTACCGCACGAACCCGGAGGAGACGAAGGAGATCGAACGTCAAATCAACCAACTCGTCTCCAAAGGTTTGATCCAAGTTAGCACTAGTCCAAGTGTCGTACCCGTGATTCTTGTTCCAAAGACGGATGATACATTACGGTTATGCATGGACTGCCGTCCAATTAATGCTATCACCATGCGTTATCGACATCCCATACCACGTCTCGATGACATGCTTGATGAGTTGTGTGGAGCCACTATTTTTTCGAAAATTGATCTTCGTAGTGGTTACCATCAAATACGCATGGCTGAAGGTGATGAGTGGAAAACCGCCTTCAAGACCAAACTTGGTCTCTATGAATGGTTGGTTATGCCCTTTGGTTTATCAAATGCCCCATCCACCTTCACGCGCCTTATGAATCACATCTTGCGTTCTCTCATTAGAAAAAGTGTTGTTGTCTATTTCGATGATATTCTTGTTTATAGCAAATCACTTGAGGACCATATGTCAAGGAAGTTTTGCAAATCCTTCAACATGAAAAGCTTTATGCTAATCTTCCCAAGTGCACTTTTGCTAAAGACAAGTTGATTTTTCTTGGATTTGTCGTTCCTTCGAAGGGAATTGAAGTTGATGTTTCCAAGGTAAAGGACATACGAGATTGGCCCATACCAACAAATGTTAGTGAACTCCGAAGTTTTCATGGGTTGGCCGGTTTCTATCGTCGCTTTGTGAAAGACTTTTCAACCATTGCTTGTCCCCTTAATGAATTGACCAAAAAGAATGTCACCTTCGTGTGGGGCAAAGCACAACAAAAAGCTTTTGATGAACTTAAAAAGAGGCTCACTGAAGCACCTCTTCTTGCTTTACCGGATTTCACAAAAACTTTTGAGATAGAGTGTGATGCTAGTGGTATTAGCATTAGAGGAGTCCTTATGCAAAACGGACGTCCTATAGCCTACCATAGCGAAAAACTTGACGGTGCTCGCCTTAACTATCCGATTTATGACAAAGAGCTTTTTGCCTTAGTTCGTGTCCTTCAAGTTTGGCAACACTACCTTTGGCCCAAGGAATTTTTCATACATTCCGACCACGAGTCATTGAAATATCTCAAAGGCCAAGCTAACTTGAGCAAGAGACACGCTAAGTGGGTTGAGTTCATGGAGTCTTTTCCGTGCATTGTCAAGTATAAGAAGGGCAAAGATAATGTAGTTGCGGACGCATTGTCTCGCAAACATACAAGCCTTCTTACGAGACTTGAAATCAACGTGTTGGGTCTTGAGGAAATAAAACCTTTTTATGCTTCCGACCCGTTCTTTGAACCAATTTTCGCAAAGTGCTCCAATGACAAGGGAGTTGATGATTTCTATTTGCATAAGGGCTTTCTTTTTAAACAAAACAAGCTATGCATTCCGAAATTGTCGCTTCAACTTTTGCTTCTCCAAGAATCTCATGGTGGAGGCCTTATGGGTCACTTTGGTCGCGACAAGACATTGGACATGCTCTCCAATCACTACTTTTGGCCCAAGATGAAGCGTGACGTGGAGCGCTACGTTCAATGATGCACGACATGTGTTCAAGCTAAGTCGCAAGCTAATCCCTATGGTCTTTATATGCCATTGCCTATTCCTCATACACCTTGGTCCGACATTACCATGGATTTCGTGTTAGGATTGCCTAGATCTAAGCATGGTCATGATTCTATATTTGTTGTTGTGGATCGTTTTTCCAAGATGGCACACTTCATACCGTGCCATAAGACCGACGATGCTTCACATGTTGCAAATTTGTTTTTCAGGGAAATCGTCTGTCTTCACGGTGTGCCAAGGACAATCTTCTCCGACCGTGACGTCAAATTCATGAGCTACTTGTGGAAGACCCTCATGGCCAAGCTCGACGTCAAGCTCCTCTTTTCATCCGCATCACATCCTCAAACTGATGGCCAAACCGAAGTTGTCAACCGAAGCCTCGGAACTCTCCTTCGTGCGTTGATCAAGAAAAACCTGAAGGATTGGGAGGAATGCATTCCACACGCCGAGTTCGCCTACAATCGAGCCAAGCACTCACAACCAAGATGAGTCTATTCATTCTCGTCTATGGTTTCGAGCCCCTCACCGCGCTCGACATCCTGCCACTACCTCTCCATGAGTGCACAAACATGGACATCGAGAAGCGCGCACAAGCTATGAAGAAGCTTCATGAAGAAACAAGAGCAACTATCGAACAACAAGTCCTTTGCCAAGCTTCAAGGTTAAACAAGGACAAGAAGGAGATGATATTTGAAGAAGGTGACCTTGTGTGGATACACCTAAGCAAGGACCGCTTCCCCAAGGAACGTGACTCCAAGCTCAAGCCAAGAGGAGATGGTCCCTTCAAGGTCCTCAAACGAATCAACAACAACGCCTACATCATCGACATCCCGATCTCCAAGTACATTGCAAGCAATACATTCAATGTCAAGGATCTCTCACCCTACCATGGAGATTTTCAAGATGATATCCATGAAGAGTCGAGGACGACTCTTTCCCAAGGGGGGGAGCTGATGCAGCCCGTCCTACGGACGCTTCTACATCTACACCAACAAGTCCCCCAAGTGGACCCATGACTCGTGCTCGAGCCAAACTCCTGCAAGCTAAGGTGAACTCACTCCTCTCCTCGTGCCAATTTGATACCTCCTTGGATGGCGTGCTACTTCATACCTCTACTCTGTGCATCATCAGGTACGAGCCCCCGCCGCGTCGACCCACGAGCCCTGAAGCTGCACCTGAGCTGAAGCTGCCGGAGTGTCCGCCCGAATCCAGCCGGAGTGTCCGGCCACCCCGGAGTGTCCGGCCCGACTCAGCCGGAGTACCCGGCCTACCCGAGCCCGGACCTAGCGTGGACATTCAGAAGGTCGAATCGGACACTCCCCGGACACCACCCGGAGTGTCCGTCCTACCCGGACTGTCTGGCCGAGCAGACCCGGAGTGTCCGCCCTGCCCGGACTGTCCGACCCAAGTGATGGGCCTGCGAGCCTAGCTGGGCCCTATGGCCCATGTACCCCTCTACTTCGCCCAGAACTCTACTTTAATGCCTGAATTACCCCTGAACTTGTGGCTGGCCTATATATAGACCCCCACCTCCATTGTAAACCCTAGGCATGATATTGGAATTAGTGGAAACCCCTTTGTGAATCTATCTAATTCTTGCCTCATGCTCCTTGACTAAGGAGCACCAATATCCCTAAATCTCGTTGGAGTTTGCATCGTGCCTCCGCGTTGTACAAGGCCTAGGCATCGGTGTTCCTTTGCCTAGACGTCAAGATCTCACCGAGTCTCCCACCTCGCCGTGCCGGTTCGAGAGAGAGTTCTCCGCCCGACGCCGATCCTAGGGATTGCGCCGGACCGGTCACCGCCGGTGTGAGCTATTGGTGTTTATCGTGGTTTTGCGTGTGTGTGTTCATCGCGTTCTTCGTGCGTGTGTTCGTCGTGTTCATCCTTCCCTCCGTCCCCCGCACTCCACCCTCGATTTGATAGGGAATCGTGAAAGATCGGGCCACCCTAGAGGTTTGCCCTCAACAGTATGCGATATCAGTTCCGCGCCGCCGTTTTTCGGCCTGAAAGACGCTTTGCGGTACACCGCATCCGCGTTTTGCAGTACCGCAGGACGTGGTATCTGCTAGAGATGCTCTCGAGCCAAACTCCTGCAAGCTAAGGTGAACTCACTCCTCTCCTCGTGCCAATTTGATACCTCCTTGGATGGCGTGCTACTTCATACCTCTACTCTGTGCATCATCAGGTACGAGCCCCCGCCGCGTCGACCCACGAGCCCTGAAGCTGCACCTGAGCTGAAGCTGCCGGAGTGTCCGCCCGAATCCAGCCGGAGTGTCCGGCCACCCCGGAGTGTCCGGCCCGACTCAGCCGGAGTACCCGGCCTACCCGAGCCCGGACCTAGCGTGGACATTCAGAAGGTCGAATCGGACACTCCCCGGACACCACCCGGAGTGTCCGTCCTACCCGGACTGTCTGGCCGAGCAGACCCGGAGTGTCCGCCCTGCCCGGACTGTCCGACCCAAGTGATGGGCCTGCGAGCCTAGCTGGGCCCTATGGCCCATGTACCCCTCTACTTCGCCCAGAACTCTACTTTAATGCCTGAATTACCCCTGAACTTGTGGCTGGCCTATATATAGACCCCCACCTCCATTGTAAACCCTAGGCATGATATTGGAATTAGTGGAAACCCCTTTGTGAATCTATCTAATTCTTGCCTCATGCTCCTTGACTAAGGAGCACCAATATCCCTAAATCTCGTTGGAGTTTGCATCGTGCCTCCGCGTTGTACAAGGCCTAGGCATCGGTGTTCCTTTGCCTGGACGTCAAGATCTCACCGAGTCTCCCACCTCGCCGTGCCGGTTCGAGAGAGAGTTCTCCGCCCGACGCCGATCCTAGGGATTGCGCCGGACCGGTCACCGCCGGTGTGAGCTATTGGTGTTTATCGTGGTTTTGCGTGTGTGTGTTCATCGCGTTCTTCGTGCGTGTGTTCGTCGTGTTCATCCTTCCCTCCGTCCCCCGCACTCCACCCTCGATTTGAAAGGGAATCGTGAAAGATCGGGCCACCCTAGAGGTTTGCCCTCAACAGTATGCGATATCAGTTCCGCGCCGCCGTTTTTCGGCCTGAAAGACGCTTTGCGGTACACCGCATCCGCGTTTTGCAGTACCGCAGGACGTGGTATCTGCTAGAGATGCTCTCGAGCCAAACTCCTGCAAGCTAAGGTGAACTCACTCCTCTCCTCGTGCCAATTTGATACCTCCTTGGATGGCGTGCTACTTCATACCTCTACTCTGTGCATCATCAGGTACGAGCCCCCGCCGCGTCGACCCACGAGCCCTGAAGCTGCACCTGAGCTGAAGCTGCCGGAGTGTCCGCCCGAATCCAGCCGGAGTGTCCGGCCACCCCGGAGTGTCCGGCCCGACTCAGCCGGAGTACCCGGCCTACCCGAGCCCGGACCTAGCGTGGACATTCAGAAGGTCGAATCGGACACTCCCCGGACACCACCCGGAGTGTCCGTCCTACCCGGACTGTCTGGCCGAGCAGACCCGGAGTGTCCGCCCTGCCCGGACTGTCCGACCCAAGTGATGGGCCTGCGAGCCTAGCTGGGCCCTATGGCCCATGTACCCCTCTACTTCGCCCAGAACTCTACTTTAATGCCTGAATTACCCCTGAACTTGTGGCTGGCCTATATATAGACCCCCACCTCCATTGTAAACCCTAGGCATGATATTGGAATTAGTGGAAACCCCTTTGTGAATCTATCTAATTCTTGCCTCATGCTCCTTGACTAAGGAGCACCAATATCCCTAAATCTCGTTGGAGTTTGCATCGTGCCTCCGCGTTGTACAAGGCCTAGGCATCGGTGTTCCTTTGCCTGGACGTCAAGATCTCACCGAGTCTCCCACCTCGCCGTGCCGGTTCGAGAGAGAGTTCTCCGCCCGACGCCGATCCTAGGGATTGCGCCGGACCGGTCACCGCCGGTGTGAGCTATTGGTGTTTATCGTGGTTTTGCGTGTGTGTGTTCATCGCGTTCTTCGTGCGTGTGTTCGTCGTGTTCATCCTTCCCTCCGTCCCCCGCACTCCACCCTCGATTTGAAAGGGAATCGTGAAAGATCGGGCCACCCTAGAGGTTTGCCCTCAACAGTATGCGATATCAGTTCCGCGCCGCCGTTTTTTCGGCCTGAAAGACGCTTTGCGGTACACCGCATCCGCGTTTTGCAGTACCGCAGGACGTGGTATCTGCTAGAGATGCTCTCGAGCCAAACTCCTGCAAGCTAAGGTGAACTCACTCCTCTCCTCGTGCCAATTTGATACCTCCTTGGATGGCGTGCTACTTCATACCTCTACTCTGTGCATCATCAGGTACGAGCCCCCGCCGCGTCGACCCACGAGCCCTGAAGCTGCACCTGAGCTGAAGCTGCCGGAGTGTCCGCCCGAATCCAGCCGGAGTGTCCGGCCACCCCGGAGTGTCCGGCCCGACTCAGCCGGAGTACCCGGCCTACCCGAGCCCGGACCTAGCGTGGACATTCAGAAGGTCGAATCGGACACTCCCCGGACACCACCCGGAGTGTCCGTCCTACCCGGACTGTCTGGCCGAGCAGACCCGGAGTGTCCGCCCTGCCCGGACTGTCCGACCCAAGTGATGGGCCTGCGAGCCTAGCTGGGCCCTATGGCCCATGTACCCCTCTACTTCGCCCAGAACTCTACTTTAATGCCTGAATTACCCCTGAACTTGTGGCTGGCCTATATATAGACCCCCACCTCCATTGTAAACCCTAGGCATGATATTGGAATTAGTGGAAACCCCTTTGTGAATCTATCTAATTCTTGCCTCATGCTCCTTGACTAAGGAGCACCAATATCCCTAAATCTCGTTGGAGTTTGCATCGTGCCTCCGCGTTGTACAAGGCCTAGGCATCGGTGTTCCTTTGCCTGGACGTCAAGATCTCACCGAGTCTCCCACCTCGCCGTGCCGGTTCGAGAGAGAGTTCTCCGCCCGACGCCGATCCTAGGGATTGCGCCGGACCGGTCACCGCCGGTGTGAGCTATTGGTGTTTATCGTGGTTTTGCGTGTGTGTGTTCATCGCGTTCTTCGTGCGTGTGTTCGTCGTGTTCATCCTTCCCTCCGTCCCCCGCACTCCACCCTCGATTTGAAAGGGAATCGTGAAAGATCGGGCCACCCTAGAGGTTTGCCCTCAACAGTATGCGATATCAGTTCCGCGCCGCCGTTTTTCGGCCTGAAAGACGCTTTGCGGTACACCGCATCCGCGTTTTGCAGTACCGCAGGACGTGGTATCTGCTAGAGATGCTCTCGAGCCAAACTCCTGCAAGCTAAGGTGAACTCACTCCTCTCCTCGTGCCAATTTGATACCTCCTTGGATGGCGTGCTACTTCATACCTCTACTCTGTGCATCATCAGGTACGAGCCCCCGCCGCGTCGACCCACGAGCCCTGAAGCTGCACCTGAGCTGAAGCTGCCGGAGTGTCCGCCCGAATCCAGCCGGAGTGTCCGGCCACCCCGGAGTGTCCGGCCCGACTCAGCCGGAGTACCCGGCCTACCCGAGCCCGGACCTAGCGTGGACATTCAGAAGGTCGAATCGGACACTCCCCGGACACCACCCGGAGTGTCCGTCCTACCCGGACTGTCTGGCCGAGCAGACCCGGAGTGTCCGCCCTGCCCGGACTGTCCGACCCAAGTGATGGGCCTGCGAGCCTAGCTGGGCCCTATGGCCCATGTACCCCTCTACTTCGCCCAGAACTCTACTTTAATGCCTGAATTACCCCTGAACTTGTGGCTGGCCTATATATAGACCCCCACCTCCATTGTAAACCCTAGGCATGATATTGGAATTAGTGGAAACCCCTTTGTGAATCTATCTAATTCTTGCCTCATGCTCCTTGACTAAGGAGCACCAATATCCCTAAATCTCGTTGGAGTTTGCATCGTGCCTCCGCGTTGTACAAGGCCTAGGCATCGGTGTTCCTTTGCCTAGACGTCAAGATCTCACCGAGTCTCCCACCTCGCCGTGCCGGTTCGAGAGAGAGTTCTCCGCCCGACGCCGATCCTAGGGATTGCGCCGGACCGGTCACCGCCGGTGTGAGCTATTGGTGTTTATCGTGGTTTTGCGTGTGTGTGTTCATCGCGTTCTTCGTGCGTGTGTTCGTCGTGTTCATCCTTCCCTCCGTCCCCCGCACTCCACCCTCGATTTGAAAGGGAATCGTGAAAGATCGGGCCACCCTAGAGGTTTGCCCTCAACAGTATGCGATATCAGTTCCGCGCCGCCGTTTTTTCGGCCTGAAAGACGCTTTGCGGTACACCGCATCCGCGTTTTGCAGTACCGCAGGACGTGGTATCTGCTAGAGATGCTCTCGAGCCAAACTCCTGCAAGCTAAGGTGAACTCACTCCTCTCCTCGTGCCAATTTGATACCTCCTTGGATGGCGTGCTACTTCATACCTCTACTCTGTGCATCATCAGGTACGAGCCCCCGCCGCGTCGACCCACGAGCCCTGAAGCTGCACCTAGGCTGAAGCTGCCGGAGTGTCCGCCCGAATCCAGCCGGAGTGTCCGGCCACCCCAGAGTGTCCGGCCCGACTCAGCCGGAGTACCCGGCCTACCCGAGCCCGGACCTAGCGTGGACATTCAGAAGGTCGAATCGGACACTCCCCGGACACCACCCGGAGTGTCCGTCCTACCCGGACTGTCTGGCCGAGCAGACCCGGAGTGTCCGCCCTGCCCGGACTGTCCGACCCAAGTGATGGGCCTGCGAGCCTAGCTGGGCCCTATGGCCCATGTACCCCTCTACTTCGCCCAGAACTCTACTTTAATGCCTGAATTACCCCTGAACTTGTGGCTGGCCTATATATAGACCCCCACCTCCATTGTAAACCCTAGGCATGATATTGGAATTAGTGGAAACCCCTTTGTGAATCTATCTAATTCTTGCCTCATGCTCCTTGACTAAGGAGCACCAATATCCCTAAATCTCGTTGGAGTTTGCATCGTGCCTCCGCGTTGTACAAGGCCTAGGCATCGGTGTTCCTTTGCCTAGACGTCAAGATCTCACCGAGTCTCCCACCTCGCCGTGCCGGTTCGAGAGAGAGTTCTCCGCCCGACGCCGATCCTAGGGATTGCGCCGGACCGGTCACCGCCGGTGTGAGCTATTGGTGTTTATCGTGGTTTTGCGTGTGTGTGTTCATCGCGTTCTTCGTGCGTGTGTTCGTCGTGTTCATCCTTCCCTCCGTCCCCCGCACTCCACCCTCGATTTGAAAGGGAATCGTGAAAGATCGGGCCACCCTAGAGGTTTGCCCTCAACAGTATGCGATATCAGTTCCGCGCCGCCGTTTTTCGGCCTGAAAGACGCTTTGCGGTACACCGCATCCGCGTTTTGCAGTACCGCAGGACGTGGTATCTGCTAGAGATGCTCTCGAGCCAAACTCCTGCAAGCTAAGGTGAACTCACTCCTCTCCTCGTGCCAATTTGATACCTCCTTGGATGGCGTGCTACTTCATACCTCTACTCTGTGCATCATCAGGTACGAGCCCCCGCCGCGTCGACCCACGAGCCCTGAAGCTGCACCTGAGCTGAAGCTGCCGGAGTGTCCGCCCGAATCCAGCCGGAGTGTCCGGCCACCCCGGAGTGTCCGGCCCGACTCAGCCGGAGTACCCGGCCTACCCGAGCCCGGACCTAGCGTGGACATTCAGAAGGTCGAATCGGACACTCCCCGGACACCACCCGGAGTGTCCGTCCTACCCGGACTGTCTGGCCGAGCAGACCCGGAGTGTCCGCCCTGCCCGGACTGTCCGACCCAAGTGATGGGCCTGCGAGCCTAGCTGGGCCCTATGGCCCATGTACCCCTCTACTTCGCCCAGAACTCTACTTTAATGCCTGAATTACCCCTGAACTTGTGGCTGGCCTATATATAGACCCCCACCTCCATTGTAAACCCTAGGCATGATATTGGAATTAGTGGAAACCCCTTTGTGAATCTATCTAATTCTTGCCTCATGCTCCTTGACTAAGGAGCACCAATATCCCTAAATCTCGTTGGAGTTTGCATCGTGCCTCCGCGTTGTACAAGGCCTAGGCATCGGTGTTCCTTTGCCTAGACGTCAAGATCTCACCGAGTCTCCCACCTCGCCGTGCCGGTTCGAGAGAGAGTTCTCCGCCCGACGCCGATCCTAGGGATTGCGCCGGACCGGTCACCGCCGGTGTGAGCTATTGGTGTTTATCGTGGTTTTGCGTGTGTGTGTTCATCGCGTTCTTCGTGCGTGTGTTCGTCGTGTTCATCCTTCCCTCCGTCCCCCGCACTCCACCCTCGATTTGAAAGGGAATCGTGAAAGATCGGGCCACCCTAGAGGTTTGCCCTCAACAGTATGCGATATCAGTTCCGCGCCGCCGTTTTTCGGCCTGAAAGACGCTTTGCGGTACACCGCATCCGCGTTTTGCAGTACCGCAGGACGTGGTATCTGCTAGAGATGCTCTGACCAAAGGACCTGCCCACGGAACTGCACGATGGGCAATTTTTTTAATAATACATCTTTTTAAATCATTTCGACAAATATTGTACGAATCTAAGAATTTTGATATGTAGCAGATCATCGGTTTGGGCCGAGCCGACTGCGCACTTGACTTGGGCCAGACCGATTAAGCCTCAATCGGCCAGGCGCATGCCGAATGCTTAGTCGGTCACATCCTGGCCGATTGGAACCACTCTGGCCCTAGCCGATTGGAGTAACCGGCTTGCTCCTGGTCGTTCCCGTAAATTCTTAATTTCATGCAATACTTCTCGAAATGACTAAAATGTAGTATTAAAAAATCGCAAGCTAACTGGCGGTGCCGTGCCTACCGGTGGGCTTCACCCTGAAACCTAGGCACAACCCTAGCCGGGACACTGAGTCAAGCACGCCCATTAAGTGGCGTGTTGGTCCGGCCCGTTAAGTGGCAAAGCATGTGTGCCCGCTGGCTCACGACGGTACGACCCGATGGCCAGGTATGGTAGCGAGTGGTGTTTCTCTTGTCAGAAAATTTATTGTAGTACTTTCTCCGTTTAGAAATAAATGACTTAAGTTTGTTTAAACAATGTATCTAGACACGTTTCAGTATATAGACACGTTTGTATAACTCAAGTCGGTCATTTCTAGAGGGAGCTGCATGTGGACGAACCTTCTTCGGTTTTTCGCCAACAATGCAGACCATGCTTCGAGGCTTCGTGGTAGATCGATGGCCACCACCGGCTGATTGAATTCATCAGCAGTGTCAACCTCCAGCCGCGAGCAGACATGACTTGAGCCTCGTTAAACTTGTCCATCACTTCTCGATCCTAAGTGCTTGTCAGGCATCCCAGGTCTGGACCTCACATGCATCGGACGGTCGAAATCAAGAAACGTCCACGTCATAGTACTGCATATGTACTACTGTAGTTGCGTTTATTTTTCCTTTCGACGAAGTACAGAACATTCACATCACATACAGTACGCGGCTGTGTTTAACTGATCATCGTCCATCCGATTTGATCATGTTACTATCTTATGGCAGTACTAGAGGGGAAAACGGAAACAAACACCGGTAGCGTCCACTGACGTGCTTCTCCTCACGTACAGTAGATGTACTACCGGCCACTGCTCGTGCCTGAGAAGATTACTGGTTAGGTGTGACGTGCGGCTCCCAAGGAGGCCGATCCTGAGATTTCAGGGGCAGAGGCGAAATTAAAATTTTGGCCTCTTTATTATATTTTTTTTTAGATATATGAGACGCTGAAAAACAAATTCATATAAAAAAACAATGTTTATATGATAACTTCCTAGAAGCAAAGTCCGTGACGATGGAATGAATATCAATCTCGTCCACTAACTTCTTCTCGATGCATAGAGTCGCCAAACCATTTCACCTCTCCTGCGACATTATAGATCTCAAATAGTTTTTTAATAATTTCAACTTTGTAAAGCTTCTTCCAGCTGATGTAATAGTCAAGGGCACAGTAAATAAGATCCGATAAGCGATACAAATATTAGGATAACAATCCGTTTTCCTGACAAACTCCAAAAGCTCCATAGCAAACATTGGTGTATTTGGCAAAGTGAACTTCATAACACTTAATTCAGAAATAAGTGCATTTAACTCAACATCACATATATCAGGTTTACCATTTGTACCAGGCTGAGTAAAAGTTTTTGCAAATGTAGTGCACTGTTCTTTCAGTTGACAACCATCCAATGCCCTCGAATATGTCGAACTTATTAAAAACCCAAATATACTTTTGAATGATTGAAGTTCTTCAAATATACGCTAAGAATTCTATTTAGAATTAAGATTTAAGAACTAAGAATTAGGGCGTAACCAGCAGAGACATCGGCGGGAGCGGATCACTAGACCAGCAGCCAGGCGGTCGATCGTCTCATCGATGGTCTGGCCTCCGCGCCTGGCATCGATCGTCTAGGTCCTCGAGGCTCCCTGCTCCCGTATCCCGGTCCAATATTCCGATCCAATGGAGGCGACAGGACTCGGGCAGAAGCCATACGATCAATTGTTGGTTTCGTTTGTCTGGGAGGAAGCGAAGCGACTGACGCCGTCTAGGACTATATATATATTAGACCTGCTTATATCAATCCATCAACCTAATAAAAAAGCCCAATTAATCCACCAGCCCAATAAAAAAATCTTTTTTATGATATATACTAGACCTGCCTATATAGCATATTTCCAGGAGGGCCCCTACTTTTTTTAGGCCCGGGGCGGCTGCCCCAAGGGTCCCTAAGGGCCGGCCCTGCCAAAGACCCATACTGCATGTACAAGTAGGAATGAAAGTGGAGCGGAAAGTTTCCAACTTTTTCGCGGAAAAAGGAAATGAAATATGAAAATGAAAACAGAATTGATCATGTTACTATCTTATAGCAGTACTGGAGGGGAAAACGGAAACAAACACTAGTAGCGTCCACTGGCGTGCTTCTCCTCACGTACAGTAGGGATGTGTTTGGTAGATCGGTCCACTTCGAATTCACTCTCCCATTAGAGATATCTGACCTCAGACAAGCTGGCCTCAGATTTTGTGGTGTGTTTGGTAGACCGAGTGTGTTGAGAAAAGCTGCACTGGTACTCTGTTTGGTAGCCCGTATAAGCCAAGATTGGCCAAAAATTAAGGAATTGCAGAATAGCCCAAACGTTTACACAAAAGCCCCTAAATAGAAAAAAAGCAATCAAACCCTCTTCTTCCCCAAATCGTGTCCTGGGAGCCTGTTCGTCGCCGATAACCAGCCGTGGGACGCCGGCGGTGGGTTCTGAGCGATGGGGCGCCGACGGTGGTAGGTGGTTGACGCGGCGGTGGGCGGCGGCGCGACCTGCTGCTGCTCACGGCGGTGCCACCTGCTACTCACGGCGGCGTGACCTGCTGCTGCTTCAGTGACAAGGGAAAGGAGAGGCAAGACCACCGACGCGGTAGGAGGAGCTTCGGAAGCGGCGGGACCGGACTTTCCTTGCTCCTGCTAGGCCGACGCGGGGAAGAGGAGAGACAGGAGGGCGGCCGTCGTGGAGGAAATCGAGGTGGCGCTGGGGCGGGCGGTTGCGATAGAGGAGCAGTTCGGGGGGAAATGGGGAGTGGGCGATTGACCCCTGCTGGATTCGGTCCAGGGGCGGGGCACGTGGCCGATTTTTCGGGCGAGGTCAGCCTTGCCCACATGCGAAGCTCGTTTTCAGCTTCACAACCAGGCAGGATTGAGGGGACGTTTTCATGCGAGCTGGGCAGTGCTGAGATAGGAAAACCGGACTAACAAACACCTAAAACTCAGCTGAAGTGAGGATTTTCTGAGTTAGACCGATCTACCAAACACACAGATGTAGATCTGCCGGCCACTGCTCGTGCCTGAGAAGATTACTGGTTAGGCGTGACGTGCGGCTCCGGAAGACCCATACTGCATGTACAAGTATCACTGCTTCAATCGCCGGAAGCAGCACGACGCTCAGACTCAGAGCAGTCAAGCCGGGCAACGCGAGACGAAAGCATTTCCATCCTCTCCCCGCTCTCTTGCTGGCAGGCTGATGTCCACTTCCCCAAAATGACAGTCCAAAACAATAGCCACGACCACAATCCGAGGAAGCTGGTCATCTACGTGCAATTTAAATAAAGATAACCTAAAAGTCAAAAAAAAAAACTAGCAAACTATTTCACGAGCCATAACCTTTTTTGCAACTCTCGTCCAGACGGCGCTGCATACACTCTTGCAACTCCAGTGTTAGTTTTGTGACAAGTAAATAACGAAAAACGAAAATAAAATCACAGCAAGGGGACACGGATTTAACGTGAAAAACTCTTTTCAACAAAGAGAGGGGAAAAACCACGGGCGTCAGCCAACAAAACTTCACTATAACGGAGAGTGTTTACACAATACCGGGGATTTCACAGATGCAACTTATCCCAACCGGCGGCTTACAAGAAGTATATATATAGCGGCTTACAAGAAGTATATATATATAGCGGTGGTAACGGAGAGTGTTTACAAGAAGTATATATATCCCAACCGCATCGGCCCAAGCCTCCGGCGACGGGACTCGCTCCGCTCCGTCAGAAGTTAACATTTACTTTGTAGAATTTAGATCAACATATAACATCCAGCATGCACTGCCCTGTAGGCCTGCCACGCTGGCGCGACAGGACCGGACGCTGCAGGTTTGCCACACTGACACGGATGTGCGGCGCCGCAACATCTTCTGCAACACCAGCACGCATGGCGCTGCAGGCTCGCCACACTGGCTAGGTAGGTCCCCGTCCCGCTAGTGTGGCGCGGTCCACACTCTAGCCTGCAGCGCCGCAGTGGCTGGCCCCACACGTACGGTACCACTTAGCCGCCGCCGGCCCTCCCAATCCCGACCCAACTCTACTTTTTCCCCATTTCCAGCTCGAGCAAAGAGGAGGTGGTGGCTCTTCTCCCCCCTCCTCTAATATCCACCAAGAAAGCACAAGATTTGAAGGAAAAATTAGGGGATTTCTTACCCAATCGCTTCCCGAAGGTACTTTCCTCCACTTTCCTCCATTTCATCCAAAACTTTCAAGTTATTTATCACTAGTTTGCAAAATTTGTCCAAATCCTAAATCTCATTGGATTTATAAATTTGTATGGAACAATGGCATATTTGGTTGATATCTAGAGTTAGGATTGGTATACTAATCCTTCATATACTTGTTCATTTGAATTTTTAGGTATAGTAAGCCTTCATATTAGGATTTGTTGGTATAGTAATCCTTCATAGACATGTTAGTTCTAATATGTTGGTGTAGTAAACCTAATAGTAGAGTTTGTTGATATAGTAATCCTTCGTATACTTGGTAGGAGTTGTTCATAAGTATTGGAACTTTGGTCACATAGAGATATCCATATAGAAACAAAGGTTTAGAAAATTAAGGTTTATAAAATTAGCTCACAAAGAGATGCCCATATAGAAAGATAGATTTATAAAATTTGCTCACATAGAGATGCCCACATTGAAATAAAGGTTTACGAATTTTGCGCACATAGAGATGCCCATATAGACAGTTTATAAGATAGTTAATACGGATTTTTTGTCCAGGTAGAATGTGGTGGTATGGACATACCTTAACGAAATTCCTAAACTTTGTCCAGCCCTTCCCGTCTCTTGTCCGTGCGCTGACATGAAAGCAAATGAAGACATAAATTATACAATTTGTTGAGGTAGTAACGCGAATAGAAATTTACGAACTTACCTCAAATTCTAATTTTTGAGGTGAGCCCGAGGACCCCACCATTTATATCTTTTTTAGATTCATTTAGGTGTAGATCTGCCGGCCACGGCTCGTGCCAAAGATTAGTGGTTAGGTGTGATCGTGCGGCTCCGAAAGACCCATACTGCATGTACAAATAGCACTGGTTCAATCGTCGGAAGCAGCACGGCGCTCAGAGCAGTCAGGCCGGGCAACGCAAGACGAAAGCGTTTCCGTCCTCTCTCTTCCCGCTCGTGCTGGCAGACTGCATCGTGCCTCCCACTTCCCCAAAATGACAGTTCAAAACAATAGCCACGACGACAGTCCGAGGAAGCTGGTGGTCATCTACGCCCCACCGGGGATGGCGGGCCACTTGGTCCCCACGGCAGAGCTTGGCAACCTGCTCGTAGCGCAGGGCCTCCAGGTCACCGTCGTCACCGCCGGGGAAGCTGAACAGGGCGCCGGTGGTTCCTTCCTCGCGGGCATCGCCGCCGCCAACCCGTCGCTGTCCTTCCACTGCCTCCCCGCTGCCACGCTCCCCTCCGACGTGCCGGCCGGCATCAGTTTCGAGGCGAAGGTCTTCGAGCTCGCGCGCGCCTCCAACCCGGACCTCCGTGACTTCCTCCGCTCCGCCTCCCCGGCCGCTCTCGTCATCGACTTCTTCTGCAGCAGCGCCGTCCACGTCGGCACCGAGCTCGGCATCCCGACCTACTTCTTCCTCACCACCTGCGTCGCCAGCGTCGCCCTCTGCCTCTACCAGCCGGTCATCCATGAGCGGACCACTCTCAGCTTCCGCGACCTCGGCGGTGACCTCGTGCACGCCCCGGGACTGCCACCCATACCGGCAGACCACCTCGCCGCGGCCGTCCTCGACCGCGACAGCTTCAGCAATAGACTGTTTCTGGACTTATCCGAACAGCTCTGCAACTCCCAGGGCGTCATCGTCAACAGCTGCCGCTCCTTGGAGCCACGCGCCACCGCCGCGATCGTTTCCGGCCTCTGCACGTTTCCCGGACGGCGAACGCCGCCGCTGTACTGCGTAGGGCCACTGGTAAAGCCCGAGGAAGACGCTGGCGCAAAGCGCCACGAGTGCCTCGCGTGGCTCGACGGCCAGCCCAAGGCCAGCGTGGTGTTCCTCTGTTTCGGCAGCTTGGGCCGGTTCAGCGCCAAGCAGACCAAGCAGATTGCAGCGGGGCTGGAGACGAGCGGGCAACGGTTCCTGTGGGCCGTGAGGCATCCGCCTGGCGACGAGCACCGGCCGGACGACGACCTCGACGCGCTCTTTCCGGAAGGATTCCTGCAACGGACCAGGGACAGGGGACGGGTGGTCATGTCGTGGGCGCCGCAGAGGGAAGTGCTGGCGCACGGCGCGGTGGGCGGGTTCGTGACACACTGCGGGTGGAACTCGGTGCTGGAGGCGGTCATGGCGGGGGTGCCGATGCTGGCGTGGCCTCTGTACGCGGAGCAGCGCATGAACAAGGTGTTCTTGGTCGAGGAGATGCGGCTGGCCGTGGCCATGGCAGGGTATGACAAAGAAATGGTGGAAGCCCACGAGGTGGCAGCGAAGGTGACGTGGCTGATTGATTCCGACGGAGGGAGGGAGCTCCGGCAGCGGACACAAGCGGCCATGCAGCGGGCGGAGGAGGCGCTGAGCGACGACGGAGAGTCGAAAGCAGCGTTGACGAATCTCGCCAGACAATGAAAAAGCACCAACGACGATGGAGTTATCAACTGAAAAGTTCACCTTCAGTTGTGGAGTTATCAACTGAATCTCGCGAGACAGTGCAGCAAGCAAACATTAGTAGCGTCTAGCGATCTAAAGAAAGAAAAGTACGTTAGCGTCTAGCGTGTTATCTATCGGATTTGCTAGTTCGACTGAAAACTTCTTAGGTGTCGGTTGCCCCTTGCTGTTGGATTTGCCTTGCGATTCATATAAATTGAGAGCTACACATGAATTGCAACTAGTTTGTAACTGAGAATGCAGCTAGGTTGAAGACTAGTATGAATTTTATATGTTGTGACCGAGAATTAGCATAAATTGTAGGATGACGTCAGCCGATCGAGACATAGGAAATTCTCAACCGGCTGAGATCTAGACGCTCCTTTTATCTATGCGGAGTAGCAATTTCAATTTCCTAGAAGTTGGACTCGGGTACTAATGTCAATCAGATTTTGTCTAAAGATTTTTATTTCGTCTGAACATGGCCAAAGAGGTCCCTGCCCTAGGTCAATAGTGCACCAGAAATAGATGCAATCTTGGAAGAAACTCCTTTCATCGTAGATGCAACTTCTCCCTCTCTCCATTGAGCCTCTAGAAAAGCTTTGAAATTCTCATGTGTTTTCCACATAATCCCATAGAGAAACTGACGAGGTTGATCAACAATGGACCTCCACTTACCTCTCTCCGGCTCCACCAGAATTGGCCAATGATCAGACTTGGCCGCCGTGAGGTGGCGAACCACAACATCAAGGAATCTTGCCCACCATTGCGTGATGGCCAAGGCTCTGTCCAGGCAGACACGAGTGTAGGTTCCTCCCCTGACTTTTTTCTTGAACGTCCAGTCCAAGCCAACGTATCCAAGATCGCAGAAGTCACAAACTTTAAGTGCCTCCCGAAATTCTCCCATGTGGATAGCATCACGCTCTCCCACCCCAAAATGTTCCTCCTATTGTAGCACCTCGTTAAAGTCATCACCGCATACCCATGGTAAATCAGATTCCGACCTCAAGAATCTCAAGAGATCCCATCTCTTCTTCCTCAACCAGACATTGGCCTCGCCATAGATGCATGTCAGTCTCCAATCCTCCTTATCCTGCTCATGCATAATCATGTCAATCTGATACTGCGAAAAGTGAATAATCTCCATTGATAGATTATTGTTCCAATACATTGCAATTCCACCCTTACTCCCATCACTACTCACAGCAAAACAACTATCATAACCAAAAGAACGAGCTAGATTCTTTACTCTGGTATCCCCTACTTGGGTTTCTAAAATGCATAACACCGAGGGACGGTTTTGCGCCACAAGTTTGCACAACTCTCGAATTGTTGCGTCACCGCCCAAGCCGCGTCAATTCCAAAATAAGACACTCATTGGGCTTGGCGGTGCTCCTCACGGGAGCCCGCCAACGTGCCAGTATTGGTGTTACCTCTTGAAGCTTCCTCCTCTTCCATATGGATCCTCTTCGGATCCCTCTTTGGGTTTAGGCTAAGTGGGGACTATGGATCAAACTGGTTAACCATCGCACTGACTTTGTTTGCATTTATCGTTTTGTTCACTGCATTCTTTCCCCAGACAGTGTGTGCGATCACGATTTGATTACCCACCCTCGAGTTTGTCCCTCTCTTTCTAGTGGTGCCTGCTTCATCTTCAGACATGTCCTCATCAACTCGGTCATAAGCGTCTTCCGAAGGCGATCTAGACCAGTTTCCACGAGCCTTGCCAAAACCGCTCCTGCCGCCACCCCTTGGGCCACCCCTGCCTCATCCAGGGCGTGATCATTGAGGCATACTCCAGGTCACACACAAATCCTTGAAGACAAGAGCCTGGGGAGGTTGTATACCATCACTGTGGTCCTTGTACTCATGAGCAAGGTGCCCACACACTTGGCACCAGTTCGGCAGCCTCTCAAATTTTACTAAGAAGATCTCACGCTTCCCTCCACGGACGATTGATACAAAATTCTTCAGAGGCTTCCTCACGTCAAGTTTCACTTTCACACGATAGAAATTCCCCTCGAAATCATTGGACATTCCCTCAGCAGATATGAACTCTCCTACTTTCAATGCCAAGGATTTAAGCATCGACGCGAATCCGACCAGAAGGTCGTGGATCTGAATCCATATGGCAAATTGAAAGAGCTCAGTTGTTGACGGCTTTGAGAAGCCGTCATACTCCTCTACCGGAACTGGGTTGCCCCTGAAACTCCATGGTCCCCCTTGCATGACTTCCTCCCAATCTCCTAGACAATCGAATTGGAATGTGTGCAGATTGTCCTCGAGCGCTTTGGTCTTCACTTCTCTAGCCAGATTCCAGGCGGACCGCATGTTCTTATAGAACCAGAAGTTGGAATACTCGCCATCTGTGAAAACCCTAGCAATTGCTAGCCATCGTGTAGCTTCCACCAGCAGTGTACCCTCTTCCTCAAAAACCACATCATCCAAGTTCTCTTTCGTGATACCAAGCTGCTGCATCATCTTCTCGATACCACCCTTTCTCCTGCTAGGCAGATCCGACTCCTTCTCCGTCGACATGGCCACCCGAACGACCCACAACGAAACCACAGAAACAAACCCCCAAAAAAAGACCCCAAGCATTCCTGGAGATCACACGAACCAAGGCCGGGTAGCAATACATGATCATCCCTTAATCAGCCCGAGAACGCGAACCCCGAAGGAAAACGGTGGAGGAGATCGAGAATGAGGACTCAACGCCGGCAATCGCCACGAGAGACAAAAACCCTAGCGAAAGGGAAGTTTTTTGGGGTTTCTCCTCTTCTATTCCACAAAGGACCAATGATGGATCTCTTGAATGCCAATTGATCGGTAGACCCCCCAAAACTCTGGTGTAGCGATCATACCTAACTAATAGACCGGCCCAAAGCACGGCCCGCTAAGAGCAACTCTAACAATAAGTGTAAATGAAAAAATTGTAAAACGTCGTTTATAGTCTCCGGAAAACTGTTTGTACAGTCTGAATTGTGGCAGAAAAGAATGAACACTACAAATCGAAACTGTATTCACGGGGCCCACCACTTTTTCTTTTTTCCCACTTTCTTCTTCCTCCTCCATGTCCCTTACGCGCGCGAGCTCTCCCCGGCTAGCCGCCTGCCATGCCGCTAGCCGTCCCCGCGCCGCCCCTCCACCCCATCGCCACCCGCCATCCCTATGGCACCCCGCCGACCTGCCCACGAGCTCCAGCCCCTGGCCGCTCCTCTCGCGAGCGCCCGCCCGTAGCTGCAGTGACCTACAACACCCGTCCACTCACCGGAACTGGCTCGTGTTGTGCCGATTCGTGAGAAACTGGTATAGTCATGGTCAGAATTGAAGCGTGGTGACGGGATTATCGACCAACGCTACATCTACCGGCCACGAGGTCGGGTTCTCGGGCCACTATAAAACATTTACAGGCTGGGATCTTTTAATAGGTTTTGTTAGATCGACCAACTGCTCATGAAACTGTATTGCCGCCAGATTTTTACAGGTGTCGTAGCTTTACAAGGCTTGTTAGAGTTTCTCTAAATGCTTAGCATGGCACGACACGGTTTACCTGGAAAATGCTATTTGCCACTCGTTAGCGGCACCTCGTACCCTCCCTCGTGTTGAGTTAGTAGTGGGCCGTCCCACCACCGGTGGTTGCCACCGGAACGCGACCTTCCTCGTCAAGATAGGGAAGATGCGGCTGGTCGCAGCATCCCATAGGAGGTGAGGTCGGGACCTCGCCGGAGACGGGGACGACGCGACAGCCCGTGGTGTCGCCAACGTAGGCGAGGAACAAAACTTAGAGTTAGGGGTGGGTGCTATCCCGCCAGACTTAGGTTTAGGGAAGGTGTCGCGGGCGATCAGACTTAGGGTTAGGGTGCAGGTCGAGGGGTTTAGACGGATTGCCGATCGGTCGGGGCTTCATCGATGATGGGGATGACGCGCTAGGCGCGGCATCGCCGGCGGAGGCGAGGAAGAGAAGTTTAGGGTTAGGGTTCTTTGTGGTGGCGCGCGGGTGGATGCTAGTTGACGACACTGGTTGATAGGAAGAAAAAGAAGAATAGAGGAGGAAGAAGGAGAAGTGGTGGTAGGACGGGCCATACGAGGGATTGGCTTTAGGCGGCGCGAGCATGATTGCCGCTAACGCGCGGCCAACGTGTACCTAGGCACGTTAAATTAACGGGCGGTGCCGTGCCGACCGGTGGGCTTCACCCTAAAACCCAGGCACGGCCCCAGCCGGGACATGGGTCAAGCACGACCCTTTAAGTGGCGTGTCGGTCCGGCCCGTGATGCGCCAAAGCACGCGTGCCCACTGGCTCATGGAGGCGCATCCCAATAGGCAGGTACGACAGCTAGTGGTGTTTCTCTTGTCAGAAAATGTACCCTGCGTGTCGATGAACCTTGTTCGGTTTTTGGCCAACAATACAAACCATGGTTCCTGGCTTTGTGGTAGATCGATGGCCACCACCGGCTGATTGAATTCGTCAGTAGTGTCAACTTCAGCCTCATTAAACTTGTCCATCACTTCGATCCTAAGGCCATCTCCAACGGGCCCTTGCAAAATGGACAGGCCTTTTGACCATTTCGGTCTGTTTGCGGAGGTGGAGGATAGGCAGTCCGGGCTCAACCTGGTTGTAGTGGCCTGTGTCCCCAACGGCCACACCCCTAAAAAAGTGCAAAAATGGGGAGGCCAAAATAATTAAACAATATTACATATTGGTCCTTGTCCTACTGGCGGTCACAAAATATCCACAGAAAAAAGAAAAAAACCATTACTACGGGGGTGCCTTGGCGTGGAAGGGAAACCAGTGGGCGTTGCTGGACGACCGGTGCCCTGGACCTACAACTGCATGCCGCCTACTCATCGTTGTCGTCCTCGTCGGCGAGGTTGATGAAGACCTAGGGTGGTGGTCACGCGCCACTCTGGGCCAGAGCCGGAGGTAGAGCCGGGAGCGCGGGCGGTGCTAGGAGCGCGGGCGACGCGGGGGGCATCTGGGCCTACGAGGCCACCCAGGACTAGGGCAGGGCCTGGGCGGTGACGTCCCACTATCGCTCCTCCTCCAACTGGGACGAGAGGATGGCGGCCTGGAGCTCCTCCTCCCCCATCAGCGACCGGGGCAGCTATAGGGGTTCGCGTATGAAAACAATAATTTTCCCTACGCCAAGAACCTTAATGCCAGGACCTATCTATTAGTAATGTAGTAACGGTAGGGGATTTTTGTGAACTTACCCTTGAAGACCGAAAAGCATTGTCAACGCTTGGGAGAGCGTGGTTGATGTAGTCATACCGAAGCCGACCTCGAGGTCATGTTAAAGTACCTATAGCTCCTGTGGTCCAACAACTTCTAGTGCCCCAAGTGTTGCACCTCCGATGGAGTTACACACGTTCGGTGTCTGACGATGACTCCCGCTCCTCCGATCCAGCAGCAGTTGCGGAAGTAGAGCTTCTGGATCCGAAACCTGCAGCACGACGATGCTCTGCGGTGATGAAGACTCCTTCTCGCGCGATCCGGACTAGGGACCACAATCATAGGAGAGATATAGAATCAACTGGAGCTCTCCCCAAAAGAGAGGAAACCTTTTATTGATTATTATGTATTTAATTTGTCAAGATACCTCTCTATATATAGGGAAAAAACCCCACATAGGCAATTTCCTTAGCCATGTGGGACTAACAAAGGAGAGGGGAGGGGGGCTTGGCCGACCATCCAAGGCCCTATTGGGCCCCGCGCGGGGTGCCCAAGGCCCATCCGGCCACCCCTCCTCCTTCCTCCCTTTGGTCTTTCCCTCATGGGCCCTTTTCCTTAGGGATTTTGGCCCAATTAGGTATTTCGACCATTTTCATTCCTTTTTTATTGAATAAATAAAAATGAATGATTAAATCAATATTCAATATTCACTTACATATCATTCAATCCCCGTGGCTATGGAACTCCTTCCACCCCACTCCGGACATCCTCCAGACTTACCAAAACCCTTCTGGTTTTCTCTCTCTCTTTTCTTCGGTGGTTCTGCCGATATGTAAACGCTCTTTGAGCATCATCAAGCCCTTAAGCGTGATACCCCATAGTTCAGGAACACTCCCGACATGGTCGGGACCTTCCCGTACCAATGATCATCAGAGGGACCTAGATGGACATGTTGACCCCTGTGCATTTCACGAATCTTTCGTTGCTGAACCATGAACATCGTGTCATATTCCTTTTGTCTCTCGATACTTGCATTGCCCGAGATCTGATCATAGTACTTTAACATAGCATGGAAGATATAGTTCTAACAATAAGACGTAGAAACTATGTTGTAACATGAAATGGTACAAACAAAAGATTCATGAATAATAATGCTTTGAGAGACCTTTGTTTGTTTCACATATAGAACACATAATGAGAATGGTATTCAGCTTGTCCCTCATAGTGTAGCAAAACATAAATGCATAGGACACCTTCAAAGTTCATAAGGGTGACTAGATACAAATAGTTTAAGAACAAGCAATATCAAAGTTATGAATCAATCAACAAGTTTTGGGACAATGCACATTAAACTAAGAATGGCCACTATGCTCTCTCAATAGGTGCATAAAGATAGAAGATGGAGACTCAACATAAAAAGTAAAAGAAAGGCCCTTCATAGAAGGAAGCAGGGATTCAAGTCTCATAAAGAGCTTCCAAAAATTATGGTACTTATGAGCTTTCAGCTTGCATTGCCCCTATCATAAGCATCTTTAGGTGATTAAGGTTAAACTGAACAAATATGAGGATATGCTTGACAAATTATAAGCTGAAAATCTCATGCCCCTTACTTACGAGTACCGTTCCTCATGCTACTCAAGTTTAGTCACATGTAAGTTCTTGTCATTGTAAGTACATGTGTATCATAGAGAACCGCCAACGGGGTACCCCTTGCCCGATGATTCAGAAGATTCCCCATATCAAAATGACAAGGCAAGCAGACAATGAGCATCTCAGCAATCCTTTCATTTCCTACTTGCATAGGCTTTTTTCTCTTTTTTTTTCCTTTTTTCCTATTTGCATAGGCTTTTTTTTATAGAGGATGCTTCATAGATTGCTCACTTTGGTTACGCTGCAGGTTTCCACAATGATTAGGCATGGCTTAGACCAGCCGCCCAGGCGTTTCTCTAACACATATACGAACTCCATGATCCTTACAAGCTCCCCTTTCATTTCACACCGCTGGGATCCATAAGCAAAAGAACATGATATCAACTAAATAAAGTGCAATGTTGAAAGCATTCCCCATGATAACATGGTTCTGCTAATTCACAACTTATAAAACGCAAGCATATACGCAACATAGATGGGCACGATGGTTCAAGTTTATTAAGTGCAAGAAAAGTAAAGTGTGCCATCAAGTTCGTGAGAGCTTTAATCACTAATTTTCACATAACAAGTTTAATTCGGAAGGTAGATAAAACATGAATATACTTGGAATAGCAAATGCTAATAGGTAGGTATGGTGGACTCGTTGGAACTTGGTTTTATTTGGAGTTTCAACGCAAGAAAAACCTACACTAAAACACAAGCTACTGTAGCACTTTCTTTAAAAAGTTCAAGTGATCAAAGAGAACTCAAAGAGAAAGAGATTAAGAGGCAAATGCAAATAATGGCAGAAATCTGTCAAAACAGACCGGCAGGTAAAAACCAATTTTTTCGAAGACCTTATGTTGCTCAAATCGGAAAGTGTTAAACTAACGAAAGTTGGATAACAACCTGGGGCAGAAGAACAAAACATTACAGCTCAATCCGATACACAAAGATTTTTCACGAATTTTTACATCGAAGCACAAAAATCTGTTTTGGGACAACAACTTTCCCAAATCTTACTTCTCTCTCATTAGAGGTTATTCTTGGCACAAAAACCACACAAAAAGGATAAGGAGAGGTTATTACTGAAGCAATAACTTCCAAGACTCAACAAAATATTCCTAACGAAATTTGGGTTATCTCACAATAAGTGCTTTTCTTTAACGCCTTTGAGCTAGGCATAAGAAGCAAGAATCAAGTATTCTCAAATGAAGAAGCATTAAAACCAAATTTCTTGCCCTACCTCTCTTAACTTTATTCTTATGCTTGGGGAACGTATGATTGTTTGGTGGAGAAGCAAAATGCATGATGCCCTTTTCCACATCTATTATTGCTCCAAGGAGTTTTAGTAGGGATCTTCCAAGTGTAATTTGTCCTTTTCCTACACATTCAATAACAAGATAATCAGTAGCCATCACTTTCCCTAGAATCTTTGTAAACACTCCTTCATCTATTCCAATGGGTAATATTGTGGCATTATTAGCAAGACATATTTCTTCTCCCCCTTCAGAAAGTCCCCAAAGATTCAAAGATTCATAGATATCTATAGGCATGAGACAGAATTCAGACATGATATCACAACAAGCATAAAAAGTTTCTTTATTTATAACAACTTTTACTGTAGGAAGCCATTTTGAAGATTCAAAATTTACTGGATATTCATGATGCTCTCTAAGCATGTTATAGCATTATTTTAAACTAGTTGTGTTGGTCTCAAGAGTGTTCAATCTAGCCATAATATTTATAATGGAGGAATCAGATTTGCTAGGCAAGTCATATGTTGCAACCAACTTTTTTATGGCATTAAAATCTTCACCCTCATTGCATTTGAGGAAATCTCCTCCTACTACAGCATCCAAAGCATATCTATAACAAAGAGCAGTTCCAAAGTAAAAACTGCTAAGAAACAAGCTTAGAGTCATTTTAGGTTTAGTTTTTGCATGTAAATCAGGGATTCTAGACCAAGCTTCTTTGAAACTCTCTTCAATTCCTTGTTTGAAAGTAAAAATCATTTCCTCAGGTGACATAGTGATTGGACCAATGCTAGACATAATAGCAACTAGAGAAAGAAACTATTTTTTGTGTTTTTGATATAAAGAAGCAAACAAGTACAACTAATTTTTGTGTGTTTTTGATAAAGAAACAAGCAAACAAAGCAGAAATAAACTAAGAAAAACAAAAAAACAAAGTAAAGAGATTGGTTATGAGGGACTCCCCTTGTGAAGATGTCCTTGACTCCCCGGCAACGGCGCCAGAAAAAAGGCTTGATGGATCAAAATATATCGAGCTCGTTGGGGAACCCCAAGAGCAAGGTATGATGAGCACAACGACAAGTTTTCCCTCAGGTATGAAACCAAGGTTATCGAACTAGTAGGAGCAAGGAAACACCTCCAAGGTGTTGTTTCCAACTTGGAATCATGCACACCACAACCATAGAACTTTGCCCCTAACTTACAGTGAGGTTGTCAGTCTCACCGGTTTTGGTGAAAGCAAAGGATTAAACGTATTGTCTGGACGATAGTAATTGCTTGCAGAAAGTAAACAGTAAACAGTATAGATTGTAGATTGATGGTAAAAGAATGGACCAGGGTCTATAGTTCACTAGAGGTGATTCTCCTTAAGATAGATGACATGTTGGGTGAACAAATTACAGTGGGGCAATTGATAAAGATCGAGAAAGCATACATGCATATACTAATCATCTTGACTCCTATGAGATTTCATTGGGCATTACAAAATTATACATAGACCATAATCCAACTGCATCTATGACTAATAATCCACCTTCACGTTATCATCCGAACCCCCTCCAGTATTAAGTTGCAAGCAACAGATAATTGCATTAAGCGAAGTGTGTAAAGTAAACAATACGATTGCCCTATGGACAAATATTGCTATTTTCTCCCTAGTAGCAACAACACATCTAGTACCTTAGAGATTTCTGTCACTTCCCCAGATTCCTAGAGGCATGAACCCACTATCGAGCATAAATACTCCCTCTTGGAGTTGCTAGCATCTACTTGGCCAAGATAGCTACTAACAACGGAAAGCATGCAAGATCACAAATAACATAGACATGATAGAATCAATAATCAATCTGAAATAGCATCTCAATATCCATCGGATCCCCACAAACACAACATGTAATATTACAAATAGATGATCTTGATTATGAACGGAGCTCACAAGATCTAAACATGGTAGCACAAAGGAGGAGAACCAACCATCTAGCTACTACATGGACCCGTAGTCCAGGGATGAACTACTCATGCATCACACCGGAGGTAGGCATGGTGATGAAGAAGGCCTCTAGGGTGATCTCTCCCCTCCGGCAAGGTGCCGAGAAGAGCTTCAGATCCCTCCCGATCTAGTTATGAAGATGACGGCGGCTATAGACTCTTTCGTGGAATTTTGATCGGGTCCTTAGGGTTTTAGTTCCGGGAGGCTTTTATAGGCGAATGGGCAAGGTCGGTGGAGCACCAGGGGGCCAACACCCCTGGTGGCGCCCCCAGGCCACGCCGCCACCAGGTGTGGCTGCCCTGGTGCGCCACTTCGTCTCCCCTCCGGACTCCGTGTTGCTTCGGGTAAAATATTGACTTTGCCTTTTGTCCAGTCCAATTCTGAGAATATTTCCTTACTAGCTTTTCTAAAACCAAAAATAGCAGAAAACAGGCAACTGGCACTGTGGCATCTTCTTAATAGGTTAGTTCCAAAAAATGTGTAAAAATACTCCAAACTGTGGACAAAACATAAGAAAGTAGATATAAAACAAGCATGGAACATCAAAAATTATAGATGCGTTTACAACATATCACTCATCATCTCATTCTCACAATGAGGTGACTCCATTGTCAACTGTCATAAATGCCACATGATCAGGAAACCTTGATCATCTGTTGACTGATGAACCAGTGAGTAGAGCTTCATCGGGAAGTCCTGGTTGTTTATATATCACATGTGTATTGATGTTTCCTTTCAACACAGTTATAACATGATATAAAACTTAATCATAAACTTTATGAAATATGATAATAATCCATTTTATTATTTGTCTCTAGGGCATATTTCCAACAGTCTCCCACTTGCACTAGAGTACAAATAAACTAGCTGCATTTGTTACTAATCATCGGTACCATATATCCCGGCACCTTTGATCATGCTTACTCATGAAAGAGGTTAAGTCTTGGGTCTGGACTTTACATCCCCAAATCCTTTGCAACCTACTAATGTCACCTTGATTGACATTAATACTTTATCATCACATGATAACATCTTTGTGTATGCATCGTAGTCATGGCAACAAAGTGAGGTCGGTTTCCAGGAGCCAACAATGATGTTAGATCAGCCAAAACGAGCTTTCTCATGGGCACTGTGCCCTAGGACACACCCTCTGCATAAAGACGAACTAGTCCCACCACAACAATATACATCACGTTTGACGGTACCCTTATATTTTATTTATAAATGTAATCATCGAAACACTAGTGCACAATGTGCAGTTTTTGATGTTTACCACCTTGCTTCCTTCTTGACTTCAGTCAGCATTATCGATGCAAGGATTTCCAATCTTCTAAGGTTAACATATGCCCTTACAATATCAGGCCCGTACCGCAAGCAAGTGCAGAGTGTGCACTTGGACAGGGCCTCTGATTGATTAGGGCCCCATTTTCTCTTAAATGTCAATTTAGTATCAGCATTAATCAAGAGTATATGAATAATTACACTGTTAAGGCTGGTCATAGTGGGGGTAACTTCACTAGTAACTAAGAGTCCAAGTCAGCATTTTTGCTTATGTGGCAATGATTTAATAAAGAGATATATAGATTGAGTAACTAGCTATGTTACTGTAACATCACACATACCAAGGCAAAGTGTGTCTACAACCTAATTAATCTGACATTGCATATTACCACAACTAAGTTATTTTCCACTATGAGGGTAGTAACTTACACTAGTAACATATGCATGTTACTACTCTAAGTTACTCTCCACTATGACCAGCCTAAGCCCTCTCCTAGGAAATCCAACCAGGTACCAATTTCCAAGGGCCCCTATTTCTGTCTCCTCCATGCGGGGGGTGAGACTTTCGAGACTGCACGTATACATGATTCAAACGGTAATACTCTAGAGATTAAAGTAGATATGTTCTTACCAAAATCTAATTCTAAATTTTATAACTAGGAAGGCTAGAATGACAGCAGCAATTTCAAGTCATTTTTTAGAACTAGCAACTTTCAAGTTTCAACTTGAGTAGCATTAGTAGAAGGGGCCAATATTTTTCATCAATATGTACTTCCTCTATTTAACAAGATGCGAGTTCTTGAATCCTAACATTTTCTCCGTAGTGCACCCATTATGTTTGTAGAAACACATAAACATGAATATTTCTTGACCAATAATAAATTTTATATAGTAATAGTAAAAGGCAGTACTAAATTTGCTTATCCTAATATCTCAGCTTTCTTCAAACAGATATTGTGGCCTCTCTTTTGATAAAAAATCATTGAAATTGTTCATTTTGGTATATGCTATAATAATTGCCTTTCGATCAAATTTTCTCCTAGATAACAATTGTACATAAAAATAAAAATGTATTGTACTTTTTTCAAAATAGAAAGCAAACTTGCCAAATTTCAACAACTTTTGCTATGGCATGAATATGTCGAAAACTAGAATTCAACTGATTTTTTGCAGATCAAAACAAAAGCATATTTACCGAAGTATTAAATTTTCTACTATATCCATAGGGTCAAATATTTTATTTTGTACAGGGCCTCTAAATTCTCAGGTACGACCCTGTACAACATAACCCTTTATGTTTTAAGATATATCATCCTTCATAGACTAGAAAATATGTCTACAGTTCTCATTCAGACACTATGGATAAACTTAGCTCAATGTTCCGTGATTTATACTTAATCACTTTTGAACGTTCCTTCTTGGATCATATATTATGTTGAGTTGTCATCATGGTTTCCAGAATAGAATCTATGTCTCAACATAGTGGACAACGATCATCCTTTTCTTTCTTTATTTCAACCACTGATGTTTAACTTAGTGTTATTCCTAATTCGAGTGACCAAAGACCACTCCTTCATCAATTATTATTCTGAAACTATTTCAGAATCTCTTTTAGGAATACGACATAATATTGTAATATACTTACTTTCAACTTTTAAACCCTATAAATCTTTATTTATTGGTACTCGCGCCTTTATTTCGTAATGTGTCGTACACACTCAAGAACCAACAACTAAGCTCCCACTCAAAATATGTTTCCTACACATTTGAGTATGAGATATTCATTGCTCCCACTCAAAATATGTTTCCTACATATTCGAGTCTAAGAATTATATTGCTCACTTCTCAAAAAATATTGCATTCACATATTGCTTTAGGAAGACTTTTACAACTCCCACTCAATTTCATGCAAGTTGCATGTCTTCTCAATATTTGTGAACAGCTTCAAAAATTCCTTGATCACTTTTATCAAACTTGAGAGTTTTATTACGAGATGCTAGTACCTTATGATAATTAAATTCACTAGACTTTTAGCACTTTTGAATCAAATTCTTTTGAATTTGTCCAATACATTATTAATGACAAATCATGCCTTTGTCATTCACCTATTCCATCATGACCTTATAGTCTTTTAGAAAAAAAATCAAGTAACCCTTTACTTGGTAAGATTCAACAACCTTTTGCTTTCTAGTATTAAGTGAATTTTACCTTTAGGATTTCTCATAATTTTAGTTTACCATCATTTCCTTCGTAGTTTGTAGGTATTCCATATTCCGGTAACATGACAAGTGTTTCACAAATGTCTCCATACAAGATGTGTGATACATTTTTGAATCCTACTACATGTTGTAAAAACACTAGTGGGAAAAACATAATGATCATTATCATTGATCCTTTCCTTTATGAAGAGAACTTGTTCAGGAACGCTTTTCATTGTGCTTCTCAACATTCTGATGTGGGGGTTTTAATCCTCATCGTGTTTTCACTATCTTCTATTAGCATCAAAGTCGAGAACATAAAATTTCTCGAGAATGCACCAAAATTTAAGCAACATTATTTTTGCCTTTCTTTTGGTTCTAGCCATGGATTTCGTATTCAAAGTTTCCAATGAATACACTATAAGGACTTATTCCCTACTGTTTTGGTGATATCGGATAACTCCAAAATTTCCATGACAATTCATACAAGATATGGCACCGATCTCACGAATTCAGATGGTTCACTTTATATTCTAAATGAGTGTTTAATATTTCTAACTAATGGTCTTTACACTTACACTACAATGATTTATTCGGCGCCATCTATTCACCCACTCGATATCAAATATCACATTGCGATGCTTTGCACTTTGATGTATCAAATGAATTGCATTTCACAATACCTTATGTCAATCTCATAACGTCGAATTTCATTGCTTTTGATCAAATCATAGCAATTAGATTCTCTTTTATCTTTAATATCCTTTGATGATGAAATACTTTGATCACATCAAATAGTTTCATGCTGATGCTTCCTTTGGTAAACCTATTTACAAAATTCAAACAAATCACAAAATGATAATCACCACTTCATTGAAATATGATACATCGAATATGTATTTTATTCCAATAATTCATCAAACACTTTGCATTCATGCAATGCATGGTGTTTAGTTATCTTGCCGAACTTGGGCATAATTCACATGTGACAAGAAATCTAATGACTTTCACATATTATCAACATAACTTTGAATTTAAACAATGGTTTCATTCAAAAATGAATATATCATTAAGTTGGGTATTTTCAAGACATTATCAATTAGTTTCATAACAAGGATAATTCACACATAATCGAACAACATATGAACGCAAATATAAATCATTCATAGAAGTAGAACAACCGTTTGTTACACACTCATATGAATAAGTGTCTCATGAATTGTGAGACACACTAAAGAAGTTCACAATCCATCGATTACAATAATCATCCAAAACAATAAACTAAATGATAAATGTTGAGGGAGAGTGTTGTTGGCCATCCTCATCATGCTCGCCATCCACACGCAACGTCACCTACTCTCCAGGAAGCAGCTCTCATGCAGAAGGACCCGCTTTCAGCAAAACAGAACAAGTATCAAATACTTTAACACTGAAACAAGTGTTTGCAAGATTATAGCATTTATAAAACTGTATATCCAATATATACCTTCGTCATCGATGACCTCTTTAGTGATGGGTTCAACCTTTACGTTCCTGAAACATAATATGAACTCCTGAAAATCCAGTGTTTCCGTATCACCACTCATGATGCTACTCCGGACGTGTCCTTCGTAGCTGGGAGGCAGCGATCGAAGCAGTACGCCTATCGCAAATGACTCGGTCATCTAGTGGTCTACGAAGTAAATCAGTCTCATGTGTGCATCAAGCATGCGCCCCAAGTGACGCTTTAGACAAGTGTGTTCCTCCATACGTATGGAAAGGAAATCTCCAAGCATCTCGTGCTTCCACATGTGCACATGGCTTATGAACTCTGCTCTCAGTTGATCCACCATCGCATATGGGTCAAGATCATCCATGAGCGGATGTAGTTCATCCACCATCCTATAACACATTATTATCTGGATGAAAGTGGACATCTCTTGATGATAATAGCGGTATGCCCGCTCTTGTGGGGTCTCATAGTCATTAGGCTCGGTCAAATCCATTGTGCGACATATGTAATCTACCATATTATTCTTAGTAAGGAGATCATTCAAACACACAAGCCACCCATGGAAGTTTGATCCATCAAGTCTAAGTTTTTCACCAACTACCCACTCATCAACGTCAAAGTAAGCTTCACAGTGAGCCATCTCTACATTTATAATTGCAACAAGGAATTTAGACTAAGTTTATAATTATATGAGTTAAAACAATAACTCCACTAAAAATTCCTATCCCCGAAAGGGTTTTAGTAATTACATGATCCCTATTTGCTACACCACCCCTAATCGTCATGGCCGGTGATATAGTTGCAAAGGTGGACGCTAAAATGTTGATCGCATCATTCAAGCGACTCGTGCTCAATCTTTCGACTATCCGTGTTCCGAGGCCATGTCTACACATGCTAGCCTTGCCAACTCAACCTTAGTGTATCCGATGTGCAACATGGCTTACACCCATATGCATGCAAACGCAGATATGTCTGACACCCGATCATCACAGCTTGCCTCATAATGGACAACTTTCTTGGTGGTGCACACTAAGAGAGAACACTTTCATTGGTATTTATATTAGGCATCATCTTATTAGGCTACCGTCGAGTATCTAATACTAGCACAAAATAAGATGCACAAAAAATAAACATTGAATGTAAGTGCGATGCGATATGGTCCTTCATGTTGTGATCTCCATCCCGCGCCTCCGGATTCTAGCGCTAGGGTTCTGGCACCGTAGGCACCAGGGTACCGGTGCCTCCAGCGTGGTAGTACAATATCATCATGGCCGTACTACTTAGCAACATAAAATAAACTACTTTACCTTGACTACTACCATATCAAATCACAACGCCCCTGCAAAACAAAGTTAAACGCCTCTACTTTATCTTTGCATGTTTTACGTGGCTACTAGGGCTTTCCCATAAGAACCGATTCTTACCGATGAACTTACACCACAACGCTGATCAAGTAGTTGTCTATACTACACCCCTTTAGGGGCCCTCCTTTGCAAATGGCATACCAACTAATGCGAGAGAGAGAGAGAGACAACCATGAAAGCCACTTTATACGGTACAAGCCGTATGTCAAGCGTGGACCAGTCTCATGAATGAACGTGTAAAGTCGATTGGGTGCCGCTTTCAAGAATTACTAGGGTATACACAAGTACACATGGGAGGGTAACAACTAAAAGATCAACGCCCACATGCTACAACTCGTGTGTTCAACCCGTACTAGCAATACTATGCATAGATCTAGCTCTGATTCCACTGTAGGGGTTCATGTATGAAAACAATAATTTTTCCCTATGCCAAGATCCCTAATGCTGGAACCTATCTATTAGTAATGCAGTAACGGGAGGGGATTTTCGTGAACTTACCCTTGAAGACTGAAAAGCGTTGTCAACGCTCGGGAGAGCATGGTTGATGTAGTCATACTGAAGCCGACCTCGAGGTCGTGTTGAAGTCCTGCCAGCACCTATGGCTCCAATGACTTCTAGTGCCCCAAGTGTTGCACCTCCGAGGGAGTTACACACGTTCGGTGCCTGACGATCACTCCCACTCCTCCCGTCGAGCAGTAGTTGCGGAAGTAGAGCTTCTAGATCTGAATCTCGCGGCGCGACGGTGCTCTGCGGTGATGAAGACTCCTGCTCTCCTGATCTGGACTTGGGACCATGATCACGGGAGAGAGAGAGAGAATCAACTGGAGGTCTCCCCAAAAGATAGGAAACCTTTTATTGATTATTATGTATTTAATTTGTCAAAATACCTCTCTTTATATAGGGGACCCCTCCCCCCCACATAGGCAATTGCCTTAGCCATGTGGGACTAAACAAAGGAGAGGGGAGAGGGGGGATTGGACGGCCGGCCAAGGACCTAGTGCGCCCCACGCAGGGTGCCGAAAGCCCAGCCGGCCACCCCTCCTCCTTCCTCCCTTCGGTCTTTCCCTCATGGACCCTTTTGCCTAGGGATTTTGGCCCAATTAAGTATTTCAACCATTATAATTCGTTTTCTTTAATGGAATAAATATAAATGAATGATTAAATCAATATTCAACATTCACTTACATATTATTCAATCCCCGTGGCTATGGAACTCCTTCCACCCCACTCCGGACATCCTCTAGGCTTACTGAAACCCTTCTGGTTTTCTCTCTCTTTTCTTCGGTGATTCTGCCAATACCAAAACGCTCTCTGAGCATCATAAAGCCCTTAAGAGTGATACACCATGGTTCAGGAACACTCCGGACATGGTTGGGACCTTCCCGTACCAATGATCATTAGAGGGACCTGGATGGCCATGTTGACCCCTGTGCATTCCACGAATCTTTTGTCGCTGAAACATGAATGTCGTGTCATATTTATTTTGTCTCTCGATACTTGCATTGCCCGAGATCTGACCATTGACATCATTATGACGCGTTCAATCACATTACCAACAAATTCTATTTGAATCATTTCGACAAGTGATATCCCCGTGATCAAATCACACGTTGCGCAGCTATTGTATATAACTTCTCCAAGTGGGCCCTCGAGTACCTTTTTTGTCAGGGGGATGAAGAAATCCTGCTCTTGACGCATAATGCCTCTACATGTTCCTCTGAATACCTGAACACACCTTTATGATCACCGTATCACCACATGATGTTTGATGCTATCTAAGTATCCTCGGGTGACAGTGGTTGATATGGTCTCACGGTCTAAGAAATAGGACACTAGGTCTTTTCTAATCATCATAACTTGAACTTGGTGACATGATCGGGTCATGATGCTTAGGTTGGGTATAGCTCATCATCTCATTCTCGCAATGAGGTGACTCCATTTTTAACTAGCATAAATGCCACATGATTAGGAAACCTTGGTCATCTGTTGACCAATGAACCAGTGACTAGAGCTTCACCGGGAACTCCTGGTTGTTTATATATCACACGTGTATTGACGTTTTCTTTCAATACAGTTATAGCATGATATAAAACTTAATCATAAACTTTATGAAATATGATAATAATTCATATTATTATTTGTCTCTAGGGCATATTTCCAATAGTTGTGGCTCCGGATCCTCCTGCTTGACAGCCACCAGTCGGGGCTGTGGCTCCTGGTCCTCCTCTGTTGATGACCAAGGCCACACCTCGGGCGCGATGGTGTCGGCGCCCTGGTAGTGCGACAAGTTCGGGATGATGGGCTGCAGCGGCGGGAAGTGGAGGCCGTCGGCATCGTTGTCCTCCATGCCGTGAGTCCTCAGCGACCCCTCCCAGTAGTCCTCCTCGTCATCGTCGAGGTTCTTGAGGTGGGCCTCGATGGCCTCCCGCCACATACGTGCTCCGCCTCAAACCACCGGTCCTAGACTAGAGAGTAGATTTCGTACACGGGATCCCGCCATAGATATGGCGGTAGGAAGTCTCGGCGCCGGCAGATCTTGTGGCGGCGTGCAGGGCCCAAGGCTAGGATGGACGACACGAGCACTTGGGCGCCGTTGACGTGCCACCCCGCCGGCAGGTGCACGTCAGGCCACGGGTAGGGCATGCCTGCCTCTGCGAGCGTGTGCGCGGCCTCGAGGCTCATGTACATGTGCCGCTTGGAGTGTGGGCGCGTCGGCTGGCGCACCGGTGGGCCATGGAAGGAGGAGTTGCGGCGGGGCGACAACCTCGAGACAAAATGGTGGCCACGGCCACTACCGGTGGAGGAGACGGGCTCATGGTCGTTACGGCCGGGCCGAAACCAGCCCTTCCAGCTCCCCTACCCCTTCGCCATCACGGCCAGCTAGGGATTTTTGGTGGGAAGGGAGCGGCAAGGGTTTTGGGGTTTGACCGAGAGTGGAAGTGGAGTAGAGTGGAGTGGGGTGTGGATGGGGACGACGACATGATCCCATTAAAAAGGACATGATCGAAGCCTCTAGGACACCTCTAGGTAGGGCCCATCGAAGGCGCTGGTGGAAACGGTCGAACGAGGCCGCCGTCCGTCCCACCGCATTCTAGCCCTAGGTTTGGGCATGATTTGTGCTAAAATGGACCGCGTTGCTCTATCCTCTCTGTTTGCGGGTGCACGTTGGGTTGTGGCCTTGGTCCGAGAGGATAGGTTTGGACCCGCGGCGTCTGTCTGTTTGTGGTGGCCCATTGGAGATGGCCTAAGGGCATCTCCACCAGGCCGACCCAAACCCGTGACCAAAATGGTCCGTTTCTGTTGGGTCGGGTCGCTATCACTTTGGGTTCACGGTCCAGCCTGTCTAGCTGACCATGCCCAGCGGCGCGACCCAAATGTCCGTGCCTAGAGTTTCTTGGTGCCATCGCTGTCCAAGATTTGTGAATGGTCGAACACTCAAATTTACAGGCAATAACACACAAACTAGCTATCAGATAAATTGGCAGGCATGTTCCATCGCCCTTTGGGCATCGCCAACTAGTGTCCAGTGGTTCTGAAATGTACAAAAGGGGGCAATATCATACACAATGTCCAAAAGAATGGTGGCTTCTATGTCCAAAAGGTTGCACCCGTCGTTGCCATTGCCGTTCAAGCATCGCGAGCATGGATGGCATGCTGCCTGTGAGCGATCCAAGCCCTGCGATCAGGGTCGGCGATGGTGTCCAGGTCGGTGAGCATGATTGCATTCTCGTTGTACATGATCTTGGCTTTGGCCTCCTTAGTCTTGGCCTCTGCCTCCACCACCCTAGACCTGTTCTCGACCTCCTTGGCCTTCGCTTCAGCCTCCATCGCCTTTGCCTTCGCCTCGACCTCCATTAGCATGGCCTTGGCGTTGGCCTCATCCACCTTGATAGACCTTGTCTAGAGCTCGACAAAGGTCTTGGCAGTGTCCTCTTTCTCTTTGCACTGCTTTCTTCCCTCTCAGTGATGGCCTCTTCCTTGTTCTCTAGGATCTTCATCAATGTCTCCTGGAATGCCAACAAACCAGCCTGGCGGGCGATGTCGGCCTTCGTAGCCTTGTGGCCTCTAGGCCGGCGGGCACAGGTGCAGGGTTAGCGAAGCCTTCGTCATTGCCGCTGTTGTCTAGGTCGATGACACCGCCCGTAGAAGCATTTCTCTTGCCCTTCTTCTTCTTGTCGAGTTCTTTCCAAAGGGCATAGCTAGTATCCCATTTTTTACAGTCTTTGATCAACGTCCAACAATGCATCAACGTGAAGGCCTTGTTGTCATTCACCTTCTTGAAGTGCTCCATTTCTTTCATAACCTACACATATGGATGTCGATAATGGCTCAATGCATATGCAAGACATCGACAAGGAGAGGAAGGGGTTTTACCATGTCAACCGGCAACATGCCGCTTATTTTCCTTTTTATCACCATCTTGTAGGATCCTTGGAATTTGCTACACTCGGCATGGATCTTGCCCCATCGCTTGGAGAGAGAAAGATCATTTTGATCGCTGTAGAAGGCGTCGTTACCGAATTTCCTATTCTCATGGAAGAACCTGCCCACCTTTTTCCAGTAGGAAAAGCCCTTTTGCTCGGTGCCACATAATGGATCTTGCGAAACCCCCATCCATGCCTTGCATTGGACCTTGTCCTCCTCGGTGGTGTAGCTCATGGTTCGTTGGCTCAACCTCTTGATGTCCACGGGCGACACAGCAAGTGAAGCGGCCAGTGACACGGCAGTGACCCCCACGCCCATGGAAGCACCATTGTTTCCGAACAATGACTTGTCCGCAATCTTGTAGACATCTTGCTGCATCTCCTGCTGCGTCTTTGCATCCTCGCCATAGCTGACGCCATAGCCGTCACCTTGTCCGTCGCCACCCTCGTTGATCATGTTGTGCATGACGCCCTCGACATCGTGGGCCACGAATTCCTACACCCAATTTGGCCACGATAAACAGACAGGAGCGGCGTGCTGGCAAAGGCAGCGAAATGTCGAGACCATACCGTGTCGTCGTCGGTCATTCCGGCGACAGGTTGACTGGCGCTGGCATGTCCACGGTGGAGATGGACCTTCGCTTGTTCGACGCCTCTGGGGTGGTGTCCGCGGTCGTTGGAGTGCGGTTGAGGTCGAAGATGTGCTCTCCCGCCTCCAACAACACCGTGCAGGGATGGACGAACTGGGAGAGCGGGGCGACGATCCTAGTGGGGCCTCCGAGCGAAGGCGTGCGTGGGCCTGGCGTCCTAGGCTGGCCACAAGGGGTGGACGTGATGGAGCTGGTAGAGGACGCGCCGGCCATGGACAGGCCGGGGATAGCGCCGTCGGCACCGAAGGGCATGGTGCCACCAAAAGCGGCGGTCAGCTTCTCATGCTTTATGATGTTCACGGCGTGCTTGGCGGCATCCACTATCAGCTCGTTGTGGTTGGCCCTGTTCCACGCGGCGAGGAAGCGCTCGTTCTCCTCCCGGCGCTCCTTGTCGAGCTTGGCTTCGGTGAGTCGAGCCTGCGCTGCTTGCCCGTGGGCTGCGCGCTTCTCCGTCTGACTTTTCCGCTCCTCCGGCGTCATGTTCTTGGCAAGCTTCTTCCGCCGACCGTGCTTCTTGGCGGCGGGAACGCCGGAGGGCGCAGCTTCGGCCATGACAGCAGGATCCATCGCCTTTCCCGCTGCTCCCACCAGTGAAAATTTGGGAGAGGTTTTTTGGAGGGAAAAGTGGAGTGGTCTATGTCCACTGACGGAAGGGGCTGACAAAGGTGATGGTCGGATACGGTAGGCCGCACGCGCTGTCCGGGCCGAACCAACCATTGCCCAAATTAAATGCACGGATGGGTCGAGTCGGACACATCGAGCCGGATGGATCGGCCCGCTAGACGACCCCGCACGTCTCACGCCTCCGTGCGGACGTGATCGGACTCGCCCGGAGAGGTTGGGTCGCGCCGGTGGAGGACCTAAATGCTCGTAACGCATCCCAGGTCTGGACCTCACATGCATCGGACGGTCGAAATTAAGAAACGTCCACGTCATAGTACTACTGCATATGTGGTTGCATTTATTTTTCCTTTGGACGAGGTACAGAACATTCACGTCACAGAGACGCTGCATACAGTACGCGGCTCCTAAGTTTAACTGATCATCGTCCATGCGAATTTATCATCTTTTACTCCCTTGTCTAGAAATAACTTATTTAGATTTTTCTAGATTCGAATGTATCAAAACGTATTTTAGTGTATAGATACATTCGAATCTAGACAAAAACAAATCAGTTATTTATGTTCGAAGGAAGTACTAAGTAAGGAAACGGAAACAAACACTTGTAGAGTCCACTGGTGTGCTTCTCCTATAGTAGATGTACATCTGCCGGCCACGGCTCGTGCCCGAGAAGATTACTGGTTTTCTTTGAACGATAAAAGGGTCCAGGGGATCCAAGAAGCTGCAAATTAACACAGCGTGGCAGGAACAAATTATAGTTAGGTCCTTAGTGTTAGAATATATATCCTACACGTGTTTGTATAGATGTAGGATACATATGCATGTGTATTCCTTATATATATGTCCGTGTTGTATGTAATCGGGACTCCTTTTAATCCTCTTATATAATGAGCAATACAAATCCACATAACGTGTGGTTTCCCCTGTCTTACATGGTATCAGACGCAAAACCCTAACCGGACCTGCGCCTCCTCCCGCTTCCGCCGCCGCAGTCGATCTCGGCGCCCGACCTCTGCAAACCACCCACCTCTCCCCTTCTAGCCTCGCCGCCCCTCTGCAATGGGTGACAACGCCGCATGGATCGCGCAAGCCGCGAAGGAAAAAGAAGACCGCGAGGCCCGAGAAGCTGCTGACGCCCAGTCGAAGCTCGCCCTCGCCACCGCCCCCTCCCCCAGTGCGGGGGCCTTCTCGCTCACCTCGTTGCATGCCCAAGCTGTTGGCCTCCACTCCATCAAGGGGCATGTCCCCGTGGAGCTGGCCCTTGACACCGGCGTTCATCGCCTGGCGCACCTTCTTCCGCGCCGCCCTCCGCAAGTATGCGTTGCTCGAACATGTCGACGCCCCTGCTCCGTCCGTTCTGACTCCGGAGTGGGCTCTCTTGGATGCCATGGTCGTCTCCTAGCTCTACGGGTCCGTGTCCCTCGGCCTCCTCGACGCCGTCATGACACCGGGTGAAGACCCCCTCGCCGTCGAGCTGTGGACAAGCATCAACATGCTCTTCAACGACCACAAGATCAACCGCCAGCTCCACCTCTCCACCGTGCTGGGCGAGATGAACATGACCGAGTACTTGAAGAAGATCAAGGCCCTCGCCGACCGTCTCGCAGATCTCGGCTCCCCGGAAGACGACGCCAAGCTGGTGATCCACTGCCTCAACGGACTTTCCGAGCAATACGAGGGCGCCGCCGATCTCATCTCCCTCATGCCCGACATCTCGTTTGAGAAGTGTCGTTCTCTTCTCGTGCTCCAAGACATGAAGCGCAAGAATCGTTGCTCGCGCAATGGCAAGGGCGACACGGCCTCTACTCCAACGCCGTCACCGCCCCCAACTCCGGTCGGGGCAACGGTGGCAAGGGCAACAAAAAGAAGAAGGCCGCAACGGATGCTGCCAAGGACACCGCCATCATCTAAACCAGCCCCGTCGTCACACCTCCGGTCGCCGCTCCTCCAACCTGGCCCACGCCCCTCCTGCCCTGGAACGGCGCGATCCAGATGTGTCCATATGACCCTGGTATGCAGGCTCAACCCCCAGCTACATGTACCATCCCCCGCCCCCACAGCACGCCTTCTACGTGCAAGGGCCCTACACCGTGCCGCACGCCTATGGCTACGGCTACGGCGGCTATTCTCCTCAGGCTCCTGCATATGGGCTCGGCGCTGCACCCCCGTCATCACCGGCTTCATCGGCTGCCTCATGGGACTAGTCCGCGCTGATGAATCAGTTCCAGACGATGGGCCTTCAAGGGCCCATCACCGATTGGGTCATGGACACTGGCGCCACCTCCCACTTCGCATCGAACCCCGGTATGCTCACCTCTGTGTCTCCTTCTTCTTCTTCCTCTCGTGTTGTCGTTGTCGGTAATGGTTCCACCCTTCCGATCACCGCTACTGGGCATGCACGTTTTCCTATTTCCACACCCCCGCGTCCTCTGCATCTTCGCCGATATAGTCAAAAACCTCCTGTCTGTTCGTCAATTCACCATTGATAATCGTGTTTCCGTCGAATTTGACCCTATTGGTTTTTCTGTGAAGGACCTTCTAACTAGAACCGAGATTCTCAGATGCAATATTTCCGGAGCCCTCTACCCTGTCAGCACCTCCTCCCCCAGCCGCCCACACGCCTTCCTCGTCGTCGACCCTGCTATGTGGCATCGGCGCCTTGGACACCCTGGACGGCCGATCATGGAGTCATTAGCTCGCTCCTGCATTATTCCTAGGGATAAAAATAAATCTAGTTTGTGTCATGCTTGTCAATTAGGTCGCCATGTTCGTCTACCTTTTTCTTCTACTAATCGTGTACCACATTCTCTGTTTCAACTTATATATTGTGATTTGCGGACATCTCCTGTTGAGAGTATTTCTGGCTTCAAGTATTATCTCGTTTGTCTCAATGATTTCACTCAATACGCTTGGGTTTATCCTTTACGTGCCAAGTCAGAAGCCTTCTCACACTTGTCATCCCTCCACGCCTTAGCCCAAACTCGGTTTCATGCACCCTTAAAAGCTATCCAGTGTGACAATGGTCATGAGTTCGATAATTCCTTCCTACAATCGTTTGCCCAATGCCATGGGATAGCACTCCGCTTCTCATGTCCCCATACTTCACAACAAAACAGTAAAGCCGAGAGAATTATTCGCACCATTAACGACATCACTCGCACCCTTTTAATTCAAGCTAGCATGCCACCTCGCTTACGGGCCGAGGCTCTCCATACAGCCGTGCTGTTGCACAATCGGCTGCCTTCCAAGACCATCACGGATCACGTGCCTTTTCGAGCCCTTCATGGTGTCGACCCTGCATATGTCGGTCTTAGGGTCTTCGGATGCTTATGCTACCCCAACACCACCGCCGTTGCCCCACATAAACTTGTGCCTCGCTCCGTGCCGTGTGTGTTCCTTGAGTATCCATCTCAACATTATGGCTATCGCTACCTTGATCGTTTCACCCAAAAGATCATCATCTCTCGCCATGTTGTGTTTGACGAGTCTGTCTTTCCCTTTGCCTCTAATGCATCACCACCATCCTCTACTCCTACTTTGTAAAGTTATAACTTTCTGCATCTTGAGCAACCGATATTGCCGATGCCATTCACCGCACCGACCACGGGAACTTCTGCAGTGGGTTCTGCCGCGGCCACTCGGCAGCCTGCCGTGGGCACTTCTTTTGCCATGGCAGGATCTCCCGCCCCGTGCACGTCGCCTCGGGCCACCTCGCCTGGCCCGTCCTCGGCCGGATCGTCGCCGTCAGGATCAAAAAGAGAAAAAGGCCTAACTCTTGCAAAAAGCACCCAGGACAAAAAAGAAAAAAAGCAAGTATCACTGCTTAGGTGTGACGTGCGGCTCCCAAAGACCCATACTGCATGTACAAGTATCACTGCTTCAATCGCCGGAAGCAGCACGACGCACGCTCAGAGCAGTCAGGCCGGGCAACGCGAGACGAAAGTATTTCCGTCCTCTCCCCGCTCTTGCTGGCAGGCTGACGTCCACTTCCCCAAAATGACAGTTCAAAACAATAGCCACGACGACAGTCCGAGGAAGCTGGTGGTCATCTACGCCCCACCGGGGATGGCGGGCCACTTGGTCCCCACGGCAGAGCTTGGCAACCTGCTCGTAGCGCAGGGCCTCCAGGTCACCGTCGTCACCGCCGGGGAAGCTGAACAGGGCGTCGGTGGTTCCTTCCTCGCGGGCATCGCCGCCGCCAACCCGTCGCTGTCCTTCCACTGCCTCCCCGCTGCCACGCTCCCCTCCGACGTGCCGGCCGGCATCAGTTTCGAGGCGAAGGTCTTCGAGCTCGCGCGCGCCTCCAACCCGGACCTCCGTGACTTCCTCCGCTCCGCCTCCCCGGCCGCTCTCGTCATCGACTTCTTCTGCAGCAGCGCCGTCCACGTCGGCACCGAGCTCGGCATCCCGACCTACTTCTTCCTCACCACCTGCGTCGCCAGCGTCGCCCTCTGCCTCTACCAGCCGGTCATCCATGAGCGGACCACTCTCAGCTTCCGCGACCTCGGCGGTGACCTCGTGCACGCCCCGGGACTGCCACCCATACCGGCAGACCACCTCGCCGCGGCCGTCCTCGACCGCGACAGCTTCAGCAATAGACTGTTTCTGGACTTATCCGAACAGCTCTTCAACTCCCAGGGCGTCATCGTCAACAGCTGCCGCTCCTTGGAGCCACGCGCCACCGCCGCGATCGTGTCCGGCCTCTGCACGTTCCCTAACGGCAAACGCCGCCGCTGTACTGCGTAGGGCCACTAGTAAAGCCCGAGGAAGACGCTGGGACAAAGCGCCACGAGTGCCTCGCGTGGCTCGACGGCCAGCCCAAGGCCAGCGTGGCGTTCCTCTGTTTTGGCAGCTTGGGCCGGTTCAGCGCCAAGCAGACCAAGCAGATTGCGGCGGGGCTGGAGACGAGCGGGCAACGGTTCCTGTGGGCCGTGAGGCGTCCGCCTGCCGACGAGCAGCAGCTGCCGGACGACGACCTCGACGCGCTCTTTCCCGAAGGATTCCTGCAACGGACCAGAGACAGGGGACGGATCATGTCGTGGGCGCCGTAGAGGGAAGTGCTGGCGCACGGCGCGGTGGGCGGGTTCGTGACGCACTGCGGGTGGAACTCGGTGCTGGAAGCGGTCATGGCGGGGGTGCCGATGCTGGCGTGGCCTCTGTACGCGGAGCAGCGCATGAACAAGGTGTTCTTGGTCGAGGAGATGCGGCTGGCCGTGGCCATGGCAGGGTATGACAAAGAAATGGTGGAAGCCCAAGAGGTGGCAGCGAAGGTGACGTGGCTGATTGATTCCGACGGAGGGAGGGAGCTCCGGCAGCGGACACATGCGGCCATGCAGCGGGCGGAGGAGGCGCTGAGCGACGACGGAGAGTCGAAAGCAGCGTTGATGAATCTCGCCACACAATGGAAAAGCACCAACGACGATGGAGTTATCAACTGAAAAGTTCACCTTTCAGTTGTGGAGTTATCAACTGAATCTCGCTGAGACAGTGCAGCAAGCAAACATTAGTAGTCTAGCGATTTGCTAGAAGTTTGCTCGACTAGCGTCTAGCGTGTATTTATCTACACTATCAGATTTGCTCGAGTGAAAACTTCGTAGCTGCTAGCTCCCGGTCGCCTCTCTCTCCGTTGGATTTGCCTTGCGATTCATGTAAATTGGGAGTTACGCATGAATTGCAAACAATTTGTAACTGATAATGCAACTAGGTTGCAAGACTAGTATGAATTTTATACGTTGCAACTGAAAATTAGCTTAAATTGTAGGATGACGCTAACCGACCGAGACATTTAACTGAGACATAGTAAATTCTCGGATGCCTGAGATCTAGGCGTTCCCTTTATCTATACAGAGTAGCAGTTTCAGTTTTCTTTGAAATCTATTTATAATTGCTTCCTAGAAGTTGGACTCGGGTACTAATGTGAGTCAGATTTTGTCCACCCGATCAAAAAGAAATAAATCGCCTCTGTATCACCCTCTAGCAGCTTTGAGGTGTCTAGATCGCACCGCACTGGCATCGCCGGTGCCAGATTCCCCGCCGCCACCTGAGGAGGTCGTCCCGGCGGACGGCGGCAGCGAGGAGCCACCTATTCCTTCCCGTTCCCGCTCTGATGCAGCCCGTCCTACGGATGCTCCTACATCTACATCATCAAGTCTCCCAAGTGGACACATGACTCGTACCCGAGCCAAACTATAAGCTAAGATGAACTCGCTCCTCTCCTCGTGCCAATTTGATACATCCTTGGATGGTGTGCTACTTCATGCAACTACTCTATGCATCATAGGTACGGAGCCCCAACACAACACCAAGCACCCAAGGATGGAGAACAAGGAGCAGGACGTGAGGCAGAAGCTGCTGGAGCTGCTCAGACCTGTTAGAGTATTAGGTATATACAGTTGTTATGGTAGTTTAGATAGAGTTAGGATTTATTTACGTACAGTCCTAACTTGGCTCGTACTCCAAGATAATCCTCTGTATGCCTATATATACTCGTCCATGAGGCTCAATAATATATCCATCATATTCCGCCAAACTCATACTCTTTTATGGTATCAGAGCGGCAAGATCCTTGACCTAGCCGCCACACACGCTTCCGCGCTGCGCCACACCCAGGGAGGTCGATCTCCATGATCTCCACCGGGGGCCGCGCAACCCGTACGCAGGGTTCGTCCACCGATCCGTGATCGGCTGCCCTGTGAGTCTTTTTTTCTGATCTCTTGATCGGTTTTCTTTTTTGGTTTACCGATCTTTGATCGGATTGAGTCGCCCACCGCTGTCGTCATCGTCGCGCCTCTACTCCGACCATCAGCATCGAGGATCTACATCGCGTCCGTATGCCTGCCCTACCGCTTCTGCGCCTGCCTCGGCAGGCTGTCACGGCAGGCTGCCGCGCACCGCGGACGGCCGCTATGCTTCCTCGGAAGGCTACCGCGGCCGCCCCCCTCGGATCCTCTTCGTCCTCATCGTCCCGGACTTCACCGGCAACGTCGCCATCGATTCTGATCTACACGTCGTCCACGCCATGGCGCATACGGTGCACCGTTGATTTGATCAACCGATCTCGCGCCAGTCTACGCAGGCATGTCCCCGAGCACGCGCCTACCACCGATCGAGCTACGGGCTGTCGCTGTGTCGCTGTAGGGGTTCCGCGTATAAAAACAATAAATTTTACTCTATGCCCCTGAACCCCTGAAGCTGCCAGGACCTATATATTAGTAATACAGTAACGGGAGGGGCTTTTCGCAAACTTACCCTCGAAGACCGAAAAGCGTTGTCAACGCTCAGGAGAGCGTGGTTGATGTAGACGAGCCGAAGCCGACCTCAAGGTCGTGATGAAGTCCTTGCGCTCCTTGGCTCCAACGACTTGAGTGCCTCAAGTGCGACACCTCGCGGAGAGTTACACACGTCCGGTGCCTGACGATGACTCCCGCTTCCTCGATCCAGCAGTAGTTGCAGAAGTAGAGCTCCCGGATCTGAATCCCGCAGCGCGACGGCGCTCTGCGGTGAAGATGTCTCTCGCTCGCGAAGTCTAGACTTGGGACCACGATCACAAGAGAGAGAGGAGGGAGAGAGAAAATATCAATTAGAGGTCCTCCCAAAAGTGAGAAGACCTTTATTGATTATTGGCGTATTTAATTTGGCCAAATACCCCCACTATATATAGGGAGAGGGGAGGTACTACCTCCCTCAAAGTTCCGGGGTGGGACTAAAGGAGAGGAGGGGAAGGGGTGGCCGCCGGCCACACTAGTGGGCCCCGTGCGGGGGGGGGGGGGGGGGGGGTAGGCCCAGCCGGCCTCCCCATTGGCCCCTCTCCCTCTCTCCTTTCCCCTAATGGGCCTCTCCCTCCAGAAATTGGCTCATTAAGCCTTTGACCATTAAATTGATTTTTCTCTTTATTAAATAATTATGAATAAATTATTAAATCAATAATTAACATTCATTCACATATTATTCAACCTCCGTGGCTATGGAACACCTTCCACCTCCACTCCGGACATCCTCTGGACTTATCGAAACCCTTCCGGTTTTCTCCCTACTCTTCTTCGGTGATTCTACGGATCCTATAAACACTCTCTAAGCATCATCAAGCCCTTAACCATGATACCCCATGGTCCGGGAACACTCCATACATGGTCGGGACACTCCCGCACCAATGATCGACAGAGGGACCTAGATGGCCATGTGACCCCTGTGCGTTCCACGAAGATCTTTCGTCGTTTGAACCGGGACAGTCATGTCTTATTCCCTTTGTCACTCGATACTTGCATTGCTTGAGATCTGATCAATGACATCACCATGTCGTGTTCAATCTCGTTACTGAACAACGCTACTTGACTCGTTCCGACAAGTGATATCCCCATGATCAAATCACACGTTGCGCAGCTATTGGATATAACTTCTCTGAGTGGGCCCTTGAGTATCTTCCCGTCACATGGACAGACAAATCCTGCTCTTGACATATATTGCCTCTACGGTTTCCTCTGAGTATCTGAACACACCTTTATAACCACCGTATTACCAGATGGCGTTTGATGCTATCTAAGCACTCTCGGGAGACAGTGATTGATATAGCCTCACGGTCTAAGGAATAGTCTATGAGAATCCATTTCTAATCATCGTAACTTAAACTTCGTGACATGATCGGGTTAAGATGTTTAGGTTGGGTATTGGTTCATCATCTCATTCTCAGAATGAGATGACCTCATTTCCAACTGGCATAAATGCCACATGATCAGGAAACTTGATCATCTGTTGACCAATGAACCAGTGACTAGAGTTTCACTGGGAACCCGTGGTTGTTTGTATATCACACGTGTATTGATGTTTCCACTCAATACAGTTATAGCATGATATAAAACTTAATCATAAACTATATGAAATATGATAATAGTCCTTACTACTATTTGTCTCTAGGGCATATTTCCAACAGTCTCCCACTTGCACTAGAGTACAAATACACTAGCTGCATTTGTTTTCAATCATTGACACCATATATCCGGTATCCTGAAAATGCTTGCTTATGGAAGAGGTTGAGTCTTGGGTCTGTACTTTACAATCCCAAATCCTTTGCAACTTATTAATGTCACCTTGATTGACATCAATACTTTATCATCACATGATAGCATCTGTGTGCATGCATCATCGTTATGGCAGCAGAACGAGGCCTGATTCCAGGAGCCTACGGTGACATTAGATCAACCTCGAGGGCTTTCTCATGGGCACTGTGCCCTGGGACACATCATTCTACGTTAAAAGCGAATTAGCCCCGCCATAACATTAGAAAAACACTTTAGATGGTACCCTTATCTATTATTATAAATGTATCCATCAAAACACTAGTGCACTCTGTGCAACTTTCGATGTTTTCGTTCACCTCGCTTCCTACTCGACTTCAATCGGTATTTACGGGAGTTTCCAACATATTCCCTTATCACATAACTCTTTATGATTTAAGATATATCATCCTTTATGGATTTGGAAAATATATCCACATTTCTCTACTAGACACTACGGGACAAACTTAGCTCAACGTTCCGTGATTCAAACTTAATCACTTTCAAACATTCCTTATTTGGATCACATATTATGCTAAGTTATAATCATGGTTTACTAAGATAGACCTATGTCTCAACATAGTGGATGACAATCATCTTTTTCTTTCTTCCAACCATTGATGTTAAACTTAATACTATTCCTATTTTGAGTTATTAAGGACTAGTTCCTTAATTAACTTCTATTCTGAAACCCTTTCTAGAATCCCTTAAGGAATACTACATAATATCATAAAATACTTATTATCAACTTCTACATCTTATAAATCATTATTTATAAGCATTTGCGCCTTTATTCTTAACATACTTAAGAATTACTCCTATAAGCTCCCACTCAAAAATATGTCAAACACATATTGTTTTAGGAAGACTTTCGTAGCTCCCGCTCAATTTCATGCAAATTGCATATCCACTCACTATTTTGAATAACTTCAAAATTCTTTGATCAAATATCAAACTTGGAGTTTTACTATGAGATACTAGTACTATTACTAGTTTTAAATCCACTAGACATTTAGCACACTTGAATCAAATTCATTTGAATTCGTCCATTACTTGACAAATTGTGCCTTTGTCATTCACCCCCTTTTCCACTATGGATTTGCAGCCATTTGGGAAAATTCAAGTAACCCATTTTACTTGTGAGATTCAACAACGAATTGCTTTCTAATCTCAAGTGAATTTTGATTTTAGGATTTCTCATAATTCTAGTTTACCATTATTTCCTTAGTAGTTCGTAGGTATGTCATATTCCAATAATCATGACAAATGATTCACAAATGTCTCCATACAAGATATGGATTACATTTTGAACCCTACTTGATGTAGTGAAAACACTAGTGGGGAAAACACAATGATCAATATCATTGATTCTTTCCTTCTGTGAAGAGAATCGTTCATGAACGTTGTCCGTTGCGCTTCTCAACACTCGGATGCAAGGATATGAATCCTCATCGTGTTTTACACTAATTTTCATTTGCTCTATAATTGAGAAATATCACTAAGAGTGAGTTTTCTCAAGAATGCACCAAAATCCAAGCAATACAAGTTTTGCTTCTCTTTTGGTTTTAGCTATGGATTTCGTATTCAAAGTTTCCAATGAATACTCTACAAGGACTTATTCGCTATTGTATTGGTTATATCGAATAACCCCAAAACTTTTACGATGAACCATAGTAGATATGGAGCCGCTTTCACGAATTCAAATGGTTCACTACATTCTAATTGAGTGCTAACTATTTCTAACTTATGGTCTCTATACTACAACGATTTATTTGGTGCCTTCTATTTAACCCACTTTGATATCTAATATCACATTCTCATGCTTTGCATTTTGACGTTTCAAAACGCTTTGCATTCCACAATTTCTTTTATGCCATTCTTATAAAGTTGAATTTCATTACTATTGATCAAATCATAGTAATTAGATTCCCTTTTATATTTATACCCTTTGTTAATGAAACATTTTGATCAAATCAAATAGTTTCATATTCATGTTTCCTTTGGTAAACTTCTTTACACATTTAAACAATCACATAATGATAATTACCATTTCCGTTTAAAAACAATACATCGAATATGTACTTACTTTTAACAATTCATTAAAACACTTTGTATTCAAGTAATACACGGTGTTCAAGTTATTTTGTCGAACTTAGGCATGATATATATGTGGTAAGAAATCGAATGACTTTCACATATTATCACATAATGGTTTTTCATTCATCAATGAACATATCATTAAGTTGGGTATTTTAAGCAAGGCATTTTAATATTTTACAAATGTTCATGCATTATCAATTAGTTTCAAACAATAAGGATAATTCACACATAATCAAACAAGATATGAACACGAATAGAAATCATTCATAAAAGTAGAATAACGATTTGTTACAAACTGATATGAATAACCATCTCACAAAATGTGAGACACACTAAAGAAGTTCACAATCTCTTGATTACAATTATCATCCTATACCATAAACTAAATGATAAATGTTGTGGGAGAATGTTGTCGGCCATCATCATCATGCTCGCCATCAACACGCAACGTCACCTCCTCTCCAGCAAGCACCTCTCATGCAGAAGGACCTATTTTCAGCAAAACAGAACAAGTATCAGATATACTTAACACTGCAAATGTGTTTGCAAGATTATAACATTTATAAAACTGTGTATCAAATATATACCTTTGTCATTGATGACCTGAGCGACATCTGGTTCAACCAACACATTCCTGAGATGTGTCACGAACCGGTGGAACTCCATTGATTCCGCGTCGCCCCTCATTACGCAAGTCATGACTTGTGATTGGTAGCTTGGTGGCAGTGACCGCAACACAACACTGTTTGTGAAAGAGCCCGTCATCCAGCTATCTAGGAAGTATGCAGGCCTCATGTACACATCATGCATGCGCTCCAAGTGGTCATCCAGTGATGAGTTCTCCTCCATCTTAATGGAGAGGAAGTCTCCCATCAGCTCATGCTCCCATATGTGTACTTGTTCCACGAAATGTGTCCTAAGCCGTAGCATCTCCGAACGAGGGTTGACATCACTCACGAAAGGCCACAGCTCGTCCACCATTCTGAAACGCATGGTAAATGAAATGAAGGAGGCCATCTCACGACGGAGATAGCGGTCTTTCTGCTCCTCTGGGGTCTCTAGGTCAGTGGGCTGATCCAAATCCATCACATCGAGTATGTAGTCGACCACGTCGTTCTCGCTAAGGACAACGTGGAGACGTGCAACCCATATGGAGAAGTTTGATACATCTAATCTGAGCTTCTCTCCTTCTAACCAATCAACCTTAGTGTATTCGCTGTGCAACATGGCTTACACCCACTGTATGTGAACGTAGATATGTCTGACACCTAGGCCTGTAATCCTGGATTGCCTCATACCGAAGAACTTTCTTGGTGGTGCACACTAAGGAGGAACACAATCGTTGGTAATTTTAAAAGGGATCATCTTATTAGGCTACCATCGAGTATCTAATACTAGCACACAATAAGACATACAAACAATAACATTGAATGTAAATGCTATGTGATATGGTCCTTCATGTCGTGATATCCATCCGCCGTCACCGGGTTCCGGCGCCAGGGTTCCGGCGCCGTAGACACCAGGGTACCGGTGTCATTCCGGCGTGGTAGTTCATCACCTCCGTGACTATCTACTACTATGTAACAAAAGGTAATCACTTTACCTTTGCCACAACCATATCACAAAGCAACGCCCCCCTGCAAAACAAAGTTAGACGCCTCTACTTCATCTTTGCATGTTTTACGTGGTTGAATGGGCTTTCGCACAAGAACCGTTCTTACCTACGAACTTTCAGCACAACGCTAATCAAGTAGTTGTCTCTACTACACCAATTTCGGGGCCCTCCGTTGCAAATGGCATACCAACTAATGCGAGAGAGACAGACACCCCCTAAGCCACTTTATACGGTACAAGCCGTATGTCAAGCGTGGACCAGTCTCGCGAATGAACGCATAAAGTTGGTTGGGGGCCGCTTCATCAAGCATTACTACGGTATACACAAGTACACGCGGGAGGGTAATAACTAAAAGATCAATGCCCACACGCTACATCTCGTGTGTTCTACCCGTACTAGCATTACTACGCATAGATCTAGCTCTAATACCACTGTAGGGGTTCTGCGTATAAAAACAATAAATTTTACTCTACGCCCCTAAACCCCTGAAGCTGCTAGGACCTATCTATTAGTAATACAGTAACGGGAGGGGATTTTCGCGAACTTACCCTCAAAGACCGAAAAGCGTTGTCAACGCTCAGGAGAGCGTGGTTGATGTAGACGAGCCGAAGCCGACCTCAAGGTCGTGATGAAGTCCTTGCGCTCCTTGGCTCCAACGACTTGAGTGCCTCAAGTGCGACACCTCGCGGAGAGTTACACACGTCCGGTGCCTGACGATGACTCCCGCTTCCTCGATCCAGCAGTAGTTGCAGAAGTAGAGCTCCCGGATCTGAATCCCGCAGCGCGACGTCGCTCCACGGTGAAGATGTCTCTCGCTCGCGTAGTCCATACTTAGGACCACGGTCACGAGAGAGAGAGAGGAGGAGAGATAAAATATCAATTAGAGGTCCTCCCAAAAGTGAGAAGACCTTTATTGATTATTAGTGTATTTAGTTTGGCCAAATACCCCCACTATATATAGGGGAGGGGAGGTACTACCTCCCTCAAAGTCCCGGGGTGGGACTAAAGGAGAGGAGCAGGGAGGGGTGGCCGCCGGCCACCCTAGTGGGCCCCGTGCGGGGGGGCTAGGCCCAGCCAGCCTCCCCTTGGCCCCTCTCCCTATCTCCTTTCCCCTAATGGGCCTCTCCCTCCGGAAATTGGCCCATTAAGCCTTTGACCATTAAATTGATTTTTCTCTTTATTAAATAGTTATGAATAAATGATTAAAGAAATATTTAAAAATCATTCACATATTATTCAACTTCCGTGGCTATGGAACACCTTCCACCTCCACTCTGGACATCCTCCGGACTTACCGAAACCCTTCCGGTTTTCTCCCTACTCTTCTTCGATGATTCTACTGATCCTATAAACACTCTCTAAGCATCATCAAGCCCTTAAGCGTGATACCCCACAGTTTGGGAACACTCTAGACATGGTCGGGACACTCCCACACCAATGATCGATAGAGGGACCAGGATGGCCAGGTCACCCCTGTGCGTTCCACGAAGATCTTTTGTCGTTTGAATCGGGACAGTCGTGTCTTATTCCCTTTGTCACTCGATACTTGCATTGCCCGAGATCTGATCAATGACATCACCATGTCGTGTTCAATCTCGTTACTGAACAACACTACTTGACTCGTTCCGACAAGTGATATCCCCATGATCAAATCACATGATGCGCACCTATTGGATATAACTTCTCCGAGTGGGCCCTTGAGTATCTTCCCGTCACATGGACGGACAAATCCCTCTGTTAACATATATTGCCTCTAAGGTTTCCTCCGAGTACCTGAACACACCTTTATAACCACCGTATTACCAGATGGCGTTTGATGCTATCTAAGCACTCTCGGGAGACAGTGATTGATATAACCTCACGGTCTAAGGAATAGTCTATGAGGATCCATTTCTAATCATCGCAACTTGAACTTCGTGACATGATCAGGTCACGATGTTTAGGTTTGATATTGGTTCATTATCTAATTCTCAGAATGAGATGATCTCATTTCCAACTGGCATAAATGCCACATGATCAGGAAACTTGATCATCTGTTGACCAATGAACCCGTGACTAGAGTTTCACTGGGAACCCCTAGTTGTTTGTATATCACACATGTATTGATGTTTCCACTCAATACAATTATAGCATGATATGAAACCTAATCATAAACTATATGAAATATTATAATAGTCCTTACTACTATTTGTCTCTAGGGCATATTTCCAATAGTCGCCCCATCGGGCCGCAGCGCCGCCGCCTTTGGTCCACGCTGCCGGCTTCCAACGCACCTTCATTGACGTTTACGTCACTGGTGGTCTCCCAGCCGCTGCACCGACTTGCGCCCTGTAGCTATGCCGCCCCCTCGGGTCGTAGCGTGGCTGCACGTAGTCTACTTCGCTGTCCTCGTGCATCGATGGTCTTGACTTTCACCGCGCCATCTCCTACAGCATGGATCGCTGCCGTCTGCACATGGTCTTTGTCACGTTGCCGGGTCTTCCTCGCCTACTTCGAGCACCTCCGCCGCGCTTCACAAGGTAACCTACAGGGCGCCCTCTCGCCATTGCAGGTCCCGCCGACTACCCCATCGCCACTCTAGGCATCCAGCATGACTAACCCAGGTCGCCGCTGGTTTCGCCGCCTTCTTCGTCTTCGTCCACTACAACTTCATCGTCAGCTTCATCGCCTCATCCCCGACTACACCACCTGCTAGTCTTTTTGACATGGCGGCAAGTTCATGATGGTCCCTTCCCTCGCACGCCTGGTACTGGCAACACCGGGAGTGCCTTCGTCCCCGACACGTTCCCGAGTCTGGCAAACTCGGATTGGCGCCTCGTCTTCATCGGATTCGACAACGTCTTCTTTGGCATCGACCCCTCTATGACTGCCTCTACCGCATCACCGATGATTTCTTCTTTGCATACTCGGTTCTGGCAAAATCGGAGTGTGCGTTCGTCCCTGACGTACGGGCAACGGTTCCTGTGGGCCGTGAGGTGTCTGCCTGGCGACGAGCACCAGCTGCCGGATGACAACCTTGATGCGCTCTTTCCCGAAGGATTCCTGCAACGGACCTGGGACAGGGGACAGGTGGTCATGTCGTGGGCGCCGCAGAGGGAAGTGCTGGCACATGGCGCCGTTGGCGGGTTCGTGACGCACTGCGGGTGGAAGTCAGTGTTGGAAGCGGTCATGGCGGGGGTGCCGATGCTGGCGTGGCCTCTGTACGCGGAGCAGCGTATGAATAAGGTGTTCTTGGTCGAGGAGATGTGGCTGGCCGTGGCCATGGCAGGGTATGACAAAGAAATGGTGGAAGCCCAAGAGGTGGCAGCGAAGGTGATGTGGCTGATTGATTCCGACGTAGGGAGGGAGCTCCGGCAGCTGACACAAGCGGCCAGGCAGTAGGCGGAGGAGGCGCTGAGCGACGACGGAGAGTCGAAAGCAGCGCTGATGAATCTCGCCAGACAATGGAAAAGCACCAGCGACGATGGAGTTATCAACTAAAAAGTTCACCTTCAGTTGTGGAGTTATATCAACTGAATCTCCCTGAGACAGTGCAGCAAGCAAACATTAGTAGCGTCTAGCGATCTAAAAAATGAGTACTCCCTTCAACCCAAATTATTTCACTTGGTTTTGTCTAAATTCAGAAGTATCTAGCACTAAAACAATTCTAGATATATTCGAATCTAGATAAATCTAAGTCAACTAATTTGGGTCGGAGGAGCACGTAGCGTCTAGCATGTATTTATCTATCGGATTTGCTAGTTCGACATAAAACTTCTTATGTCTAGGTCTAGTATGTATATTATTTTTCTAGGCGATGGGGAACTCTCTCACTGTTGGATTTGTTCGGTGACTCGTGCAAACTGGGAGTTACACATGAATTGCGACTAGTTTGTAACTGAGAATGTAATTAGGTTGTAACTGAGGACTAGTATGAATTTTTATACGTTGCAACTGAGAATTAGCATAAATTGTAGGATTATGTCAGCCGACTGAGACATAAAAAATTCTCGGGCACCTGAGATCTAGACGCTCCCTTTATCTATACCGAGTGGCAATTTCAGTTTTCTTTGAAATCTATTCATAATTCTTTCCTAGAAGTTGGACTCGGGTACTAATGTTAGTCAGATTTTGTCCAACTGACCAAAAAGAAATAAATCGCCTCTGTATCACCCTCTAGTGGTTGTGAGGTGTCCAGATCGCACCGCACTGGCATCGTCGGTGCAAGATTCCCCGCCACCACCTGAGGAGGCCGTCTCGGCGGATGGTGGTAGCGAGGAACCACCTCTTCCTTCCTGTTCCCACCCTCTTCTAGAGTTTCCCATCACCTGGCCTCATTGTTAAAGTAGGTCTAGTATGTATATTATTTTTCATGTATGTGTACCGTATGTGTACGCTATAACATTATGCTCACCATTATATAAGGAAGAGACGTGGTGATGCATTGCCCCACGGAAACCCTAAACACTCTCTAATCTTGGTATCAGAGCGTCGTGCTCCTCTTTCCGTTGCCGCCGCTAGAAACCCTAGCTTGCGCCTCCTTCCGTCGCCACGATGACCACCTCCTAAGCGCTCACACTCTCCACCGCTCCTAGCTCCTCCACCACCGTATCCGGAGCCGTCATCGAGCCACCATCTGCGACCTCCACAACCCTCGTGATCCCCACCATTGCCGTTCACCTCAATGGTAGAAACTTCATGCTTTCGAAGGCCTTGTCCATTCCAAACTTTGTCGATGCTCGTGTACATGGCTTCCTCGACGGATTGGTGAAGGCGCCGGCCAAGACCGTGATGCAGGGGACCAGGGACTCTGCGATGACAGAGCCCAACCCCAACAATGCGTAGTGGTGGACCTTGGACCAGAAGGGCCTCGGGCACCTCCTCTCATCCCTGACCGAGATCTCGGCCCAGCTCATCGGCTGCACCTCGACCGCTCGGTCTTGGAGGCCATCCATCCCATGTTTGCCGCCGAGAACTGTGTCGATGTCAGACATATCAAGCGTCAGATCTAGGCGCTTCAGAAGGGCGACAAGCCCACCGCTGCATACATGCAGCAGGTAAAATCTCTCGCGAACGCCATGGACACCGCCGGGTCTCCTCTGAGCGATGATGACATCATTGATTACATGCTGACCGGGCTCAGCCCGACTTTTAACCCAATTGCCGCTTCCATGAATTTCACGGGTGCTACTGTTTTGCATGCTACATTTTACTCTCACGTCCTCAGCTATGAATTTCTTTAGAGGTAGCAAGCGGAGTCCAAGGATTGGTCATCCTCGGTGAAAAGCGCGTCACGGCCGGTCTACCATACCAATCCCGGTCGCACGTATGACATAGGCCGCCCTAGTGGAGGTTGCCTCGTGAGTGGTGCACCACAGGGGCAGGGTGGCCAGGGCAGCTACGGTCATCCCAATTATGACCAGGGCTCAGGTGGCCAAGACCGTCATCGTAACGACAGTAACGTTGGCAACAGCCACAATAGAGGAGGAAACGGTGGCAGCAACGGTCGCAACCAGCGCAACTGCCCCTAGTGCTAGATCTCGAAGAACTAGGGGCATGAGGTAATGGACTGCCGCAAGTGCTACAACTATGATCACTGCGTCGGCAATGTTGGATCGACCTCCTCCCACAAGCCTCACTGGATCATGGATTCTGGTGCTACCAATCATATGACGAATGATCTCGAGCATCTTCACGTTCACGAGCGCTATGGCGGGAAGGATCAAGTTCAAGTGGCCAATGGTGCAGGTTTGTCTATTTCGCATATTGGTAACTCGCTTTTATCCGGTTCATCTCTCCACTTGAAAAATATCCTTCATGTTCTGCACATTAGCAAGCATCTTCTCTTAGTTTATCGTCTTGCGTGTGACTATGATGTTTTTGTCGAATTTCATCGTCTGTTTTTCCTTGTTAAGGACAAGGACACGAAGAGGGTTCTTCTTCACGGTAGAAGTCATGGCGGTCTCTACCTCATACTGTTCAGTCGTGTGTCATCCTCGTCACCATGCTAGGAGCCATCCAGAGTCAAAACCACCTCCTCCTAGTGGCATCATCGTCTCGGCCATCCCACCAATAATGTCGTTCAAACCATTGTCACGCAAACTGATTTAGTGTGTCCTTCCAATATCCGACTTCTGTTTGTGATGCTTGTCAACATGCTAAGAGTCTACAACTGCCTTACAATGCTTCTCGTCGTGTTTCTACCATGCCTCTTGATTTAATTCATTCCAATGTTTGGGTCCTGCCAGTGCTTCCTCGGGCGGTACAAGTATTATGTTAGTTTTGTCGATGATTACTCCCCTTTACCTGGATTTATCTCCTGAAGCATAAGTTTGCTATTGAGCATGTATTTTATGATTTCCAATCTCATGTTGAGCGCCTCTTAAACACTAAAAACAAAGACGTCCAGTCGAATTGCGGTGGCGAGTATCATAGGTTGCATTGCTGTTTTCAGCGTACGGGCATCTTGTAGGGGTTTCGCGTATGAAAACAATAAATTTTTACCCTACGCCCCTAAACCCCTGATGTTGCCAGGACCTATCTATTAGTAATATAGTAACGGGAGGGGCTTTTCGCGAACTTACCCTTGAAGACCGAAAAGCGTTGTCAACGCTCAGGAGAGCGTGGTTAATGTAGACGAGCTGAAGCCGACCTCAAGGTCGTGATGAAGTCCTTGCGCTCCTGTGGCTCCAACAAATTGAGTGCCTCAAGTGTGACACCGCGCGGGGAGTTACACATGTCCGGTGCCTGACGATGACTCCCACTTCCCCGATCTAGCAGCAGTTGCGGAAGTAGAGCTCCTAGATCCGAATCCCGCAGCGCGACGGTGCTCCGCGGTGAAGATGTCTCTCGTTCGCGCAGTCCGAACTTGGGACCATGGTCACGAGAGAGAAAGAGAGAGAGAATATTCATTGGAGGTCTTCCCGAAAGTGAGGTTGAATATTGTGTGTATTTATCTGGCCAAATACCCCCACTTTATATAGGGGGGAGAGGAGGTACTACCTCCCTCAAAGTCCCGAGGTGGGACTAAAGGAGAGGGAGAGGGGGGGGGGGCAGCCGCCGGCCGGCCCTAGTGGGCTTCACACGAGGGAGGGGGGAGGCTTGGCCCAGCCGGCCACCCCGTTGCCCCTTCTCCCCTCTTGCCTTTCCCTAATGGGCCCTCTTCCCTCAGGATGACACATTAAGTATTTTGACCTTTAAATTGATTTTCTCTTTTATTAAATAATTATGAATAAATGATTAAATCAATATTTAACATTCATTCATATATTATTCAATCTCCGTGGCTATGGAACACCTTCCACCTCCACTCCGGACATCCTCCGGACTTACCGAAACCCTTCCGGTTTTCTCTCTACTATTCTTCGGCGATTCTTCCGATCCTATAAACACTCTCTAAGCATCATCAAACCCTTAAGCGTGATACCCTACGGTTCAGCAACACTCCGGACATGGTCGGGATACTCCCGGACCAATGATCGACAGAGGGACCTGGATGGCCATGTGACCCCTGTGTGTTCCACGAAGATCTTTCGTCGTTGGAACCAGGACGGTCATGTCTTATTCCCTTTGTCTCTCGATACTTGCATTTCCCGAGATCTGATCAATGACATCACCATGTCGTGTTCAATATCGTTACCGAACAATGCTACCTGACTCGTTCCGACAAGTGATATCCCTGTGATCAAATCACATGCTACGCAGCTATTGGATATAACTTCTCCAAGTGGGCCCTTGAGTATCTTTCCGTCACGTAGATGGACAAATCCCGATCTTGACATATATTGCCTCTACGGTTTCCTACGAGTACCTGAACACACCTTTATAACCACTGTATTACCAAGTGGCACTTGATGCTATCTAAGCACTCTCGGGAGACAGTGATTGATATAGCCTCACGGTCTAGGGAATAGTCTACGAGGATCCCTTTCTAATCATCATAACTTGAACTTCGTGACATGATCGGGTCACGATGTTTAGGTTGGGTATTGGTTCATCACCTTATTCTCAGAATGAGTTGACTCCATTTCCAACTGGCATAAATGCCACATGATCAGGAAACTTGATCATCTGTTGACCAATGAACCAGTGACTAGAGTTTCACTAGGAACCCTTGGTTGTTTATATATCACACGTGTATTGATGTTTCCACTCAATACAGTTATAGCATGATATAAAACTTAATCATAAACTTTATAAAATATGATAATAGTCCTTATTACTATTTGTCTCTAGGGCATATTTCCAACAGTCTCCCACTTGCACTAGAGTAAAAATAAACTAGCTGCATTTGTTCTTAATTGTTGGCACCATATATCCGGTACCCTGAACGAGCTTGCTCATGGAAGAGGTTAAGTCTTGGGCCTGTGCTTTACAGTCCCAAATCCTTTGCAACTTAGTAATGTCACCTTGGTTGACATTAATACTTTATCATCACATGATAAATCTATGTGTATGCATCGTCGCTATGGCAGCAGAACGAGGCCTGATTCCAGGAGCCTATAGTGACTTTAGATCAACCTCGAGGGCTTTCTCATGGGCACTATGCCCTGGAACACATCATTCTACGTTAAAAGCGAACTAGCCCTGCCATAACATTATACAACACTTTAGATGGTACCCTTATCTATTATTATAAATGTATTCATCGAAACACTAGTACACTCTGTGCAACTTTCGATGTTTTTGTTCACCTCGCTTCCTACTTGATTTTAATCGGTATTTACAGGAGTTTCCAACATATTCCCTTATAACATAACCCTTTATGTTTTAAGATATGTCATCCTTTATGGATTTGGAAAATATGTCTACAATTCTCTATTAGACACTATGGACAAACTTAGCTCAACGTTTCGTGATTCAAACTTAATCACTTTTAAACGTTCCTTATTGGATCATATATTATGTTAAGTTACTATCATGGTTTTATAAGAGAGAACCTATGTCTAAACAGAGTGGATGGTGATCATCCTTTTCTTTCTTTCAACCATTGATGTTAAACTTAATACTATTCCTAACTTGAGTTATTAAGGACCAGTTCCTTAATTAACTTCTATTCTGAAACCCTTTCCAGAATCCCTTAAGGAATACTACATGATATCATAATATGCTTATTATCAACTTCCACACCTTATAAATCATTATTTATCGGTACTTGCGCTTTTATTCTTAGCACACTTAAGAATTACTCTATAAGATCCCACTCAAAATATGTTCCCAACATATTTGGGTACGAGTCACTACTCTTACTCAAACTATGTTCCTACATATTTTAATTTGAGACTTATATTGCTCCCACTCAAAAATATATCATTCACATATTGTTTTAGGAAGACTTATAGCCGCCACTCAATTTCATGCAAATTGCATATCTACTCACTATTTTGAACAATTTCAAAATCCTTTGATCAAATATCAAACTTGGAGATTTACTATGAGATACTAGTACTTTTACTAGTTTTAAATCCACTAGGCATTTAGCACACTTGAATCAAATTCATTTGAATTCGTCCAATACTTGACAAATTGTGCTTTTGTCATTCACCCCTTTTCCACTATGGCTTTGCAGTCATTTGGGAAAATTCAAGTAACCCCTTTTACTTGTGAGATTCAGCAATGAATAGCTTCCTAATCTCAAGGGAATTTTGCTTCTAGGATTTCTCATAATTTTAGTTTACCATTATTTCCTTAGTAGTTCGTAGGTATGTCATATTCCAAGAATCATGACAAATGATTCACAAATGTCTCCATACAAGATATGGGTTACATTCTGAATCCTACTTCATGTAGTGAAAACACAAGTGGGAAAACACAATGATCATTATCATTGATTCTCTCCTACTGTGAAGAGAATCGTTTAGGAACATTTTCCGTTGCGCTTCTCAACACTCTGATGCAGGGTTGAATCCTCATCGTGTTTCATACTATCTTCCATTTGCTCCATAATCGATAAATATCACTAAATAGGAACTTTCTTGAAAATGTACCAAAATCCAAGCAATACTAGTTTTGCTTTCCTTTTGGTTTCAGCTATGGATTTCGTATTCAAAGTTTCCAATAAATACTCTACAAGGACTTATTCGCTATTGTTTTGGTTATATTGAATAACCCCAAAACTTTCACGACAATCCGTACTAGATATGGAGCCGCTTTCACGAATTCAAATGGTTCACTATATATATTCTAATTGAGTGCTAACTATTTCTAACTAATGGTCTCTACATATACATTACAATGATTTGTTTGGTGCCATCTATTCACCCAGTTTGATATCTAATATCACATTGTGATGCTTTGCATTTTGACGTTTCAAAACTCTTTGCAATCCACAATTCTCTTTATGCCATTCTTATAAAGTCGAATTTCATTACTATTGATCAAATCGTAGTAATTAGATTCACTTTTATATTCATACCCTTTGTTGGATGAAACACTTTGATCATATCAAATAATTTCATACTCATGTTTCCTTTGGTAAACTACTTTACACATTTAAACAATGATATAATGATAATTACCATTTTGTTAAAACACAATACATCGAGTATGTATTTACTTTTAACAATTCATTAAAACACTTTGTATTCAAGTAATACATGGTGTTCAAGTTATTTTGCCGAACTTAGGCATGATTTATATGTGACAAGAAATCGAATAACTTTTACATATTATCAACATAACTTTGAATTTAAACAATGGTTTCATTCAAAATGAATATATCATTAAGTTGGGTATTTTAAGGCATTTCAATATTTTACAAATGTTCATGCATTATCAATTAGTTTCAAACAACAAGGATAATTCACATATAATCAAACAAGATATGAACACGAATAGAAATCATTCATAAAAGTGGAACAACTGTTTGTTACAAACTCATATGAATAACCATCTCACAAAATGTAAGACACACTAAATAAGTTCACAATCTTTTGATTACAATAACTACCCAAAACATAAACTAAGTGATAATGTCAAGGCAGAGTGTCGTTGGCCATCATCATCATGCTCGCCATCAACACGCAACGTCACCTCCTTTCCAGCAAGCACCTCTCATGCAGAAGGACCTGTTTTCAGTAAAACAGAACAAGTATCAAATATACTTAACACTGCAAATGTGTTTGCAAGATTATAACATTTATAAAATTGTATTTCAAATATATACCTTTGTCATTGATGACCTTAGCGACAACGGGTTCAACCATCACATTCCTGAGATGTGATACGAACCTGTGGAATTCCATTGATTCCGCATCGCCTCTCGTAATGCAAGTCCTGACTTGTGCTTGGTAGCTTGGTGGCAGTGACCGCAGCACAACGCCATTGCAAAAGAGCCCGTCATCCAGCTATCCAAGAAGTATGCAGGCCTCATGTATGCATCATGCATGCGCTCCAAGTGGTCGTCAAGTGGTGAGTTCTCCTCCATCTTAATGGAGAGGAAGTCTCCATCAGCTCATGCTCCCATATGTGTGCTTGTTCCACAAAATGTGTCCTAAGCTATAGCATTACCGTACGAGGGTTGACATTACCCACGACAGGCCACAACGCGTCCACCATTCCGAACGCATTGTAAATGAAATGAAGGAGGCCATCTCCCGATGGTGGTAGCGGTCTTCCCGCTGCTATGGGGTTTCTAGGTCAATGGGCTGATCCAAGTCCATCTCGTCGAGTATGTAGTCGACCACGTCATTCTCGCTAAGGAGAATGTGGAGACGTGCAACCCACATAGAGAAGTTTGATCCATATAGTCTGAGCTTCTCTCCTTCTAACCAATCAATCGTCAATAGGAAAGGTGGCATCAGGGAGAACCTTTTCTACATTTATAATTGCAAAAGGAATTTAGACTAAGTTTATAATTAAATGAGTTAATAATAACTCCACTTAGAAACACCTATCCCATAAATGGTTCCTAGTGATAACACGGCCCCTTTTCCCCACATCTCCCCCGATCATCACGGCCATCAATGTGGGTTTAAGGGTGGACGCTAAACGTTGGTCACATCATTCATGTGACTCGTGCTTGATCTTTCGACCATCCGCATTTCGAGCCCACATCCCTGTAGCGTGCTAGGCTCGCCAACTCAACCTTAGTGTATTCGCTGTGCAACATGGCTTACACCCACTGTATGAGAACGTAGATATGTCTGACACCCACTCACCGTGGGTCGCCTCATACCGAAAACTTTCTTGGTGGTGCACACTAAGGGGGAACACAATCATTGGTAATTTTAACAGGGATCATCTTATTAGGCTACCGTCGAGTATCTAATACTAGCACACAATAAGATATACAAACGATAACATTGAATGTAAATGCGATGTGATATGGTCCTTCACGTCATGATCTCCATCCATCGTCACCGGATTCCGGCGCCAGAGTTCCAACGTCGTAGACACCAGGGTACCGGTGTCTTTCCAGCATGGTAGTGCGTCACCTCCATGACTATCTACTACTACGTAACATAAGGTAATCACTTTACCTTTGCCACAACCATATCACAAAGCAAGCCCCCTGCAAAACAAAGTTAGATGCCTCTACTTTATCTTTGCATGTTTTACATGGCTAAATGGGCTTTCGCACAAGAACTGTCCTTACCTACGAACTTTCAGCACAACGCTGATCAAGTAGTTGTTTCTACTACACCCCTTTAGGCCCTCCTGTTGTAAGTGGCATACCAACTAATGCGAGAGAGACAGACACCCCCCTAAGCCACTTTATATGGTACAAGCCGTATGTGAAGCATGAACCAGTCTCACGAATGAACGTGTAAAGTCGATTGGGGGCCGCTTCATCAAGCATTACTGCGGTATACACAAGTACATGTGGGAGGGTAACAACTAAAAGATCAATGCCCACACGCTACATATCGTGTGTTCTACCCATACTAGCAGTACTACACATAGATCTAGCTCTAATAACACTGTAGGGGTTCCGCGTATGAAAACAATAAACTTTTACCCTACGCTCCTGAACCCCTAATGTTGCTAGGACCTATCTATTAGTAATACAGTAATGGGAGGGGCTTTTGCGAACTTACCCTTGAAGACCGAAAAGCGTTGTCAATGCTCAGGAGAGCGTGGTTGATGTAGATGAGCCGAAGCCGACCTCAAGGTCGTGACGAAGTCCTTGTGCTCCTGTGGCTCCAACAACTTGAGTGCCTCAAGTGTGACACCTCGGGGGGAGTTACACACGTCCGATGCCTGACGATGACTCCCGCTTCCCCGATCCAGCAGTAGTTGCGGAAGTAGAGCTCCTAGATCTGAATCCCGCAGCACGACGGCGCTCCATGGTGAAGATGTCTCTCGTTCGCGCAGTCCAAACTTGGGACCACGGTCACAAGAGAGAGAGAGAGAGAGAGAGAATATCAATTTGGAGGTCTTCCTAAAAGTGAGAAGACGTTTATTGAATATTGTGTGTATTTATCTGGCCAAATACCCCCACTTTATATAGGGGGAGGGGAGGTACTACCTCCCTCGAAGTCCCGGCGTGGGACTAAAGGAGAGGGAGAGGGGGGGCAGCCATCGGCCGGCTCCGCGCGGGGGGGGGGGGGGGGGGGGGGGGGGGCTTGGCCCAGCCGGCCACCCCCTTGCCCCTTCTCCCCACTTGCCTTTCCCTAATGGGCCCTCTTCCCTCTGGAGTTGGCCCATTAAGCCTTTTGACCTTTAAATTGATTTTCTCTTTTGTTAAATAATTATGAATAAATGATTAAATCAATATTTAACATTCATTCATATAGTATTCAATCTCTGTGGCTATGGAACACATTCCACCTCCACTCCGGACATCCTCCGGAGTTATCGAAACCCTTCCGGTTTGCTCTCTATTATTCTTCGGCGATTATTCCGATCCTATAAACACTCTCTAAGCATCATCAAACCCTTAAGCGTGATACCCTACGGTTCGGGAACATTCCATACATGGTCGGGACACTCCCGGACCAATGATCGACAGAGGGACCTGGATGGCCATGTGACCCCTGTGCGTTCCATGAAGATCTTTTGTTGTTTGAACCGGGACGGTCTTGTCTTATTCCATTTGTCTCTCGATACTTCCATTGCCCGAGATATGATCAATGACATCACCATGTCGTGTTCAATCTCGTTACCGAACAATGTGACTTGACTCGTTCCGACAAGTGATATCCCTGTGATCAAATCACATGTTGTGCAGCTATTGGATATAACTTCTCCAAGTGGGCCCTTGAGTATCTTTCTGTCACGTGAACGGAAAAATCCCGCTCTTGACATATATTACCTCTACGGTTTCCTCCGAGTACCTGAACACACCTTTATAACCACTGTATTACCAAGTGGCACTTGATGCTATCTAAGCACTCTCTCGAGACAGTGATTGATATAGCCTCACGGTCTAAGGAATAGTCTACGAGGATCCATTTCTAATCATCGTAACTTGAACTTCGTGACATGATCAGGTTACGATGTTTAGGTTGGGTATTGGTTCATCACCTCCTTCTCAGAATGAGTTGACTCCATTTCCAACTGGCATAAATGCCACATGATCAGGAAACTTGATCATCTGTTGACCAATGAACCAGTGACTAGAGTTTTACTAGGAACCCCTCATTGTTTATATATCACACGTGTATTGATGTTTCCACTCAATACAGTTATAGCATGATATAAAACTTAATCATAAACTTTATGAAATATGATAATAGTCCTTATTACTATTTGTCTCTAGGGCATATTTCCAACACATCTATCATCAAGTTTCATGTCCTCACACCTCGCAGCAAAACAGGGTTGCCAAACGCAAGCATCGTCACTTGGTTGAAATCGTCCTTGCTCTTATGAAGAACTCTTCTCTCCCATTGAGATTTTGGGATGGGGCTTTTATCACGGCCTGCTATCTCATTAACTACATGCCCACTCGTGTTTTACAACAGGACACACCCTTTCATCGGCTTCTCAAGGTCCAAACCGACTTCTCCTTCCTCCGTACCTTTGGCTGAGCATGCTGGCCTAGCTTGCGCAAGTATAACGCACATAAGCTTGTTTTCTGCTCCACTATGTGTGTCTTCTTAGGGTTCAGTCCGATGCACAAGGGTTACAAGTGCTTGAACCGATCCACTAGACGTACTTATATCTCCATAGCCTAAAGCTAGCAGTGCGTCTTGCTTTTGGTCACCGGAGCAGTGAGCACGGCGAGCAGCAGTGGCATCACTTGTAGATCAACGGCGAGAAGCGGCTACAGCAGGCGAGCGAATTAGAGGAGGGTTCCCTGAGAACCGACGGCTCACTAGGAGGGCGTTGAAGGTGATGGCGAGGGCTGAGGTGGCTGGAATCAATGGAAATCGACGGTGGCTAGAGTCGGAAGTGATGCCACGATTGGCTCGATTATAGTAGTCCTCGCTTGGGTGGCTTGGCGGAGAGGGAGAGGACGACACGGCGGTCTCAACAGTTTGCTCAACTTGGCTCTGGGAGGCCTCTAGCGGTGGAACACGGCGGTACCTGGGAGCTAGGGTTCGGCTCCAAACTGGAAACGAGAGAGAGAGAGGAAGCGAGGGGAGAGTGAGACGATCGGGACAAGGACAGGGCGTCACTGGGGTCTTATCCCCTGCTCCTAGGGCCGTGGCGGGCGCGAATCCTGGCGTAGAGTGCACCGACGGTGCCAGCAACACGGAGCTGCTTCCCATTGTCAACAAAGACGACGAAACTGAGGGGGTACGCGGGTTGGGATGTTGTTGGGCCGGCTGCAGGTTGCAGCTGTTGCGCTCGGGCGGCACACAGAGAGAGAGAGAGAGAGGAGTAGGTGGGCCGGCCTGGGAGCTCTGGTTCACTTTTTATTTTGCAAAAGGTTTTCTAATACTTTTTCTTATTTTCCATTTGCAAAACCAACTTCAATTCTATTTTGTATATTTCAAAAATACTAGAGAGCTTTATAAAATCATTTGAAATACTCAAGGGCCCTTATATTCAATTCGGGCTCCATAACTTTTGTATTTTCAAAATATCAAAGCCATGTGGAAGGTTTTGAAAGAGAGAGGGGGGTTAGGGTTTTGTTTTGTTTTGCATTTTTGTCTTAGCAAAATATATGATGCTCATGAATGCAAAAATAAATCATGTTGACTATTTAACTAAAACTAGGGTGTTATAGGGCGGGCGACCTCTTTTTCCTCCCACACGACAAGGAGGGCGGCCTGCTGGCGGGCGACCTCTTCTGCCTCCTGGTGGGCAGTCAGATCCTCCTAGGATCGAAGCTCGTTTGGCATGAACTGGTGGCCATACTCCTCCAGTCCCACAGTTTAATGCGAGATCTCGACGATGCTATTCTCGATGACCACGTTAGAGGCTCCATATCCCACTTGATGAGGATACAACCATAGAGTATGATGATTCTGCTAATTTAAGCTAGAAGGAAATATTGAGCCTCATTGAAAAATATCACAAGGTGACTTCATTCCTAGTCGGACATGATACTTTCATCTATAAGAACTTTATACTATCTAAATCATTATGTTATTATTTGACTAGATTTAATATTCATCGGACTAGCGCTAGTAGGAAGGAGAGGGAGGAAGGCGAAGAGGAGCCCGACGTGATGATCATCCATGGATGCGCGAGGGAGGAGCAGGAGGCAGCGCATAGGACGAGGAGAAGATCATCAATGATGGTGCGAAGAATTCTCAAAAAACCGGACTGTCCGACGCATACGCCCCAGACAATCCAGCCTACCCCAAGACGCGCCCGATGGCTGCCATTCAGAAGGCCAAATCGGAATACCCGGAATCCTACCAAAAACTCCAAAGTTTCCACCAGACCAGACTGTCCGGTGTGCATCACCTAGAGTGTCAAGCTGGACCAGAATGTCCGGCCACCAACGGATCTGTTCCAAATTGGTTTATATCAGTTTGCTCAGACACGTTTTTGTTTCAGGTTTTGGCCATCCTAGCCGCCCATATAAGCCCTGGGACACCCGTTTAGCTAAGTTTAGACCACGTTTAAAGTAAACCCTGGATCCCTTGAGTTGCTACTTGCAATCAATTGAACCCCTACACTAACTCATATCGATGTGGTGTATTTGCTACTATCAATCAAGTGTGATTAGTTGATCCATTGGGATTTAGCCAATTGCAAGTTTTGTGTGATCTGATGTTCCATTGGGAATTAGAAGATTGCATTACCTCTTCGTGGTCATGCTACGTGCACAAGTGTAACACCCAAAAAATACTAATCAAGATTATAAAGTTCTAATCACCCAAGTTTAGGGTTAACAAAAACTTTTATTATTAAATCTAATATAAGTGTATGTGTGAATTGCACTAGTGTATGAATGAGTGCAATTGCCATGTTTGATTGCTACAAATGATAAGGAATGGTTTGAAGATGAATACTACATCATCTAGGCCATTTACAAAAAAAATCAAAAGAAAAGAAAAGCAAATATGAATCATATAAGCAAATGGTCATTTTAATCAAAATTATCCACTAGACCACTTTGAGTATTTCTAGTAAAATATTTCTAACCATGACCCTAGCTACCCCCCGGACATGCCCGTTTGCTGCCGCGTGGACCGTAGATACTGTATGCCATCTCGAACACCGTCGTTGCCGCGCAGAGCATCGACCATTTCTGACCATTCTCGACCGCCCCTTGCCGCGCCATCAGGCGCATGACCACTGCCCTGAAGCACCGCGTCGACCCCTACCCTCAGCCATGCCGATAGCCCCCTGTAACGATGTTGCCGACGAGCTCGATCCATGCCGCTCTGTCCCCATCGCCGGTGTATAAATAAAGGCCACCCCAGCCCCAATTCTCCACACCATTCCACTACCCTCTCTCTGACACCTCCCACACCTCTCCCCGGAGCAAGGCGAGCACCAGCCTGCCGCTGCAGAGGAGGAAGGAGCCCGTTGATTGCGACCACCCCAGGAGCCGCCGCGACCACCATTCGACTCGCCATCCTATAACATCCCAAAACTTTAATCCAAGGTTATTAAGATCCAAATCATCAAATTTGGGGTTAACAAAAACTTTTCCAATTAAAAATATGAAAGCATTCATGTGTATGTGTATTTAGATTAGGAGTTGATTTGAATTGCCATGGTTCTGTGATTCATTGCTTGTAAAAGGATTTTTAGGTGAAATAAACATCATCCAAATCATTCCCAAACTTTTCCCAAATAAAAACAACTCAAAATGAATAAATGAATTGAATGGTCATTTTTGCCAAATGAACTATCATGCCTACTTTGGCTATTCCTAGTACTCAAAACTTAACAGAAATAATTCTGGATCTTTGCACCCCTTGCTAGTACACATAACGAGGTACCAAGGCCCACCTTGTGATATGCTAAAAACATTCAAATGCTAATTTTAAATGACAGTTTAAAATTGAATTCAATGCATATGCCTAGATCACCCCTATTTCAAAAACCATCCAAATGAACTCCATTTTCAAAACCCATGCAACCAGAGACTACCTAGTACTAGTGGAGATCACTCAAAAATTTTGAACCCAAATTTCCAAAGTTTATTTCTTGCGGCCATTTCATCAAACACTTGGCAGGCAGGGTTAAACTCTAAACCTAGCTCACTATTTGTAACAGGGTTTTGCACCCAAATTTCCTCAAAACCCTCCCTCTGTCCCAAATGATCTAACCATAGCCTTTAAACCCATCTCCTACCACCCTAGTAGCAATGCAAGGCGATGCCGAGCACCAACTCGCCGCCCACACCTTGCCTCGCTACAGCAGACCACCTCCCCCTCTCTCTCCATGTCTAGCAGCTAGCCAGCACCTCACCGCCACCCACTGTCCCCTCCCCGGGCCAAGCCAAGCCGTGGACCACCGGGCAATTCCCGTGCCCAGTGCCACTTCACCATGCTGAGCACACGCCAGAGCGCCACGCCCGACACGCGTGCACAAGCCGCCGCTCGACCGTAGCCCGCACCCACCGCTTCGCCACGACCCAGGGAGCACGCCAGACACCCCCGTTTGCCGTCCAACGCCTCACAGCCACCGCTCACCATGGACACCGCCGCCCCTGCCGCTCAGAGCGCCAGCTGCCCCCGACCGCATACCATCGCCCCTAAGCCCGCATTCACTTCCTAGAGCACCGCCAGGAGACCGCGCGTCGATCACCGCCCACAGCCATGACTCTAGCAGCCGGTAGCCATGTCGCCACCATCACCTGCCCATCCCTCTCGGTCTCGCCGTCGAGCCTACAAAAGGAGGGCACCCCCAGCCATTTGCAGCACACCACTGCACTCCCATCACCTCTCTAATCGTCCCACACCTCTAGCCGGAGCAAGGGCAGCAGCAGCTCGCCGGAATTGCACCGGAGCAGGCCGCCTCTGGAGGAGAAGGGCGCCGCTGATTGTGACCACCCCCGGAGCTGCCTCGACCGTCCCTGAGCTCGCCGTCGATCACCAGTCCGTTTGCCCGCCTCGCCGTCATCGCTGGAGCCCTGGTACGCCCCCTATGCACCCCCACCGAGACGCTAGGGTTAGAGCTCGCCGGCGACAGGTCCGTCGTTGACGATGATCTACAACCGTTGATCCCCACTCTAATCCAACATCCCACATCGCCCCGTACCACTTCGCACGTTACGAGCCGCTGACTGGTGGACCCCCTGTCAGCTGAGCCCCGGGCTGCGGAGTGACACTGGGCCGGCTCGTTAGCGTTTCCCGCGCGACCCAGTTAGTTTGAATTAGGATTTTTCTTTTTAGTTTAAACCTAGTTCTGTCTCTGAGTTTGAAAATCAATTCAGAGAGAATTACAAATCCAAATTGCATGAAACCAATTTTGCCTGAAAGGTATTGAAATGATCTATCCAAGCCCGTTGGATTTAATTCAACTAGAGTTATAGATCTCTCCTAGTAAAAATAATAAGACAGAAGCTTTTACACCTTGCAACATTTTTTTATAAAATCAACCAAAATAGATTTTGAGTTGAGTCCAACTCTTAGAAATCACATTTCATATCTATCTGAATATGAAATAATATTAAGGTTTACATGTTGTGACTTTGGACTAGTACCAACATAATGCTATATAGGCATTTCTAGTCACTTTAAATCATTAAATAATGAACTTAAACCAAAGTAATTATGATCCAACCCTTAAATCACATTCCCACATGTTAGAAGATGTGGTGATGACATGTGTCCACATGATCCCATATTTTAAGTGGTGAATAATTAAATCTTAGTTAATTTTTGTAATGAGTAGAAATTACTTTTCTAAAATAAAAAGGAGGAAACTATTGAATTAAGCTTGTGATGCTTGTGATGAAAATAGATCATCAACTATATGCCTTAGAGTGCTAATTAGACTAGTTAAGTATTGTTTGGTGATTGTGTACTCCATATGTATTTATATACGATAGTACCGACCAAGTCTACGAGGAGGAGGAGTTCTACCAAGAAGAAGAAGAAGAAAACTTCAACCACTGCACTGCACAAGGCAAGCCACCATTAACAATGCAAGCTAACACTTGCAAGTATAATACTTAGCAAGCTAAGATTAAACTAGCTGGTTTAGAAAATATGCTTTAGGCATGCTTTAATCACACTACTTTGACTAGTATTTACCCCCAAGTATTAAATTCAAGCTTTAGTTCCTTTACTTTACACACAGTCCTTTACTTGTTTGAAAGGTAGCATAAAGAGTATAAAACTTGTCCTATTTAGAATGACCCTTAGATGTCATTCTATGGCATGAGATTGATCCCATCTTTTCCACCTTAGTGAACACTCTTAACTTAGTAGATTAAAGCTAGATCAAAACTTGAGTCACTTTAGATGGGCACACTTGATGAAAATGAATTATGAAAACCTTAGAATGATGAGTCATTCTATGGAGATGTTTTGACATGTGTTGAGAAACACAAATGGTTTATGATGATGAAAATGTTGAGGCGTGAGCCTTCACCCTCTTATAAAACCGATGGTTGGATTCGGATGCGATACCATTCCAAATTTACCGTACAACTACAATACCTGAATTGGGTAAGGCTTAGCTGGAAATTTATATGCATTAGTATTAGTTCCCTCGCGGGAGAGGTTTGAGCTGAGGCTACCTCTCAATGTTGTCCACCTATGCAGTGCCCAAGATGACAGATGGTCATGGTTGGGAGGCCATGCTCATAGGAGAGGTGATTATACTAGGGTGTGTAAAGGGAAGGTTATTTGATTATCTGCATACTAAGTATGATGATTCAGGGTTATCCCTGACAGATGTATCGAATCTTGTCGTGAAAGTGTACCACCTCTGCAGAGTGTCAAACTATTCGAATAGCCGCATCCGCGGTTATGGATAGTTGGAATGGCCATACTGTTTCGTTGTCAGATGTTTTCAAAATGACTTATGAAATGAATGATGAATCTTGACTTGACCACAACAAGGTTGTGTTTATGACAATAGCTTCCCAACTTAAGTGATTCTAGAACTTTATTTTTTCTTTCTTTTCTTCTGAACTCAGCTTAGGTTTCAAACTTAACTTTATAGTTAAACTTAGACTTAGCACTTTAACTTAGAACTATACTACTTATTAGTGGTAGTTTACGAGTGCTTAAAGAGTACTCATGGCTTTTGTCCCTGGCTATTCTCATGGCCAGACTATGAAGGAGACTACCAAGATGATGGCTAGAAGGACGACTATGATAACTAGGACTATCTGCCTTCATCAGCATTGCCTGTGCCCCTGAAGATGGACCCCACCGTTACGCTTATCTTTTATTTCCGCTGCTTGTTGTATTAAGACTAGATCATGAGATCCTTATTTGTGTAAGACCTTATGTATGATTTGTAATGGATGATGTACCGTGATATCCAATCCGTTATGTCTCACAAAAATGGTAATCCTGGGATTGCGAGGTATGGCATAACGGGCATCTGGGATTAAAAATCCGGGTGTTGACAAGTTGGTATCAGAGCCATCCTGACCATAGGAGACCCTAGTTAGAATGGACGTCCGAACAAAAACTTAGTTTCAAAACCAAAGTGAGTATTTACGAAAAACTATCTCCTCTCTTATCCTTGTGAACTCATTCTTTCTTAAAAATTCATATGCCTCAAAATTCTTACATTACTACTTAAAAATTTGACACACTTGATCACTTCACTAACTTCCTCATCCTAAATTCTTGTAGATGGAGTCCCAATTCAGCAAGTTCTACCAGTTGGGAAACGGAGGTCAACTGATCTTCGAGAGGGATCTGGATTCACTTTCGGAGTTACTGGGACGCCCACATCTGGAGTTTCTTGGAGCTCAACTTCCAGGACCCCTAGGAGGAGACTTAAAGTGGCTAGTCACCGCGGATCTTAGAGGAAGCATCGAAGCACCAACTTCTGGGAGAATTCAGTTCTCCGTGAGAGAGAACAACTGGCTAGATGGATTAGCCAGGGCAATGCATGAAGCTCTCACACGTCTATGTGCCCTCAGCGTCAATCAAATCCAAGGAACCCGTTTTGCCCACTATGCAAGACGTGACTTCATGGGAATGCCGATGGAGATGCCAAGTCATCCAGCACTGAAGCGCCAAGTGGGGAACCTCGACTTCCTGTTGTATGACCGTAAGAAGGAGCTGGACAATGCTAGAGAGTTAGCCAACCAGAACCGTGCCATTGCCGACCAGAAGGCCCAGACTTTCGCACTGCTTGTCCAGGATCGCCAGTCTCTCTGCCGCCAGCGTGCAAAGAAGGATCGCACCATCGCCCGTCTTCGCAAGAAGGTGGCCGACCTCGAGAAGACCGTCAAGGAGCAGGAAGCTCAGCTTGCAGCAAAGGAGGAAGAAGAGGAGGGTGAAGACATGGATTCTTACCTCAGCAACGATGATGACTTTCTAGAGGAGGATGCTGTGGACTTCTACACTGACGATGATGACTCCGACTTCATCGACGACGAGTAGATGCACTAGATCACTGTTGTAGCAGGAGATGTATCGGTCCCACTGTATCGTAGCTTGCAGAATGGTTCTTGAAACCATCTATTTTCCTTTGTTTGTTGTGGTGTGTGCTGTATCGTGTGCTTGTTTGCATGAATGAAATGAAGTTAGTTGAAAAACCTGAGTCTAACTCAAAGTTTTAGCTTTGAAACCAAAACCCTGAACCTTAGAACTTTCCCTCTTACCCACGTATCTATCTCAATCTTCAGATGACTCGTGGAAACCAAGGAGGGAGCAGCTTGTCGCAAGACCCAATGCTACAGATCTTGCAGAATCTCATCGCAGACCGTGAAGCAAGCATGGCAGAACGCCAAGCCAACTTAGCAACACTTCAACAGATCGCCCAGATGGCTCTCAATAACCAAGGGCATGGAAATCAGGATCATCAAGGATCCAAGCTAAAGAACTTCCAGAATACCAATCCCCCAATCTTTAGCACGTCAGAAAACCCATTAGATGTGTATGACTGGTTGCAGACAATGGAAAATAACTTAGAAGTTGCAAGAGTTGATGAAAATGAGAAAGTTCTCTTCGCCACTCACTATCTGGCAGGAGATGCAAGAGCTTGGTGGAACAGTATCCGCCTGATGAACCATGGTCAAGTGATGACATGGGAAGCTTTCAAAGTCAAGTTTAGCCACACCCACGTGCCGCAGGGTCTAGTCAATAGAATGAGGAATGAATTCCGCGAATTGAAGCAAGGAAGAATGACTATGGTAGAGTACTGTGACAGATTCCTGTCACTTGCCAGATATGCACCTGATGAGATCAACACGGAGGCCAAGAAGAAGGAGAGATTCTTGAACGGACTGCATGATGAGATGCAGACTGTCCTCGTCAACATCCGTTTCCAGGATCTTGAAGAGCTAGTCGACTCTGCCATCCAGATGGAAGGGAAGATTAACCAGGAAAACGACAACCGCAAGCGTCGTATGATGCAGCAATCTGGATCCAGCAGCCACCAGAAGTACCGTCCCAACCCTTCACCAGGATATGCACCAAGGAACAATTGACCCCCAATGTCTCGCCCAAGCTACCCCAACCGTAGCAGAAGCAATGTGAAGTCCGGAGGAAACAATCACAGCTCCGACAACGCCAACAATTTCAACCGTGCACCTCCCAAGAGCAACAACAACAACAGCAACAACAACAACACTGCACCCAGAACTGGCAGCAATGCAGTGACTGTCGCAGTAAAGGACAAGTCCCAGATCACTTGTTTCGAGTGTGGAGTGAAGGGTCACTATTCTAATGAGTGTCCCAAGAAGACTGCCGCCAATGCCAATGTGAATTCCCTAGCTCAGCAGCAACGTCGTGTTCAACCAGGAAGAAGGTTTGCCCCGGGGAATCCTCACAACCGCAATAGTCGTCTCTTCCACATGAACGTAGAAGAAGCTCAGGAAGCGCCAGATGTAGTGCTGGGTATATTTTCTGTCAACTCAGTTTTAGCAAGAGTATTGTTTGATTCGGGAGCATCGCATTCATTTGTCATCGAAGAATTTGCATGCACTAGTAAAATTCACCCAACCAACCTGAAGCATGTCATGATAGTTCAAATCCCCGGTTCAACAACCAAAGCTAGAAAAATTTGCAAAGCTGTGCCTATCAGAATACATGGGATAGATTTTTATGCCAACCTAATTGTACTTGGAACCAAAGGATTGGAAGTAGTACTAGGTATGGACTAGATGTCAAGACATAAAGGACTGATAGACTATTCTAAGAAATCCATCACCATGACCAGTAGCTCTGGAGTCACAGTAGAGCATATCTCTGAAACCTTACCCCGTCAATTCAAGTGCAACAAGAGCGTAGCCCTGCCCACTATTGACCAAGTCAGAGTAGTCTGTGAATACTCCGACGTATTCCCAGATGAATTGCCAGGTATGCCCCCGGATAGGGATATTGAGTTCATCATTGAACTAATCCCCAGAACCGGACCCATAGCCCAGAGACCCTATAGCATGAACCCATCAGAGTTAGTGGAACTGAAGAAGCAGTTGGATGCCATGTTAGAGAAAGGCTTGATTCAACCAAGCGCTTCGCCATGGAGATCACCAGTGTTATTCGTCGACAAGAAATATGGAGGCAATCGTTTGTGCACAGATTACAGAAAGTTGAATGACGTCACCATCAAGAACACGTACCCCTTGCTAAATATAGAGGATCTATTTGACCAGTTGACTAGAGCCCAGGTATTCTCAAAGATTGATCTTAGGACTGGTTATCACCAACTTAAGATTCATGCAACGGATATTCTGAAGACTGCCTTTACTACTCGCTATGGTTTATACGAGTATACAGTTATGTCTTTTGGATTAACCAATGTCCCTCCTTATTTCATGAATCTCATGAATAAGATCTTTATGAATTTCCTAGATAAGTTTGTAGTTGTGTTTATCGACGACATTCTTATCTACTCCAAGTCAGAAGAAGAGCATGAGCAACATATGAGAATCATCCTAGAAACCCTGAGAGAGCATCAGCTATATGCCAAGTTCAGCAAGTGTGAGTTTTGGTTGAAAGAAGTAGGATTCCTAGGACATATTGTGTCTGCCAGAGGAGTCTCTGTTGATCCCGCCAAGATCAAAGATGTTGAAGAATGGGAAGCCCCAACCACTCAAACCCAAGTCCGTGCATTTCTCGGATTAGCTGGATATTACCGCAAGTTCGTAGAAGGATTCTCGAGCATCGCCAGACCCATGACCCTATTGTTGAAGAAGGACAAGAAGTTTGAATGGACTGACAAATGTGAAGCCAGTTTTTAGGTGCTGAAGAAGAGATTGATATCAGCCCCAATATTGGTCATGCCAGACATCAAGAAGCCGTTTGATGTGTATTGTGACGCATCCAAGATTGGTCTAGGATGTGTAGTGATGCAAGAAGGCAAAGTCATCGCGTATCTGTCTCGACAACTGAAGCAGCATGAGCAGAACTATCCGACCCATGATCTTGAGCTAGCAGTTGTGGTTCTAGCATTGAAGACATGGCGTCATTATCTGATGGGTAATCGCTTTGAGATTTACTCAGATCACAAGAGCTTGAAGTATATTTTCACTCAGAAAGAGCTGAATATGAGGCAAAGGAGATGGATAGAGTTAATCAAGGATTATGACCTTGACATTCACTATCGCCCCGACAAAGCCAATGTGGTAGCAGATGCTCTTAGCTAATTGCCGTGTAGGCTAAACACCATGATCAAGGAGGAGCAACCAAGTTTGTGTGAAGAGTTGGAGCAATTCAGAACTGAGTTAGTTAGCAAAGGATTCTTAGCTAGCATTGAACTTCAACCCACTTTGATTAGCCAAATCAAGGAACTCAGAAGGGGAATGAAAGCATCGACGGAATCAAACGTCGTATTGGTACAGGAAAGGTACCTGGATTCACTCAAGACAAAGAAGGAGTACTATGGTACAAGGGACGTATCTGTGTGCCAGCAGATTCGGAGCTGAAGCAAGTTATCATGAAGGAAGCTCATGATACTCTCTATTCTATCCACCCTGGAGGAACGAAGATGTATCAGGATTTGAAAGAGCAATTTTGGTGGCACAAGATGAAGAGAGAAATCAGAAGCTACATCGCCAAGTGTGACATTTGTCAAAGAGTGAAAGCAGAGCATCAGAGACCTGCAGGACTATTGCAACCACTGCAGATTCCGGAATGGAAATGGGATTCCGTCGGAATGGACTTTATCACCGGTTTACCTACTTCCAGTAGGGGAAATGACTCAATCTGGGTCATAGTTGATAGACTGTCCAAGGTAGCCCACTTCATACCTGTCAAGACTACCTACCAGAGTGCGAAGCTAGCAGAGCTGTATATTGCTAGGATTGTTAGTCTGCATGGAACACCCAAGACCATCGTATCAGATCGAGGAACCCAGTTTACCTCAAGATTTTGGCAGAAAGTCCAGGAAGGATTAGGAACCAAGTTGAACTTCAGCACCACTTATCACCCGCAAACTGATGGACAGACCGAGAGAGTCAACCAGATCCTAGAGGATATGCTTAGAGCTTGTATGTTAGAATACAGATCAAAATGGGAAGACTGCCTGCCTTTCGCAGAATTCTCATATAACAGCAGTTATCAAGCTAGTTTGCAAATGGCACCATTTGAATTCCAATATGGTAGGAAGTGTCGCACCCCTTTGAATTGGTCACAAGTAGGAGAGAGTCAGATCTTTGGACCCGACATTCTCCGAGAAGCCGAAGAGAAGGTTCACAAAGTCCATGAGCACCTCAAAACCGCCCAATCTAGACAGAAGAGTTATGCTGACAAGAGAAGGAGAGACCTGACTTTCAATGTCGGAGATTTTGTATATCTCAAGGTTTCACCATTGAAAGGAACCCAATGCTTTAGTCTGAAAGGAAAGTTAGCCCCCAGATATATCGGGCCCTTCAAAATTCTGAACCGTCAAGGAGAAGTATCGTATCAGTTGGAACTGCCTAAAGAGATATCAGCCATCCACAATGTGTTCCATATCTTGTTACTTCGCAAATGTTTGGAAGTGCCTGAGAAGACTGAAGTTTTCAAGAACATCGATCACAAAGCTGTAGAAATCAATAATGACCTGACCTATCGGGAAGTGCCCATCCGTATCCTAGAGGAAGCTTACAGAACCACCAGGACCCGGAGTATCAAGTTTCTCAAGATTCAGTGGAGCAATCATACAGAGGAGGAAGCCACTTGGGAGCGAGAAGATTACATTAGGACAGAGTTCCCAGATCTCTTTAGTTCCTAGTTTTCTTTTAAAATCTCGTGACAAGATTTTGTTTAAGGAGGGAAGGTTTGTAACATCCCAAAACTTTAATCCAAGGTTATTAAGATCCAAATCATCAAATTTGGGGTTAACAAAAACTTTTCCAATTAAAAATATGAAAGCATTCATGTGTATGTGTATTTAGATTAGGAGTTGATTTGAATTGCCATGGTTCTGTGATTCATTGCTTGTAAAAGGATTCTTAGGTGAAATAAACATCATCTAAATCATTCCCAAACTTTTCCCAAAGAAAAACTACTCAAAATGAATAAATGAATTGAATGGTCATTTTGGCCAAATTAACTATCATGCCTACTTTGGCTATTCCTAGTACTCAAAAATTAACAGAAATAATTCTGGATCTTTGCACCCCTTGCTAGTACACATAATGTGGTAACGAGGCCCACCTTGTGATCTTCTAAAAACATTCAAATGCTAATTTTAAATGACAGTTTAAAATTGAATTCAATGCATAGATCACCCTATTTCAAAAACCATCCAAATGAACTCCATTTTCAAAACCCTTGCAACCATAGACTACCTAGTACTAGTGGAGATCACTCAAAAATTTTGAACCCAAATTTCCAAATTTTATTTCTTGCGGCCATTTCATCAAACACTTGGTAGGCAGGGTTAAACTCTAAACCTAGCTCACTATTTGTAACAGGGTTCTGCACCCAAATTTCCTCAAAACCCTCCCTCTGTCCCCAAATGATCTAACCACAGCCTTTAAACCCCATCTCCTACCACCCTAGTAGCAATGCAAGGCCATGCCGAGCACCAACTCGCCGGCCACACCTTGCCCCGCTGCAGCAGACCACCTCCCCTCTCTCTCCATGTCTAGCAGCTAGCTAGGACCTCACCGCCACCCCTTGTTCCCTCCTCGAGCCAGGCCAAGCCGTGGACCACCGAGCAATCCCCGCACCCAGTGCCACTGCACCATGCCGAGCACGCGCCAGAGCGACGCGCCCGACACGCGTGCACAAGCCACCGCTCGACCGCAGCCAACGCCCACCGCTTTGCCACGACCCATGGAGCACGCCAGACACCCCCGTTCGACGTCCAACGCCTCACAGCCACCGCTTGACGTGGACACCGCCGCCTCTGCCGCTCAGAGCATTAGCTGCCCCCGACCGCCTACCACCGCCCCTAAGCCCTCATTCACTTCCTAGAGCACCGTCAGGAGACCGCACGTCGATCGCCGCCCGCAGCCATGCCGCTAGCACCCCGTAGCCATGTCGCCACCGTCGCCTGCCCATCCCTCTCGGTCTCGCCGTTGAGCCTATAAAAGGAGGGCACCCCCAGCCATTTGCAGCACACCACTCCACTCCCCTCACCTCTCTGATCGTCCCACACCTCTAGCCGGAGCAAGGGGAGCAGCAGCTCGCCGGAATTGCACCGGAGCAGGCCGCCTCTACGGGAGAAGGGCACCGCTGATTGCGACCACCCCCGGAGCTGCCTCGACCGTTCCTGAGCTCGCCGTCGACCACTAGTCCGTTTGCCCGCCTCGCCATCGTCGCTGGAGCCCTGGTACATCCCCTATGCACCCCCACCGAGCCGCTAGGGTTAGAGCTCGCCGGCGACAGGTCCGTCGTCAACGACGATCTACAGCCATTGATCCCCACTCTAATCCATCGTCCCACATCGCCCCGTACCGCTTCGCGCGTTATGAGCCACTGACTGGTGGACCCCCTGTCAGCTGAGCCCCGCGCTGTGGAGTGACACTGGGCCGGCCTGTTAGCGTTTCCCGCGCGACCCAGTTAGTTTGAATTAGGATTTTTCTTTTTAGTTTAAACCTAGTTCTCTCTCTGAGTTTGAAAATCAATTCAGAGAGAATCACAAATCCAAATTGCATGAAACCAATTTTTCCTGAAAGGTATTGAAATGATCTATCCAAGCCCGTTAGATTTTGAGTTGAGTCCAACTCTCAAAAATCACATTTCATCATATCTATCTGAATATGAAATAATATTAAGGTTTACATATTGTGACTTTGGACTAGTACCAACATAATGCTATATAGGCATTTCTAGTCACTTTAAATCATTAAATAATGAACTCAAACCAAAGTAATTATGATCCAACCCTTAAATCACATTCCGACATGTTAGAATATGTGGTGATGACATGTGTCCACATGATCCCATATTTTAAGTGGTGAATATTAAATCTTAGTTAATTTTTTTAATGAGTAGAAATTGCTTTTCTAAAATAAAAAGGAGGAAACTATTGAATTAAGCTTATGATGCTTGTGATGATAATAGATCATCAACTATATGCCTTAGAGTGCTAATTAGACTAGTTAAGTATTGTTTGGTGATTGTGTACTCTGTATGTATTTATAGACGATAGTACCGACCAAGTCTATGAGGAGGAGGAGTTCTACCAAGAAGAAGAAGAAGAAAACTTCAACCACTGCACTACACAAGGCAAGCCACCATTAACAATGCAAGCTAACACTTGCAAGTATAATACTTAGCAAGCTAAGATTAAACTAGATGGTTTAGCAAAGATGCTTTAGGCATGCTTTGATCACACTACTTTGACTAGTATTTACCCCCAAGTATTAAATTCAAGCTTTACTTCCTTTACTTTGCACAAAGTCCTTTACTTGTTTTAAAGGTAGCATAAAGAGTATAAAACTTGGCCTATTTAGAATGACCCTTAGATGCATGAGACGGATCCCATATTTTCCACCTTAGTGAACACTCTTAACTTAGTAGATTAAAGCTAGATCAAAACTTGAGTCACTTTAGATGGGCACACTTGATGAAAATGAATTATGAAAACCTTAGAATGATGAGTCATTCTATTGAGATGTTTTGACATGTGTTGAGAAACACAAATGGTTTATGATGATGAAAATGTTGAGGCATGAGCCTTAACCCTCTTATAAAACTGATGGTTGGATTCGGATGCGATACCATTCCAAATTTACCGTACAACCACAATACCTGAATTGGGTAACGCTTAGCCGGAAATTTATATGCATTAGTATTAGTTCCCTCGCGAGAGAGGTTTGAGCTAAGGCTACCTCTCAATGTTGTCCACCTATGCAGTGCCCAAGATGACAGATGGTCATGGTTGGGAGGCCATGCTCATAGGAGAGGTGCTTATACTAGGGTGTGTAAAGGGAAGGTTATGTTTGATTATCTGCATACTACGTATGATGATTTAGGGTTACCCTAACATATGTATCGAATCTTGTGTTGAAAGTGTACCACCTCTGCAGAGTGTCAAATTATTCAAATAGCCGCGTCCGCGGTTATGGACAATTGGAATGGCCATACTGTTTCGTTGTCAGATGTTTTCAAAATGACTTACGAAATGAATGATGAATCTTGACTTGACTACAACAGGGTTGTGTTTATGATAATAGCTTCCCAACTTAAGTGATTCTAGAACTTTATTTTATCTTTCTTTGCTTCTGAACTCAGCTTAGGTTTCAAACTTAACTTTATAGTTAAACTTAGACTTAGCACTTTAACTTAGAACTATACTACTTGTTAGTGGTAGGTTGTGAGTACTTAAAGAGTACTCATGGCTTTTGTTCCTGGCTATTCTCATGGCCAGACTATGAAGGAGACTACCAAGATGATGGCCAACAGGACTCCTATGATAACTAGGACTATCTGCCTTCGTCAGCATTGCCTGTGCCCCTGAAGATGGACCCCACCGTTACGCTTATCTTTTATTTCCGCTTCTTGTTGTATTAAGACTAGATCATGAGATCCTAATTTGTGTAAGACCTTATGTATGGTTTGTAATGGATGATGTACTGTGATATCCAATCTGTTATGTCTCGCAAAAATGGTAATCATGGGATTGCGAGGTATGGCATAACGGGCATCTGGGATTAAAAATCCGGGTGTTGACACGTCGTCGACACGTTCGATCGCCCCCATCACCGACCCTAGCTAGAGCCTACGTGATTCCCCAGCCACCCCCACCGCCGCGTTAGGTTTAGTTTCTTGTCGGAGCTATTCACCGGAGACGACGATGCTGAACCGTCGATCGCGCTCTAATCTCACGGCCTAGGATAGAGCGTACCGCTTCACGTTATATTAGTCGCTGACACGTGGGACCGTTTTGTTAGCAGCCCGCTACGCGTATGCCGTGTAGCTGGGCCGGCCCAATTAGTTTCCCGCGCTGAGCCCGTTGATTCTAATAGGATTTTTCATTTTAGTTAAAACTAGATTCTCTCAGTAGATTCAAAAATCAATTCAAAGTGATTCACTGAACCAAATTGCATGACTCGAATTTTGTTGGAAAGGTATTCAAATTGTCTACCCAAGCCCGTTGGATTCAAACCATTTGAAATGATAGATCACCTATAGTAAAACTAACAAGGCAGAGACTTTTTCAACTTCAAACATTTTTCAAAAATCAACCATAAATGCTTTTGAGTTGATTCAAACTCTCAAAAATCACATTTGATAAGATCTATCTGAATATGTAAAAATATTAAGGTTTACATGCAGTAATCTTGGACTAATACTAAAAGAATGCTATATAGGTAACTCTAGTCACTTTAATTTTATTAAATAGTAATTTTAAAATTTATGAAATGTGATCACCACTTTAAATCCGATTCCCAAGTATTATAATATGTGGTGATGACATGTGTCAACATGATCCCATATTTCAATTGGAGAATATTAAATCTTAAGTTTTTTCAATGAGTAGAAATTACTTTTCCAAAATAAGATAAATAAGACTAGGTCTTTATCTCATGTGATGTTTGTGATATTGCTAGATCATCAAGTGTGAGCCTTAGTGTGATAAATAGAAGTAGTTAAGTATTGTTTGGTGATTGTGTACCTCGTATTCATTTATAGACGCTAGTACCGACCCGGGCTACGAGGATGAGGAGTACTACAAAGAAGAAGACAAAGAGAACTTCAATCACTGTACTACTCAAGGCAAGCCTAACACTACAAGTTAACTTTGCAAGCCATGCTTGCAATATAACCTATACAAGATGCATTATGCATGCTTTGGTTATGCAACCTTGATTATACCAATCCCAAGTTTTACTTGCAAGCTTTATTCTTTTACTTTTACCAAAGTTCTTTATCTTTAGTTAGTGATTTGTGAGTATTGGAAAAATAGGATAGATACCATAACGAGCATAAAACTAGGCCTAGGTAGTTATACTTAGATGCCATAAAAGGTATAAAACTAGATTTGGAGAGTTACACTAGATTAACACCCCTTATTAGTGACACCCCTCCCCATTGATAGTTGGTAGTGCTAAACTACTACTGATCACTTTAGATGGGAATACTTGGATAAAATGATTATGAAAACCTTGGAATGATGATTCATTCTATTGAAATGTTTTGACATGTGTTCTGAAACACAATGGTTTGACGATGAAACTTCTTGAGGCATGAGCCTTAGTTTTTGATAAAAACTGATGGTTGGGTTTGGATGCGATACCATTCCAATTTTACCGTACAACCGCAATACCTGAATTGGGTAGGGCTTAACTACAAGTTTATATGCCTTAGTATGGGTTCCCTTGCGGAAAGAGGTTGAGCTGAGGCTACCTCGTGAATGTGAATGTCCACCTATGCAGTGCCCAGGATGGTAGATGGCCATGGCTGGGAGGCCAAGCTCATAAGGGAGGTGCCTATACTAGGGTGTGTAATTGAAAGGTTATGATTGATTATCCGCATACTAAGTATGATGATTCAGGGTTATCCTTGATGGATGTATCGAATTTTGTGGTGAAAGTGTACCACCTCTGTAGAGTGTCAAACTATTCGAATAGCCACGTCCGTGGTCATGGACAGTTGGAGTGGCCATACTGTTCTATTGTCAGATGTTTTCAAAAATGACTTGTGAATTGAACTATGACCTTGACTTAACCACAACAGGGTTGTGGACATGAAAACTAGTTTCCCACTTAGGTGATGTAGAAAATTAAATTAGGTTCTTTACTTTTGAACTCCTTATGAAATAAACCTGCCTTTTTGCAAATAAACCTAGAGCTTAAGATTCCTACTAGAACTACCTTACTTGTTAGTGATAGTTTGCGAGTACTTAAAGAGTACTCATGGCTTTGTCCTTGGCTATTCCCGTGGCCAGACTATGAGGAGGACTACCAGGAAGATGGACAGCAGGAGGTCTATGACAACTAGGATCATCTCCCATCGTCAGCATTGCCTGTGACCCTAAAGATGGAGCCCCTACTATGTTTACTTTCTGCTGCTTTGATTGTATTAAGACGGGATCATGAGATCCTTTTGTTTGTAAGACCTTTATTATGGTTTGTAATGGATGATGTAATGTGGTATCAATTCTGTTATGTCTCGTAAAAATGGTAATCCTGGTATTGCAATGTATGGCATAACAGCCATCTTCGATTAAAAATCCGGGTGCTGACAAGTTGGTATCAGAGCCATCCTGACCATACGAGACCCTAGTTAGAATGGGTGCTTGAACCAAAAACTTAGTTTCAAAACAAAAGAAGTGAGTATTTATGAAAACCTATTCCCACTCTTATCCTGGAGATCTTTTCAAAAAAAATCATGTTCCTCAAAAATTCTTGCAAACCTACATAATTTTTTTGACACACTTGATCACCCCACTAACTTGCTCAACCTAAATTATTATAGATGGAAGTCCAGTATAGCAAGTTCTACCAGCTGGGCAATGAAGGCCACTTGATCTTTGAGAGGGATCTAGATGCACTGGCAGAGTATCTTGAGCGCCTGCACCCAGAGTTCTTCAGGGCACAACTCAACGATCACGTAGGAGGAGATCTACAGGGGCTGATAGTTGCAGATCTCAGAGGGAAGATAGAAGCACCCACATTGGAGAAGATCCAATTCAGCTTGAGGGAGAACAACTGGCTAGACGGACTAGCCAGGGCTATGCATGAAGCTCTTGCCCGTCTATGTGGGCAAAACATCAACTAGATCAATGGCACTCGCTTTTCTCACTACGCAAGGCGTGATTCTATGGGAATGCCCTTGGAGATGCCAGGACACCCAGAGCTGAAGCACCAGGTGGATAATCTCGACTTCATGTTGTATGATAGACAGAAGGAGTTGGACAACTCCCGTGCCTACGCCAACCATAACCATGCCATTGCAGTCAAGAAGGACCAGACCCTCGCCATCCTCGCCAAGGAGCGCTATTCACTTTGTCGTCAGCGTGATAAGAAGGATCACATCATCGATCGTCTTCGCAAGAAAGTGGCCACTCTCGAGAAGACCATTCGTGAACAAGAGACCCATCTTGAAGCGAAGGAGGAGGAAGGTGAAGATATCCAGGGAGATCTCTACTCTTACCTCAGTGATGATGACGACTACCTAGAGGACGATGCCATGGAGTTCCACACTGATGATGATGATTCCGCCTTCATTGATGATGATTAGATGCACTTGAGCACTACCATAGGAGTGAGTTGTACCGGTCCCACTGTATCGTAGTTTCACAGAATGGTTCTTAAAACCATCTGTTTTCTATTTGTGTTGTGGTGTGTGTTTGTATTGTGTGCTTTGAATGAATGAATGAATGAGAGGAAGTTGTTAGTTTGCAAAACCTGAGTCAAACTTCAAGTTTAAAGCTTTTGAAACAAAACCATGAACCTTAGATATTTCCCTCTTATCTCATTATCTATCTCGAGCTTCAGATGACTCGCGGTAATCCCGGAGGAAGCAGTTCATCTCAGGACCCAATGCTGCAGATTCTGCAAATGTTAGTTTCTGATCGTGAAGCTAGTAGAGGCAAATGCCAAGCCAACTTAGCCACCCTTCAACAGATAGCTCAGATGGACCACAATAATCAAGGTCACGGAAACCAGGATAACCATGGATCTAGGCTCAAGAACTTTCAGAATACCAACCCACCTATATTTAGTAAGTCTGAGGAGCCCTTAGATGCTGATGACTGGCTGCAATTGGAGGTCACAGGAGTTGAAGCCAATGAAAAAGTATTGTTTGCCACCCATTATCTGGCAGGTGATGCAAGAGCCTGGTGGAATATCATCCATACCATGAATGGAGGTTAGATGATGACTTGGGAGGAGTTCAAAATCAAGTTCAGCCGGACCCATGTGCCCCGGGTCTGATTAAGAGGATGAGGGATGAGTTCAGATAGTTGAAACAAGGAAGGATGACTGTGGTTGAGTACCATGAAAAATTTCTATCACTAGCAAGATATGCCCCTGATGAGATTGACACAGAAGCAAAGAAGAAAGAGAGATTCCTGAACGGACTACATGATGAGATGCAAACCATGCTAGTCAACATTCCCTTTGATGATCTTGAAGCTTTAGTGGACTCTGCTATCCAGATGGAAGGAAAGATCAACCAAGCCAATGAAAACCATAAGCATCGCATGATGCACCAGCCTGGATCCCACCATACCCAGAAGTATCGCCCCAACCCGTCTGCAGGATATACCCCAAGAAACAACAGACCCCCTATGACCCGTCCAAACTATCCCAATCGTGGCGGAGGAAACTTGAAGTCTGGAGGAAACCACAACAATAACCCCGGCAACTCCAATAACTTCAACCGTGCATCGCCCAAGTCCAACAACAACAACACCAGCAACAAAAATATTGCCCCAAGGACTGGAAGCAATGTTGTGCCTGTTGCAGGAAAAGACAAGTCCCTGATTACTTGCTTTGAATGCGGAGTCAAGGGTCACTACTCCAACGAGTGCCCCAAGAAGCTTGCTGGAGCCACCAATGTGAATACACCCGCTCAGGAGCAACGCCGTGTTCAGCCTAGAAGGAGATTTTCCCCAGGGAATCCGCTTAACCGCAACGGACATCTATTCCACATGAATGCTGAAGAAGCTCAGGAAGCACCAGATGTTGTGCTAGGTATGTTTTCTGTTAACTCAGTACTTGCAAGAGTGTTGTTTGATTATGGAGCATCGCACTCGTTTGTTACAGAATATTTGCATGCACTAGTAAGATTCAACCAACAAAATTCAAGCATGTTATGATAGTTCAAATACCTGGTTCAACCACCAAAGCTAGAAAAATTTGCAAGGTTGTACCTATCAGAATCCATGGAATAGACTTTTATGCTAATCTAATAGTACTTGGAACCAAAGGTTTGGAAGTAGTATGAGGAATGGATTGGATGTCGAAACATAAAGGATTGATCGATTGTGCCAAGAAAGCCATAACCATGACCAGTAGCACCGGAGTATCAGTAGAGCATGTATCTGAGACGCTGCTCCGTCAATTCAAATGCAAAAAGAGTATAGCCCAACCAACCCTAGACCAAGTCAGAGTAGTCTGTGAATACCCCGACGTGTTCCTAGATGAATTGCCCGGTATGCCCCTAGATCGGGATATCGAGTTCATCATTGAACTAGTTCCTGGAACTGGACCCATAGCTCATAGACCTTATAGTATGAACCCATCTGAATTAGTGGAGCTGAAGAAACAACTTGATGCTATGCTGGAGAAAGGTCTGATTCAACCAAGTGCATTGCCATGGAGATCGCCTGTTTTGTTTGTGGATAAGAAAGATGGAGGTAATCGCTTGTGCACGGATTACCGGAAGCTGAATGACGTCACCATCAAGAACAAGTACCTACTGCCGAAGATAGAAGATCTGTTTGATCAGTTAACTGGTGCCAGAGTGTTTTCTAAGATTGATCTTAGAACTGGTTATCATCAACTCAAGATTCGTGCAAAGGATATCCCAAAGACCGCCTTCACCACCAGATATGGATTGTATGAGTACAATGTCATGTATTTTGGATTAACCAATGCCCCCGCTTATTTCATGAACCTCATGAATAAGATTTTTATGAACTTCCTGTATAAGTTTGTCGTTGTTTTTATCGACGATATTTTGATCTATTCCAAGTCAGAAGAAGACCATGAGCTACACCTGAGAACCATCCTTGAAACCCTTAGAGAACATCAGTTGTATGCTAAGTTTAGAAAATGTGAGTTCTGGTTGAAGGAAGTAAGATTCCTAGTACATATCATGTCGGCAAGAGGAATCACTGTCGATCCCACCAAGATTAAGGATGTTGAAGAATGGAAGACCCCAACCACTCAAACCCAAGTCCACGCATTTCTCGGATTAGCGGGATACTACCGTAAGTTCGTAGAATGATTTTCAAGCATCACAAGACCAATGACCCAACTGTTGAAGAAAGATCAGAAGTTTGAATGGATGGACAAATGTGAAACAAGTTTTCAAGAGGTCAATAAGAGATTGATTTCAGCCCCAATTCTGATTATGCCAGATATCAAGAAGCCTTTTGATGTGTATTGTGATGCATCCAAGATTGGTCTCAGATCTGTGTTGATGCAAGGCAAAGTGATATCATATATGTCTAGACAACTGAAGCAACATGAGAAAAACTACCTCACCCATGACTTAGAACTAGCAGTCGTAGTTTTAGCCTTGAAGACCTGGCGTCATTACCTTATGGGTAACCGCTGTGAGATTTATTCGGATCAGAAGAGTCTGAAGTACATCTTCACCCAGAAGGAGTTGAATATGAGGCAAAGGAGATGGATAGAGTTAATCAAGGATTATGACCTTGACATTCACTATCACCCCGGCAAAGCCAACGTGGTAGCGGATGCTCTTAGCAGATTGCCATGTAGATTAAACACCATGGTTAAAGAAGCCTAGCCAAGTTTGCATGAAGAGTTGGAGCAGTTTAGAACAGAGCTGGTTAGCGAAGGATTCCTAGCCAATATTGAACTTCAACCCACTTTGATCCGTCAGATCAAGGAAGCCCAGAAAGGAAATGCAAGTATCGACAGAATCAAGCGTCATATCGGTACATGGAAGGTACCCGGATTCACCGAAGATGAAGAAGGAGTTTTGTGGTACAAAGGACGTATCTGTGTACCAGTAGATTCCAAGTTGAAACAAGTTATCATGCAGGAAGCTCATGATACTCTTTATTCTATCCATCTGGGAGGAACAAAGATGTATCAGGATTTGAAGGAGCAATTTTGGTGGCACAAGATGAAGAGGGAAATTGGAAGCTACATAGCCAAGTGTGATATCTGTCAGAGAGTCAAAGCGGAACATCGATCAGCGACCCGCAGGACTTTTGCAACCATTGCAGATTCCGGAACGAAAATGGGATTCAGTTGGAATGGATTTCATCACCAGTTTGCCTACCTCTAGTAGGAGAAATGACTCTATTTGGGATCCAAGGCAGCCCATTTTATACTTGTCAAGACCACCTACCAGAGTTCGAAGCTAGCAGAGCTATACATTGCTAGAATCGTCAGTTTGCATGGAACCCCTAAGACCATAGTATTGGATTGAGGAACCTAGTTTACCTCAAGATTTTGGCAGAAAGTCCAAGAAGGATTAGGAACCAAACTGAATTTCAGCACAGCTTATCACCTGCAAACCAATGGACAAACTGAAAGAGTCAACCAAATCTTAGAAGATATGTTGAGAGCTTGTGTGCTAGAATATGGATCAAAATGGGGAGATTATCTACCTTTCGCAGAATTCTCATATAACAATAGTTACCAAGATAGTTTGCAAATGGCCCCATTTAAATTTCTGTGTGGAAGGAAGTGTCGTACCCCCTTGAATTGGTCGCAAGTAGGAGAAAGTCAGATCTTTGGACCCGATATCCTACGAGAAGCCGAGGAGAAAGTTCACAAAGTTCGTGAACACCTCAAGACTGCCCAATCCAGACAGAAGAGTTATGCTGACAAGAGTTGTCGAGACCTGACCTTCAATGTCGGAGATTTTGTATATCTCAAAGTATCACCCTTGAAAGGAATGCAGAGTTTTCAACTTAAAGGGAAGTTAGCCCCCAGATATATTGGACCCTTCAAGATTTTAAATCGCCGAGGAGAAGTATCATATCAACTGGAACTGCCAGAGGAGATGTCATCCATACATGATGTGTTCCATATCTCGTTACTTCACAAATGCCTAGAAGTTCCGGAGAAGACCGAAGTGTTCAAGAACATCGATCACCAAGCCATAGATATCAACAAGGATCTAACTTATCATGAAGTACCCATTCATATTTTGGAAGAAGCCTTCAGAACCACCAGGACCCGGAGTATCAAGTTTCTCAAGATCTAGTGGAGCAACCATAGTGAAGAAGAAGCTACTTGGGAGCGAGAAGATTACATTAGGACCGAGTTACCAAATCTCTTTAGTTCCTAGTTTTTCTTAAATCTCGGGACGAGATTTTGTTTAAGGAGGGAAGGTTTGTAACACCCTAAAAATACTAATCAAGATTATCAAGTTCTAATCACCCAAGTTTAGGGTTAACAATTTTTTTTATTAAATCTAATATAAGTGTATGTGTGAATTGCATTAGTGTATGAATGAGTGCAATTGCCATGCTTGATTGCTATAAATGATAAGGAATGGTTTAAGGATGAATACTACATCATCTCGGCCATTTACAAAAAAATCAAAAGAAAATAAAAGCAAATATGAATCATATAAGCAAATGGTCATTTTGATCAAAATTATCCACTAGACCACTTTGAGTGTTTCTAGTAAAAGATTTCTAACAGAAACTTTCCCAATTCTTTTCACCCCTTGCTAGACCAAGTAAAAGTGAATCCAAGCAAATTTTACAAAGTCATAGAAACCTTTTCCAAATCTATTTAAATGACATTGCCAAATTGAATTAAGTTCATATGCATAGATCACCACTTTTTAAAAACCACTCAAATCAATTCACCGATAAAACAAGTCAGAATCAATTGGCAAGGGGTCGACGATTAAGGGAATTGCTTAAACAATCCCAGGCAAACCCTTTCCCAATGGAAGAGCAGATAGCTACTATTTATACCGGAACGAGAGGATATCTTGATTCGTTAGAGATTGAGCTGGTAAATAAATTTCTGGATGAGTTACGTAAACACCTAAAAGATACTAACCTCAATTCCAGAGACTACCAAGCATAAGATCAGATCACTCACCAAAATTCATCCAAAAATTAAAACTTTAAATTCATGTGGCCATCTGGTCGAACACTTGGCAGACACCAATAAACACTGCCTAACTTCTACTGTTTTGAGCAGTGATCAATCGCCACTAGTGCCCCATTTCTCTCCCCTGGTCTCCCTTAGTGCCTAGCAGAGCAGTGGACACACTCCCCGTTTGTCGTTTGCACCAGTGTCGTGCCGCCCGAGCTCACCGTGCCAGTCAACCAAGCCCCGCTCCCCACCGACCGCACCGCCCTCTCCCACGATGTCCAAGAGACAGGCGCCACACCACCGCCACCCTTTGTCCACCCATCGACCAGAGACACACTGTGGACCAGCCGTGATTGCCGCTCCTACCTCTCTGTCCACCATGACGAGAGCGCGCTAGAGCGCCACAGCCGACATGCGCACACACACCGTGCCTTGCCCTATCTGCGCATGCCCACACTCACCGTGACCCTAGATGCCCCCGGACATGCCCGTTCACCGCCGCGTGGACCGTAGACACTGTATGCCGTCTCGAACACCGTCGTTCCCGCGCAGAGCATCGACCATTCCCGACCATTCTCGATCGCCCCTGGCCGCGCCATCAGGCACATGACCACTGCCCTGAAGCACCGCGTCGACCCCTACCCTCAGCCATGCTGATAGCCCCATGTAACGACGTCGCCGATGAGCCCGAGCCATGCCGCTCTATCCCCATCGCCGGTGTATAAATAGAGGCCACCCCAGCCCCAATTCTCCACACCATTCCACTCCCCTATCTCTCAGACACCTCCCACACCTCTCTCCAGAGCAAGGCGAGCACCAGCCCGCCCGAATTTAGCCGGAGTCCTCCACTATAGAGGAGGAAGGAGCCCGTTGATTGCGACCACCCCAGGAGCCGCCGGGACCACCATTCGACTCGCCGTCCTCGACACGTTCGATCGCCCCCATCGCCGACCCTAGCTGGAGCCCAGGTGAGTTCCCAGCAACCCCCACCGCCACGTTAGGTTTAGTTTCTCACCGGAGCTGTTCACCGGAGACGACGACGCTCAGCCATCGATCACGCTCTAATCCCACGGTCTAGGATAGAGCGCACCGCTTCACGTTAGATTAGTCGCTGACACATGGGACCATTTTGTCAGCAGCCCGTTGCACGCGCGTCGCATCGCTGGGCCGACCCAATTAGTTTCCCGTGCAGAGCCCGTTGATTCAAATAGGATTTTTCCATTTTAGTTAAAACTAGATTCTGTCAGTAGATTCAAAAATCAATTCAAAGTGATTCACTGAACCATATTGCATGTTTCCAATTATGTTGGAAAGGTATTCAAATTGTCTACCCGAAACCATTGGATTCAAACCATTTGAAATTATAGATCACCTATAGTAAAAATAACAAGACAGGGACTTTTCAACTACAAACATTATTTCAAAAATCAACCACAAATGCTTTTGAGTTGATTCAAACTCTCAAAAATCACATTTGATAAGATCTATCTGAATATGTAAAAATATTTAGGTTTACATATAGTGATCTTAGACTAGTACTAAAAGAATGCTATATAGGCAATTCTAGTCACTTTAATTTTATTAAATAGTAATTTTAAACTTTATAAAATGTGACCACCACTTTAAATCACATTCCCAAGTATTAGAATATGTGGTGATGACATGTGTCGACATGATCCCATATTTCAATTGGAGAATATTAAATTTTAAGTTTTTTTCAATGAGTAGAAATTACTTTTCCAAAATAAGATAAATAAGACTAGGTCTTTATCTCATGTGATGTTTGTGATGATGCTAGATCATCAAGTGTGGGCCTTAGTGTGCTACATAGAAGTAGTTAAGTATTGTTTGGTGATTGTGTACCTCGTATTCATTTATAGACGCTAGTACCGACCCGGGCTACAAGGAGGAGGAGTACTACAAATAAGAAGACGAAGAGAACTTCAATCACTGCACTACTCAAGGAAAGCCTAACACTACAATTTACTTTGCAAGCCATCCTTGCAATATAACCTATACAGGATGCATTATGCATGCTTTGGTTATGCAACCTTGATTATACCAATCCCAAGTTTTACTTGCAAGCTTTATTTTTTACTTTTACCGAAGTTCTTTATATTTAGTTAGTGATTTGTGAGTATTGGAAAAATAGGATAGATACCATAAAGAGCATAAAACTAGGCCTAGGTAGTTATACTTAGATGCCATAAAAAGTATAAAACTAGATTTGGAGAGTTACACTGGATTAGCACCCCTTATTAGTGACACCCCTCCCCATTGATAGTTGCTACTGCAAAACTACTACTGATCACTTTAGATGGGAATACTTGGAGAAAATGATTATGAAAACCTTGGAATGATGATTCATTCTATTGAAATGTTTTGACATGTGTTCTAAAACACAATGGTTTGACGATGAAACTTCTTGAGGCATGAGCCTTAGTTTTTGATAAAAACTGAAGGTTGGGTTCGGATGCAATACCATTCTAATTTTACCATACAACCGCAATACTTGAATTGGGTAGGGCTTAACAGGAAGTTTATATGCCTTAGTATGGGTTCCCTTGCGGAAAGAGGTTGAGCTGAGGCTACCTCGTGAATGTGAATGTCCACCTATGAAGTGCCCAGGATGGTAGATGGCCATGGCTGGGAGGCCAAGCTCATAGGGGAGGTGCCTATACTAGAGTGTGTAATTGAAAGGTTATGATTGATTATCCGCATACTAAGTATGATGATTAAGGGTTATCCCTGACGGATGTATCGAAATTTGTGGTGAAAGTGTACCACCTCTGTAGAGTGTCAAACTATTCGAATAGCCGCCTCCGTGGTCATGGATAGTTGGAGTGGCCATACTGTTCCATTATCAGATGTTTTCAAAAATGACTTGTGAATTGAATTATGACCTTGACTTGACCACAATAGGGTTGTGGACATGAAAACTAGTTTCCCACTTAGGTGATGTAGAAAATTAAATTAGGTGCTTTACTTTTGAACTCCTTATGAAATAAACCTAGCTTTTTGCAAATAAACCTAGAGCTTAAGATTCCTACTAGAACTACCTTACTTGTTAGTGATAGTTTGCGAGTACTTAAAGAGTACTCATGGCTTTGTCTCTGGCTATTCCCGTGGCCAGACTATGAGGAGGACTACCAGGAAGATGGACAGCAGGAGGTCTATGACAACTAGGATCATCTCCCATCGTCAGCATTGCCTGTGACCCTGAAGATGGATCCCCTACTACGTTTACTTTCTGTTGCTTTGATTGTATTAAGACTGGATCATGAGATCTTTATTTGTAAGACCTTTATTATGGTTTATAATGGATGATGTACTGTGGTATCAATTTTCTTATGTCTCGCAAAAATGTTAATCATGGGATTGCGATGTATGGCATAACAGGCATCTGGGATTAAAAATCCGGGTCTTGACAACAAGTGTGTCTAGTTGCGAATATCTATAAGGGTTAAGAGATATTGCATTGGCATCAGGGATTGATCGAGAGGTTTGTGAACGTCATACAAGTTATCTCCACCCACTATTGTAACACCCTAGTTTTAGTTAATCATATTTAGGGCTTTGTTTGTGCATTCATGAGCATCATCTTTTAAAATTGCATGCAAACAAATAATGCAAAACCCTAAACCCTAGCTATTTTCCCTATCTCTCTAAAAGCAATTCAAATTGGTTTTGAATTTTGAAAACCCAAAATGTTTGGAGCCCAAACTGAATACAAGGGCCCCTGAGTATTTTATATACTTTGTAAACCTTCTGGTAATTTTTGAAATAACCGAAACAGGTTTGAAATTGAAATACAAATGAAAACCAAAAACAGAAAAGGAAAGAGGTTTGTGTTAAAAATAGAACCAGAGCCGCAGCACGCTGACCCAACTCTCTCCTCTTCCCCTTGGAACCTTTGCCGCAACCCACTTCCGGCCCAAGCATGGCCTAGCCGGCCCGATACCCCTTCACGCTTTCTTCTTTCCTCTTCCTCTTCCAGAAGGATAGCGCCGAAGCAGCTGCGTGTCCCACCACCGTTCGTCGATCCTCCGGAGCGTTGCGATGCCCACCGCTAACCACCAAGCCGAGGATAAGAATGCCTGTGTCGTGCCCTCTCTTCCCATCCCCATTTCCCTCTCTCGCTTCCTCTATGTCATCCGAGCGCAGAGGCTCTGCAACCCTAGCTCGGGCCGCCGTCTCGCGTCGCCATCTCCGGCCTACCCAAGCTCAGTTGGTCACAGTTTGAGCTTCCCCTTGTCGCCTTCTTTCTCCTCCCCTATAGAATCGAGCCGGGAAGGCCGCAATCATTTGCATCGGCCGCCACTTCCCCGATCCCGACATGCTCCGCCGCCCGTCTCGCCATTGCTCCGGTCCGCCTCATGACTCTCTATCGGCCCCTACATCTCCAGGGTGAGCACACGGTCCTCCTGGACCCCTTCTCTCCTTCTCCCTCGCTCTGGCCTGCTCTGACGTCGTGCACCACCGTCTGCCACCACCAGACGTCGTCACTTGTGTCACTCTAGTGAACCAACTTGAGCGGTGCCGCCACCTAGAGGCTCGCCATGCAACCGCGGTTCGAACGCGCCCTTCCCCAAGCCACGTACACACTCCCACGATTGATTCGTGCTCGACTAGGGAGAAATCCCAGCGGTGACGTCACACCGACATCACAATGACGTCAGCGTGTGGTCAGCGTGGTCAACTGGCCGTTGGCTGATACGTTGCAAACGTATCTATAATTTTTTATGTTCCATGCTTGGTTTTATCTACTTTCTTATGTTTTGTCGACACTTTGGAGTAATTTTATACACTTTCTGGGACTAACCTATTAACAAGATGCCACAATGCCAGTTGCCTGTTTTTTGCTGTTTTTGGTTCCAGAAAGTCATAAAATGAATATTCTCTGAATTGGACGGGACAAAAGCCAAAGTTGATACTTTACCGGAAGACTCGCGGAGCCAGAAGACGAGACAGAGAGGGGCCACAGGGCGACCACACCATGTGGTGGCGCGGGCTAGCCCTGGCCGCACCACCAGGTGGTGTGGGCCCCCTGGCCGCCCACCGACCTTGCCTCTTCGCCTATAAGATGCCTCCCGATGCAAAAACCCTAAATCGTCAATCAGAAATCCATGAAAAGTTCTGCAGCGCTGCCGCCACCGAAGGGGAGATTCAGAGGACAGAAAGTCTCTGTTCCGGCACCCTGCCGGGACGGGGAAGTGCCCCCGGAGGCATCTCCAACGATCTCCACCACCATCTCCATCGTCGTTGCTGATTCCCATGATGATGAGGGAGTAGTTCTCTCTCGAGGCTAAGGGTTCTATGGTAGCTATGTGTTCATCTCTCTCTCTATGCGTGATCATATTGTGATCATGAGCTTTGTAATCTAGTAGATCTACCTTGCTACTCAAGTGCTTTAATAGATCTCTGCTCTCCCAATGTGTGTGAAAGTCACAACGTGCACACCATGGTGGCATTTACGCTAGAGATTACAAATACTTGTTATGAGTTATATTTGGAGTTGGATGTCTTTATAAAATTGTGGTGTTTGTTGGAACCATCTAGTGCTCAAGGTGACAGTGTGGGGTTTTCTAGATGGGAAAGATGAACTTTGAGGTGTGCTGTTATAGCCCTACCATCGATTAGAGTGTCCAACCGGAGAGTAGTTCAGAGTAATATCATGAAGATAATATATTTATATGAGAGTGTTCACTAGTGAAAGTATGATCCCTAGGCCTTGTTTGTAAGCATTGTAACACCGTTTTCAAGTAGATCTGTTACATGTTTGCTTGCTTCCATCTTTATTTCAGTTTTACTTTAGTCTTTTCCACGCCATCAAGCTATTTTCTAGCACCGTTACCACTTATAATTATCCATACCACTTGTATTTCACTATCTCTTCGCTGAACTAGTGCACCTATACACCTGACAAGTGTATTGGGTGTGTTGGGGACACAAGAGACTTCTTATATCTTGATTACAGGGTTGGTTGATAGGGAATACCTTTGATCACTTCCTCCCTGAGTTCGATAAACCTTGGGTGATCCACTTAAGGGAAAACTTGCTGCTGTTCTACAAACCTCTGCACTTGGAGGCCCAACAACTGTCTACAAGAATATACGTAGACATCAAGCTATTTTCTGGCTCCGTTGCCAGGGAGGTAAGGTAAAAAGTACTCACATCCTCCGGTGTGAGTGCTCGAAGTTATTTCCTTTAGATTCTGCAATTATATATTTTTGTTTCTTGTTTTCACTAGTTAGGCTTAATTGAAAACAACAACAAAATTAGAGAGCTTTATAGTATTTATCTTGAGTTAGGACATGAAGTGTTTGAAGAGAAAATTTAAAAACCTATGGAACTTTATTTGCATGCTAATAGCAATGTTGTTAGTATGAATTCTTTGGACACCATTATTGCTAATTATATGGAAAAGTCTAAGCTTGGGGAAGCTAGTTTTTTTGAAAATGGTCTTTTTAGTTCCTCGACTTTGGAATATAGCTATTGTATTGCTTATGATGATACCAAACCTCCAATATATGATGATTACAATGATGAATATAATATTTTCAGTCTACCTACTATTGAGGAAAAAATTAATTATGATTACAATATGCCTCCTATATTTGATGATTATGGTGATGAGAATAATAATGATAGCTATTTTATTGATTTTGCTCCCACTACAATTAATAAGAATGACTATGCTTATAGGGAGAGTAATAATCATTTTATGCATGTGGATCATGATAAGAATGTTTTATGTGATAGTTATATTGTTAATTATATTCATGATGCTACTGAAAGTTATTATGAGAGAGGGAAACATGGTTTTATGTGTCTCAACAATATTAAGTTTCCTATCTTTATGTTAATTTTTTTTGAATTTGCACTTGTTTTGCTTTCCTATGCTTCTTGCTTTGTGCTTTCATGACTTGTTTCTTTCACTAGTAGAGAAAACCCTACCGCCGACGAACAGAAAAGGCTCATCGCCGTCGCTTTGGTGCTCGCCGGCAACCACCTCGCCGGCGGTAAGTTCTCATCGCCGGCGTTTTCGTAATTCGCTGGTGGTAGTATGCATCTACCGCCAACGAGCACCTACAAATGCCGGGGGTAGGTCCGCATCGCCGACTCCTTTGTTTTTGGCCGATGGTAATATGCTCCAGCGCCGGCGAGCACCTACAAACGCCGGGGATAAGTATGCCTTCCCGGCGCCTCCAATATTCGCCGGTGGTAGGCGAACGTTTATTCGCCAGGGATAGAACATTATTTCGCCAGGGGTAACATTATCAGGAGTAAAAAAAGAAAATCGAAATACACACAGAATACACTGTAATATTGGTAGAATACATAGGATAATAACAGAATACACACAGCAGATATAGGAAATACACATATGTTCAAACCATGCATCAATAACATTCAAACAGTTCACACAAGTGTAGAAAGTGACCATATATGACATAATATTACAAGTCTCCGTAGTTGCATGACACATTCAAATAGTTTCACACATTCAAACAGTTCATAGTTCACACAACAGATACTACTGGACTCCAACTAGCAAATAGACTAGAGAGGCAGCGGTGGCTGCGAGCATCATCACGACGAAGGGGGTCAACCAGCTCCTCCACATCTCCCTCCTCCGCCGTGCTAGAAACCTCACGTAGCGAGTTTCCGCCTCCTCCAAAGTGGCATAGCCCTTGTAACTATTCCCGCAGAAATAGTGGACCTGCCTCCTATAATCCTCCCAGTCGTCGTACACTCCGGGAACCCTGCCCTCGTACACGACATACCACGGCATCTGCGCACACACACACACAAGAAATAAATGTTAGTGTTGTCAGCACATATTCATAATAGAGATATAACATATAGGTATGCAAAAAAGAAAAAGCATCGGATATAGCTAAGTAATTCTATGAGTAACATTTGCATGGAAAGATAGGTATGCAAAAAGAAAAGCATAAAATAAACTAATCGTAATTCTATGACTAACATTTGCAGGAGACAAGTTTATGACTCGATCAGGTTTTCTTCAGCTTCGGCGGGAAGGGATAGATGCCACCTAGCATGGTGAATGTCCTCCCACCGGCGACCGCAGCTAAGCGGTCCTCGATATCTGCATTTAAGCTAAGTTGAATGTGGCACCTCTAGTCAAGACATCCCTCCTGAGTATCGTGCCAATCTCCCGCTGGATGGCACGGAACTCGGCTCTGATGTTTGCATCGGTCGTTTCCGTAATGTCTCTGCCCCTTATCTCGAGACCGGATGGCATCAAGAGTTGCTCCTCATCCTTTGCGTACTCCCTCATCTGTAGGATGGCGAACCAAGGCTCCATCCCATTGTCAGTCGACGATTGCCTAAGGCAGGGGAAATTGGTTACGTGGGAGTTCACATAGATGCCTTTGGATCTTTTCTCATACTTGAGTGGGCCAACCGCGGCTCTGAAACTGTTGAGGGCTTTATCAAGAGTAGACTTGATGTCGGTGTAGTCTTTCTACACGTCTCTCCCGGAGTCGAGATAGATGACATGGGAATAATACGGTTGAAAGGCGATGAGGACGCACCCATTCTCTCTGCGCAAAACAGTTGGAATAAACCATCATCCTTGGCTATTAAGGAAATTCACGAAAGAATGTAATAGCGGGAAGTTTAGCGACCGACTACTTACTTGGGAAAGTATGGAAGGAGAAAGCAAGACTTGTCCTTATTCGCCACCAAGAAATCTGTGATATAATTCGCGACAAACGCTTGTTCCTTGTCGACGGTGCCTACAGTCATGTAGAAGGGGTCCATGATAGCGAGGTGCGGGGTCTTCTCCATGATGATATCTACGCCATTTTTAGCGATACCAGGCGGACCACGTTTCGATCGAGCTGTAACATGTGGAAGAGCTTGAAGATGTCTTCATACGTGATGGAGAACAACTCGCCGGGGGTGGTGGTGGCGAAGCCACAGTTAGTGGGCACCTTGACCGTGAAGAGCGGGTACGAGGGATTTTTATCTTTGAGAAGCTGCTGCTCTAGATACCGAACAGTCTCATGCAGGCTATGCAGGTCCAGCGACAGCGTCTTGACAATGCGGTCCAGCAGGATCCGTTCACCAAGGGAATGCATCGTCCTCCACTTGGTTGGCAGCTTGTCGAGAACCACTTTCTTGCTTGCTGCAGCGTCTTTCCCATGCTTCGGCTTCCGCTTCCTGCCCTTCTTATGGAACGGAGGGGTGCTGGTTTGTCTTATCACCTCCATGGTCGTATCACGAAGTGTCCTCGGGGTAACCTTAGCATGCGGCGGAGCGGTGAAGGCGGTAGCGTCTTCCGTCTCAGGTGTTTCTTGAGAAGAGAAGAGCTTCTTCTTCGTCATGGTATCACAGGCGGGTGCCTCGGAAGGAGCAACATCGATGGGAGCCTCCAAATCAGCGATGAACGAATCGATGGGAGCCTTATCGATGTCCACCATGTTGTCGTGCTCATGTGTCTCGGGCTCGGGAAGATCACCAGCAGGTGGAGGAGGGACCCTTTGGCTTGCCGCCGCAGGCACAGACGCTGGAGTGACCCTTTCTTGGCTTGCCGCCACAGGCACAGACGCTGGAGTGACCATTTCTTGGCTTGCCGCCGTAGGCACAGATGTTGGAGTGACCCTTTCTTCGGCGGTCTTCAGCCGAAGTAGGGTTTTCAGCCATAGAAGGACATGATTCTTCAGTTGCTCGACCTTCAGCTCTTCTTCGGCACCCGGGGGTTGATGAGGAGGAACCAAGTGTGCGCATCCTGAGAATGACCGATCCACCTCAACCCGGTGCACGCTATCGTTCATAGGCTTGCAGAGGAACGTCCGGTGTGTTGGGTTCATGATGCGTCCCCTCGCAACATCCTTGAGCTTGTTGTCCACATACATGAGCATGGTGCAAGAACACTTTGCTCCTGTGAAGAAACATGCATGTGTAGGTCAGAGAGGGGCGGCGAAGAAGTAATTAACTTGCGTAGAGGCTCAATTAATTACCGTGAGAGTGTCGAGCTCGGCTTGCTTCGAGGGACCGGGGTAACGCGTGCAAGTGGCCGAGGGGCTACTGGTTGCCCCCTTGGCCGGCGAATCCTTCCTAGCACCTACATTGGCGCCGGCGGGTGGAGTCACCAATATAGGTGCGTCTTGAGCCCATGTAGCAGGAGGCCGCATGTTGCCCGAGTTGCTACCGTCTAGGCTGATCACCGGGAGTGGTCCCGTTTGGCCGTTGGAGAAGTAAGTGGAGATCGACGCCACCATTCCAGGAATGATCTCATTGAACCGGCTGGCCACCACACCATCGACCTTCCTGGCCACCTCTGCCTATACCCTGGTTTCTACCTCGGCTTGGAGGCGTTGGTCAAAGGTTGATTCCAAGTTGGCCACCTTCTCCAATAGAGCCGCGTGCTCCCGATCCTTCTTCGCCCACAGCGAGTCCTTGGTGGTGGGCACATCCAAGCCATAATCGACATGCTGGCGACCTCCTCCGGTGCCGGGGACACGGCCTCTTGCCAGCCTCTTCAACGTCGGCTGCTCCTTCACGATGTTCAATCCCCTGATAAAAGGGTTGTCCCACGGGACTTTTCCCATCGACGTCTGGGTCGACGCCTGGGACGAGGAGCCAGACTCTTTCGCTTCTTCCGCGAACTGCAAGAAGTAGCATGAAGAATTTTAGAGATGGAGTTGTGGTGAGTAGTATGAAACTAGTAAGCTGGTAAAATTGCTTACCACTGCATTCTCAACTTGCACCACCTTCGGGTCGGTGACCAAGACAACACCCTCCACCACTGTAGGGCTCGTGACAAGTTTCCCGTCCATCTCTTTATGGTACCGGGACCTGACAAATGCCCTGAAGAGCGGGTCCTTGTACTTCGCCCAAGGGTTCTCGATGCCCTTCTCTGCGTAGGTCTGGTCCTCCTTCTGCCACTTGTCTGCCTTGCCATTGTAGCCACAGCAACCGAGATGATGGTGACCGATGTTCTTCTCCACCAGCTCCTTTCCCCAGGCCGACTGATCCTTGGTGTAGGCTAGGTCCTCGTTTTCCAGGAAGCGTGTGTAGTCCTCGGGCGTAAGCCGCGGGAAGTGGCACTTGATCTCTTCCCATGGCTCGTCGTCAGCAATCATCCCCCTTAGCATGGTTTTATAACCGCTGAGGTTCCCGGTGAACCTGCCAAGGGCGAACTTGTTCACGATGTTCTCCTTGGGATCCAGGCTCGTGACGCCCTCGGGGAACTGATACCGCGCGTGCAGCCGCAAGAGGAGTTGGTCCTGCAGATGCTTCTTCTTCTTCGTTCAGATTTTAGTCTCGTTGACATTGACGGCGTCCCGAAGGATAGCTCCCAGCTGGAGGTTGTACCCCCTCGCGAGATGCTTCGGCTCCATAGGGATACCGGTCTTGGGGTCCACCGCTGTGAATGTCTCCTTCGTGGCGCCGACCGTGTTCGGTCGCCGCTTCTTCCGTTCCCTCTTGGCCTCGTTCGTTGTCTCCGAGCCACCCCCGGCGGCACCACTGTCGGTGGTCTCGTCGCCCCTCTCATGACGGCCATCAAGGCCATCATCGACGCCCATCTCCTCACCGCCATCATCGGTGGTCTCGTCGTCTTCTTCGCCCCTACCTCCTCCAGCTCTATGTCCTCAGACATGAGCCTATAGTGCTCCTCTAAGTCTCGCTGGCCCCGATCGTCTTCGTTGTGGTTTCCAGAAGACGGCATGGCTATACCAAGCACTACACAAGCAAAAATAAAGGATTTTAGATACGCAAATTCACGGCAAAAATCCGGCATGACCTTTGCTAAAAATGGTCATGCCTGAGTGCCAGAAATTCACCGGGACGGAAGTTAATCGACATTCTGGCGAAACATTGGCACTCAATGTACCTGCACAACATTCATAGCTGCAACAACACAGCTACAACCACCATATTTGGCACAAAAACAGGGGCATCCGTAGCTAAACCACCATAATTCAACCACCATGCACCAAAACAAGGGGCAGCCGTAGCTAAACCACCATAATTCAACCACCATGCACCAAAACAAGGGGCAGCCATAGCTAAACCACCATAATTCAACCACCATGCACCAAAACAAGGGGCAGCCGTAGCTAAACCAACAGAATTCAACCACCATGTCAAAAAATAGGGCCAACCGTAGCTTAAGCCACCAGAATCCATCTCACAACATCACCAAATAAAAAGGTGCTCACCGAGGGTGCCGAGCACCTGGAGCGTAGGCTTGACGTAGCGCGCGGTCGCGGACGAAGTGGACGTGGCGGTGCTCGGGCCTCATCCTCCATGTTCTTCTGCAAAAAGAAAACAGATTAGGAAAATTAGTTAACTAACTATCATACATAGAATAAAGATCCATACGTAGAAGTTTTAAAAAGGTCCATGGTAGCCTATTGATTCTTGGGGAAAGCCACATAACACCATTAAATGGAGAATCACATTTTCTATCCCAAAAATTGCTGCCCTGCACAATTGATGGGGTAAAATATATGGTTTGAAGTTTAAGAGGTTATGTGCTTCTTTTTGAATATCTATGTACCAATGCATAGTGGACGCAAGCATGTGCGAGGTCTGAATTGCATATGAACCTTATGCATGCTTCTATTTACTTGTGCAATAGTTCTCGGCTTGTTCTTCAGATGCAAAGCGTCTTATTGGCAGAAGGTTTGCTGATGCCCCTGTCCAGAGTGACATTAAGATGTGGCCATACAAGGTTATCCCTAGGCCTGCAGACAAGCCCATGATTGTAGTGCAGTACAAGGGTGAGGACAAGCATTTCTTAGCCGAAGAAATTTCTTCCATGGTTCTTATCAAGATGCGCAAGATCGCTGAAGCTTACCTAGGAGTAACTATTAAGAATGTTGTTGTCACTGTACCTTCTTACTTCAATGACTCCCAGAGGCAGGCAACTAAGGATGCTGGTGTTATTGCTGGTCTTAATGTCATGCGTATCATCAACAAGCCGACAACAGCTGCCATTGCCTATGGTCTTGACAAGAAGGCTACACGTGTTGGTGAGAAGAACGTGCTTATTTTTGACCTCGGTGGTGGTACTTTTGGTGTCTCTCTCCTTACTATTGAACAAAGACACACGAGCTTTTGCATAGGAAGAGTGTGGTGGGGATCGATCCTCTTTCTATTTTAGCTTGCAGTGGAGAGGCTAGGGTTAGGTAGTGGAGGGCGAGGGGGAGAGAGGAAGGGAGGTGAGAGGGGGGCGGGTGGGACTCACCTCGCTGACGGCGGCAGATCGACGAGGTCGATGACAGGCGGATGGTGGCAAATCGACGGGCGCAAGATCTCGGACGGCGTGGGGCACCCCGTGTACTCCTCAACGGCGGACTTGCAGTGGAGAGGCTAGGGTTAGATAGTGGAGGGCGAGGGGGAGAGAGGAAGGGAGGGGAGAGGGGGCGGGTGGGACTCACCTCGCTGACGATGGACGGCGGCGGATCGACGGGGTCGACGACGGGCTGGCGCTCGAGGCAGATTGTGGTGGGGATCGATCTATCGTCAGAGTGTGGTGACGACACCCTTATCCCGCGGGTGGGGACCCATAGTCAGAGTACCCCCGGCGTATGAGTGTAATCGCCGGTGATAACCTTAGGGTCACTGGCAGGTGGGGCCAGCGCGTTGTACCCCCGGCATATGTCCCAAATTCGCTGGGGGTAAGTTTTTTTTAGGCAAATTAACACACATTAAATGGTAACCTTAGGGTCGCTGGTAGGTGGGGCCAGCGCGTGGTACCCCCGACGTATGGCCCAAATTCGCCGGTGGTAAGTTTTTTTTAGGCAAGTCAACGCACATTAAATGATAACTAGGGATGTAATCGGATCGGACCGCCGGAGGCAAACACACATAAAATGATAGCAATTCCGTCGCAGGCAAACACACATAAAATGATGGCTAGGTTATATTAGTTGGAATTCCATCGCCATCTCCGTAGGAGTTTAATGAGTATGTAGTACACACTTATACATAAAATCATTAATAAGAGATACACATAAAATGATGAGTGTTAATTTCTCGACCACACCAATCTTATTATTTCTTCTTCGCACTCTACTTCTTCTTCTTGCCCTTCTGCTTGGTCTTTTTTGACTTGACCCCGCCAGACTCATCATCGTGACTCCTTGTGTACGGAGGAGTTGTTGTAGCTGACGACCTAGGTAGCGTGGTCCTTCTTCTTCTTTTTGTGTATGCTGCATCATCTTCATCGGGTTCTTCCATCATCGGGTCACCGACGAGTCCGTCGAAGGCTTTCTCGTCAGTGACTCCATCCATTCCTATGAGGGCCCTTTTTCCTCTGCTCACGACGACACGGCTAGGCCTTGATGGGTCGGTAATGAAGAAGCATTGCTCGACGTGCTTAGCCAGTACCCATGGGTCATTTTGCGCGGTGGGTTTCTTGGTCTTGGATTTGTTGGGCAAATGCATGGTGGTGAAATACTCGCCTTCTTTTATGACATCTGTAGCCCATGTGACACGGAACATCGGTAGCTTCTCCCCGGCGTAGTCGATCTCCCAAATTTCCTCGATCCTTCCATAGTATCTTTTCTTCTCTTCACCCGTGTAAGATTCCATCATCACACCTGAGTTCTGATAGTCGCTTCTTTTGTCTCTCTCCTCCATGTAGAATGTGTAACCGCTGATGTCGTATGCTTGATAAGTCATGAGGTTTGGCGCGAGCCTATAAGACAAGGACACTGTGATTCTGTCCGCGACGCTTGTCATTGGCGGGGGATTGGCATCAATCTGGTCTTTGAACTAGCACGCGAAAGAGGAGTTGTGCGCTCTAAATACCTCTTCTTCTGTCATCGGCCTATTAGCATTGTTCTCGATCATGGTTTTGTGTTTTTCTACCCAAGGCGTGACATCGTCCATGTGTTGTAGAGCTACTAAGTGGGCCCTGTCAAAGTCGGCTCTCTTATCAGACTGATCCACGTCCATTTCCTTCTTGCCGGTGTGGTGGCCTACTCCCTCAAACCTGCCGAGGTGCTTGTTCGTGGGCAAATCAATCGGACGTGGGTTTTCCTCATTTAGATAATTCTTGCAGAAAGAGACGCACTCCTCGGTGAGAAACCCTGGACGATGCTTCCATCCGGATGTGCCTTGTTATGGACGTATCCTTTGATGATCCCGTTCATTCTTCCTAACGCCATCATGTTGTGAAGGAACAGAGGCTCGAGATCCTCGATATCATCCACTATATGTAGCAGCAGGTGGACCATGATGTCGAAGAATGCGGGCGGGAAGTACATATCCATCTCAGATATGATGGTGACTATCTCTTCTTGTAGCCTCCTGAGTTTCTTGACGGTTATCGACTTCCGAGTGATGACGTCGAAGAAGTTACAGAGGCTAGTCAGCGTTGCACGGACATGCGGTTCCATGATCCCTTGGATTGCAACCGAAAGTATCTGCGTCATCATGATGTGACAGTCATGAGACTTCATCCCGCTGAAGATTCCTTTCGTCGGGTCCAGCCATCTACGTATCAGCCCCGCGTAGCCTAAGGGATACTTGGTTCCGAGGAGGCAACCGATCATCTGTTCGAGCTCGTTAGGATATAGAGTGAAGCAGGAGGGACACGGGGTTTCACTCTTCTTTGCCATTTTTCCCTTAGGATCTTCCGTCTCCTCCTCAACCAGCTGCTTCCCCGCCCTTTTGCGCTTGCGATCGTTTGTCTCCTCCTCAACCCTAGAAGAAGACAGGGGGTGAAGGTCTTCTCTGATATTTAGGGCCTTCAGGTCGTGTCTTGCTTTCAGCCCATCTTTGGTCCTATCCGGCATGTTGAGCAGAGTGCCAAGAAAGCTTTCACACACGTTCTTCATGATATGCATGACATCAAGGCTATGAGGCATACCGAGGATCTTCCAGTACGGCAAGTCCCAAAACACGGACCTCCTTTTCCATACCCCCATGAGCGGGCCATGTTCCTTTTCCTTCTTCTTATCTCCTCACTTCCGCTTATGCTTCTTTATCTTACCCGGTGGAGGGCAGTGTTTCTAGGCAACAAAGCATCGATCTCCTCACTGCCGCGCTTAGGCGGAGGTACTTCGAGCTCATCCTTGCCGTTGAACAGATCTCCACGCTTCCTCCACATGTCATTCTCGGGTAGCCACATATGAGTCCTCATGTAGACGGTTTTCGAAGACCCGGGATCCTTACCCAACTGAAGAAACGGCGTCCTTTCCATGCACCTCACACAAGCCTTGTGTCCATGGCACACCTGGCACACGATATATCCGTATCCGAGATAGTCCTGCACCATCGTGATCAGTGCTGCTTTCAGACGGAAAGGTTGTTGGAGGTGAGCGTCCCATGTTTCTACCCCTTCGTCCCACAAGATGGCTAGGTCCTCCTTCAATAGCTCAAGATACAGGTTGATATCGCTCCCTGGCTGCGTCGGCCCTTGGATTAGCATGCTCATGTGTATGTACTTCTTCTTCAGGCATAGCCATGCGAGAGGTTGTACATCCATACAAACACGGGCCAAGTGCTATGCTTGCTGCTCTGGTTCCCGAACGGATTGAGTCCGTCGGTGCTTGCACCCAGTCTGATGTTCCTTGCTTCTTTCCCGAAATCTTCGTACTCATCGTCTAATGCTTTCCACTGGCTTGCATCCGAAGGGTGCGTCAGCACTGGGTTTTCAACCCGCACTGGATCCTTCATCACGGCCTCCTTCCTTTCCGCATGCCAGCGCATGAGCTTCGTTTCCTTGGGGTCCACAAAGTACCGCTGGAGATGGGGCCTGAGCAGGAAGTACCACACAACTTTTCGAGGCGATTTTCTCGTCCCTCTCTTGTATCGAGGCTCGCCGCACCTTGGGCACGCAGTCAAGTCCTTGTGCTCGTTCCGATACATCACGCAGCCACTGATGCAGGCGTGGTATTTTTCGTGCGGTAAATCGAGAGGGCATGATAGATTGCAAATGTATCTATAATTTTTGATGTTCCATGCTTGGTTTTGTCCACTTTCTTGTGTTTTGTTCCAACTTTGGAGTACTTTTCATATGATTTCTTGGACTAACCTATTAACAAGAGCCACGGTGCCAGCTGCCTGTTTTCTACTGTTTTTGGTTCCAGGAAAGTCAGAAAATGAATATTCTCGGAATTGGACGGGACAAAAGCCAAAGTGCCTATTTTTCCGGAAGTGATCAAGTGCCAGAATACGAGAAGGAGAGGGGCCAGAGGGTGGCCACACCACCTGGACGCGCGGCTAGGCCTGACCCGCACTAGGGGGTGGTGTGGCCAGCCCAGGCACCCCCTCGGCCTCCCATTTTGACTATAAGATACCCTTGGGACGTAAACCCTAAGTACCCGATCAAAAATCCACGAAAGAGTCTGTAGCCACCATCATCTCCATCCCTAGATCGGGAGGGATCTGAAGCTCTTCCCGGCTGTCGTGGTGGTGTCACGGCAGATGCCATGTATAGGCTAAATGCACTAGGGGAATCCAGAGAGGGATAGTGCGGTAATTCCACACATAGAAGCTTTATATTTGATTCACCTTCACAAATTACAAGTGCTCCTATAGCTGTATTGGGGAGAGGAGGAAGAAGGAACTATCTTACTCTCGCTAGCTAGCCCACCGAGCTATCTCCTAGAAACCAATCTGTCAAGAATCAACCCCTTCTACAGAGGCCCTAGCCCTCCTTATATAGGGGTGGCTATGTCTCCACTTAGGGCATACGTGGAGGCATATTCCAGAGAATATGCCTTCTCCCAAAATAGTAGGCAGACCGGGTCACTTTTCCCCCGTGTCACCCATGCAGAGGCTACGTGAGCCTCTGCGGCGCCCGCGTCACCCGACATTGGCTTCGTCATCTTTGTCGGCCACGCCTCGGTGGTCTGGCCTTTGTCCACTTCGCTCACTCTCTGCGTACAGTTGCCACCTTTGACCAGCGAGATACCTTCCTTCTCTTACAAGCTTGATATAACCCGGATCCTACATAGTTGATTCAGCCACACCTGTTCCTGCATACAAGTTAGATATATTTTACCGACTTATGGCTTAAGTCGGTTGAGACCAAGTTGGGTGGACGTCCCCTGGTCTAGATTACCCCGTGATTCGGCCTGCCTTGAGTTGACCCGGCCAGCATCCGCTTTGGCCTTGCTGAACCTCGGCTAACTCGGCCTTTATACCCCGGCGTGACCCTACCCGGGGGTATCCCCCCAACATTAGTCCCCGAAGCTGGTGCGGTCTTAGCTGCCTTGGCCGCTAAGGCCACAACAGGTTGAATTTAACCGAGCTCTGGGCTTTATTTCCGAGTTACCTCCTTATCTCGGATTCTATGGATTTACTTTCCCTTGGCACATTCCAAGTTTTCACTTGCTGGCCGGGTTACCACATTCTCATCCGGGTTGTTATTCCTTCTATCGTATGCTTCCCCACGTGGAAGCTAATCATCACATTGCCTCATTTTAAGGGCCAGCCACAGTAACCGCCGCACTAATTGTCAGTTATCACTATAGCGCACGTCATGGGATCTGCTGCGCCCTGTGGCCTTCCGTGTGGCTCGATGCTTATTGCTCAATCCGGTTTGTACACGGCCACACGATGTGGCCTGCCCGCAAACGCGATCCCACTACCTCCCTGAGGGAGCGGTTAAATAGGGGAGGGGTGCGCCCCTTGGGTCCTTTCCCCAGTTTCGCGCCCCTCTGCCCTTTCTTCTTCCTCGTCTTCCCCCGTGACAGCGCCGCCACCACCGCGTTTGAGTAGCAGCGCCGCCGCCGCACTGCTTCCACACGCATCTACGTCGCCGCCGCCGGTGCGCACCTCCTCCGCCACGGGTCCTCGTCTGTCTAGGCCGCTGCCACCCTCCGCCGCTTGCGCCAGTGAGGGCAGCGACCTCGAGATGACAGAAGAAGAACTCATCATCGCCGAGCAAGAGATGGAAGATGATGCTGTGACGGCAGACCGCGGTGCGTGGGCCGGATCCTGGGTCTGCCAGGATGACCTGGACTGGCTCTACTGCACCAGGCGCATCCCCGCAGGCATCACCGCACACCTCGCCTCCGCCGAACTTGCCCCCTCACCCAATCCGAGTGAGTATGTGGTGTTCCTGTCGCACTTCCAGCGAGGATTTGGCTTGCCAGTCAGCGATTTTTTCCATGACTGGTTGAACACCTACGAACTCTAGCCGCACCACCTTCCTGCCAATGCAATCACCTCTCTCTCTGCTTTCGCCTCCACGATCGAAGGCTACGCCGGATTATGGCCCACAAAGGAGCTATGGATCCGGTTTTTTGGCCTTCGTCGGAATTCCGAATGTTGATCTAGAGCCGGAGAACAAGCAACTTACGCAGTTCGGCGCTGCGTCCATTTCTCCCCGGAGGCTCTCCATCTTTCCCCGGATTACCGGGCTGGACTCCTGCAAGGGATGGGCCCGGACTTTATTTTATGTTTGGAACAACGGCACCGAAGACCTGATCCGGCTGTGCCCCTATACTCCGGGTCCTCCTAACCCGGAGTTGTGGGACGTTATCCCCAAGAAGCCCACGGTCTTGGCCAACCAGGTCAACAAAAGGTTCACGGAGCTGAAGGAGCTCGGGTTGCGCAACGAGCACGCCATGATCACATTCGTCCGCAACCGGATCTCCCCCCTCCAGAAGCGCACTCACAAAGTGTGCCACATGAGCTGGGGCTACGACCCCAACCATACCTCGTCTTTCGAGTTGAGCAACGCAGAGATTTACCGCCAGGTCAAGGCCCTCTTCACCACCCACAAGGACTTCTCCTCTGAGTGGGCGTGGGGAATTGAGCACTATTGCCGAGATAGGCTTCCTCCCGTGGTAAGCTTCGTGCCGCAAACATTCTTCGAATTAAATCATATGTCAGTTGCTGTTGTATATTTAACTCTATCGTCTCTTCTCTTTCTTAGCAATTCCTTCAACAAACTATCGAGGACATCACCAATCCCTCCCTCAAATGGGCTCTTGACCGGGATACCTCGGACAAGGGAACCGGATTAGGAGATGTTCCTTCCAATGACCGACGCGACGAAGCGACCCACCGGTAAACTCTCTTCCATTAGAGATTGGCCCGACGATGAAGATGACTCGGATGTCGAGGTGATGGAAGCATTTGACGTTGTCCCCCTTTCTTATGCTTTTCCGGCATTAGCTAACCCTGGTGGGCAGATCCATGAGGACCCTCCCCTTGCCATGGGTGACCCTGTTCTGGTTGCACCGAAGAAGAAGCGGGGAGCTGCATCAACTTCTTCCTCCGGACATTCTCAGCCAGCCAAAAGGCGAAAGAAGTCCGGGGATAAAACTGCCTCCAAGCTTGCAACCAAGGCCCCAGCACGAAGGGCTCGGAAGCCCAAGGAGCCCCTAACCTCGGATGAGTAGGCCTCTTTTCCCTTTGCCATTTACTTGTTCTTCCATTGTTATAGTTTCTCATCCGACACTGTTTGATTCGGCAGGGCCACGGTGGAGGTCCCCCAGAGTGGATCTAGCATTGCTTCGCCGCTCCGACACAGCCCTTCTCCCCCTCGTGGCGATGATCCACGCCCGCTGAGCCCTATTCCGGAGGGTTCAGCGGCTGCTCCGGGTTCCACTTCACCTCGTCAAGAGGGGGGCAACCTTGGAGCGGGGGAGACAGGCCCATCCGAGGAAGCGGCATCCACCACTTCGGCTTCGCTGCAACTAGCTACTACCGAGACTACCTCAGCACCTCCACCGAAGAAGAAACCAGCACCAACACCAGCACCAACTCCAGCACCAACTCCAGTAGCAAGAGCAATAGCAGCAACACAAAGAGCAATAGCAGCATCGCCAAGCTCCTCCGCCTCGTCCGAGACTTCCCAGTCTCGGCGAGAAAGTACCCAGGCAGCTCCCAAGGGTAAATCTGCTGTAACCACTTCCTCCTCTCAGCAACGCAAGGGAAAAAAGGCCCCCGACGCCACCAGGGCAGCGTCCGTCGAGGCTGGACAACGCACTCTCGCGTCCATGCTTTCCAAGAAACCTCCAGCACCGAAAGACGCACCTGCCCAGCCAGCTGACGCGCAACAACTTGTTTTGCACACCAGCCCGGCCTTTGCCCTGGTTGAGAGGAGGGAGGCGCATGCGAAGGGCTTAGTGGCGCCCCATATGCCCAGCGGCGAGCAATACCCTCCGACCCTGATTGAATTTTTCAATAATTGGAACAAGGCGGAGTTCGTCCACAACGACGATCTCCTGGAGAAGTTTGGTCCCGCTGAATTTTCTGCCCAAATGAACACAGCCGCTAAGGCAATTAACCTCGCGGGTCGGATGATGAAGGTACGTTACTTCCCCTTTTCCTTAGCGTGTTGTAGATATTAGTGATATAACCATTAGTCCCCGAGCCTTCGGGGGAGTAACTTGTTACTCGGCCGGATGCTCCTTAGGAAACTAACATTGCTCCTTGGTAACTTTGAATATGCACACACCTAGAGCGGGGTTAAGTTCTACTTAGCCCGGATTTTGTACACTTCGAATATGCACACACCTAGAGCCGGGTTAAGTTCCACTTGGCCCGGATTTTGTACACTTCGAATATGCACACACCTAGAGCCGGGTTAAGTTCCACTTGGCCCGGATTTTGTACACTTCTAATATGCACACACCTACAGCCGGGTTAAGTTCCACTTGGCCCGGATTTTGTACACTTCGAATATGCACACACCTAGAGCCGGGTTAAGTTCCACTTGGCCCGGATTTTGTACACTTCGAATATGCACACACCTAGAGCCTGGTTAAGTTCCACTTGGCCTAGATTTTGTACACTTCGAATATGCACACACCTAGAGCTGGGTTAAGTTCCACTTGGCCCGGATTTTGTACACTTCGAATATGCACAAGGCTAAGTCGTATTTTTGTACTCTTTTCAGGTGACCACCAACCGCCGGAGCGCTGGGTTTCAGCGTCTCCTGGACACTCATAAGATGTTGCGCGCCAAGCATAACGCACTTCTTGTTGATCATGATAAGAGGGGTAAGTTTCTTCCTCGGCATTTTTCCATTTTCCTTCATCTTCTTCTGCCGAGCTAATCCATCATTCGGTTTTCGCAGCTGGGGTGGAGGCTGAGAACACGCTTATGAGGAAAAATCTGGATCAGATCAAGGGTAAGTTATGTTTGCTCAACCTTTTTATGCTTTCCATCTCCTTTCCTCCTTGGCTCGGCGAACATTCATGCCTCGGATCTGCCGGGTCAATAAACTATTTCAGCATCTCTTGAAGATAGTGTGCTCGTGCCTGATATGATGCTGCATTTTCTCGAACAAGCAGGACAGCATCAGGCCGAGCTCAAAAAGAAAGATGATGAGCTCGCCCTCCTCTAGACCAAGGATGATGAGATCGCCCAGCTTAAGGCCGAGATGAAGAAATTGAAAGCACAGCACCAATCTAAGCTCCAAAAGGCTGGCCAGGACTATACCGAAGAGCGCGAGCACCTCAATATTCAGATTGCCAAGGACCAGGACCTACTCAAGGAGGCCGACATCAAGCTTGAGTTGGTGAATGCTGAACTTGAGCAACTCCGGGAGAGACGCGATAACTGCATCAAGGAGTTATCCTGGGTGCACAGCCATATCTCCAGTAAGTTCTGCTTCCTTTATTTATTCCACCTGTGTTATTTTTTCAGATAAGTTCCCAGAGAGCGATGTTATTGCATCCAAGGTTGTTACCAAGTTCCTCCAGTAGAGGGGTACTCCGTCTGGTCCTGGCTCCATTCCTCTTGATCTCGAAGATCTGATAGTCAGCTTGTCCTCCAGAGTTGAGACCGTGAGGAACTATGGCAAGGATGTTATGGACGTGGTAATCCGGATCTTCAACGCCTTTTGGCCTAAAGAGGACACTCCAGAGAATCTGTCTGTTCTCTTTGCCAGGCTTATGGACTACGAGACTCGGCTCGATCTCTGGAGAGAATCTGCTGGGCGCGCCGGAGCTGATATCGTTCTCCACTACGTGCTCACGTGGTACGAGAAGATTGACCTCAATCTCCTTGCACGCATGCGCACGGGATCAAAGTGGTCTACTGACCGGATTGGGTGGCTCGGCGCAAGGCTTGCGCTCACAGCTTCATCCAATATGCCCCCATTCACCAGTGGAACGAAGGACCGAGCTTTCTAGATGCTGTCGATGACAAGAATGCTGAAAATGTCGAAGATGGCTCGGATGAAGATGAAGATGACGAGGCTTCGGACGTTGAGGAGGGTGAAGATGACACCGAACTTCCTCCTGCTGCCCCTTGATCAAAAAACTTTTAAATTTCATCAGATCCCCAGTATGCCGGGTGCAGTTGTATCAAGTGTACAAGTAATATTTTGCTACTAAGTTTCTATGCTGGATTGACTTGGGCGTAGTCCCCGAGTTTCGTTTTCTCGTTTTTCCAATCTTTTGGCTCGACTCGCGTCTACCTTGGTTCGGTTTTATGACTTACGAGTCCGAGTTTCAAAAATTGTCTTAACAATACTTGGAAACTTTAGGATTAGCTCAAAGTAACTCAGAATAGTAAATTTAAAGTACACATAAGGTTAGGTCGAAAAACAAACGTCGGCTCGATTAAGTTCTTTTCCTTAGTCGTATTTCATGTGCTACGCAATTCCAAACTTGTTCTCTTGCTTGCCATGAAGCCAATTATTGTTGGACAGCAACAAGTCGAAGAGTTGGGTTCTTGGTGCTCACACATTACTAATCCGGCCTAAGTAGAACAACTTATGCCAGCCAACGTATAAATAATAAATACAAAACACAATACTCATTATTAAGGCAGTCCCCGAGTTACTGCTCGAGGTGCCAACACTTCATTGATAAGCTCATTGCCGGCATACATACCGACATATGAGAAGATTCGGATACATACACTTCTTTGCTAAGTGTAGAAAGGACGAAGTAGAGCTACATTCCATGGACGCTTAGATTCCTCGCCGGACCTGTCCGCCTTGTTCTTTTCCTATGGCTTTGCATTGATAAGATAATAAGAATCATTGTGCAATCCTTTGCTCACAATGAATGGCCCTTCCCATGGGGAGGATAACTTGTGCATTCCAGCAGTACGTTGTACCAACCGAAGTACCAGATCGCCTTCCTGGAAAACTCGGGGGCTTACTTTCCGGCTATGATAGCATCGAAGATTTTGCTGATATATGGCGGATCTGGACAATGCCAATTCTCTCGCTTCTTCCAGCAGATCAACATCATTTTGCCGAGCCTCTTGCACTTCGGCTTCTGTGTATTGGGTGACCCTAGGCGAGTCATGCTCTATGTCGGCTGGTAATACAGCTCCTGCCCCATATACCAGAAAAATGGCGTATAGCCTGTTGATTGATTTGGAGTTGTTCTTAAACTCCACAGTACTGCTGGTAGTTCGTCTATCCAGCACCCCGCTGATCTTTGCAGCGGTTCAATGAGCCGGGGTTTTATCCTGGATAATACCAATCGGTTGGATCTTTCCACTTGTCCATTCGAAGCAGGGTGGGCTACCGAGGCAACGTCCAGCCGGATCTTCTTATCACGGCATAAACGCGCAAATGCTCCTTCCGCAAAATTTGTGCCATTATCAGTTATTATACTGTGAGGATAACCGTATCTCAAGATGATGTCTTTGAGAAATGTCACGGCCGTAGCTCCATCACATTTTCTTATTAGCTTCACCTCGATCCACTTTGTAAATTTGTCCACCATGACCAAAATGTGAGTCATATTTCCCCTTGCTGGTTTAAACGGGCCAACCATGTCCAAACACCACACGGTAAATGGCCAGGTGATTGGTATGGTCTTGAGCTCCGACATTGGCATATGTGTCTTGGTGGCATACCTCTGACAACCATTGCATTTTCTCACCAGATCTTCTGCTTGTTCTAGGGCACTTGGCCAGTAGAATCCATGTCGGAGAGCTTTTGCCACCAAGGCTCGGGACGAGGCATGATGCCCGCACTCCCCTTGATGTATATCTCGGAGGATGTCCAGCCCCTCTTCTGGGTCAACACATCGCTGGAGGACATTAGTCACACTCCTTTTGTATAGCTCAGAATTGATGATCGTGTATGCCTTTGCTCTCCTCTGAGTTTGCCTGGATAGCACCTCCTCAGTGGGTAAAGTTCCATCTTTCAGGAATTGAATATAGGTAGTGCCCAAGCTGGTATTGCTCGCACAGGGAACACTTCCTCATCAATTTCCATCTGATCGACCGGCATAACCTCAACCGGATCGCGCTGGGCAGTCCCCGAGTCATGCGAAGCAGTCCCCGGGTTTGCTGAGGCGGTCCTCGGGTCTCGCGCACCACCTCCCATGTCAATGTCCATGGGCACCGCTCCGGACTCTGTATCCTCCAGGACATAGATTGAGTCGGTTTCCACGGATGGCCTAATAGATGGTTTTCTGAGGTGTTCCAATGCTACACCCGGTGGAATTGCTTGTCGGGTTGATCCGAGCTTTGACAGTACGTCGGCTGCCTCGTTTTCCACCTGGGGTACATGGTGAAATTCACAACCCTCAAAGTAACCAGATATCTTCTGCACATGAAATTTGTACAGCGCCATGTTTGGATCAAGGGCATCCCATAGTCCCGACACTTGCTGTACTACCAAATCTGAGTCGCCAAAGCATAGGATTCGACGTATCCCAATCTCTTTTGCCACTTTGAGCCCATGCACAAGTGCTTCATACTCAGCGACATTGTTTGATGCCGCGAAATGGATCTGCAGCACATATTTCAGCTGGTCCTTCTTTGGCGAGGTAAGTACAACTCTGGCACCTAGCCCCGTCTTTGTTTTTGACCCGTCAAAGTGCATTCTCCAATAGTTCAGATCTGGTAATGGTGGCTCATATTGCACCTCGGCCCAATCCACAATAAAGTCAGCTACAGCCTGAGACTTGATTGCTTCTCTTCTGTCATATTGTGGCGCATAGGGAGCTAGTTCAATTGCCCATTTGGCAATCCTACCACTCGCATCCTTGTTACTCATTATCTCAGATATGGGAGCCTCACATATTACCCTGATGGGATGCTCCTCAAAATAATGTTTCAGCTTCTTAGCTACCATATACACCCCATACGCCACTTTCTGATAGTGTTGGTAGTTCTACTTTGAGGCAGATAATACCTCGCTCAGATAATACACTGGCCTTTGCACCGACTTACCCTCTTCTTCGCGCTCTACCACAATCACTGCACTTACAACTCGGTTGGTTGCGGCTATGTAGAGCAACATTGGCTCCTTTGATAGTGGAGAGGCTAACACTGGTGTAGTGGCTAACATCTTCTTTAAGTGGGCAAAGGCTTCATTGGCCTGCGGTGTCCAAACGAACTTATCCGACTTTTTCATGAGTTGATAGAGAGGCAATGCCTTTTCTCCCAACCGACACACAAACCGACATAACGATGCCAGGCAACCAGTGAACTTCTGGACATCGTTAAGACACTTCGGCAGTTCCATTCGCTCAATGGCCCGGATTTTAGTCGAATTAACTTCGATACCTCGGCTAGAGACAAGAAATCCGAGTAACTTTCCAGCCGGGACACCGAAGGTACATTTTTTCACGTTAAGCTTCATCCAAAACCTTCTTAGGTTCGCGAATGTCTGCCTGATATCGTCAAGGAGCGTTTTGCTTTCCTTGGTCTTGATAACCACATCATCCACATACACTTGTACATTTTGACCAATTTGGTCGTGCAAACATTTCTGCATACATCTTTGGTACGTTGCCCTGCATTACGTAAACCAAATGGCATGGTGCGATAGCAATAAGCCCCATACGGGGTGATAAATGCAGTCTTTATTTGATCATCCAGATTCAGAGGTATCTAGTGGAAACCAGAATATGCATCAATGAATGACAATAGTTCACATCCAGTAGTTGAATCTATGACCTGATCTATCTTGGGCAGTGGAAATGGATCTTTTGGACACGCCCTATTCAGGTTCGTGTAATCGATACACATACGCCAAACCACCGCAACATTCGGATCATCTTTCTTCTTCTCCACCAGCACCAGATTAGACAGCCAATCCGGGTAAAGAACTTCCATGATAAATCCTGCAGCCAATAACCGAGCTATCTCATCTCCGATGACTTTCCTCCTATCTTCGGCGAAGCGGCGGAGAGGTTGCTTCACCGGCTTTGCTCCGGGTCTCACATTCAAAGAGTGCTCGGCCAACTCCCTCGGAACACCTTGCAAGTCCTGTGTGGACCAAGAAAAAATGTCCCGATTCTCACGGAGGAAATTGACGAGCTCGCTTTCCTATTTGTCATTTAACCCGGAACCAATTGTTACGGTGCGCTCTAGGAACATATCATCAACAGGCACCTTCTTGGTATCTTTCGTGGCTTGGAATGAGACACTTCCATGCGGGTTACTCAGCGCCGGCATATACTGTTGCGCGGACTGAGCCAATGCCGCTACCTCCTGGATTTTTCTTTTCTCTTGCATAATCACAAGTGACTCGGCTAGGTTAGACCTGGCTGACGCACACTCAATGGAACGTCGGAAATCTCCAGCAATGGTAATCACTCTGTTTGGCCCGGGAAACTTCATCTTCAAGTAACTGATGTGACAACTTGCCATGAACTTGTTCAGTGCTGGTCTTCTGAGTAACGCGTGATATGCACTTTCTAAGTTCACCACTTCAAACTCCAAATTCTCAGTTCGGCAATTATCTCTCGTGCCGAACAATACATCAACCCGGACCTTGCCTATGGGCTCACAAGAAATGCCTAGCACAATACCATGATAAGTGGTCCTTGTAGCATGGAGCATGTTCTCCGAGATACCCAACTTGTGCATTGTATTCGCATACATGATGTTAATGCTACTGCCATTGTCAATCAGTACCTTTGAGAACCTCACATTGATGTTTGGCCCATTGAATGTCGGATCCAGCACTAACGCATATGAACCAGGACTTGGCATAAGCTTGGGATGATCTTTGATGCTCTAGGTAATTTCCTGGTCCGACCAAGGCATATACCTCGTCACTGCTGGCATTACCGCATTCACCTCCATATGTCGGCGTTGCAAGCTCTTTCTGTCTGTTTCCTCAGTGGTAAACACACAGTAACTCTGATGATGCTCTCTGTACTCATTCCTCCCCTCATTTCCGAGGTACCTCTGATCCGACTGATGCTGGTTTTCTACCTGATGCACTGCATCCCTTCTCTCATGGTTATCATACCTCGGCGGAGGGGGAGGCAACATTAGCTGTTGCGTGTTCGCTCCGGAGAGCAATTGCTGCCGGGGTAACTCCTGCCGAGGTTGATCATTCTGGGGTGCCTGAGCATTCCCCGACCCACCTTGTTCTATTTTACGCATCCACTCACATTGCCTTGTTGTATGACCCGCTGGGTTACTTGGATTTGGCTTGTGAAATTTACATGGTTGATCCAACATTGACTCATAAGTATACCTCGGACGGTCCTTCTTTTCTTGCCACTGTTTCTTTTGCTCTGGCATCCAAGTTTTCTTGCCATCATTTCTAGGTGTCCATGGTTGCCCTCCAGTTTTCTGACGTCAATTGCCCCTGCTCCGGGCTGATCTTGATTCACAGCAGCAACTTGTTGCGAACTGTACCGGTGATCCGGTCTGTCATCTCTTCTTTTACCACTGTAGTCATTCCTCCGGGATGATCTGGCTCCATCTCTCTGGTAGTACTCCTCATTTGACTCGTTTGACACGAGCCTGGGTTGAGTCGGATCACCCAAAGCATACGAATCAGCAATCCGGATCATTTCTGCCAATGTAGTTGGCATTTTCCTTTGCAACTTCTGCCATAGCTCGCTTGCATATCTGCACCCTTGTGCAAACCATGCTATGGCCTGTGACTCTGTCACACCCTCACACGAGTTTCTCACGGTACACCACCGGGTTAAAAACTCCAGGTCCGTCTCGTTCGCTCTCTGCTTACACATAGCTAGGGTTTGTGGCCTATTTGGCCTCTGATACGTACTTGAGAAATTGCTGATAAACATTTCCTCAAAATCGATCCAGCAGTTAATACTTCCGGGCGGAAAAATTTTTAACCATACCCTTGCTGGCCCCTCCAACATCCGGGGTACGTATCTCACAGCCCATCTCAAGTTGCCTGTAGCAATTTTCACAGCTATAGCATAGTTTATCAACCAATCCTCTGGCTTAGTACTACCGTCATACGTCTTTGTGCCTCTGGGTAACTGGAAATTAGGTACCGGCGGCTCCTTCATGATCCGGGGCCCAAAACATGCAGGACCCGATGGACCTTGACATTCAATCTGTTCCGACCTATACAGCCGATCTAGTTTTAATCTGGCATCATCAGGCATCAAATCCCTGTTTCCCAATCTTGACCCTATCACATGATAGTCTGGCCTTGGGAATCCCGCGTTCACCATTTCCGAGTCTCCATCGTTATACCGATCCTACTCTCATGGAGCACCTCTCTGTTGCATACCTCGGCCGGCGCTTTGCTCTTGCCTTAGTATATTTCGTTGTTGCGGTTGTCCTGCTCCTGCCGAGTTTCACTGTCCGGCATTGCCATTTACAGCGTTTCCTTGACCGGCGTTTCCTTGGTCATGGTTACCTGGGCCAGCTTCTCCTCGGCTCACACTTCGTCGATCATCATTTCTTTGTACTTATTTTCCTTTCCCTGCCCTTGTCGGGTCATACGGGATGATCTGTTTGTTCGTCCTGGCCGAGGTTACCACCTCTTCTCTCCTAGGACCACCATGAGGAGACGATGCGGCTCTAGCGGATTTCTCCGGGTTACCCACCGCCGAATGGACGATCTTGGAGGCCCCAGCTCTTTCAGGGTTTGCCCTGAGCAATTCCTCGTTTTTCCTGTTCGCGGTCCAAACCAACTCATTAACCCTATCTTGCTGTCTCTGACGGGCTTCACCCGTCAGACCCTCTAACTCGGATGCAGCTGCATCTGCTGCTCTAAGGTTCTTTGCCGGTGTACTATACCTCGGCAGCCCCACGGACAAACAGTTCTCTGACTCCTCAATCCTAGTATCTCCCTCTTTGTTCATTTCACTCATGAGGTTTCTCCCCTTTACTTTTACAGCATCAACTTTATTTGCCTTTGCGTACTCACGCGGCGTCATGTTCAACGACTGCTGAGCCGCGGCTATCTTTTTCGCACCCTCCAGTATTTTTTGCCTAGTTTCCTCTAGCTCGGCCTGTGCCTGAGTCAGATCTACTGCTGCTACTATGGGGTTTGCCAAGCTATCCATCGCTTCCCGCAACACATTCTCTGGCCTCTCTAGTGGAGGACCTCTACCTTTCCTCGGTGCCTTGGGCGTTACTTCCGGATCTGGTGCCGGATCTTTGCTTGTGCCAGCGCCAGGAGCAGTAATCATCACCTCTGCGCGGTCCGGGGAGCGAGCGGTACGCGCCCCGTGAACCACGCTAAGGGGTGGCTCGCCTGACTCGACGACGTGCCGCGGATGAACGCATGACACGTCCACAGCAACGTAGACCTTGTGCGTGCCGAGCTTGACGAAGAGGCCGTTGCGCGGAAGAGGGCACGTGCCGAAGCAGCCAGCGATGTCGCTGACGAAATCCAGCGCACCAAAGCGCTGAACGAGCCCGGAGACGATGCGTTCGCCGGTGCCGATGAGGTTTCCCGTCCGGATCTTGACCCCTGCTAGCGCTGCTAGCCCCACTGTGGGCGCCAACTGTCGTGGTGGTGTCACGGCAGATGACATGTATAGGCTAAATGTGGGGACTAAATGCACTAGGGGAATCCAGGGAGGGATAGTGTGGTAATTCCACACACAGAAGCTTTATATTTGATTCACCTTCACAAATTACAAGTGCTCCTAGAGTTGTATTGGGGAGAGGAGGAAGAAGGAACTCTCTTACTCTCACCACTAACTAGCCCTCAGAGCTATCTCCTAGAAACCAATCCGTCAAGAATCAACCCCTTCTACAGAGGCCCTAGCCCTCCTTATATAGGGGTGGCTAGGTCTCCACTTAGGGCATACGTGGAGGCATATTCTAGGCAATATGCCTTCTCCCAAAATAGTAGGCAGACCGGGTCACTTTTCCCCCGCGTCACCCATGCAGAGGCTACGTGAGCCTCTGCGGCGCCCGCGTCACCCGACATTGGCTTCGTCATCTTTGTCAGCCATGCCTCGGTGGTCCGGCCTCTGTCCGCTTCGCTCACTCTCTGCGTACAGTTGCCACCTTTGACCAGCGAGATACATTCCTTCTCTTACAAGCTTGGTATAACCCGGATCCTACATAGTTGATCCGGCCACACATGTTCCTGCATACAAGTTAGATATATTTTATCGACTTACGGCTTAAGTCGGTTGAGACCAAGTTGGGTGGACGTCCCCTGGTCCAGATTACCTCGTGATTCGGCCTGCCTTGAGTTGACCCGGCCAGCATCCACTTTGGCCTTGCCAAACCTCGGCCTTTATACCCCGGCGTGATCCTACCCGGGGGTATCCCCCCAACATCGGCACCCTGCCGGAGAGGGGAATTCACCCTGGAGGCCTTCTTCATCACCATCCAAGCCTCCGGTGTGATGCATGAGTAGTTCATCCTTGGACTACGGATCCATGTAGTAGCTAGATGGCTGGTTCTCCCCCTTTGTGCTTTCATGTTTAGATCTTGTGAGCTCCGTTCATGATCAAGATCATCTATTTGTAATTCTACATGTTGTGTTTGCGGGGATCCGATGGATATTGAGATGCTATTTCAGATTGATTATTTATTCTATCATGTCTTTGTTATTTGAGATCTTGCATGCTTTCCGTTGTTAGTAGCTATCTTGGCTAAGTAGATGCTAGCAACTCCAAGAGTTAGTATTTATGCTCAATAGTGGGTTCATGCCTCTAGTAATCTGGGGAAGTGACTGAAATCTCTAAGGTACTAGATGTGCTGTTGCTACTAGGGAGAAAACAATAATCCTTTGTTCATAGAACAATCGTATTGTTTACTTTACACGCAATTCGTAAAGCAATAATATGTTGCTTTCAACTTAATACTGGAGGGGGTTCGGATGATAACCTTAAGGTGGATTATTAGTCATAGATGCAGTTGGATGGTGGTCTATGTATTATGTTGTAATGCCCAATCAAGTCTCAAAGGAGTTAAGATGATTAGTATATGCATGTATTGCTTTCTCGGTGTATTCCAATTGCCCTGCTGTAATTTGTTTACCTAGCATGTTATCTATCTTAAGGAGAGCCACCTCTAGTGAACTATGGATCCTGGTCCTTGTCTTTTACATTCAATCTTTTACTGCTTTGTGTTTACTTTCTGCAAACTTTTACTTCTTTCCATTCGATACATTTAATACTTTGTTTTCCACAAAACACGGTGAGATTGACAACCTCATCGCAAGTTGGGGACAAAGTTTTGTGGTTGTGTTGTGTAAGTCTCCACGTTGCTACTAGCACCGATAGTGCGCCCTGCCAAAGCTCAGCTAGTAACACCTTTGAGGTGTTTCCTAGCTCCTACTGGTTCGATTAAACCTTGGTTTCATAAGTGAGGGAAACTTGTTGTTGTGCTCATCATACCTTCCTCTTGGGGTTCCCAACGAGCTCTACATCAACACCGCCATCAAGCATTTTTCTGGGCACCGTGCATTGAGCCATCAAGCGATTTTCTGGCGCCGTTGCCGGGGAGTCAAGGACATCTTCACAAGGCGAGTCCCTCATAACCAATCTCTTTACTTTGTTGTTTTTGTTTTGCTTAGTTTTCTTTTTTCTTTGTTTGCTTGTTTTGTTATTCAAAAACACAAAAAAATAGTTTTACTAATTTGCTTTATTATTTGAAAACCCAAAAAATGACTACTCTTGAAAACACTAAGTTGTGTGACTTCACTAGCACCAACAACAATGATTTTATGAGCACACCTATTGCTCCACCTGTGGCAAAAATACTTTCTTTGAGATAAAACCTTCTTTGCTCAATCTTGTTATGAGAGAACAATTTTCTGGTATTGGTAATGAAGATGCTGCTTCCCATCTAAATAACTTTGTTGAACTTTGTGAGATGCAAAAGCATAGGGATATAGATGGTGATATTATTAAGCTGAAATTGTTTCCTTTCTCTTTGAGAGGAAAAGCTAAAGAATGGTTGAATTCCTTAACTAGGAATAGTATTGATTCTTGGACTAAATGCAAAGATGCTTTTATTGGAAAATACTATCCTCCTGCTAAGATTATATCCATGAGAAGTGAAATAATGAAGTTTAAACAACTTGATAATGAGCATGTTGCTCAAGCTTGGGAAAGAATGAAATCTTTGGTAAAGAATTGTCCCACTCATGGACTGACTGCTTGGATGATCATCCAAACTTTTTATGCAGGATTGAACTATTCTTCAAGGAACCTATTGGATTCTGCTGCTGGAGGTACCTTTATGACCATCACTTTGGGTGCTGCAACAAAACTTTTGGACAATGGCATACTGAGAGAGCTCCACAAGGTAAGAAGGTAAATTCTATTGAGGAAACCTCCTCCTTGAGTGATAAGATTGATATTATTATGTCTATGCTTGCTAATGGGAAAGCCCATATTGACCCAAATAATGTTCCTTTAGCCTCTTTGGTTGCTCAAGAAGAGCAAGTTGATGTGAACTTCATAAGAAATAACAATTTTGGCAACAATGCTTATGGTAATAATGGTTATAGGAACAATTTTGGTAACAACAATTATAAGCCATATCCTCCCAATAATGGTAATGCTTATGGAAATTCTTACAACAATAATAAGAGTGATCCCTCTGAACTTGAAGTTATGCTTAAAGAGTTTATTAGTAAACAAGCTGCTTTCAATAAAACTATTGAGGAAAAACTCTCTAAGGCTGAAAGAAATATAGCATCTTTAGCTGAAGCTCAAACTACTTTGAATAAAATGGCTGCTAAACCTGAAACTAATGATAATCCCTTTGCAGCTACCAATGCTATAAAAGTAAGAATTGATGAAAATGTTAGACTATTAGCTGAATTACATGCTAAGTGGGAAAGAGAAGATGAACTTGCTAGGAACATTAGTGTTTCTACTATTACCACCACTAGTGTTGAGGCTAGTAATAGTTCTACTACTTTAGATGATAAATTTGATTTTGATCTTGATGGTTGCAATATCTCTGAAGTTATTAAGTTCCTACAAAATCTTGCCTAAAAGTCCTAATGCTAGTGCTATGAACATGGCTTTTACAAAACACATTACTGATGCTCTCATAAAGATTAAAGAAGAAAAGATGAAAAATAAAGCTTCTATTCCTATAAAACAAGAAGATGGTTGGGAACCCATCATTAACATGAAAGTGAATGATTTTGATTTCAAAGCTTTATGTGATCTTGATAGTAGTGTTTCTATTATGCCTAGAAAGATTTATGATATGCTTGATTTGCCACCACTTGAAGATTGTTATTTGAATGTCCCACTTGATGATAATGCTAAAAAGGAACTTATGGGGAGTCTTAATGATGTTCTTATTATGGTTAACAATGCTTATGTCCCCGTTGATTTCTATGTTTTGGATGTTGAATGCAATGCTTCTTGTCCTATTACTCTGGGAAGACCTTTTCTTAGAACTGTTGGTACCATCATTGATATGAAAGAAGGCACCATCAAATATCAACTCCCACTCAAGAAAGCTATAGAACACTTCCCTAAATAGAGATAAAATATTTCTTTTGCTTCTCCTATGAAAACAAAATTTGGTCTTAATGCTTCTTCATTTGAGAACACTTGATTCTTTCTTTGCTTCTTATGCCTAACTTAAAGGCGTTAAAGAAAAGTACTTATTGGGAGATAACCCAAAAGTTTTAGATGAGTCTTGGAAGTTATTACCTCTGTAATAACCTCTCCTTATACTTTTTATTTGCTTTTTGTGCCAAGAGTAACCTCTAATGATAGAGAAGTAATGATTGGGAAAGTTGCTGTCCCGAAACAGATTTTTGTGCTTCACCGTAAACATTGGTGAAAGAGCCATGTATGTCGGATTGAGCTGTAATTGTTTGTGCTTCTGCCCCAGGTTGTTATCTAACTTTCGATAGTTCAACACATTTTGATTTGAGCAACAGAAGGTCTTCGAAACTTTTTGTCTTTACCTGCTGGTCTGTTTTGACAGATTTCTGCCATTTTCTGCATTTGCTTCTTGTTAGTTCTTTCTTGAGTTCTTTTGGGGAACTGAGCTTTTTGAGGGAAGTGCTACAGTAGCTAGTGTTCTAATGTAAGTTTATTTGGTGTTAGAACTGAACCTTAAGACTTATTTATCTTAAGTGCACTAATGTTGCTAATGAGATTGTGTGAAGTTTTGTATGAAGGAAAATTTTCAGGTGTATGGAAGGAATGAGTAATGAGATGAATAATGGACTAAATTTCAAGCTTGGGGATGCCACACGTGTCACCCCAAGAAATATCCAAGAAGTACAAACGTCAAAGCTTGGGGATGCCCAAGGCATCCCCTTCTTCATCAATAAAAAATTTAGGTTTCTTCCAAACGCTTCATTTTTATTGTTTTAAGCACAGTTGTGTTTTTCTTGGAGCGTCTTCTTTTTCGTTTTAGTTTTGGTTTTTAGTTTGCTTGGTTTGCTTAGTTTTCTGAATAAGTTGGTTGGACCCCCTCTTTCATACATTGGTTTGCAAATAGTTTGGTTTGGTTTTGGAAAAGAGTAGGAAAGTTCATGCTTATGTGGTAAAAAGAGCTCGTTTTTTACTGTGGCCTATGCTTTATCATGCCATGCTTGATATTGTTTTGGCGTTATGCTTAGTAATCTTTGTTGTAGCATGACTTGTTATAAACAACTGAGATTGCTTAATGTTCCTTGGATGAATCATGCGTTGTTTTGGCATACTAAAGCATAGTATAGTGGTATTCTCCTTTGATGCTTTATTTGGGTTGACTTGGCACATGCTCACACCATGTTATGACTATCTCAAGTCACCATAGCCTTTATGATCCTTTAGTTTTCAACTTGTAGTATCACTTGATGCTTTGATCAATGATGTTTTGTCACTCTGCATGATTATGGCCATTATTGCTCTCTTAGTTTTTCGCTCCCAGTCTTTTGCTAGCCTCCACAACAAAGTATGAGTTCCACTCATGCATCCAACTCCCTAAACCAAGTTATTCCAAAGCGTCCACCATACCTACCTACTAGCTTATGATATTCCAAGTATATTCATCCTTTTGTTTACCTTCCAAATTAAACTTGTTATGAGAAAACTAGTGATTAAAGCTCTCACGAACTTGATGGCACACTTTACTTTTTTGCCTCTAATAAACTTGAACCATTGTGTCTTCTATGTTGTATATGCTTGCACTTATTTGTCGGGAATTAGCAGAACCATGCTTTCATGGGGAACGCTTTCAACATTGCACTTGGTACTTGTACCTAGTTGATATCATGCTCTTTTGTATATGGATGTCGTCGGTGTGAAATGAAAGGGGAGCTTGTAACTCCATGGAGTTATGTATATGTGTTAGAGAAACACCTGGGCCACTAGTCTAATCCATGCTGACATGGTGGAAACCTGCAGCGTAACCATAATGAGATGTCTATGAAGCATTCTTCTTATAAAAAAAGAGTCCTATATTGAGAAAAAAGAGAAAAGAGAAAAAATAGATACTATGAAAAGAGGAAAGAGAGAAAAAAGCACCATATTCCTATGGTAAATAAGAAGAATGCTGAGATGCTCGTTGTCTGCTTGCTTTGTCATTTTGATATGGGGATTCTTCCATATCATCAGGCAAGGGGTACCTCGTTGGCGGTTCTCTATGATACACATATACTTACAATGACAAGAACTTACCGGTGACTAAACTTGAGTAGCATGAGGAGCGGCCCTCGTATACAAGGGACATGAGATTTCTGACTTATACTTCGTCAAGCATGTACACCATGGTTTGTTCACTTTAACCTTAATCACTTCAAGATGCTTATGATAGGGGCAATGAGAGCTAAAAGCTATAAGTACCATAATTTTTGGAAGCTCTTTATGAGACTTGAATCCCTACTTCCTTTTACAAAGGCTTTTCTTCCACCATTATATTGAGTCTCCACCTTCTATCTTTATGCACCTACTTTGAGAGCATAGTGGCCATTCTTACTTCTATGTGCAATGTCCCAAGACTAGTTGATTGATGCATAACTTGATATTGCTTGTGTTAAACTATTGTATATAGTCACTCTTATGAACTTTGAAGGTGTCCTATGCATTTATATTTGCTACTCTATTAAGGGACAAGCTGAATACTATTATGCCATGTTTTCTTTATGTGAAATAAACAAACGTCTTGCAAAGCATTATTATTCATGAATCTTTTGTTTGTGCCTTTTCATGTTGCATCATAGTTTCTTTGCTTATTGCTAGAACTTTGTCTTTCATGCTATGATTGAAGTACTATGATCCCAGCTTTGAATGTTTTGCAAATACTTCGATCAAGTCATTGATGGTGCATGTCACCTCAAAAATTATTCTTTATTTTTATCACTTACCTACTCGAGGACGAGCAGGAGTTAAGCTTGGGGATGTTGATACATTGCAAATGTATCTATAATTTTTGATGTTCCATGCTTGGTTTTATCCACTTTCTTGTGTTTTGTTCCAACTTTGGAGTACTTCTCATATGATTTCTTGGACTAACTTATTAACAAGAGCCACAGTGCCATCTGCTTGTTTTCTACTGTTTTTGGTTCCAGGAAAGTCAGAAAATGAATATTCTCGGAATTAGACGGGACAAAAGCCAAAGTGCCTATTTTTCCGGAAGTGATCAAGTGCCATAATACGAGACGGAGAGGGGCCAGAGGGCGGCCACACCACCTGGCCGCGCGGCCAGGCCTGGCCCGCGCCAGGGGGTGGTGTGGCCAGCCCAGGCACCCTCTCGGCATCCCCTTCCGATTATAAGATGCCCTCGGGACGTAAACCCTAAGTACCCGATCAAAAATCCACGAAAGAGTTTGTAGCCGCCGTCATCTCCATCCCTAGATCGGGAGGGATCTGAAGCTCTTCCCGGCACCCTGCCGGAGAGGGGAATTCACCCTGGAAGCCTTCTTCATCACCATACAATCCTCCGGTGTGATGCGTGAGTAGTTCATCCTTGGACTATGGATCCATGTAGTAGCTAGATGGCTGGTTCTCCTCCTTTGTGCTTTCATGTTTAGATCTTGTGAGCTCCGTTCATGATCAAGATCATCTATTTGTAATTCTGCATGTTGTGTTTGTGGGGATCCGATGGATATTGAGATGCTATTTCAGATTGATTATTGATTCTATCATGTCTTTGTTATTTGAGATCTTGCATGCTTTCCGTTGTTAGTAGCTATCTTGGCCAAATAGATGCTAGCAACTCCAAGAGTTAGTATTTATGCTCGATAGTGGGTTCATGCCTCTGGTAATCTAGGGAAGTGACAGAAATCTCTAAGGTACTAGATGTGCTGTTGCTACTAGGGAGAAAACAACAATCCTTTGTTCATAGAACAATCGTATTGTTTACTTTACACGCAGTTCGTAAAGCAATAATCTGTTGCTTGCAACTTAATACCGGAGGGGGTTCAGATGATAACCTGAAGATGGATTATTAGTCATAGATGCAGTTGGATGGCGGTCTATGTATTATGTTGTAATGCCCAATCAAGTCTCAAAGGAGTCAAGATGATTAGTATATTTATGTATTGCTTTCTCGGTGTATTCCAATTGCCCTGCTGTAATTTGTTTACCCGGCATGTTATCTATCTTAAGGAGAGCCACCTCTAGTGAACTATGGATCCCAGTCCTTGTCTTTTACATTCAATATTTTACTGCTTTGTGTTTACTTTCTTCAAACTTTTACTTCTTTCCATTCGATATGTTTAATCCTTTGTTTTCCGCAAAACACGGTGAGATTGACAACGTCATCATAAGTTGGGGACAAAGTTTTGTTGTTGTGTTGTGTAGGTCTCCACGTTGCTACTAGCACCGGTAGTGTGCCCTGCCAAACCTCAGCTAGTAACACCTTTGAGGTGTTTCCTTGCTCCTACTGGTTCGATTAAACCTTGGTTTCATAACTGAGGGAAACTTGCTGCTGTGCTCAGCATACCTTCCTCTTGGGGTTCCCAACGAGCTCTACATCAACACCGCCATCAAGCATTTTTCTAGGCACCGTGCATTGAGCCATCAAGGCACACCACTTTCTTGGCCTCCTGTAGGCTACCTGCCAACGTGTTATCTTTAGGTAAATGCTTCTTCAAGAATCGGAAGAGATCGTCTGCGCTTGCGTCGTTCCATCCGTATTTTGCCTTCATCTCTAAAAGATCAAGAGTTACTCTCAAGCGGGTCTCCTCCAGCCTACGACCTGCATCGTACAACGGAGTTCTCGAGTCTATCTCTAGTTGATCCAGCTTAGACTTCCGTCTACCTGCGAATCTGGGGTCAGTCGATGCGTTGCCAATAAGAATTTCCTGAAGATGAGGGTCATGCACGGCCGTAGTTAGCGGGGTATTACTACTCATGTCCTCATCGTCCGCATGTTCTTCTTCTTCCCGACCTTGTTCATCATCGTCGTCGTCGTGTGCGACATCCCGATCTTCTCCCTCCTCATCCTCTTCATTTTCATAATGAACATCGTCCTCTTCCTCATGGTCATCTTCATCATCCATCCACTGAGTGTAGCCCTCCATGAAACTATACCTGAGAAGGTGCTCATTCATCGTGCGTGACAAGGGGTCAAATAATGACGGTAGTTTGCATTTTCGACACGGACATTTTATTTCCATGCGGTTATTTTGATACATGTCGGCAGTCACGCGTTCCACGTATCTATCCACGTCGCTTTCCTTCATCTCGATTACCATCGTCGCCTGCACGATAAGAGAATAGATTAGAACCATCGGCTCGGCTTTCACGGAAAAATTCGGCATGACCTTTGCTAAAAATGGTCTCGCCAGAGTGCCAGAAATTCGTCGGAACAGAAGTTAATCGTCATTCCGGCAAAACATTGGCAACTCATTGTACATGCACATTCCACCGGCAAAACAACACATAAAAGGTCCACATATGCGTGCAACCACTTTTCACCATCACAAGTGACATCACCACAGTGACTTGTAGCCAACTCATGCACACATTCCACCACATTATACCTATTAGTTGACGCGAGGTCAAGAGCACCGGAGAGATGCCAAACGTCGACCGAAGAGTGTGTGTCTGTGTGTGTGTGTGTGTGTTGTCGGGACCTTATGCTCGAGAGCTAGATCTACCAATAGAGAGAAGTGGAAAAGGTGGTGGATAGAGATCTAGATCTAGATCTTGCTAGGTAGATCTAGTAATGCATGCGAGGGGAGCGACATCTCCTCAAATATATCAAACTTGGTTGGTTGAATTAGCTAAAATGGGTGGGGAGAAGTGGGGGAATGAGCTAGCAAAGCTTGGGGTTGAGTTTCCATGAAAAGTCAGCTAGTGGTGAGTGAGGAGGTGTTGGTAGGTGGCTGGTTCGAGCTGGTAATAATTCCCAGGTTACCACCAGCGGAAACAACAAAGGCGTCGGCGGTAATAGCATGGCCTAGTGGCCCACCCGGCCCCACATCATCCCTAGCGAGCTTATAAGAATTCTACGGTGGTATGTGCACCTATCCCCGGCGCGCGCAGGCCATTTCGCCAGCGGTAAGTGGCGACCCATCCGGGGGGCACACGGCCCACTCTATCCCTGGCGAGCTCGGTCCTGGTTCGCCGGTGCTCGTTCTTCTAGCCTCAGCGTGCAAAGCTAGATTTGTCAGCGGTCAATGGCGCCCCATCCGGGGGCACACGGCCCACCCTATCCCTAGCGTGCACGCGACGAGTTCGCCGGCGGTACGTGTCGTAGCCCCGGCGTGACAAGTGTGTTTCGCCGGTGGTAACAGTACGCAGGTCTGGAAGCCCTTACAGCCGGCGAGCACATTCCCACTTCGCCGGTGGTAAGGGGTGCTGCTAAAAGCTTTTCTCTAGTAGTGTTTGCAAGGTTATTTTTCATAGGAAGTGGGTTAGACTTAAATGTGCTTTGAATTTGCTTCTTGATGTACACTTTTACTTCAATTCATATTTCTTATGTGAGCATCTTCTCAAACTATCATGCCTAACTTAAACGTGTTAAAGAAAAGTACTTATTGGGAGATAACCCAAAAGTTTTAGATGAGTCTTGGAAGTTATTACTTCTGTAATAACCGCTCCTTTCCTTTTTATTTGCTTTTTGTGCCAAGAGTAACATCTAATGAGAGAGAAGTAATGCTTGGGAAAGTTGCGGTCCTGAAACAGATTTTTGTGCTTCACTGTAAATATTCGTGTAAAATCTCTATATGTCATTTTGAGGCGTGAATTTTTGTGCTTATGCCCCAGGTTGTTATCTAACTTTCGTTATTTCAACACTTTTTGATTTGAGCAACATAATGTCTTAGAAAAATTTCTTCTTTACCTGCTGGTCTGTTTTGACAGATTTCTGTCATTATTTGCATTTGCTTCTTGTTGGTTCCTTTTTGAGTTCTTTTGGGGAATTGAGCTTTTTGAGGGATGTGCTACAGTAGCTTGTGTTTTAATGGAAGTTTTATTGGTGTTGAAACTGAACCTAAAGACTTATTATCTTGAGTGCACTAATGTTGCTAATAAAGATTGTGTGAAGTTTTATATGAGGAAAAATTTCAGGTGTATGGAGAGAATGATGTAATGAGATGAAGAATGGACTAAAGCTAAAGATTGGGGATGCCACCCCATGTCACCCCAAGAATTATCCAAGAAGTACAAGCGTCAAAGCTTGGGTATGCCCAAGGCATCCCCTTCTTCATCAATAAAAATCCCAGGTTTCTTCCAAACACTTCATTTTTATTGTGTCATGCACCGTTGTGTTGTTCTTGGAGCGTCTTCATTTTCTGTTTTTGGTTTTCGTTTGCTTGGTTTTCTTAGTTTGCTTGATTAAATTGGTTGGACCCCCTCTTTCATACATTAGTTTTCAAATAGTTTTGTTTGGATTGGAAAAGAGTAGGAAAGTTCATGCTTAAGTGGTAAAGAGAGCTTGTTTTTGACTGTGGCCTATGCTTTGTCATGCCATGCTTGATATTGTTTTGGGTTTACGCTTAGTATTCTTTGCAGTAGCATGACATGACAATTGAGATTGTTTAATGTGCCTTGGAAGGATCATACGTTGTTTTAGCATATTAAAGCATAGTATTGTGGTATTCTCCTTTGATGCTTTATTAGGGTTGACTTGGCACATGCTCACACCATGTTATGACTATCCCAAGTCACCATAGCCTTGATGATCCTTTAGTTTTCAACTTGTAATATCACTTTATGCTTTGATCAATGATGTTTTGTCACTCTGCATGATTATGGCCATTATTGCTCTCTTAGTTGGTCGCTCCTAGTCTTTTGCTAGCCTCCATAACCAAGTATGAGTCCCACTCATGCATCCAACTCCATTAAACCAAGTTATTCCAAATAATCCACCATACCTACCTATTAGCATTTGCTATTCCAAGTATATTCATGTTTTTATCTACCTTCCAAATTAAATTTGTTATGTGAAAAACTAGTGATTAAAGCTCTCACGAACTTGATGGCACACTTTACTTTCTTGCATTTAATAAACTTGAACCATTGGGTCCATCTTTGTTGCGTATATGCTTGCGCTTTGTAAGTTGAAATTAGCAGAACCATGTATCATGGGGAATGCTTTCAACATTGCACATGTACTTTGTACCCCGTTGATATCATGTTCTTTTGCTTATGGATCCCAACGGTGTGAAATAAAAGTGGAACTTGTAAGATCATGGAGTGTTATGTGTGTTAGAGGAACGCCTGGGCCGCTAGCCTAAGCCATGCCTAATCATGGTGGAAACTTGCAGCATCACCATAATGAGCACTCTATGAAGCATCCTCAATAAAAACCTATGCAAATAGCAAATAAAAAGATAGCTGATATGCTCATTGACTTCTTGCCTTGTCATTTTTATTATGGGATAGCTCATGTATCATGTGCAAGGGGTACCCCATTGGCGGTTCTTTATGATAATATGTACTTACAATGATTAGAGCTTACTTGTGACTAAAGTTGAGTAGCATGAGGTTCGGTCTTCGTAAGTATATAACTTGTCAAGAATATCCTCTTAGTTGTGTCACTTTAACCTTAATCACCTTAAAGATGCTTATGATAGGGGCAATGAGAGCTGAAAGCTAATAAGTACCATAATTTTTGGAAGCTCTTTATGAAACTTGAATCCCTACTTCCTTTCTATGAAGGCCTTTCTTTTACCTTTTATGTTGAGTCTCCATCTTCTACCTTTATGCACCTACTTTGAGAGCATAGTGGCCATTCTTAGTTCTATGTGCATTGTCCCAAGACTTGTTGATTGATGCATAACTTTGATATTGTTTGTTCTTAAACTATTTGTATCTAGTCACCCTTATAAACTTTGAAGTTTTTCTATGCATTTATATTTTCTACTCTATGAGGGACAAGCTGAATGCCACTATGCTATGTTTTCTTTATGTGAAACAAACAAACGTCTTACAAAGCATTGTTATTCATGAATCTTTTGTTTGTGCCTTTTCATGCTGCAACATAGTTGCTATGTCTTGTTGCTAGAACTTTATCTTTCATGCTATGTTGAAGTACTATGATCCTAGCTTTCAATGTTTTACAAATACTTTGATCAAGTTTATGATGGTGCACGTCACCTCAAAAATTATTCTTTCTTTTTATCACTTACCTACTCGAGGACGAGCAGGAGTTAAGCTTGGGGATGTTGATACGTTGCAAACGTATCTATAATTTTTGATGTTCCATGCTTGGTTTTATCTACTTTCTTATGTTTCGTCCACACTTTGGAGTACTTTTTATACACTTTCTGGGACTAACCTATTAACAAGATGCCACAGTGCCAGTTGCCTGTTTTCTGCTGTTTTTGGTTCCAGAAAGTCAGAAACTGAATATTCTCGGAATTGGACGGGACAAAAGCCAAATTTGATATTTTACCGAAAGACTCACGGAGCCAGAAGACGAGTTGGAGAGGGGCCACAGGGTGGCCACACCATGTGGTGGCGCGGGCTAGCCCTGGCCGCGCCACCAGGTGGTGTGGGCCCCCTGGCCACCCACCGACCTTGCCTCTTCGCCTATAAGATGCCTCCCGATGCAAAAACCCTAAATCATCAATCAAAAATCCACGAAAAGTTTCGTAGTGCCGCCGCCACCAAAGGGGAGATTCAGGGGACAAAAAGTCTCTGTTCCGGCACCCTGCCGGGACGGGGAAGTGCCCCCGGAGCCATCTCCATCGATCTCCACCACCATCTCCATCGACGTTGCTGATTCCCATGATGATGAGGGAGTTGTTCTCTCTCGAGGCTAAGGGTTCTACCGGTAGCTATGTGTTCATCTCTCTCTCTATGCGTGATCATATTGTGATCATGAGCTTTGTAATCTAGTAGATCTACCTTGCTACTCAAGTGCTTTAATAGATCTCTACTCTCCCCATGTGTGTGAAAGTGACAGCGTGCACACCATGGTGGCACTTAGGCTAGAGATTACAAATACTTGTTATGAGTTATATTTGGAGTTGGATGTCTTTATGAAATTGTGGTGTTTGTTGGAACCATCTAGTGCTCAAGGTGACAGTGTGGGGTTTTCTAGATGGGAAAGATGAACTTTGAGGTGTGTTGTCATAGCCCTACCATCGATTAGAGTGTCCAACCGGAGAGTAGTTCAGAGTAGTATCATGAAGATAATATATTTATATGAGAGTGTTCAGTAGTGAAAGTATGATCCCTAGGTCTTGCTTCTAAGCATTGAAACACCGTTTGCAATTAGATATGTTACATGTTTGCTTGCTTCCATCTTTATTTCAGTTTTACTTTAGTCTTTTCCACGACATTAAGCTATTTTCTGGCACTGTTACCACTTATTCCATACCAGTTGTATTTCACTATCTCTTCGCCGAACTAGTGCACCTATACACCTGAAAAGTGTATTGGGTGTGTTGGGGACAGAAGAGACTTCTTGTATCTTGATTGCAGGGTTGCTTGAGAGGGAATATCTTTGACCACTTCCTCCCTAAGTTCGATAAACCTTGGGTGATCCACTTAAGGGAAAACTTGTTGCTGTTCTACAAACCTCTACACTTGGAGGCCCAACAACTGTCTACAAGAATAGAAGTGTGTAGACATCATGGGCCTCTCCCCTACTGAGGTGTATGCTAAGGTGGCCATGGGGCCCTTCTATCAGCCATTGTGGCTAGGATAGGCTCGGTGTAAAATGCTTTCTCCCAGTTTTATTATAATTTCTTAATTGTTTTAATAATTTCATAAATTGTTTTAATCTTATAAAATCAATAACTAATTATTTATAAGTCAGAAAATGCGTATAATATATCAAAATGTTCATAAAAATGAGATCTATCTCATAGAATCAAAACATGCATTTTTCAACAACTTTAATTACAAGTTTAATTAGAAGAATCAATCAACCCCCGTAGGTGATTCTGGGGTCTCCTGTATTAGGGTTTCGACCCTTCGGACCCCCTTTAATTTATCAAGCATGTCTTAGGGGTTCATCATAATACTAATTAACTTGTCATATCATAATCCTTGCTTGAGCATTGCATCGATGCCATGTGTTGATTGTTTCTCCTTCCTTTCCGGTGTTTGGTTCTTCCTCGGTAGAATATGATATCGAGATCGAGATCGATGACCGAGATCAACACCATCGAAGATCGAAGAGAAATACGTGATCAACTATAATCAAGTCCAGTACAAGATATCTGAAGATCTATATCTGGGTATCAATAGGCAAAGGCAAGCATATCCCCACCATGATACAATCATATGCTTTCAAAGCATTTTACTTCTCGCCATGATGCATACGATTCTACTGTGGTCTTTTATCGATAGATAGAGTATCATATTTGTTGCATTACTCCCTTGAGCTTATATTACCTGATCCACTTCTCCTAGCATAACTAGGTTTGGCCTGTGTGCACTGCTAGAGCTTATATCTGTGTCTTGCTTAGCCATGCTTAGCCGTTAGTGCTGGTTCATCCATAATATGTACCAAATGTAGCGAATCTAATATGACAGGAGAATAAGGTATACTGATGAGGTAAGATTAGTGGTAAAGGTTAAACATGCTAAGGCTTGTATGGGAGGCCATGGTGGGATGTGGTTTTTCTAGTCCCATTCTCGCTACCACTAGGACCAAGTTCTTGCCTTTGTACCAAGACGAGCGTACAGCCACACAGGGCCTGGAAAACCTCACGATCAACTAACTTACCTAGTAGATTCCGTGAGTCACATAGTTCAGTGTTCCATTCGACATATGCATAGAAAATGTTTTGAAAGATTTGGCGGGTGAGGGTGCATCATAACAGGTAGGTAAGCGTGGCCGGGGTTGCTTGGGGTGGATGGAGCCCCTAGTAAACCAACCATGACTCACATATCTAGGGACCGGCTTCAGGATTTGACCTGTTACGGTGGAAACCTCCTTAGGGCGTGACTCATGGTCTCAACGAAAGCAAGGTAAAGGTCATGGCCAACCACCCTCTGCCGGCCTTCCAAGGAAGAGGGCTATTACTAGTGGCATTAAGAGTCGGTTGGTACGTGTGGGTAAAGTTATACACCCCTATAGGGTTAAATCTTTTCGAAAAGCCATGTTCATGGTTATAAATGCTTGCTGACTAGATTCTAAGATCATAGGGAACTATAACCTAATCGTAAAACTTGGAGGTTTCAACGTGTGCTTAAGGATGCTTCCTCATGGGTACGAGGGGGTGATCCAAGATGCGAGATGAGGATTGATGTCTATGCACTTCTATTCTTGTAGACAGTTGTTGGGCCTCCAAGTGCAGAGGTTTGTAGAACAGCAGCAAGTTTTCCCTTAAGTGGATCACCCAAGGTTTATCGAACTCAAGGAGGAAGTGGTCAAAGGTATCCCCTCTCAAGCAACCCTGCAATCGAGATACAAGATGTCTCTTGTGTCCCCAACACACCCAATACACTTGTCAGGTGTATAGGTGCACTAGTTCGGCGAAGAGATAGTGAAATACAAGTGGTATGGATAAAATACAACGGTGCTAGAAAATAGCTTGATGGCGTGGAAGAGACTAAAGACAAACTGAAATAAAGATGGAATCAAGCAAACATTTAATGGATCTAATAGCAAACAGTGTTTCAATGCTTAGAGACAAGGCCTAGGAATCATACTTTCACTAGTGAACACTCTCATATAAATATATCATCTTCATGATACTACGCTGAACTACTCTCCGGTTGAACACTCTAATCCATGGTAGGGCTATAACAACACACCTCAAAGTAAGCCTTTCCCATCTAGAAAACCCCACACTGTCACCTTGAGTACTAGATGGTTCCAACAAACACCACAATTTCATAGAGACATCCAACTCCAAATATAACTCATAACAAGTATTTGTAATCTCTAGCTTAAGTGCCACCATGGTGTGCATGTTGTCACTTTCACACACACGGGAAGAGTAGAGATCTATTAAAGCACTTTAGTAGCAAGGTACATCTACTTGATTACAAAGCTCATGATCACAATATGATCATGCATAGAGAGAGATGAACATATAGATACCGGTAGAACCCTTAGCCTCGAGAGAGAACTACTCCCTCCTCATCATGGGAATCAGCAATGGTGATGGAGATGGTGGTGGAGATCGATGGAGATGGCTCCGGGGGGACTTCCCCGACCCGGTGGGGTGCCGGGACAGAGACTTTCTGTCCCCCGAATCTCCCCTTCGGTGGCGGCGGCGCTGTGGAACTTTTCGTGGCTGGAGGCTTGATGCCTTAGGGTTTATGCATCGGGAGGCTCTTATAGGCGAGAGGGGAGACCGAGGGGGTACCGGAGGGTTCCACACCACCCCTGGCGCGGCCTGGCCTGGCCCGCGCCACCAGGTGGTGTGGACACCCTCTGGCCCTTCTCCGTCTCGTATTCTGGTTCCAAGTCTCTCTCAGTAAAATAATAACTTTGGCTTTTGTCCCGTCCAATTTCGAGAATATTCATTTTCTGACTTCCTGGAACCAAAAATAGCAGAAAACAGGTAGCTGGCACTGTGGCATCTTGTTAATAGGTTAGTTCCAGAAAATGTGTAAAAGTACTCCAAAGTGTGGAAAAAACATAAGAAAGTAGATATAAAACAAGCATGGAAAATAAAAAATTATAGATATGTTAGCAACGTATCAAGGATTACTTTGGTGGATATCAAAATATGATGATCAATTCTTCGAAGATGTCGCTCTCTTATCCCCTTTTAAAATATTCTGATTAGACGAGCTTCTTCTCCCTCTTGTTTTATAAACAAAGATGGCTTTATGCAAAATAACCCCAATAGCCATAAGTCTTGTGGAGTACACCCTGTACTCACCCTTGCTTTGTTGATACTTTTGTAGCAGAGTAATTGTTCCCCTGAAGACGAGTTCCGTATGACATTGACACCGACGAGTATCTTGGGGTTCCTGGCCGGCAGCCTGGAATCTATGGGGTAGGACGTCATCATTTTGCTTGAGGCCTCTTAGGCCATTTGTTAAGTTTGCTATACTTAATAGCATAATTTGCCTTCTGTTGTTTGATGTTTGTGGTCAGTGACCTCTGCTTGTAATATTTTGGTTCTTCGCTTAGTTATGAGCTTGCTGTACTAATTTTTGTGTTGCAGGGTTACTGTTGTGTTACAAATTTCTCACTGAATATTCTCGAGCTCTAGGTTAAGCTTATGTCAGGCTAATGTATGAGATTTTTTTAACCCTGATCCTAGGGGTGTTACAGTTTTTGGTATCAGAGCAGTACGGACCGTAGGAAAACCTTGCTATTGGTCGATTTTGAGTCTAGTGCTTGTGAAAACTATTTCAAAGATGAAAAGTATTTGCAAAAACTCTAGTATGCTTCTTTTTCTCCTTATCTGGTATCGCTCTAAACTCTAGGTCATCTTATCTTGTGTAGACTTTGGAAAAGTTTTGATATCTCTTCTAGTCTTTCAAAAGCTAGGTGCCTTTTGGGCATGTCATTTCTCAACCAGTTGACCTAGTATAAAGTTCTTTAGAGTTGTGTATATGTTGTGTGTTCTTTGTTCCCTTTGCTCTATTTCAGCTGAGAGACTCCTTCCCCTCATGATCTCTCTATATTTTGGAACCTACAATATTATATTGTAGGATCCATAGTGTTCTGTTCTAGGCTTCGAGGTTTCCTTTTGCCTCGTGTGCCTCCTTTTTTGTTTGGGTACTTCAGAAGTCGTTTCTTCTATTGGAAGCTACCTCGTGATTACTACCTTGTAGCGTACACTTTTCCACTCAAGTAGTAGTTACTTCTTTCTCGGGTTTTAACCCTTGGACTTGAACCGAAGATCCTAGATTGTGCTGGATTCAAGCGCTATGAATCTCATACATGAAGCTGATCTTTAACCCAAGATCCATTCCATTGACCCCTATCATTAATGTTCAAACATTACCTCAGGATGCCTGGTACTACAATTCTAGCTTTCAAGCTTGTGGTTATTATCACGATTGAATTTCGACAATAAAGGACTTCCCCTACCACTAGCCATGGCAGATGTTATTTAATGGAACCAAATGTCCACGACAAGAGTACTCCTATGAGTCCCTCCTCTATACTCGTGACTCTGCTACACCCTCCCTTCTATGCATCGGTTTTCGGAAGATTGTTAATCTATGCATCCACATCTTGGGATTCCACCCTGGGCATGTTTCTTTTCCCCTTTTTGTTTTCGGCCTTTGTCTACTAGTTGGTAGCCAAGTAGTACTACGTATTGGTGTATTCCGATGCAAGATACTCTCGTGGTCCGTCAAGACAAACCATTTCGGGATGTCAGGAGAAACAAACTCGAGTACCTTGTCGTATCTAGGACCAGGTCAAAGTGTTGTAATCTGCAGATTAAAAGGTATATGTTCTACCTTAGAGTATCACACTATTATATACTAAGAGGTCGTGTTGAGTTTCATGACCCCTTAGTGAAGTGATGTCCTCACACATATTTACCCACCCTTCTTCCGAGCTTTTGTGCTCGTGAATGATGCGTGTGCGTAAAAATGTGGCCATCTGAGATTCTTAGCAATCATTATTTCTTTGGACCTCAACAAGGACATTTGTGTCATTTTAGCGTGATGGTTAATCTATCACTAAGCAAAGTTTGACTGTGCTACCATGTCCGTTAATCTGGTAAACTCTCTTCGGTCAAAGAGTTAGGCTTGTGTCGAAGCTCTAAGACTATGTCTTCTTGCCTTACCAAGCAAGTTTCCTCTCGAACTAAGTGACATATCGGTGGTTCGTGATATTTTGGATCTCTCTAGAAGTATCGTCACGTTGCCACATGACCGTGTAGTCAAGTTCTTGAGCAAGCAAGTCCGCTGAACTTCTACTTTCTCCAAGGATCCGTACTGGATACCTCTAAACTGGTTGGTTGAGCTAAAACAACAACTTGGAGAGTTGTAAGAGAAACGTTCTATCTAACTTAGTTCCTTCTTAAAGGGATGTCTAGTTTTGTTCATTCTGAAGAAAGATAGTATTTCCTTTCTGGATATGTTATCTTCCCCCACCTTTGATTTGATTTGGGTTATCGTCAAATCAAACTCAGTTCCAAGGACTATCTTGACGATGTTGCTACTCGTGATATTTCACTTGAGTACATCTTCATGTACTTTGGTCTGACTAATACTTTGCCTTGTTTAAGTAACATATGAGTCCAGCTTCCTGGAGTATCTCGATAAGTTTGTGGTTGAGCCCATCGATGACATCCTTATCCTCTCCATGCTAGAATATATTCATATGGAACCTTTGGCATTAATATGGACAAAATTTCTGAGAACCGTCTTCGAGTCATCTCGAAGTATGTGTTCTGGATGTTAGAAGTGACCTTCTCCGATCCACATGCAATTGCAGAAAGATGTCGCTGTGGATTCGAGTAGAGTTATCCTTGTTTCCTCTATGAACATATGTGTGTTTTGTTGCAAGTACTTGATGTATACGCATTTGTCCTCTGAGAAGTTGTTAATACATGGGTCTAGCAATGTAGCTCAATCTTTTGTAGCTTAACACTATAGTCCATGTCTTGAGAATTTAGTGACTTTACCTTTACGATAAATGTTGCAAGCTTTCTATTCGAACATGCTGAGTTTGAAGTATCATTCCACCTAACAAAATCTGAATCTCAAGCAAATATGATGGTTGGTGTTCTTCAAGGTTTTGACATAGGTTTCTATGTAAGTCCGACATGATTGATGTAATGGTTGACACAACTAGTCGGAATGCCTATCGCCAAATTCTCTTGAATCAGCAAATAACAACCACTCTTCATGAGGCTTCTTCTATGATTTATTATAGGAGTTGCGCTTATGGTTTCCTTTGTATCCAAAGTCCGACCTTTACTTGATGTTTTATTTTCCTGAACATCAAGGAGAACATCTAAAGTAGTGTTGCTAAATGTCTCTCGATCGATCCTCCAGACCCGGTTATGTTGGCAAGCACCTTGTTGTGCCAAGTAACTGAAGTCTAAGAATGAAGTTTCTTTTTCCTCGTGTCATCAGGAATCTTCTTACATGTTCATCCTAGTGGTGTAAGTGATATCACGATCTTCGACAAAGATTTTGATAACCCTGGATGAATACAGAGTTTCCTCCGTTGTTCAATCATGTTCATAGAGTGACTATGATTTTGGTAATCAATAGTTCTCTTGTTACATGTTCCCTGTGACTCTTATGCGTCCTCTCCACAGAACACCTCTCTATCTTAACCTTCTGTTGAACGAAGAGTGACCCTTCTGTATCAAAAGTAGTTCAACAACATGGTTATCCGTATCTCTGTATCCCTAGAAGCTCTACTTAAGCCGTCTAGTAGAGGTTCATCTCTCGAAGTCTGTGGTCATGTTCCTTCTGTTGTAAGCTTTCACTTGTAGAAGCTTAAAACTCTTCTGAAATTCCATGGTCTCGATCCTTATGAAGACCAGCTATCCAACAATTTGAAACCATCTCCTCTTGTTTCCTCTGTTACCTTGATGTGTTTCATGTGTGTCATCTCAGAGTTGTTTTGAACACTCCTTTCATGAGTTGACCATGAGATATTGTGTGTGTTTTTAGTGTGTATCCCTCTTATCCTTAGAAGTGACCTTGTTTCGCTTCCTTCTTCCTACCTGCGGAATCTCGGGTCGAGATTATCGTAAGGGGGATAGAGCTATAACACCCTAGTTTTAGTTAATCATATTTATGGCTTTGTTTGTGCATTCATGAGCATCGTCTTTTAAAATTGCATGCAAAGAAATAATGCAAAACCCTAAACCCTAGCTATTTTCCCTATCTCTCTAAAAGCAATTCAAAATGGTTTTGAATTTTGAAAACCCAAAATGTTTGGAGCCCAAACTGAATACAAGGGCCCCCGAGTATTTTCTATACTTTGTAAACCTTCTGGTAATTTTTGAATAAACCAAAACATGTTTGAAATTGAAATACAAATGAAAACCAAAAACAAAAAGGAAAGAGGTTTGTGTTAAAAAAATAGAACTAGAGTCGTAGCAGGCCGGCCCAACTCTCTCCTCTTCCCCCTGGAACCTTTGCCACAGCTCACTTCCGGCCCAAGCATGACCCAGCCGACCCGATACCCCTTCACGCTTTCTACTTTCTTCTTCCTTCGCCCGAAGGACAGTGCCAAAGTAGCTACGTGTCCCGCCACCATCGGTCGATCCTCCCGAGTGTTGCGATGGTCGCCACCGAACGCCAAGCTGAGGATAAGAATTCCCGTGTCGTGCCCTCTCTGCCCATCCCCATTTCCCCCTCTCTCTTCCTCTGTGTCGTCCGCGCGCAGAGGCTCTGCAACCCTAGATCAGGTCGCCGTCTCGTGTCGCCATCTCCGGCCTCCCCAAGCTCAGCTAGTCGCGGTTTGAGCTTCCCCTCATCGCCATCTTTCTCCTCCCCGACGGAATTGAGCCGGGAAGGCCGTTATCGCCTACATCGGCCACCACTTCCCCGACCCCGATGTGCTCTACTGCCCGTCTTGCCGTCGCTCCGGTCCGCCTCATGACTCTCTGTCGACCCCTACATCTCCAGGGTGAGCACACGGTCCTCCTGGAGCCCTTCTCTCCTTCTATCTCGCTCTGGCCCACTCTCGCTTCGTGCGCCGCCGTCTGCCATTGCTAGATGTCGTCACAGGTGTCGCTCCGGTGACCCAAATTGAGCGGCGCCGCCACCCAGAGGCTCGCCTTACAACCGCGGTTCGAACGCGCCCTTCCCCGAGCCCCACACGCACTCCCGCGATCGATTCGTGCTCGACCAGGGAGAAATCCTAGTGGTGACGTCATGCCAACGTCACAATGATGCGGTCAGCATGGTCAACCGGCCGTGGGCCTCCCCCCTGCTGAGGTGGCCATGGGGCCTTTCTGTCAGCCACTCTGGCTAGGATAAGCTCTGTGTAAAAAGCTTTCTCCTAGTTTTATTATAATTTCTTAATTGTTTTAATAATTTTAGAAATTGGTTTAATCTTATAAAATCAATAACTAATTATTTATAATTCAGAAAAATGTGTATAATATATCAAAATGTTCATAAAAATGAGATCTATCTCATAGCATTAAAATCATGCATTGTTCAACAACTTTAATAACAAGTTTAATTAGAAGAATCAATCAACCCATGTAGGTGATTCCAGGGTCTCTCCTGTATTAGGGTTTGGACCCTTCGGATCCCCTTTAAATTATCAAGCATGTCTTAGGGGTTCATCACAATACTAATTAACTTGTCATATCATCATACTTGCTTGAGTATTGCATCGATGCCATGTGTTGATTGTTTCTCCTTCCTTTCCAGTGTTTTGTTCTTCCTCGGTAGAATATGATATCGAGATCGAAGACCGAGATCAACACCATTGAAGATCGAAGAGAAATACTTGATCAACTATAATGAAGTCCAGTACAAGATATCCTAAGATCTATATCTGGGTATCAACAGGCAAAGGCAAGCATAGCCCCACCATGATACAATCCTATGCTTTCAAAGCATTTTACTTCTCGCCATGATGCATACGATTCTACTATGGTATTTTATCGATAGATAGAGTATCCTATCTGTTGTATTACTCCCTTAAGCTTATATTTCCTGATCCACTGCTCCTAGCATAAATAGGTTTGGCTTGTGTGCACTGCTAGAGCTTATATATGTGTCTTGCTTAGCCGTCAGTGCTGGTTCATCCAGAAGATGTACCAAATGCAGAGAATCTAGTATGACAGGACAATGAGGTATACTGATGAGGTAAGATCAGTGGTAAATGTTAAACATGCTAAGGCTTGTATGGGAGGCCATGGTGGGATGTGGTTTTTCTAGTCCCATGCTCGCCACCACTAGGAACTGAGTTCTTGCCTTTGGACCAAGACGAGCGTACAGCCACACGGGGCCTGGAAAACCTCACGAGCAACTAACTTGCCTAGTAGATTCCATGAGTCACATAGTTCGGTGTTCCATTCGACATATGCATAGAAAATGTTTTGAAATATTTGGCGGGTGAGGGTGCATCATAACAGGTAGGTAAGCATGGCCGGGGTTGCTTGGGGTGGATGGAGCCCCCAGTAAACCAACCCTGACTCACACCTCTAGGGACCGGCTTCGGGATTTGACCCGTTATGGCGGAACCCTCCTTAGGGCATGACTCATGGTCTCGGAGAAAGCAAGGTAATGGTCGTGGCCAACCACCCTCTACCGGCCTTCCAAGAAAGAGGGCTATTACTAGCGGCATTAAGAGTCGGTTGGTACGTGTGGGTAAAGTTGTACACCCCTGCAGGGTTAAATCTTTTCAAAAAGCCGTGTTCACGGTTATGAACGCTTGGTGACCAGATTCTAAGATCATAGAGAACTATAAACTAATCGTAAAACTTGGAGGTTTCAACATGTGCTTAAGGATGCTTCCTCATGGGTACGAGGGGGTGATCCAAGATGCGAGATGAGGATTACTTTGGTGGATATCAAAAGTTGATGATCAATTCTTAGGAGATGTCGCTCTCTTATCCCCTTTTATAATATTCTGATTAGACAAGCTTCTTCTCCCTCTTGTTTTATAAACAAAGATGGCTTTATGCAAAATAACCCCACCAGCCATAAGTCTTGCAGAGTACACCATGTACTCACCCTTGCTTTGTTGATACTTTTGTAGCGGAGTAATTGTTCCCCTGAAGACGAGTTCCGTATTACATCGACACCGATGAGTAGCTTGGGGTTCCTGGCCAGCAGCCTGGAATCTATGGGCTGGGACATCATCGTTATGCTTCAGGCCTCTTAGGACATTTGTTAAGTTTGCTATACTTAATAGCATAATTTGCCTTCCGTTGTTTGATGTTTGTTGTGAGTGACCTCTGCTTGTAATATTGTGGTTCTTCGCTCAGTTATGAGCTTGCTGTACTAATTTTTGTGTCGCAGGGTTACTATTGTGTTATCGATTTTTCACTGAATATCCTTGAGCTCCAAGTTAATCTTATGTCAGGCTAATGTCTGAGATTTGTTTAACCCTGATCCCGGGGGTGTTACAACTATCATCATCTACCACCCTGGCTTACTGAGAATTCAGGCCACCCCATATCATCTTGGTATCAGATTCTAGTGTTTCCTTGTTAAGAATCCACATATCCATCCATAGTTAGTTTTTTCGTCCTATATAGAAAAAGTCATACAAAAAATAGGGTTAGTCTTTGCCATAGCCTAGATTGCATCTGAGTTGAGTCTTAGTTGTTGGTCGTTTCCGTGTCTTTGATCCAATCTCAAGTCGTAGTGTCTAGGTTTTTATTTGTTATTATCGTTTGTTCTTCGTTTTCGAGTCGTTCATCACCATTTTCATCTAGTTTACATCTACTTATCTGAGTCCATATAACGTACATTTTTGTTTAACTTAGATACAAACTTTGTACAATGTTTGTGCCTAGGAACGTACATACGAGACTAGTTGCTTTGCTCTAAACAGGCTGCTCATTAGGGTTTTGCAAGTGCAATTTTTTTGGCCAGTTCAGATTGGAGTGTCCGGACGCTTTACACCGGACAATCCAATGCCCCAGAATATCTGGCCATGATACATCAGAGTATCTAGCTAATTTTTGCTTAGAAATTTTGCATTCGTATTGCTTTGTGTCAAATAGTTGAAAAATAAAAAACAAGAGATAGAAAAGAAAAGAGAAAAGATATACATAAGTGACAAAAGAGATATATCAAAGTTTGATTGGAGGCCTAGTTTCCAAGCACTGGTAGATTGAGCAATCTTCTGCCTGTTTTATTTTGAGCTGTTACTAGCGCCTCTCTTGTGCATTATAATATTCCTGTTCATAAGTTGCTTTGCCACGTTTTATCTCACTGTGTGTGTTTTCTTGGGTGTTTGTCACACGATCAGCACTAGAACTTGCTTTGGTGTAGTTAGGTATCCATACCTACAGCCCCACTACATACTCCTGCTTTGTTGTGTGGTCGTTCTTGTATCCTCGGTATTCGCTTCATCACATCCGTGCATGTGTCGTTTATCCAAGTTGGTAAGCTTTACTAATTCACTTTGGAACGGTAAGATTTCCTTTTCCTGCAGTTGTGAGTGAGTTGTGAGGGAGCCACCAAAAGATTTTTGATTTCGTGCACTAACCTACTAATCATGTCTACTAGTGATGTTGATGTGATACAAAAAAGGATGCAAATGATTATCCCTTCCCATTGGAATACCATTGCAGTAACACATTCTCGGAGGAGGAGTCAGGAGTGGTGCCTACTTCGGGTTTGTTCCACTTCACGACAGAAATTTATGGTCAACATGCTGCTACTACCATTGATACTTGTTCTTTTGTGAATTTGTTTATTGTTGAGGTTGTTGAAAAGCTACAATTATACTCATGTGCATTAAAAAACCATTTATGTTAGCAACTTCTGGCCATGCACTACTAGTTACTCAGATAGCATGTGTTCCACTCACCATTTATGGCCCTAGAAGATATATTTCCTGTTATGTCATTCCTAGAGCATTTAATTCCTGCCATATCATGTTGGGAAAAAGTGGTGTGATAAATTAAAAGTTGTGTTTGGTAGTGAGTATTCTGATCCTTCCATTTGTTGGAATGATAAGCACACGTGGTTAGTGAATGATCAGTATAAGCGACTAGAGGGGGGGTGAATAGGCGCTACTCAAATTTTAGCTTCTTTGCAAATTAAGGCTTGACACAAAGTAAGTTCTCTAGATATGCAACTAGATGAGAGAACCTATATGGCAAGCAAGCATGAAACACCAATAATAAGGAGTAAAGGATATAAATCACCGAGAGAGGACACGAAGATGTTTTCCCGAAGTTCCTTCCTTTTTAGGAGAAGTACGTCTCCATTGGAGGGGTGGGTGGTACTAAGACCACCAACGCCACAAAAGGCCTCACCTTATTCTCCCGCGCACCCGCCTCACGGCAAGCACATGATCCACTATACGGTGGCATAGAAGGCAACGATCGAAACCTTGTAAAAAACCTTGAGGCACTTCTCCACAACTGAATTGGAGGCTCCCAAGGCGACCCCAAAGCTCTTACACATGAGGATGAGCTATGTAGGGCGACTTCTTCAAGTTAGGGTTTTCTCAAACACTAGAGAAACAACTTCTTACACAAATGGTGGGGAAACACAAATCCCTTTCGTGGAAAGATAGGTCTAGGTCTCCTCCCTTGATTCCCCAAAGGGCATCAAGTTCTAGTGTCTAGGGAGGGAGATCTAGGAGTTTGGAGCTTAGCAACAATGGAGGAGAGAGAGTAGAAGCCGCAGCCTGCACTTGGGGAAGAAGGGGGTATAAATAGCCCCCCCCCCCAAGAAAAAATTCGTTGCCATTCACTAACCCCTAAGTCTCCGATCTCTAGGGCTGGAGTCTTCGAGCATGGCCAGAGTCTTCGGGGGTGGGGCGGGACTCCGGGCAGGACTCCAGGGGGTGTACTGAATGCATTTTGTGGCACCCTAAAGACTTGGCCGGAGACCTGCCCGGAATCTCCGGTCCACAACACTAGAGTCTCCGGGTTGGCGCCAGACTCCGGGCCATAGTCCGGGGAGGGAAACAAAGAGCAATCCTTAGGGACCAGAGACAGCCTCGGAGACCAGGCTAGAGTCTCCGGCCAGGCGCACTGGAGTCTCCGGTCCTAGACCCTGGAGTCTCCGGACTCAGGGGAGCATCAGGCCATATATTCCATCCAAGCACCCTTTTCTTGATTAATTTTTGAACCCTTCTCCATTGCAAGAAAGAATACCGTCTTGTGCCTTTATAAGGATAAAATCTGCAATATACTTAGAACACGGTAAAAACTTACTTCTGTTGACAACAAACACCAAAACATCATTAAGGCAGGAAATGCCCTTTCAATTAGCAAATACACACATTAAACAATTTCAGGAGATTAGGCATCAAAACCTATGTCCACCTGTAACAACCAACATAAAACCACATGTTGATCCTATCGTCGAAAAAATGAGAGTGAGAGTTGATGAGACAAATGAGGTCTCTACTAATATAATCATCTCTACTCCTAGTGGTGTATCTTGTGATGTACAGGTTGCTTTTAAAGAAAGGGAGCCATCTATTTTACAACCCGCATCACTAGATTGTGCACTATCACTTGAGGATGATGTCCTAGTGCCTACTACATGTGAGGAAAACACTATTGATATAGGTACTGATTTGGAGCTATAGCCAACAAGCATAACATATTGTGAGTCTATTCCTTTGCTGATGCCTCCTTGTGACTGGCCTTGCACTAATGTTATAACACCATGTGATAGTTTACTAAATTCGAATTTTGATCATGTGGTACTAATTACACATAAGGAAATACTAGCTTGAATATCACCTGCTGATATTATGTATTCCATCATGCTAAATGAACCTATGAGTATGAGTTGTGCTATGGATAAGATTTCTGAAATTTCATGTCTGAATTCAAATACATATTCTCCTTGTTTCACTTTCTATCTAATTGGTGAATATGGCATGGATGGAAATTTTCTTGTGGATCACATATGCATTACTTGTGATAGAATCGTGGAACTAAAACAAGATGTTTTTAGCCGTATATGTAATATGTCACAGTATTTTTGCTATGGGACAATAGTCCATGTTCGAGAAATTATGGAAATACATTCTGGTCTAGTTGATATATTGCAGCCAACACAAGTTTTACCTATGTTGGATTGTTCTAATCTTTCTAGAATAGAACCTGACTTTTCATATTCGTTGTGTTTGTCCTAAAAGTCTTTGTCTAGTTGTGCTATTGCTCTATACTTCACTTATATTTCAAATTGAGTTGCATCTTACATACTGGACAAAATGATCATGTTCACAATAATCAGGGTAGCGCAGTTGAAGCATGGCATGAATCAATTTGGTTTTCACATATATTGAATTGGTTTGATCTTGTTTATCACAAATTTGACCATAGATCTTCTTTAAGAAAACTGAATTTAATATTGAATAATAAGATTATCTATCTAGTTGTTTTTCACAATGATCATAATAATTCTTTGAACTTCACTTATACCTGCAATTTTGATTGCCAATTGTTGCATTATTCTTTGTTCCCATATGACAATTGTATGTTCTCTACTTGCAATTTACGTTGCATTTTGTATATTGGGAACATTATGAATGTCAACAAAAATTATACAACCTGTTATACATGCATATACGCGTACACGTTTTTTTTTGTTTATTCCACTTTCAGCTTACTCAAAGCCGCAGACGGATTTTCCTAAAGAAAGGAAGGATGATGAGGATACAATCATAGATTATGATGATTCCGCTAATTTAAGCTGGAAGGAAATATTGGATCTCATTGAAAAATATCACAAGGTGACTTCATCTCTAGTTAGACATGATACTTTGATCTATAAGAACTTTATACTACCTAAATCATTGTGTTATTATTTGACTAGATTTAATATCCATTGGACTAGCGCCAACGGGAAGGAGAGGGAGGAAGGCGAAGAGGAGCCTGACATGATGATCATCCATGGATGCGCGAGGGAGGAGCGGGAGGCAGGCACACAGGACAAGGAGAAGATCATCAATGATGGTGTGAAGAATTCCAAGAAAACCGGATTGTCCGGCGCATACGCCCCGGACAATCCGTCCTACCCCAAGATGCGCTCGGTGGTTGCCATTCAGAAGGCCAAATCGGAAGCCACCCGGAATCTTGCCGGAAACTCCAAAGTTTCCGCCGGACCAGACTATCCGGTGTGCATCACCTAGAGTGTCCGCCCGGACCGGAATGTCCGGCCCACACGGACCAAAATGTCTGGCCACCGACGGATCTGTTCCGAATCGGCTTGTATCAGTTTGAGTCAGACATGTTTTTGTTTCGGTTTTTGGCCATCCCAACTGCCCATATAAGCCCTGGGACGTCTCTTTAGCTTAGTTTAGACCACGTTTAAAGTAAACCCTAGATCCGTTGAGTTGCTACTTGCAATCAATTGAACCTCTACACCAATTTGTATCGATCTGGTGTATTTGCTACTATCAATCAAATGTGATTATTTGATCCATTGTAATTTAGCCAATTGCAAGTTTTGTGTGATCTGATGTTCCATTGGGAATTAGAAGATTGCATTACCGCTTCGTGGTCAATGCCTACGTGCGCAAGTGTGTGAAGTTGCGAATATCTGCAAGGGTTGAGAGTTGTTGCATTGACATCAGAGACTGATCGGGAGGTTCGTGAGTGTCATATAAGTTATCTCCACCCACTAGCATCATCTATACCACTCTCGCTTAGTGAGAAGATCGGCCCACCCTATATCACCGCTGCTGCAGGGTCTGGAAGAAATCGAGGAGGGCGGTATGCTCCGCACTAGTAGGCACCCACTGGTCGTTCTCCTCCGTGTCTTCTTGGCCGACATTGTCCCATTCCTCCGTGTCCTCCTCTTCGTCGTTTGCCGGCGAGCTGGGAGGTAGCGCTTGTTCGCGACCTAGCTACCTACGCCCAAGTGGTCGGAAGTCGACGAGGCACAGGTGTGTGGACATCCCACTCCCCAGCAGCTCGGTCTTTATAGACGATGGTGGGCGGGAAATAGAACGTGGAAAAATGCGGCAGGAAACTGTGGGCGGGAGCGGTGGGATTCAGCGCCCAGCCAAAAAGATGGCACGCGCCACACGCAGCTGTTTTGGGAGGCACAAACTAAAATGAATTGTTCTGTGTGATGCGCTGGTCATGCTTGGACGTACAAATTCCTCTAAGAACAAGTACAATAAGCCTAAGCCTAGTTAGCTGGTTATAGGAGGTGCCATGTTATTTAAAAACCTAGGTGGAAGAGAGAGAAAAGAGGAGAGAGATGAAAGCGGGTGCTTCACGTATAGCCGGCTCTAGCATAAGGCCGAGAGAAAAAGTCTTTGCATGCAGCCTAAGTCCAATAGACTGTGTGCTTTAAAGAAATAAATCTTAATTAAAGTTCACTAATAGCCAACATATAGCTAATCTATTGATATGGATGGCTTTTATATTAGCTATAGATAATGTGGCATAGGTATACAACCGAAAACGGACTGTATTATTAACCTTGCTCTAACTTCCGCAGGCAACCGCAAAGAAACGTTTTTCTTTTTGTCCGATATGGGGCACACTTTTAGCTGCCGTTACTTCATTCAATCAAACTATGGTACACGTGATTTGATTTAAAACATGTAAGGGATTTGCGGGCACCGGTGCTCCTTGCACTTCAGATTTTTGAAAATTTCAAAAGCTCACGCTTTTATGTCTCCAAAAATTATGGCGTTAAATATGTAGATAGATACAGGAGGAGGAGTGCTACGGAAAAACCACCTCCCTGGTCGCTTGCGCAGGCAACTCTAGGGACGATCCAATCTACATCGTCAGTGGCCCTCCCTCGTTGGGATTCACTTGCCACCGCCGCCACCAGTGGTGGTTGTGGCACCCGGCCGTCGAAGGCAGTGAGGCGAGAGCGGCGCATCCCTCTCCCTCCTCTACGCGCGTGGAGGCTATTGCGGTGGGTCCCGTGCGGGGCTGGTGCGGTGGCTTCTCATGGCGTTGTGGAGGGGCGGCGGTTGGGGTGGAGAAGCGATGCGGCGATGTGCTCAGACGCGGTTGGCGGCGCGGCGGACTAGCGTCCCATATGGACCTGATCTGGGATGGTGGGCTGCGGGTTACATGGGTAGCGGAGTTTGCTCGCTATGTCCTGTCGGTGCTTGCTCATCTAGTCTCCACCTGCAATGCTGCCTCTTCGTCGAGCTTGCGGTCATGGCGGCCTGTGTCACGGTGAATCTGTCGTCCTAGTTTCGGTGGGTCTGGTGGCCGGTTAAGACCGGTGGTGTGGGGGCTTCCAGCCTGACTTTGAATAAAGGGGGTTTGGTCATAGGATCCCTCTCATGCCAGGAAGAAGATCTACCTGTTTCATGACTTCATCATTCTGGTCGGAGTGTTGTGTTCCGGAAGATTCCGCTGGTGAACTCCAATGGATGACATGCTGGAGTTCGCCAAATTAGATGGACTTTGGTCGCACGCAACCATATTTTTATCTGACTGTTTTGTTTTAGAGGGAGTGTTGCGAAGCTTTGTAGATTATTCCCATCAAGGACATGCCATTAGTCTCATGGTGAAGTCAGTCGTACAGAATGACATGAAAGTCGAGGTTTGAAGAATGATAATGGTGGTTTTAATCATGTTCGCGATGAGGTTTTGGCTTGGTGTTCTAGGTCTTGGAGCAGCAACATTGGAAAGTGGGGGTGAATGTACATGAGAATTCTAGAGTTCAACCTCGAGGGTGAAAATCCAAGGTCTGGACTTAATTGATTGTGCCTGACAATGACATTGTTGAAAACATTGTTTTGTCAGCGCGGACTTTCTCCGAGATGAAAATCTATGATCGATGATCAGGGTGATGACGGCGCTCGTGCATTGTTCCCTTCTTGGAGGCGTCGCTTTTGTGGAGGATGGATTTCTGGTGATGCCTTGGTGGTGTTTGGTCGTTGTTGTAGGGCATAGATCGCTGTAGCGGGACTTTCTTTTTTCTTTCTTCTGTAATTCTTTTTTTGGTTGTGTGCATCCGTAATTCTATTAGAGTAATGTGTTGTTACAAAGGCTGGGTGTAATTGATATCTCGCGATATTAATATATGCTCCTTTCCAAAAAAAACATGAGAAGTAAACGCAAAAAAATCCTATTAGAAAATACTTTATATTTTAGGAAATACAGAAAACAAATTTCTGACAAAAAAAATACTACCACTATTTACTTTCAGAAATTTGTCTTTTTTATATTTACCAAAATACAACGTATTTTTTAATAATACTAATTTACGTACGCTTTGGCCTGGCAATCACCGTTTCCCAGCCAGGTTCCTGGCCCGCAGATCGTCTCCCCGCCCGAGCCGACTGGCGCCGTCCCCCGCCTCTGCCGCCTCCGGAGGCGTCCCCACCACCGCCCGCGCGCCCAGCCCGACGTCGGCAGGGACGACTTCACGGAGCTCGACCTGTTGGCCACGCCGGTGCGGCGCCGCCGGCCGCTCCCCACGCCGCGTCGGCCGCTTCCCTGCACCTAGAGCACCTGCGGGCTGCACTCGGGCTTACCGTCGAACTCGAAGCGCGGGTCAGCCTCGGCGCGGACGGTAAGGTTGAGCTGCGCGGACAGGGCGACGACGGCGGTGTCCTTGTGCTTGGTGATGGGGATCCGCCGCTGTGGAACACGACGGGTGATACGTTGCTAACGTATCCATAATTTTTGATGTTCCATGCTTGGTTTTATCTACTTTCTTATGTTTTGTTCCAATTTTGGAGTACTTTTCATACACTTTCTTGGACTAACCTATTAACAAAGAGCCACAGTACTAGCTGCCTATTTTCTGCTGTTTTTGGTTCCAGGAAGTCAAAAAATGAATATTCTCGGAATTGGACGGGAAAAGCCAAAGTCAGTTTTCACCGAGGGACACACGGAGCCAGAATACAAGAGGACGGCCACACCACCTGGCCATGCGGCCAGGCCTAGCCCACGCCAGGGGGTGGTGTGGCCAGCCCAGGCACCCCCTCGGCCTCCCCTTCCGACTATAAGATGCCTCCGATACAAAAACTCTAAGGACTCGATCAAAATTTCATGAAAGAGTCTGTAGCCATCGTCATCTCCATCCCTAGACCGGGAGGGATCTGAAGCTCTTCCCGGCACCCTGCCGGAGAGGGGAATTCACCCTGGAGGCCTTCTTCATCATCATGCAAGCCTCCGGTGTGATGCGTGAGTAGTTCATCTCTATACAACGGGTCCATGTAGTAGCTAGATGGCTGGTTCTCCTCCTTTGTGCTTTCATGTTTATTGGGAGCTCCGTTCATGATCAAGATCATCTATTTGTAATCCTACATGTTGTGTTTGCGGGGATCCGATGGATATTGAGATACTATTTCAGATTGATTATTGATTCTATCATATCTTTGTTATTTGTGATCTTGCATGCTTTCCATTGTTAGTAGCTATGTTGGCCAAGTAGATGCTAGCAACTCCAAGAGTTAGTATTTATGCTCGATAGTGGGTTCATGCCTCTAGTAATCTGGGGAAGTGACAGAAATCTCTAAGGTACTAGATGTGTTGTTGCTACTAGGGAGAAAACAACAATCCTTTGTTCATAGAACAATCGTATTGTTTACTTTACACGCAATTCGTAATCCAACTATCTGTTACTTGCAACTTCATACTGGAGGGGGTTCAGATGATAACCTGAAGGTGGATTATTAGTCATAGATGCAGTTGGATGGCGGTCTATGTATAATGTTGTAATGCCCAATCGAATTTCAAAGGAGTCAAGATGATTAGTATATGCATATATTGCTTTCTCGATGTTTGTCAATTGCCCCACTGTAATTTGTTCACCCAACATGTTATCTATCTTAAGGAGAGCCACCACTAGTAAATTATGGACCCCGGTCCTTTCTTTTACCATCAATCTACAATCAACTATTTACTTATTTGTGTTTACTTTCTGCAAACTATTACTTTCTTCCACTCGATACGTTTAATCCTTTGTTTTCAGCAAAACCGGTGAGATTGACAACCTCACTGTAAGTTGGCAGCAAAGTTCTGTGGTTGTGTTGTGCAGGTCTCCGCGTTGCTACTAGCACCGGTAGTGCGCCCTGCCAAGGCTCAGCTAGAAACACCTTTGGGGTGTTTCCTTGCTCCTACTAGATTGATAACCTTGGTTTCATACCTGAGGGAAACTTGCTGTTGTGCTCATCATACCTTCCTCTTGGGGTTCCCCAATGAGCTCGAGATATCTTGGTGATACATTGCAAATGTATCTATAATTTTTGATGTTCCATGCTTAGTTTTATCCACTTTCTTGTGTTTTGTTCCAACTTTGGAGTACTTTTATTATGATTTCTTGAACTAACCTATTAACAAGAGCCACAGTGCCAGCTGCCTGTTTTCTGCTGTTTTTGGTTCTAGGAAAGTCAGAAAATGAATATTCTCGGAATTGGACGGGACAAAAGCCAAAGTGCCTATTTTTCTGGAAGGGATCAAGTGCCAGAATACGAGACAGAGATGGGCCAGGGGTCGGCCACACTACCTGGCCACGTGGCCAGGCTTGGCTCGTGCCAGGGGGTGGTCTGGCCGACCCCAGCACCCCCTCGGCCTCTCCTTCCGCCTATAAGTTGCCTTCGGGACGAAAACCCTAGGTACCCGCTCAAAAATCCACGAAAGAGTCTGTAGCCGCCGTCGTCTCTGTCCCTAGATCGGGGGGATCTGAAGCTCTTCCCGGCACCCTACAGGAGAGGGGAATTCACCCTGGAGGCCTTCTTCATCACCATGCAAGCCTCCGGTGTGATGCGTGAGTAGTTCATCCTTGGACTACGGATCCATGTAGTAGCTAGATGGCTGGTCTCTCCTCCTTTGTGCTTTCATGTTTAGATCTTGTGAGTTCCGTTCATGATCAAGATCATCTATTTGTAATTCATACATGTTGGGTGTTTGCGGGGATCCGATGATATTGAGATGCTATTTTAGATTGATTATTGATTCTATCATGTCTTTGTTATTTGAGATCTTGCATGCTTTCCGTTGTTAGTAGCTATCTTGGCCAACTAGATGCTAGCAACTCCAAGAGTTAGTATTTATGCTTGATAGTGGGTTCATGCCTCTAGTAATCTGGGGAAGTGACTGAAATCTCTAAGGTACTAGATGTGCTGTTGCTACTAGGGAGAAAACAACAATCCTTTGTTCATAGAACAATCATATTGTTTACATTACACGCAATTCGTAAAGCAATAATCTGTTGCTTGCAACTTAATACTAGAGGGGGTTTGGATGATAACCTGAAGGAGTCTCAAAGGAGTCAAGATGATTAGTATATGCATGTATTGCTTTCTCGGTGTTTGTAAATTGCCCCGCTGTAATTTGTTCACCCAGCATGTTATCTATCTGAAGGAGAACCACCTCTAGTGAACTATGGATCCCGGTCCTTGTCTTTTACATACAATCTTTAAACTATTTACTACTTTGTGTTTACTTTCTGCAAACTTTTACTTCTTTCCATTCGATACGTTCAATCCTTTGTTTTCTGCAAAACACGTTGAGATTGACAACATCATCGCAAGTTGGGGACAAAGTTCTATGGTTGTGTTGTGCAGGTCTCCACGTTGCTACTAGCACCGGTAGTGCGCCCTGCCAAATCTCAGCTAGTAACACCTTTGGGGTGTTTCCTTGCTCCTACTGGTTTGATTAAACCTTGGTTTCATAACTGAGGGAAACTTGCTGATGTGCTCATCATACGTTCCTCTTGGGGTTCCCAACGATCTCTACATCAACACCGCCATCAAGCATTTTTCTGGGCGCCGTGCATTGAGACATCAAGCATTTTTCTGGCGCCGTTGCCGAGGAGTCAAGGACATCTTCACAAGGGGAGTCCCTCATAACCAATCTCTTTCCTTTGTTGTTTTTGTTTTGCTTAGTTTCTTTTTGCTTTGTTTGCTTGTTTCTTTATCAAAAACACACAAAAAAATAGTTTTGCAAGTTTGCTTTCTTATTTGAAAAACACAAAAAAATTAGTTCCTTTCTTAAGTTGCCTTTATGACTAGCTCTGCTCCAATCACTATTTCATTATGGATAGCTCACTCAGTTTCCTATTTGGGAACAATTTTATGACTGCTAAGGTAATAGATGAACCACCGCCTGCTAGAACCTCCATGGAAGAAGAAATTGCTGAACCTGAAAGCTCATTAGATGAAAAAGAGGAGGAGAGTGATGGACAAAAGGAGGAAGAATGGATCTACCCATGCCTACCTTCTAATGAGAGTAACTCTTTATCCCTTACATTATTTGATTGTCCCCCATTCTTATCAAAGGAGGGTGAATGTTATGTTCCTGAGGATTCCTTTGAAAATGTTTATAATAAAGCTCTAGTGCTTGTAGATCATGAAAAGCATGCTTTATGTGATAGTTATATTGTTGAGTTTATTCATGAGGCTACTGAAAATTATTATTAGAGAGGAAAATATGGTTGTAGAAGTTTTTTATGGTAATGAAACACCTCTCTATGTGCTGAAGTTTTGAAGTTACTTTTGTTTTATCTTCCTATGTCTGTCACTTTGTTCTTTGTGCATTTATTTGCATACAAGATTACTATGCATAGTAAGTGGGTTAGACTTAAATGTGTTTTGAATTTGCTTCTTGATTCTCTCTTTTACTTCAATTCGTATTTCCTATGAGAGCATCTTCTCAAATTTTCATGCCTAACTTAAAGGCGTTAACGAAAAGTACTTGTTGGGAGATAACCCAAGAGTTTTAGATGAGTCTTGGAAGTTATTACCTCTGTAATAACCTCTCCTTATCCTTTTTATTTGCTTTTCGTGCCAAGAGTAACCTCTAATGAGAGTGAAGTAATGATTGGGAAAGTTGCTGTCCCGAAACAGATTTCTGTGCTTCACCATAAAAATTCCTGAGAGAGCTCTGTACGTTGGATTGAGCTGTAATTGTTTTTTCTTCTGCCCCAGTTTGTTATATAACTTTCGTCAGTTCAGCACTTTTTGATTTGAGCAACATACGGTCTTCGAAAAAATTCGTCTTTACCTGCTGGTCTGTTTTGACAGATTTCTGCCATTTTCTGCATTTGCTTCTTGTTAGTTCCTTCTTGAGTTCCTTTGGGGAATTGAGATTTTTGAGGGAAGTGCTACAGTAGCTAGTGTTCTAATGGAAGTTTATTTGGTGTTAGAACTGAACCTTAAGACTTATTTATCTTAAAATGCACTAATGTTGCTAATGAGATTGTGTGAAGTTTTGTATGAAGGAAAAATTTCAGGTGTATGGAAGGAATGAGTAATGAGATGAAGGATAGACTAAAGCTCAAGCTTGGGGATGCCACACGTGTCACCCCAAGAAATATCCAAGAAGTACAAACGTCAAAGCTTGGGGATGCCCAAGGCATCCCCTTCTTCATCAATAAAAAATTTAGGTTTCTTCCAAACGCTTCATTTTTATTGTTTTAAGCACAGTTGTGTTTTTCTTGGAGCGTCTTCTTTTTCGTTTTAGTTTTGGTTTTTAGTTTGCTTGGTTTGCTTAGTTTTCTGAATAAGTTGGTTGGACCCCCTCTTTCATACATTGGTTTGCAAATAGTTTGGTTTGGTTTTGGAAAAGAGTAGGAAAGTTCATGCTTATGTGGTAAAAAGAGCTTGTTTTTGACTGTGGCCTATGCTCTGTAATGCCATGCTTGATATTGTTTTGGCTTTATGCTTAGTATTCTTTGCTGTGGCATGACATGTTATAAACAATTGAGATTGCTTAATGTGCCTTGAAAGAATCATGTGTTGTTTTAGCATATTAAAGCATAGTATTGTGGTATTCTCCTTTGATGCTTTATTTGGGTTGACTTGGCACATGCTCACACCATGTTATGACTATCCCAAGTCACCATAACCTTGATGATCCTTTAGTCTTTGACTTGTAATATCACTTTATGCTTTGATTAATGATGTTTTGTTGCTCTGCGTGATTATGGCCATTATTTCTCTCTTAGTTGGTCGCTCCCAGTCTTTTGCTAACCTCCATAACCAAGTGTGAGTTCCACTCATGCATACAACTCCTAAAACCAAGTTATTCCAAGGAGTCCACCATACCTACCTATTAGAATATGCTATTCCAAGTATATTCATGTTTTTATCTACCTTCCGAATTAAACTTGTTATGAGAAAACTAGTGATTAAAGCTCTCACGAATTTGATGGCACACTTTACTTTTCTTGCCCTTAATAAACTTGAACCATTCTGTCATCTATGTTGTATATGCTTGCACTTATTTGTTGGGAATTAGCAGAACCATGCTGTCATGGGGAATGCTTTCAACATTGCACTTGGTACTTGTACCTAGTTGATATCATGCTCTTTTGTATATGGATGTCGTCGGTGTGAAATGAAAGGGGAGCTTGTAAGTCCATGGAGTTATGTATATGTGTTAGAGAAACGCCTGGGCCGCTGGTCTAATCCATGCTGACATGGTGGAAACCTGCAGCGTAACCATAATGAGCTGTCTATGAAGCATTCTTCTTATAAAAAAGAGTCAGATATTAAAAAAAGAAAGAAAAAAAGAGATATGAGAAAAGAGGAAAGAGAGAAAAAGCACCATTTTCCCATGGTAAATAAGAAGATTGTTGAGATGCTCGTTGCCTGCTTGCCTTGTCATTTTGATATTGGGATTCTTCCGTATCATCGGGCAAGGGGGTACCCCATTGGCGGTTCTCTATGATACACATATACTTACGATGACAAGAACTTACCGGTAACTAAACTTGAGTAGCATGAGGAGCGGCCCTCGTAGTCAAGGGACATGAGATTTCCAACTTATACTTCGTCAAGCATATACTTCATAGTTTGTTGACTTTAACCTTAATCACTTCAAGATGCTTATGATAGGGGCAATGAGAGCTAAAAGCTAACAAGTACCATAATTTTTGGAAGCTCTTTATGAAACTTGAATCCCTACTTTCTTCTATGAAGGACTATCTTCCACTTTTATATTGAGTCTCCACCTTCTATATTTATGCACCTACTTTGAAAGCATAGTGGCCATTCTTAGTTCTATGTGCATTGTCCCAAGATTTGTTGATTGATGCATAACTTGATATTGCTTGTTTTAAACTATTTGTATCTAGTCACTCTTATGAACTTTGAAGGTGTCCTATGCATTTATATTTGCTACTCTATGAGGGACAAGCTGAATGCCACTATGTTATGTTTTCTTTATGTGAAACAAACAAACGTCTTGCAAGGTATTGTTATTCATGAATCTTTTGTTTATACTTTTCATGTTGCAACATAGTTGCTTTGTCTTATTGCTAGAACTTTGTCTTTCATGTTATGATTGAAGTACTATGATCCCATCTATCCATGTTTTTGAAATATTTTGATCAAGTTTATGATGGTGCATGTCACCTAAACAATTATTCTTTCTTTTTTATCACTTACCTACTCGAGGAAGAGCAGGAGTTAAGCTTGGGGATGTTGATACATTGCTAACGTATCCATAATTTTTGATGTTCCATGCTTGGTTTTATCTACTTTCTTATGTTTTGTTCCAACTTTGGAGTACTTTTCATACACTTTCTTGGACTAACCTATTAACAAAGAGCCACAGTGTCAGCTGCCTGTTTTCTTCTGTTTTTGGTTCCAGGGAGTCAGAAAATGAATATTCTCAGAATTGGACGGGACAAAAGCCAAAGTCAGTTTTTCACCCAGGGACACACGGTACCAGAATACAAGACGGGGAGGGGCTAGAGGGCGGCCACACCACCTGGCCGTGCGGCTAGGCCTGGAACGCGCCAGGGGGTGGTGTGGCCAGCCCAGGCACCCCCTCGGCCTCCCCTTCCGACTATAAGATGCCTTCTATACAGAAACCCTAAGGACCCGATTAAAATTCCACGAAAGAGTTTGTAGCCGCCGTCATCTCCATCCCTAGATCGGGAGGGATCTGAAGCTCTTCCCGGCACCCTGCCGAAGAGGGGAATTCACCCTGGAGGCCTTCTTCATCATGATGCAAGCCTCTGGTGTGATGCCTGAGTAGTTCATCTCTAGACTACGGGTCCATGTAGTAGCTAGATGGCTGGTTCTCCTCCTTTGTGCTTTCATGTTTATATCTTGTGAGCTCCGTTCATGATGAAGATCATCTATTGTAATCCTACATGTTGTGTTTTCGGGGATCCGATGGATATTGAGATGCTATTTCAGATTGATTATTTATTCTATCATGTCTTTGTTATTTGAGATCTTGCATGCTTTCCGTTGTTAGTAGCTATCTTGGCTAAGTAGATGCTAGCAACTCCAAGAGTTAGTATTTATGCTCAATAGTGGGTTCATGCCTCTAGTAATCTGGGGAAGTGACTGAAATCTCTAAGGTACTAGATGTGTTGTTGCTACTAGGGAGAAAACAATAATCCTTTGTTCATAGAACAATCGTATTGTTTACTTTACACGCAATTCGTAAAGCAATAATATGTTGCTTTCAACTTAATACTGGAGGGGGTTCGGATGATAACCTTAAGGTGGATTATTAGTCATAGATGCAGTTGGATGGTGGTCTATGTATTATGTTGTAATGCCCAATCAAGTCTCAAAGGAGTCAAGATGATTAGTATATGCATGTATTGCTTTCTCGGTGTATTCCAATTGCCCTGCTGTAATTTGTTTACCTAGCATGTTATCTATCTTAAGGAGAGCCACCTCTAGTGAACTATGGATCCTGGTCCTTGTCTTTTACCATCAATCTACAATCAACTGTTTACTAATTTGTGTTTACCTTTTGCAAACTATTACTTTCTTCCACTCGATACGTTTAATCCTTTGTTTTCAGTAAAACCGGTGAGATTGACAACCTCACTGTAAGTTGGGGGCAAAGTTCTGTGGTTGTGTTGTGCAGGTCTCCACGTTGCTACTAGCACCGGTAGTGCACCCTACCAAGGCTCAGCTAGCAACACCTTTGGGGTGTTTCCTTGCTCCTACTGGATTGACAACCTTGGTTTCATAACTGAGGGAAACTTGCTGCTGTGCTCATCATACCTTCCTCTTGGGGTTTCAACGAGCTCGAGATATCTTGGGCCATCAACGTGCTTCCCCACCGCGCTCTTGAGGTCAAGAGGGATGACTACGTTCCCGAGCAGCCGACCGAAGTTGACACCGCAGGTGGTGCCCCACCTCCCGGAGTACATGGTGACCTTGAGCTTGGCGGATCTTGTCCCTAAGAGGGACGGATTGGCCGTGACACGGTCGAGGTCGGCCTTGGACAGGTGGAACGTGGCCGCCAGCATGCCTGTGGTGGCAGGGTCGTGCGTGGGGTCGTCTGTGGGCAGCAGCGGGGCCGCGCCGGTCTGGAGCGGCGGCTTGTTGAGGCGGATCCTGCAATGGCCACCTTGTTGTGCAATGGTGATGGCTGAGGAAGAAAAAAGGTTATTTTTTGGATGGGGAAGGTGTGGTGACGAGGGATCATAGGGTGTTGCGCTGCCGGCTGATGACCCACAAGTATAGGGGGTGTATCGCAGTATTTTCGAGGGAAGTGAAACCCAATTTATTCATTTGACACAAGGGGAGCCAAAGAATATTTATAAGCCTTAACAACTGAGTTGGCAATTCAGCTGCACCTGGAAACAATCTTGCTCACAACAGTTTATCAGTAGCAACAGTTTTGTAGTAGGAATAGCAAAGTAACAGCAGTAGTAAAGCAAAGACAGTAGTAACAAAAGCAGTAAACAGTGGGATTCGAGTGCGGTAGGCATAGGGATGGATGGACGGGCGTTGCATGGACAAGACAATTCACATAGCAATCAGAACATAGGGAAATTGTAGATAAAGAAGATAAAGCATCCAAGTACTAGACAATCCTAGGCATGTGTTCCATATATAGTCATACGTGCTCGCAATGAGAACTTGCACAACATCTTTTGTCCTGCCAGCCCGTTTGCAGTGGGGCCTCTAGGGAACTACTGGCAATTAAGGTGCTCCTTTTAATAGAGCACCGGAGCAAAGCATTAACACTCTGTGAACACATGTGATCCTCACATCAAAGCCTTTCCCTTCCGGTTATCCCGATTTCTATCACTTCGGGGCCATTGGTTTCAGACAACAACGTGTGTATACAACTTGTAGATAAGACCAAAAACAATACTATCATAATGAATCAATAACATGTTCAGATCTGAAATCATGGCACTCGGGCCCTAGTGACAAGAATTAAGCACAACAAGTTGCAACAAAGTCATAAAGCACTAATAAAAGATACTAGGCACCATGCCCTAACAATCTGATGCCATTACATGAACGATCTCATCCAATCCCTACCATCACCATAGCCTACATCGGGGGATTACTCACTCATAGATTGGGGAAACATGGATGGTCGATGGAGAAGCGATGGTGATGATGATGGCGATGATCTCCTCCAATTCCCCGTCCCGGCAGGGTGCCAGAATGGAGTTTCTGGTGTTGTTTCGTGGAATCTGGTGGTGGCGGCAGAGCGGAACTCCTTCTGGAAAAACGTCGAACCCCCCGAAGTTTTTAGGTCAGAAGGCTCCTTATAGGCGAAGAGAGAGGCCGAGGGGGTGCCTAGGGGGCCCACACCACCCCCTAGCACGGCCTGGCCTGGCCCACGCCACCAGGTGGTGTGGCCACCCCCTGGCTCCTCTCCGTCTCGTATTCTGGCTCCTGGAGTCTTCGGGTGAAATAGGATTTTTGGCATATTTTCCGGGATTTTTCCTGATAGTTGATTTTCTGCACAAAAAGTAGACACCAAGGCAATTCTGCTGAAAACAGCGTCAATTCGCATTAGTTGCATCCAAATCACACAAGTATAGAGAAGAAACAATAACAAAAGTGTTCGGGAAAGTAGATATGTTTTGGACGTATCAACTCCCCCCAAGCTTAGCTTATTGCTTGTCCACAAGAAATTCAGTTGAAAACTAAGTGCGATAAAAGAACTTTCACGAACACATTTGCTTCATATGATGTAAATATTCTCAGCAATGTGATCAACTACTTAGACAGTTCATAATAAAGAGTATGCAACTAAGTCTACTTAATAGTCATTGCAAGCTATGAAGAGATTCCAACTCAAGAATAATAAGTAGCATGAAGCACGAACATAAGAAACATTACAATGCTCATAAAAAGGTATGATAGAGTGGTATCTCGCTTGCCTTTGATTATGAATGCCAAGGCACCTCTGAAGTTCAAGTGATGACTAGAAGTAAAGATATCAAGAATACAAGCATCAAAGTCATAACACAAATAATCAAGTAATGGAACAAATATAAAGAATGACAACTATGCTCTCAAGAAGGTGCTCAAAGAATATGTGGAGACTCAACAAGTAGAAGAGAAAGGTTTTGAATAATTTGCAAGCATATAACTTTCATGGAGAGTTCACAATGGTTTAGGTTTATTAATGCAGGAAATAAAGTGTGCCATCAAGTTCGTGAGAGCTTTACTAACTAATTTTCCCATGACAAGCAAACATTTTATTCGGAAGAAAACAAGGCATATTGAATATGCACGGGAGCAGCAAATCATGCTAATAGGTAGGTATGGTGGACACTTTGGAAATATTCGGTTCAGGGAGTTAGAAACATGAGTAAAACACTCAGTGGAAATGAAGGCTAGCAATAGTAAGGGAGCGGCAAACAAGAGAACAATAGTTGTCATTATCATGCTTGCAACAAAACATGACTACTCATGGCATGAAAGTGATTCAAGATCCTCAAGGCAAAATAATTCATCGAGGCTTAACTGTCTATTACATTCATGTGCATGCGTGAGCATGTGCCAAGTCAATCAAATGAAAACATTCAGAGGAGGATACCACGGTGTCATACCAATTTATGAATAGAGCAATGCAAGCAAACATTCATAAGACATGCTACAAACTATTAGCGAGCTGGAGCTAATCATAAGAAAGCAAGAACTACTAAGCATCCAAAGAAAACATACACTCTACATGAACGGACTAAGCACGCCCACAGTGATGAGTATATGTACAAAAATGAAAACAAATAGAGTTCGTTACCAGCCTCTTACCACGCCTCAAGTTGTCATTGATCCTCATTATTGCTCTTCACTTGTGTGGCTTGAATAATAATATGAAACCAATATTCACTAAGGACTGCCGAACCCTGAAGCAAACTCGCAAAAACCAAAGAAGAACGACAAATATTTTTGGTGTTTTCGATTTTTAAATAAGAACCAAAAGAGAGAAACAAGCAAAGCAAAATCTTTTTGGATTTTTCGAATAGTTCAAACAAAGCAAAAAGGGGAAAAACAAACCAAGGAAAAAAGAAGAAGCAAACCAAAGAGAAACAACAAAAATGTTTTTGGTATTTTTGTGTTTTTAGAAAGCAAAAGCAAAGAAGGACAAAAACTAAAAAAAGAACGAAAACATGAATATACAAAGTACCGACGCAACATGATATGAAGATGAGTGCGGTGTCGGCGTACCTCCCCCCAAGCTTAGGCTTTTGGCCTAAGTGGGTATCAATCCATGTACGAATAGGGGTTCCAAGTGGGCAGATCTTGGTAAGAATGGTCATAGTTGGGCCCATGAGAAGAAGAGGAAGCTCCCCAATCATAAGCGGGATGCTGATATGAAGACTCTCCCTCATTCGAGGGCTGGACCGAATCATTCGTGACCTCCCTTCTAGTGTCCTGCTCATGTTGGGAGAGCTCTCCCAAGTACGTGTCAAGCTCCTCCTCAGTGAGGGACCATCCTTTCCTGTTATCAAGGTTAAACAAAACAGGTGCAGGCAAAAGAACAACACGCTTGGACTTGCTCTTTCTCCAACCAGCTTTGAGAAAGGTTATTTCATAAGATAACTCAGTCAAACTAGCCCACAATGAAATAAATTTATGTTGTATCATGGAATTAAAATCAAGCCTCTCTATGGGAAACTGTAGGTCTAGATGATGAGGCACTAAACCATGCAATGCTAGCAAACGAGAAGCAATGAGGCCTCCACAAATTCCACCTTTCTCACGGTTAGCAGCAAGACGGAAAGCTATCAAAGCACCCAAGTTGTAAGACCTATCTCGTCTAAGAGCAGCAGAGATAAATGCTAAATCAAACGAAGATAACTTATTGGAAGTTTTCCTAGCAAGAACACACTTGGCAATAAAGTAGGCAAAGTAGCGAATGGAGGGAAGATGAATGTTACGGATTTTTCCACTCTCCTTCGAGAAGCTACTCCCTTGGAAAATTTCTGCAAATAAATCCATGAGTGGTTCAGGTCTCTCTTTAATCTTCCTACATGATCCCATTGAGGTACCTTAATGGCTGCACAAAAATCATCAAGAGAAAGGTTGATAGCAATATTGTAGATTTTGTAATGGACCATGGGGTTAGGCAAAGAGTGACTAAATTGGAAATCCTGCACCACAGACATGGTTAGCTTCACAAATTGACAAGGTTCATCTTCCAAAAAGTGCTCTAACCCTGCATTAGAAACCAAAGTGTGGAAATCTTGTAGAATTCCTGCAGCTCTCATGAACTCAGGGCATGGATAAATGGAGGGAAAAACCTCCTCATCTCGGTGGACCTTCATGACCTCAGGCACCCAAAGCTCATGTTGGTTTAGGTGGTGTTCACTCATCTTCTATTCTAAAATTTAAACACCTATTAAACAAGTGATTGCAAAGTAAATATAATGAAGGATTCTACTCATAGGGACTTGTAAGAGGCCTAAACATGCATCAAAACTATATCTCTAAGCATCAAACAAGCTTACAAGCTCTCATAACCAGTCACCTACAGCAGCAAAATACTCAACATATAATCCACTAAACACAAATCTAGTTGGACAAGGGGAGGAGTCACATACCAGGGAACAAATGCTCCAAATTTCAGCAAGAAAGATGGGCTGAGCAAGGAGATCGAAAAAATCGAGAGCAAGCACAGTAAGAATGCGATTTTGAGCTATGAACTGGAGCTTACTCGGGAGAGAGAAGAAAGTGGCAGGTGAGAGAGGTAGTGGGGGGCCAAGGGTGGCCCAAACCAGGGCATGGCGCCACCCAAGGCTGCCCGCGCCACCATGTGGTGTGCCTGCCTGGTGGGCCCCCCTGTACCTACCAGGTACTCCTCTGCCCTTTTTTCACGTAAAAATTTAATATGAATTTTCTGGAATTTTTCGAGACACTTTATTTTTGGGCAGTTTTCAGAAATAGAAGAATGATTTTCTGACAGACAGATTTTTTTCCTTTTTGGAAACATGATGCAAGGACAAAACAAGGTTAGAACTATAGAAGTTCTAACATGCAAGCAACTAACAACACAAAGAAAACTAAACGAAAACAAAAACTAGAATGCAAAGGATAAAAATAAACGGAGATAATCATAATGAAAACATTGTTTTGTTCAATGGAATCCTTTTGTTAGCAAGGTTGATCCAGTCTTGCTACCAAAACAATTGCATATGAGACAAAACTTGGTACTCCACTAATGATTATGTTACCTTAACCTTGATAGCAATGGTCCCAATCATAATAGTTTCAAATTTTTCTCTTGGTATGGGACAATATATTTCTCCAACTTGAATGCCTTCAACATGTTCAATTGAATTCAAACCATAAGTCCTTTCAATCTTCTTGGGGAAATAGACAGTATGTTCCTTGTCATTAACATTGAAGGTCACCTTTCCTTGATTACAATTAATAACAGCTCCTGCAATATTAAGAAAAGGTATCCCAAGAATAATAGACATATTATCATCTTCAGGCATTTCAAGCACAACAAAATCAGTTAATATCAAGCAATTGTGAGCCACTTGAACAGGTACATCCTCACATATACCCACAGGAATAGTGGTAGATTTATCAGCCATTTGCAAAGATATATTAGTTGGTATTAATTTTTCAAGTTGAAGCCTCTTATAGAGAGATAAAGGCATAACACTAACTCCAGCTCCCAAATCACACAAAGCAGTTCTAACATAACTGTTCTTAATAGAGCAAGGGATAGTTGGAATCCCTGGGTCTCCAAGTTTCTTAGGAACCTTACCATTGAAGGAATAATTAGCAAGCAAAGTAGAAATTTCTTCATTAGGGATCTTCCTTTTATTCGAGACAATGTCCTTCATATACTTTGAGTAAGGAGGCAATTTAATGGCATCAGTCAAAGGAATTTGCAATAATAAAGGCTTCATCCACTCAAAAAACTTATTATAGTGTTCATCTTCCTTTAACTTGTGTTTCTTATCAAGGAAAGGCATAGGTTTTTGGACCCAAGGTTCTCTTTCACTACCATGTTTCTTAGCAATAAAATCTTCTTTAGTGTATTTAGTAGTCTTAGTGTGGTTTTCAGGTTCTTCTTCAACTTTTTCTTCATTAGGTACTTCATTTTCTTCATTACCACATTTAGTTTCAGCATCAGAGATAGATATACTATTAGGATCTATAGCAGGTTCAGAGGGTTCTACAACAGTTTTATGTTTCTTTTTCCTTTTCTTACGAGTAGAACCTCTATTTTCAGCTTGTTGAGAACCCTGCTCAATTCTTTTGGGATGCCCCTCAGGATATAGAGGATCCTGGGTAGCAGCACCACTTCTAGTTCTAATTTCATAAGCATGTTTTTCTTTAGCAGCATTAACTAGCAAGTCGTTTTGCACTTTAACAAGTTGATCTATTTGAGTTTGAACCATTTGAAAGTGTTTAACAATCATTTTAACATCATTAGAGATTCTTTCCACAATATCTTTGAACTCAACAATAGCTCTAGTGTTTTCCATTAGATGATTTTGCACCCTTTTATTAAAATTATCTTGCTTAACAATAAAGATATCAAATTCTTCTAAGCATTGATCAGGAGGTTTAGAGTAAGGGATATCACCTTCATCAAAGTATTGGAGAGAGTGTACCTCGATAGTGTATGAGTAGGGAATAGGCTTACATAATTCTTCTATAGGAGGTAAATTCTTGACATCTGCAGCTTTAATTCCCTTCTCCTTAAGACATTTCTTAGCTTCCTTCATCATTTAATTCAATAACTCCCCTCTTCTTTGATGTTGGAATAGGCACAGGAATAGATGGTTCAGGTAAAATTACTTCAGGTATAGCTTGTTTAGGAGGAGTCCAATCTTCATAATTCTTGCTTATTTTAGCCATTAATTCCTCAGCTTCATTTGGAGTCCTATTCCTGAAAACACAATCAGCACAACTATCTAGGTATGTCCTAGATTCCTCGGTTAGTCCATTATAAAATATATCAAAAAGCTCATTCTTAGGTAAAGGACTTCTAGCCTGTGCATGAATCAAAGCACAAAACCTTGCCCAAGATTCGGGCAATACCTCTTTTTCTCCCTGTTTAAAATCAAAAAGTTCCTGCAAAATAGCATGTCTAGCACCGGAGGAAAATATTTTTGCAGGAAAGTACTAATCAAGCACTCAGGGCTATCAATAGATCCAGGAGGTAAATTAATAAACCAAGTTTTAGCTTCTCCTTTTAGTGAAAAGGGAAAAATCTTAGCAACAAAGTAAGTACGCATCTTAACATCATCAGAAAACAAGCCACCCATGGTAGAAAGTTCATTCATATGTGCTACCGCACTTTCATTCTTAGTCCCACAAAAAGGTTCTTTCTCGACAATAGCTATGTAAGATAGATCGAGAGAGAAATCATAATCTTCATCTATAATGTTTATGGGAGAAGCAGCAAACTTAGCAGCAGGATATAATTTCGGTCTAATAGTACGTCTCTCAAGGAGACTCTTAGCAACGCTCCTATCATGGGTGTTCTTACATTCTTTAATAAACTCATTGGTCATCTCAACATAACCGTCTTCAATATCATAACTCTCACTAGACTCAGGTGAGCTAACAGGTGTGGTAGTGTCTTCATTAGGAGTTTCGGTATTTCCAGCTATAGTTATAGCAATTGTAGCATCTAGGAAAGGACCTAATGAACCACTCTTATCGAGCACAGTAGAAGCAGCATCATAAGCATCAGAAGTTTTAGATTCAGCAGTAGTAGCAGTGTGTGTAGCATGTGTATGTGGTGGTGTAAGGAACTTACTCAAAACAGACGGTGAATCAAGAGCAGCAGAGGTGTTCAGAACCGTACCTCTTCTTGTAGTGGATGGTAAAATAGGAACCTTGCCATCACGAGACTTACCCATGATGGATAGATAGCAGCGAACAATTGAGAATCCAAGTGAACTTGATAAATAAAGCTATGCTCCCCGGCAACGGCGCTAGAAAATAGTCTTGATGACCCACAAGTATAGGGGGTGTATTGCAGTATTTTCGAGGGAAGTGAAACCCAATTTATTGATTCTACACAAGGGGAGCCAAAGAATATTTATAAGCCTTAACAACTGCGTTGTCAATTCAGCTGCACTGGAAACAATCTTGCTCACATCAGTTTATCAGTAGCAACAGTTTTGTAGTAGGAATAGCAAAGTAACAGCAGTAGTAAAGCAAAGACAGTAGTAAAAAAAGTAGTAACCTATGAGATTCGAGTGCGGTAGGCATAGGGATGGATGGACGGGCATTGCATGGACAAGACAATTCACATAGCAATCAGAACATAGGGAAATTGCAGATAAAGAAGATAAAGCATCCAAGTACTAGACAATCCTAGGCATGTGTTCCATATATAGTCATACGTGCTCGCAATGAGAACTTGCACAACATCTTTTGTCCTGCCAGCCCGTTTGCAGCGGGGCCTCTAGGGAACTACTGGCAATTAAGGTGCTCATTTTAATAGAGCACCGGAGCAAAGCATTAACACTCCATGAACACATGTGATCCTCACATCAAAGCCTTTCCCTTCCGGTTATCCCGATTTCTGTCACTTCGGGGCCATGGGTTCCAGACAACAACGTGTGTATACAACTTGTAGATAATACAAAAAACAATACTATCATAAAGAATCAATAACATGTTCAGATCTGAAATCATGGCACTCGGGCCCTAGTGACAAGAATTAAGCACAACAAGTCGCAACAAAGTCATAAAGCACTAATAAAAGATACTAGGCACCATGCCCTAACAATTTGATGCCATTACATGAACGATCTCATCCAATCCCTACCATCCCCATAGCCTACAACGGGGGATTACTCACTCATAGATGGGGGAAACATGGATGGTCGATGGAGAAGAGATGGTGATGATGATGGCGATGATCTCCTCCAATTCCCCGTCCCAGCAGGGTGCCAGAACGGAGTTTCTGGTGCTGTTTCGTGGAATCTGGTGGTGGCGGCAGAGCGGAACTCTTTCTGAAAAATGTCGAACCCCCAAAGTTTTTAGGTCAGAAGGCTCCTTATAGGCGAAGAGAGAGGCTGAGGGGGTGCCTAGGGGCCCACACCACCCCCTGGCGCAGGTGGTGTGGCCACCACTTGGCTCCTCTCTGTCTCGTATTCTGGCTCCTGGAGTCTTCGGGTGAAATAGGATTTTTGGCATATTTTCCGGGATTTTTCCTAATAGTTGATTTTCTGCACAAAAAGTAGATACCAAGGCAATTCTGCTGAAAATAGCGTCAGTTCATATAAGTTGCATCCAAATCACACAAGTATAGAGGAGAAACAATAGTAAAAGTGTTCGGGAAAGTAGATACGTTTTGGACGTATCACCGACCGCTCCCCACGCCGCACCTGCCGCCTCGCGCTCCACCCCGCCCCACCGCTACAAGATCTGTCGCTCTACTTCGCCGCTGGGAGAGAGAAAGGGAGGGATGGGAGAGAGATGGGGAAAGAGGGGACACGTGGGGCACTAGGACCGGAACGTTACATCCGGCGTTCCTAGGGCGTTCCCAGCGCCAACGCCGGCCTATTTTCGGCGTGGGAACGCCTCCTAGAAACGCTACTGATTTTTTTTGCAAATCATGACAAAAATACGTGCTGAGAATGGCCTCCTAGGAATGCTAGTAGACATGCTCTTAGCCAACTGTAAAACGAAGTTTTCGATAGGCATAGAAGATATTTCTACTCAGGTTTGATCAAGAATTATCCCATTCCACCGGCAGCAGCCACAATAAGATTTTGGGAGAAGTAATGGGAGTGTCGAACAAAGGAAACTGTGGCGGAGACTCGCGGAGGATGGTCTTCATGTGCCCTGCGCCGGGCCCTGGCCATTTGATCCCTGTTGTGGAGTTCGGTCAGTTGCTTGTGTCGCATGGACTCGCCGTCACCATCGTTCAGCGTGGTCTGCCGTCCGACAGCGCCACAGCCCCAACTTCCTCCGTGTACGGCGACGCTTCTGCCAGCCCCTTCATCTCGTTCCCCTACATAACAGACACTAGTAGAAAAAGGGCCTTTCGTCCACCCCAATTCGGAGCATTTGTCCCGGTTGTAGTTGGACCCGGGACTAATGCTCACGTTAGTCCCGGTTCCAACGGAACGATCTTTAGTCCCGGGTCAAACGGGACCTTTAGTCTCAGTTGATGACACCAACCAGACTAAAGGGGTTGCGGCCGATGCCAACTCCTTTAGTCTCGGTTCGTATCACCAACCGGGACTAAAGATGTGATATTTAGTTCCGGTTCGTATTACTAACTGGGACTATAGAAAACAGGAAAAAAATCTCAAATCTATTAAAACGTACAACCTATTAAAACGTGCAGAAAACGTACAGTTATGGAAAATTCAAATGGCCATAACTTTTGCATACGATGTCAGAAAAAACGTACACCCTATTAAAACATGTAAAAAAAAATTCTTCTTCGATTTCAACCGCCTTAGGCCGTTTTGGATTCTTTTAGAATCTTTAAATTCGAAAAGAAAAAAGTTATTTCAAAAATTAATTTTTTTAATAATTTTTTATGTCATATTTGAATTTCTCACATTTTTTGATAATAATGGATATATTATTTGTCGAATTTCGATTTACAGATTTGAAAATATTATTTATGTCATATTAAATGAATAAATGGCAAAAAATAAATAAAATATTAATATAATTAGTTCTTTTATTTTCATTGGAATAAAATATTATTATTACTTATTTATTATTGTTTACTTAAATAATTGTTCGTAATTTCAAAAAATAAGAACGGTTAACATATTGATATGATCTAATAGGATTGATATACTAGTCTTGACAATAAGGTATAACTGTCCTTCACGCGAGGTGGGAGAGATGGAATAGGGAAGTTAAGCGTGCTGGGTGGAGTAGTGTTAGGATGGGTGATCGACCGAGAAGTTTGACCATAAGTGTAATTTAACCTAAGATTAAGTATAGTTAGTGCTATAAATGAGAGATGTGAGAGATTAGCGAGTCAGATAATTCAAAAGTTTAAGAAAAAATTTGGAAAAAAAATTGAAAAAAAATCTTTAGTCCCGGTTCGTATGCTCGACGCAGCCTCATGAGGGACTTTTGTCCCGGTTCGTAGCCCGACCGGGACTAAAGGGTTGGGGCTTTAGGCCCGATTGCCCCGTCCCGGTTGGGCAAGCGGGATAAAGCCCCTTACAAACATGGACAAAAGGCCCATTTTCCAGTAGTGAGAACCGCCACTCCTGCCCGGCGTGACGGAGGGCGGCCATGTGGCTAAGGTTTTCGAGCTCACCCGTACCTCCAACCCTGATCTCCGTGATTTTGTCTGCGTCGTCTCCCCGGCGGCACTCCTCCTCGACTTCTTTTGCTATAGCGCAGTCGACGTCGGCGCAGAGGTCGGCATCCCGACGTATTTCTTCTTCCATAGTTGCACCGCCAGCCTTGCCGTACTGCTCGACTTGCCAGTCATCCACGCCCAAAACGCTGTGAGCATCGGTGACCTCGGCAGCGAGCCCATGCACGTGCCAGGTGTCCTTCCGATACCGGCGAACGACTTCCCCGCTACTTTCCTCGACCGGACTAGCCTGAGCTACCAGCATTTTTTGCCTTGTCCGAAAAGCTGTGCGAGTCCCCGTGAGTTATCGTGAACAGTTGCCGCTCCCTAGAGCCGCGCGCCGCTGACGCAGTCATCTCCGGCCTCTGCACGCCCCCGGGGCGCATGACACCGCCCGTATCCTGCGTCGGCCCTCTAGTTAAGTCGAGTTGTTAACATAAAACTACCATTCTACATGTCAAATTTTCCGAATGGTACCAGTCGATCTCTAAATCGCATAAAACTACCACATCGGAGCCATATTTTTGCAAAAAGCACTAATTCGTGTTTAAACATGAATTGACATCGCAACTAACAGTGGGACCCACCATTATGATGGCGTGGCACGTACTTGACGTCATGGAGAGACGGCAGTTATTTATAACGTTTTCAATTTACTGGGAAAAGAAAAGAGTCAAGGGAGGCGGTTGCCCTTCCCTTTCCTCCTCCCACCGACGAGGACTGCCTTTCCCCTTCCTTCGCCCACTGGTGGCGAGCACCGCCCAACCCTTTCCCTTCCTCCTCTCCACCGACACGCCCCTTCCCGCCCCTACCCTTCCTCCTTCTCCATGATGACGCGCCCGCCGGCGATCGCCACCTCCGCGACGTGCTCCGCCTCACCTCTGGCACCTCGCGTGTGCACGTCGCCGATTGCGTCGCCACCGTCTTCCGCCGCCTCGCCAAGACCGGTGACTACATCGTCGCCACCAAGTGCCTCGCTGCTCCACCGCCCCGTCACCGACAGCGACCCGCACTTCCGCCACGAGATCCTTCGGCCCACAGCCACGGTGGGGCGGCGCAGCGGCCCGGTGCTCACGTCCGCTCTCTGACTTCCGCGACGAGGCGCTTGACATCCTGGGACCACTCCAGCTTCATGCGCGCCTACACGCTCTACCTCGACGACCATGTCCGCTTCCTCCTCACCCTCCTCCCACCGCCCCGTCCCGTGCACTTTGACTACTATGGTGGCTACGAGCGCGCCGCCACCGGACATGACTGTCTCAGTGCCGATGAGCAGGGGAACAAACTCGCGCTCTTCTCCGGCGGATTCCCAGTGGCGCGCGTGTGGTGGACCTAGATTCGCGGTGGATTCACGACGGCGCGCCCGCGGTGGACCAACACTAGAAGCGGATTCGCGGCGGCGCGCGTGGGGCCGACGGAGTTCGCGCTTTGCAGTCAGGGGCATGCCGGCGGACTAGCAGGTAGGGCCACTTTGACTTCGACGGTAAAGTTAAACAGTGTGAATTTTTGATGCCACGTCGGATTTACAAGTGGGTCCCACTGTCAGTTGCGGTGTCAATTCGTGTTTAAACACGGATCGGTGCTTTTTGCAAAACTTTGGTTTCGATGTGGTAGTTTTTTGTGATTTAAAGGTCGAATGGTACCATTCGAAAAATTTGAAATATAAAGTGATAGTTTTATGCTAACAAATCGGTTAAGTCGGAGGAGGTGGCCTATAAGCACGGTGGGGAGTGCCTTGCGTGGCTAGACACGCAGCCGAAGGCCAGCGTGTTGTTCCTCTACTTCGGCAGTATGGGCCGGTTCAGCGCGGAGCAGATCCAGGAGCTGGCGGCGGGGTTGGAGATGAGCGGCCAACGTTTCCTCTGGGTCTTACGTAGCCCGCCGGGCTGCGACGAGCTGGAGCTGGACGCGCTCCTCCCGACCGGCTTCCTGGACCGGACGAAGGACAGAGGGCTGGTGGTCATGTCGTGGGCGCCGCAGCGGGAAGTGCTAGCCCATGGTTCGGTCGGCGGCTTCATGACGCACTGCGGGTAGAACTCGGTGCTGGAGGCCGTCAGGGCTGGCGTGCCGATGCTGGGGTGGCCGTTGTACGCGGAGCAGCGGATGAACAGGGTGTTCTTGGTGGAGGAGTTGCAGCTAGCCATGGCCCATGGCGGTGGAAGCGGGTGAAAATGGCTTCGTGACGGCCGAGGAGATCGACGGGAAGGTCAGATGGCTGATGGATTCCGATGGCGGGAGGGAGTTCCGGGAGCGGACGTTGGCGGCCATGAGGGAGGCGCTGTGCGACGCCGGGGACTCCAGGACGGCACTGCAGCAGCAGCTGGTGCGACAATTGATCATGTGACAGGGACTTGTGTTGCGCAACCGCTGTTTCATGTGACTGCCAGACTGGGACAGTTTGATTGCCTAATAAATGATGTAGGATATCTTGAACCGGGTTTTTTTACAAATATACTCCTTTGCACATCTACATTGTTAAAAATACCCCCATCAGACATCTAATGTCAAAAATACACTGGCGGGATGTAGAAAAGCTGCCACGTGGCTCTTTCCGCCACCACACATGGCGGAGCAAAGATCCAGTCATCGGCAATGGCGGGAGGGCCTTCCCGCACCTGGCATTGGCGGGATGTTGTGGGGCCAGCTAGTAGGGCTGGCGGGAGGAACGTGCCGCCTTGTGAGCTGGCGGGAGGAACGTGCATGGAGTTTCCTGCTGGCATGCATGCATAAAGTCTTGTTGCTGCGGCGACGGGACATGTCTGGTAGGCATGCATGCATGGAGTACAAGCTTTTTTTCTCTCACTCTAGTACCTTTCTTCTCTCTCTTCTTTCTCTCTTCCTAATAAAGAATTCAAACGAGTTCTAAAACTGGTAGATGCAACTTAATTAGCATGCATCTTCATCTATTGCTAGGCCGTGTGCTGACCGATGAGACATGAGAGGCTCCACCGAGCTAGCTCGACCGTACATACACGGGAGCCTAGGGAAGATAAACACAACCATAGTTAGTTTTATATACTCCCTCCGATCCAAATTAATTGACTTGAATTTGTCTAGATTCGAATGTATCTAGCACTAAAATATGTCTAGATTCATCCAAATCTAGACAAATCCGAATCAATTAATTTGGATCAGAGGGAGTAGTTAATTTGGGAAGCCAGGGATCTGGCAGGGTTGCCTCGGTTGAGACACCATGTTCCCGCCATCCCCATTGGCGGAATGCCTTCCAGCGGAAACCAACATTCCCGCCATCTGACACCATAGGACCCACCACCTTCCGCCAAGGACAAGGGCGGGAAAAACCTGCCGCCTCATGTTCTGGCGGGAGGAGCCACGTGTCACATTTTTTCTCTTTTCCCGCCTCTTCCCATGGCGGGAAAAACCATCCGCCTCATGTTTTGGCGGGAGGAGCCACGTGTCACCTTTTTTCTCTTCCGCCAGGGCATTTTCGACATTAGATGTCTGATGGGGGTATTTTTAACAATGAAGATATACAGAGGGGTATATTTATAAATAAAAAAAATCCTTGAACTGAGTTCAATAAATGATGTAGTACTACTCACTCCCATTCATAATCAAAATAAGTGTGGCTGTCAGTATAAAGTTTGTAGTACCTCCCTCCATCCCCGTTTATAGGGCAAATAGAGGCTTTTTTAGAAATTCTGAAAAATTATGCTAACTTATGCAGGTATTGCTTTGATTTACTTCCCTACAATTACTCCAATGATCCATTTTCCATCAGGTTGGTTTTTCATATATGCATGCAGTGTGAAAATGGTTGACTTTCCTTTGCATGCGGTGTGAACTTGTTGCATGGTCGTGTAGTCTCTTAATTATGCGCATCCATCAAGGCTAAATTAGTGTGTTTCACTCTTTTTCATAATGGAAAACCATCTAGGTCTTGGTGTTTTGGTAATTTAGCCCTATAAATCCGAACGGAGAGAGTACTAGTTGAGTATATAGTGAGCGACACTTATTATGAATCGAAGGGAGTATTGATGCATGGGTTTTTACTTTTTCTTCACCGTCTTTTTGTCTGAAATTTGAAAATTATAATTTACGCAAACCAAATCAAAACGGTCGTAGTATTTTTTTTACAGGACGAACAAAGACCCGGCCTATGCAACAAAAGAATACACACCACCTTCTTTATTAACTATTCAATGAGACCTTATAAAGAGAGTACAAAGATCAATTCGAAGCCACCTCTCTCTCTAACGCAATTCAATGAAGGGGGTGAACATATCAGAGTTAGTACTCGATCCCACATATACGCACACCATCACAAACCCCGCGCACGGGTAGGGAGCGCAAAACCGCCCAATAGCAAGTCAGGAGCACAAACTGGTTCAGCTGATCTGCCACGCACATCAATGTGTACGCTCAATCCTCTGCAACCGTCTTCCGCTAACCTATATTCAGAAAGATCAAAGTAATGACCTTGTCAGTCCTTTCCGTCGACGCCACCACAACGCAAAAGAGCCACCACCCTGTGCGAGTCCGTCAACCGCATGCGCGGTCATTGTCGAGACCCCTCGGCACCATGTCCCCGAGTCCCGCCATTCTACGCAGAGAAACTTTCAAAAGATCGGTCATGCGTAGCATCTACTGTATAAGGAATGACTGAGCGTAGGGCGGTTAGTCATGACTTGACATCTCTGCTGGAGACTCAGTGCAAGACGAAACCGCTCCACCTTCTTCCCCCTGATCAGCAGCTGCTCCAAAGACATGCCCCCATGAGGGAGAGCAGCGCGTAGCTTCTCCATCATCTGATCTGGGAGACCTGGATCTAGGGTTTCCCCCAAAGTAGCATGAGCGAAGCCACGAGAGCTACGTCAACAATGCCTTCGACAAGGGGATCAACGCAAAAGCACCGCCATCGTCCGCCATGACCGTAGTCTTCTCGGTTTTCACCGGCAGCTATGCATCTCCACTACCTAATCCGCGATGGGGCCACATAGAGAGACCCGATGGATGCACAACGACCATGACATGCCTACGCCCAAAGACGAACCCTAGTAGCCCTGCCACCACATAGACCTCGGGCGGCAAGCAACCATGGTCTGCGCCGCCCTTGTTGCCCAGAGAAACGACGACCGTAGCCACCATCAACCAAGATGCAGACCGCAGTCCGCCATCCGCCGCACCACTCCAGGGCAACCTGGCGCGAGAGGATGATAGAAGCCCCGCCGACACCGGCACCTACTAGGACTTTGCCTAGCTGTGCCCTCTGGCGGCAACGAGGTGGGGGAGGAAGGGGTTGGTAGGCTGCGAGGGGACCGGTAAGCACTATCAATTAGAAGTTTGATTTAGTTAGAAGTCTAAAACGGTGTAGGTGTGCTTCACACTTTCCACTCTTGTTTACACGCTGTAGACAACCATTTTCACTCTTGTTCGCATGTTTTCTAAAACATGATTATACTGTTTTTATTATAGGAGAAGGGTCTAGAGGTAGAAGCTTCATTCATTTCGGTGGGTAACAATTACAAAGAGGACCCAAAAAACATGCAGAAATGTAACAACACCCTCACAACGTACAAAAAGGACTTCACAAGAAATTTTGAAACGTGGTCTGGTTCTTCTCCACCATCGTCAGACTACTTCGAAGGTACGGCCGCCGTGCCCACCACTAGGGATGAACCACTTGGGGTGGAGCCGATGATGAACATCACACATAAGACAAAGATCCACCCAAAAGGAGGAAGAAGACCATCGGAGCACCAGGCTCCAAGGTGTGGAGTGACCCTCTTGGTCAAAGATAGTGGCAGCACACCTCACCATCGCTTGGAAACTTCCGCCATCGAATCTTCACTATCTTCTTCAACGCTGCTTGATCCTGCCTCCCCCCTCATCTGCACGTCACCATAACGCCTAGATCTGAGGACGGCAACCGCATCTAGCTGCACCCTAGCCTTATTTAGGAGGGGAACGAAAGAGGCACAATCGTCCATCGTTGTCTCCGACTTCTAAAGCACAACGACCAACATTAACCACCTCACCTACCACTGACAGTCGCCTGAACGCCTCAACAGTGAACTTCCCCGCGGCATGATGCCATACTGCACATTGGCAACACACAAGCTACACCTAGTACTACTGCTAAGAACAAGGGGCCGGCCTCTCCCTTCCCATCGCCACCGGATGACGGAGCCGCCGATGAGGAGGGAGGAGAGAGCCGGGCCGAGAGAGAAGTAGGGGGTGTGTGTGAGAGAGAGAGAGAGAGAGAGCCTCGAGTGCTAAAAAGCATGATTGTACTCCCTCCGACCTAAATTAGTTGACTTAGATTTATGATTCGATTGTATATAGATATGATTTAGTATTAGATATTTTAGATATTTGATAAATTTGAGTCAACTAAATTGTGAGAAATGAGTTCCGTAAATGCCACGGTAGGTCTTCTTTGCGTTTCCACTTTTCCTTCATTGTTGTTGCTAAGTTTGAACATTGTATGTCTACACAAAATCAAAACGTTGTACTAGTATGGTTCACATTTGGGATTATATTAACGTTAGAGCTCAACATTTGCACAAAGTAAGAAGAGGATTGAACTGTCGCATACATTACTCCATTCCACACACTACATAAGAAAAAGCCAACGAACAGCAGCAGCACTCGCGAGAGCAGCATTCAGTGGTGCGTCGAAATGTTCAAACTTTTGAGGAAGTCAACAAGCGCCTCCGTCGACGATCCACCGATCTCCAGCGCCTCGGCGGCCATCTGTTTCGCCAGCTTCGTACTCTCCTTGATCTCCTTCCCTTGTTCGGTCTCCATGAGCAGCCTCACTTTCTCCTCCACCTCCCCAGCCTTCACCGTCACGTCGTCGTAGCCGTCCATGGCCACCCCAAGCTTCATGTCCTCCACCACGAACACCTTGTTCATCCTCTGCTCCGCATACATCGGCCAGCACAGCATCGGCACCCCCGATCTGACCGCCTCCATGGTCGAGTTCCACCCGCAGTGCGTCACGAACGCGCCGGTCGCCGGGTGCCGGAGCACCTCCACCTGCGGCGCCCAGGACGACACCACCAGTCCGCGCCCTCGTGTCCTGTCCACGAACCCCTCCGGCAGCAGCGCCTCCACCGCCCCCTCCTCGCGCCCCTCGAACCGCTTCGTGGAGTCAGCGTCCGGCGCGACAGGCGCGCGCACGGCCCAGAGGAACGCGTGCCCGCTCCTCTCCAGCCCCACGGCGATCTCGTTTAGCTGCTCCGCCGGCACCGAGCTGGCGCTCCCGAAACAGAGGAAGACCACGCTCCCGGCCGGCTGCCTGTCCAGCCAACCTAGGCACTCATGCTCCGCCGCGTTGCTTCCCCTCTCCTCGCCGATCAACGGACCGACGCAGAACAATTTCGGCACCGACTCGCCGGGGCGAGGAGTCCCGGCTTTTATGGCCTTCACCGCACGGGGCTCCAGCCAGTCGAATGTGTTCGACAGTATACCCGTCGCTCTGGGCAGCTGCTCGAAGAGACCGAGGATGGTACTGTACTGCCTGTTGTCTCGATCGAGCAGGGCTTCAGGCAGGTCGGACGCCGGAATTGGGTGGACTCCCGGGAAGTGCAGCAAGGAGCGGCCCATCTCTCCGAAGGAGACGGCTGGGTGCATGACGGGGATGTGCAGGAAGGTAGCAAGAGCCGACGCGCAAAGGGTGAAGAACACGTAGGCCGGGACGCCGAGCTCTGCGGCGGCGTCAAGCCCATACGCGCAGAAGAAGTCGGCGACGAGAGCCTTGACGGACGGGAGAGACCTCAGGAAGGCGAGGAGGGCGGCGTTTGTGGCGCGGAGGTCGGCGATGAGGGTGATGAAAGGGTCGGCGTTGGGGTCGGCCGCGTCCGTGGGACGGGTTGTTGCCGGCGGAAGCAGGTGGAAGGACACACAAGGGTAGGAGGCGGAGAGGCGGGCAATGGTTCGCGAGGAGTCACCTGTGGACGGGACATCGGCGACAGCGACGGTGACGGGAACCCCATGTCCGGCGAGGTGGTTTGCGAGCTGCGTCATGGGGTGGAGGTGACCCCTGACCATCCATGTGTATAGCACGACGCTGCTTCCCATTGCTTGCGTGGTTGTGTTTTCTGCTTTCCTCCTTGTGTCGTGAAACTGAAGGAGAGACTGGGGTGGCAGCGAGTGTTCATATGGTGGGTTGGAGGCAAGATATGCTTGTCGATCACATGGCATACGTAGTGACCAACCAAAACAACAATGCCCCCCCAAAAAAAAAATGCTTGTCGTGGTGTTACCTAGTCGTCGGCGACAAACAGCAGGCCACGCACTTAATTGATGATGACTCATCAGATGCGGCTACAACCAATTAAAGCATTTAGCACTGGAGTGATGCAGTGCTAGCGGATGTTTGATGTTTCCATCTCGCCTCGGAGACAGGCAGACAGCATTTGCACCAACACTCCGCTCGACGACGGCGGCACTTGCAGTGACAGTGACGGCGAAGGTGCCACCCACGACACCAGAGCCGGGCCCCTCAATGAGTGATGTGCCGGAGGTGGTGGACTTTTTTTACAAATATGTCCCTCTACAACACGGCATCGCCAAAAATGCCTTCCCAGCGCAACAAACGCCAGAAATGCGCTGGCGGGAGGCTAAAAAGTCGACACGTGCCTCCTCCCGCCAAGGCTGGTGGCGGCCCAGCCCTACCGCCATAGGGCGAGGCGTTGGGTTTCCCCGCCAGTGGCAGGGGCGGAACGCGATGGGCCCCACGGGCGGGCCGGCGGGACATCGTGCTTGCCGCTGGCGAGACGTGGAGTGCTTCTGTCCGCCTGAGGCAGTGGCCGGATGATTGTTTCAGCCTTGGCACGTGGCGGGATGTAGCTATCCCAGTGCCAGCCAACAGCGACGTGACGTTTGATGCTGCTCCACAGTGATTAAACCACCGTAGGGAACTCGGGAATTGTTGAAACTTGTAGTTGCTTTGCTTTCTCGGGAATCGTTTGTTGTCGTCAGCCGCCGACATATGCTTTGTATAGAGCACCTCATGTCCTTTAAGTACAACAACAGCTACTCTCGGTCTATTTTCTCTCGGAGCAGAACCGCGACATCTTCTCTCGGTCTATTTGCCTACACACTCTGCAACGTTTGCTCTCTCTAATCGTCTGAGGCTGGAAGATGACACACCAATGTTCTAAGGCTGGAAAAAGGCAGTCATCGATCAAGGCGAGTTGTTTCCGTTGGTTATTTTTTAAGCTATGCATGTTGTATATTGTTAGTTAATTAGGCCGTAATTTGCTATGCAACAGTAGAACTACCTTAGCTTTGCAACTTAGTTAGCTTGTGTAGAAAAAATTGAGTTCGTGTAGTAACATTTGAGCTAAGCAACCTAATTAGGTCGTGTAGTAATATTTTAGCTATGTAACCTCGTGTAGAAATATTTTAGCTCATGTAATAATATTTTAGCTAAGCAAAGTAATTAGGTGTGTAGAAATATTTGTGCTCTTATAGCAATAGTTTAGGTATGCAACTTAATTGGAACGTGTATAAATATTTTAGCTCATGTAGTAATATTTCAGCTATCCAACGTAATTAGGTCGTGTAGAAATATTTTAGGCAGCGTGATGTGGAAGTGGTGGAACCTAGGAGGGGCGGCTTGAGTGGAAAATAGTAAAACCCTAATATTTTATTGTATTGATTTGACCGTCGTGCGGGTATATATAGAGTTATAAGACGTAGGTAGACTTAGAGTATAAGATGATCTTAAAGTCTTAGTCTATTTCATATATATATATTCGTATTCTAACAATCCAACCAGGCACACGCCGGTGGAGATACTATTGGCAAAGCGGTCAAGGAGACCAAGCACACCCATCGCTATAAGAACATGGGGTGGGCACATCGCCAGAGTTCCATATTCCGCACTCCACCGTTGATTGCCACTTTATTTTGTCCACATACAGATTACCGAAAACGGTGAGGCTCAGTTTCAAAATTAAAATCGAGCCAAAAACTTTGAATAAACGTGAACCCAGAAAAGGTTAAAATAACAGAATCAAGATTGAACCATGCATCGAAATCATGAGATCATCAAGGAACTCAATGAATGCTGCCGCTGACGATCCACCGATCTCCAACGCATGGGTAGCCATCTCTTGCGCCGTCGCCATCCTCTCCTGGATCTCCTTCCCTTGCTCTGACTCCATGACCAGCCTCACCTTCGCCTCCACCTCATCCGCTTTCACCATTCCCTCGTCGTAGCCGTTCATGGCCACCCCAAGTTTCATCTCCTCCACGATGAACACCTTGTTCATCCTCTGCTCGGCGTACATCGGCCAGCAAACCATCGGCTCCCCAGCCGCGACAGCCTCCAGCGTCGAGTTCCAGCCGCAGTGCGTCACGAACGCGCCGGTCGCTGGGTGCCGGAGCACCTCCACCTGCGGCGCCCAGGACGATACCACCATGCCGCGTCCCCTCGTCCTGTCCAAGAATCCCTCCGGCAGCAGCGCCTCAACTGCCGCATCGCACCTGTTAAAATCTACTTTACATCTACTAGTCTTGATCTTTCGGTAGCATCTGCTCTAGCACTAACGGTTGCATCTAAGAGAGAGAGAGAGAGAGAGAGAGAGAGAGAATCACCTGCGCCCTGGCTCGACAAGCACGAGCCAGAGGGGATGCCGGAGCTGGTCCCGGAGCTGGAGCCGCCGTCATTAGCCATGGGAAAAGGGTCGACGGCGTGGGTGTGCGGTGGTGGCGGCGCTTCCCGTTGGCTCACGCTAAAACCCTAGATCGGTAGGGGTGTAGGTGGGGTGATTAGAGCAGCAGCGATCCTCGTGACCCGTGCTGCCGGTCCCCCACCACTTTATATAGCGCGGCGACAGGGGCCCACCAACCATGATAAGGTTGGACGCCCCCGATCAGGGCGCGGATAAGGAGCTCGTTCGGGCCGTTGGGCTCGAACGGGAGAGATCAAACTAACATTCTCCCCCTTGATCTCGACTTTACTTTTAACTTTGTACTTTACTCGTTTCATCACAAATCGATACATAGAGCATGTTTCATCGTCTCGGCTCAATTGCCGATAGAATCAGACAGCCACTACATACTTTTCTATTTTGAAACAAATCCTTTTACTTTTAGGCCTCTGTAGTCCAGGAATCATAGACTTTCCATTAATCTCATACCGGCTATGTGTTCCTTGAACACATTGGGTGGTAAGCCTTTCGTTAGCGGATCCGCAAGCATATACTTTGTCCTTATATGCTCGAGTCTTATAGTTTGATCCTGGACTTTGTCCTTCACAACATAATACTTTATATCTATTGACTTTGTAGCATTACTCGACTTGTTGTTGTGAGCATAGAATACTGCGGGCTCGTTGTCACAGTACATCTTTAGCGGCCTGCAGATGCAGTCTACCACTCTCAAGTCGGGTAGAAATTTCTTTAACCATAACGCCTGTCCCATGGCCTCATAACATGCTATAAATTCTGCATACATCGTAGATGATGCAACTATCGACTGTTTGGCGCTTCTCCATGAAATAGCACCTCCTGCGAGAGTAAAGACATATCCTGTCGTGGACTTTCTGTCGTCTTTATCTCCCGCAAAATCCGCATCTGAGTACCCTTTTATCTCCAGGGAATCAGATCTTTTATATGTTAGCATGAGGCCTTTTGTGCCTTGCACTTAACACAAAGCTTTCTTTACCATCTTCCAGTGCTCTATGCCTAGATTCTCTTGATATCTGCCGAGTACCCGGTGATAAAAGCTAAGTCAGGGCGAGTGCACACTTGTGCATACTGTAAGCTTCCAACAAGCATATGGTACTGACTTCATTTGATCGATCTCATACTGATTCTTTGGACATTGGGATTTCCCAAAACTATAGCCCTTGACTATGGGAGCAGGTGTTGCATTACTCGCATGCATATTGTATTTCTTTAGAATCTTTTCACAATATGCTTTCTGCGACTGTCCTAACACTCCTTTCTATCTCGGTGAATTTTTATGCCCAAAACATAAGAAGCTTCACCAAGGTCTTTCATGTCAAAATTTGAAGATAAGAACTTCTTTTTTTCTAGTAGTAGACTGACATCACTGCTAGCAAGCAAGATGTCATCCACATACAGAATTAGGAAAATATATTTCCCACTTTTAAACTTTTCATAAATGCAGTTGTCCTCAACATTCTCTTTGAATCCAAATCTTTTAATTGTATCATTGAACTTTAAATACCACTGCCTAGAGGCTTGCTTTAACCCGTAAATGGATTTCTTTAGGCGGCATCCCATATGTTCCTTCCCCTCCATGAAAAAACCCTTGGGTTGTTTCATGTAAACATTTTCTTCCAAATCTCCATTTAGAAATGTCGTCTTAACATCCATTTGATGTAACTCTAGATCAAAATGTGCAACTAGTGCCATTATGATTCTGAAGGAATCCTTACATGAGACCGGAGAAAAAGTCTCATTGTAATCTACCCCTTCTCTTTGCGTAAAGCCTTTTGCCACAAGTCTAGCTTTGTACTTTTCTACATTCCCATTGGAGTCATACTTTGTCTTGTAGACCCATTTGCATCCTACTGTTTTGGCTCCTTTAGGAATTTCCTCTAAGTCCCAAACATTGTTGGAACTCATCGATTTCATTTCATCTTCCATTGCCTCCACCCACTTGGCTGAGTGAGGGCTTCTCATGGCTTCTTCATATGAGGTAGGATCGCCCTCCATATGAACTATTTCTGTGTTGTAGACTTTGTAAATTTCTTTGGAAATGGCTGGTCTTCGTTCTCTTTTAGACCTTCTGAGTTCATCAGACTCTTGCTCATTTCTTGCCTCATTTCTGGCACATTGTCAATATGTGGCTATTCTGGCTCCGTTTCGTGCTCAACAGTCGGTTCAGGTGGTTCCTGACGGACAGGTTCCGAACCTTCTCCCATTGTTGTCACGTGTGGAGTCACAACAGGTGCCGGCACCACAACCTTAGGGGTTGTAGATGGTGGCACAATAGTTAGCGAGAAAAATGGCTCCTGAGTCATCGGATTAGGTGCATGCACCCTCTTCTCCTCAAGATCAATTTCCCGAGCTACCGTGCTCCCCCTCATCAATTTGTCCTCCAAGAAGACTGCATGTCTCGTTTCTATAAACTTTGTGTATCTGTCAGGACAGTAGAAACGATAACCTTTTGATCTATCTAGATAGCCAATGAAGTGGCAAGATACTGTTTTGGGGTCTAACTTTGCAATGTTTGGATTGAAAACTTTTGCCTCAGCTGGGCTCCCCCAGACCCTCAAGTGATGCAGAGAGGGGACTCTGCATGTCCACAATTCGTACGGTGTTTTGGGCACCGACTTACATGGTACTCTGTTGAGAATGTGAATGGCGGTTTTAAGCGCCTCCATCCACAATCCCAATGGGAGGGTGGAATAGCTCATCATGCTGCGCACCATATCCATAAGGGTACGGTTGCGCCTTTCAGCTACTCCATTTTGCTGAGGTTCGCCCGGCATAGAATACTGGGCGACTATTCCATTTTCTTGTAGGAACCTTGCAAAAGGTCATGATACTTGACCATATGGAGTATGCCGACTGTAGTACTCCTCCCCACGATCAGACCGGACTATCTTAATTCTTTTATCATACTGATTTTCAACTTCAGCTTTGAAAATTTTAAACTTATCCAATGCTTCAGATATTTCTTTGATTGGATAAATGTAACCATACCGGGAGTGATCGTCCGTGAATGTTATGAATGAATCATAACCATCCACACTTTTCACCAGAAACGGTCCACAAATATCAGTGTGGATTATTTCTAGTGTAGCTATACTTCGGTTTGCACCCTTTTTAATCTTCTTTACATACTTTCCTTTGATGCAGTCTATGCATTGCTCGATGTCTGAGAACTCTAACGGAGGAAGAATGTCATTTTTAACGAGGCTTTCTATTCTTCCCCTCGAAATATGGCCTAATCTACAGTGCCACAACTTCGATGAGTCAAGAGTTCTCTTTCTTTTCTTTTATTCTTTGTTCGACAAAGGGAACTTGTTCGTTCACATCACACACAGAAAACACATTCTCATGCAAGGATAATAAATAAAGCTTTTCATGTAGTGAAGCAACACACACACAAGTATCTTTCAACCAAATGGCACATTTGCCATGTCCAAAATAACACTCATACATGTCTTTGTCCAGGCACGACACACTTATTAAGTTTCTATGGATGGAAGGAACAAATAAAACATCCTTAAGCAGAATAGTAGAGCCATCAGCTAGCTGCAGAGGAATGTCGCCAACAGCCTCCGCTTCTGCTTGGACCCCATTAGCCACCTCAATGTGTCTTTCTCTTCTTGGCAAAGTCCTTGTCGAACGGAACCCCTGTAAAGAGTTGGCAACATGAACGCTTGCACCAGAGTCAATCCACCAAGTAGATTTAGAAAACTTTTCATACAAGGAATCATTTACAAAAGATACTATGTCTTTACCTTTCTTTGCTATTATGGTCTTAAGCCATAAATGGCAATCCTTCTTGAAGTGACCAGGCTTTTTGCAATGGTGACAAAGGTCCTTGTTCCCAGGGAGAGACTGTCGATGCTGATGCTGATGCTGTAGGGGGCACTTGCCATGTGGCTTGGAAGGGGAGCCACCATGCTTGCTGTTGGTGAAGTTCCTCTTCCTGTTGTCCTTCACGTAGTTTAAGGAACCACCGTGAATGGACTTAAGCCTTTCTTCCTCTTGAGAACACATCCCTATGGTCTTTTCAATGTCCCACTTTTTAGGGGACATGTTATAGTTAATGACGAAATTCTCGAACTGTTGGGGAAGAGAGGCCATGACAAGATGCACCAGTAGAGCAGGCTTGAGCTCGAGGTCCGCATCCATGGGCTTTAACTTAGCCGCCATGTTGGACATCCTCAAGATGTGCTCTCTAATGCCATGTGGCCCTCCCGTATACTTTTCTGTCACCAGCTGTTTTAGCAGCTGGGTCGCATACATCTTTGAAGAGCCAGTAAACTGGCTCTTTATCTTTGCAAGGTACTCACCAACCGAGGCACACTCTTCAATTGAGCCCACTATTGCGTTCTTAATCGTGTTCTTGACAAAAGCCAAGCACTTCTTGTTTGCATTGACCCACTTTTGGTTATCTATTGAGTGGGCCAGCTCCAAAGGAGCATGGTCTCTCTTTCTCTTTTCCCATGCAGCATTTTCCTCAGCATCACCCCTCACTGGGTCCTCAGGCTTGACCGGCTGTTTAGTATCAACAACCCAGTCCACTTCTGCGCAGACAAAAGCCAAGTCAACCTTTTTCCTCCATTCTGAATAGTTATCCCCTCTGAGCAGTGGGATATCCTTCAGGCAGCTCATGAGGTTGAGACATCCTGAAAACCACAAAAGATGTGAGATAACCAGAAACAACTGTATGCATTAATCCAATGTTGGTATAAATTAAGCATGCAATTGTTTGTGCCATTTAAAATTATATCACCAAAGATAAAATTAAATGCACCTTTAATACATAATAAAAGGGATCATGATCATGTTTATTAATAACGTTGGTCAATTAATAACATGAAGCATAATCAACTTTAAAACATTTAATCACATCTTTTAAAACAAAATTTAATACACTTTATTGCATTCTAGCAATTTAAAACAACTAGATTTTCATGCATTCTATCACTAATCACATTCATGCTATTTACAACGTTGGTCAGAAAAAATAACATGAATATGACCATAATATAACTTTAACATGCTCTCAAAAAATTTAATATCACTTTTGTCTTTATTAAATTTTAAAAGAGCCCTTTAACTATTTGCAGCGGAAGACTGAATTAAATTCATTAACTTTTAAACTTTTCAGAAGCATTATTTTGTACTGTTGTATTTCTCTAGACAAACGTCTCGTTGGTTTGATTTGCCTAGAAAAATCTAGATGAAAATCGTCAAAAACTGATCCAAAAAATGCTGTAAAAAATCTTCTGAAAAAATAAAAAACTGTGCTAAAACTGTCTCTGCAGCGGAATATCGGCCCAAAACCTTCTTTAAATCGGCCCACGGCCTGCCGCACGCAGCCGTTGTACGCGCTGCTGTGCGCTTCACCGCGGCCGGCAGAGGCCCACGGCCCACTGCACAGCCCAGCCCGGCGACGGCCGCCCCGCCCGATCGTGGCCGTCCATCTGATCGGACGAACGCGCGCGCCCATCGCGTGATCAAAACCGCTGGCGCCTGTCAAGCAAGGAACCCTAGCCCCCATTTTCTTTCCCCAACTCTGCGCGTGCTCTCGCTCTCTAGCGGCGGTGCCGCTCTCTGCGAGCGAGGCGAGGCGGCCGCGCTGCCCGGCGCACCGCCGGCGGCGAGCCCCTCCCTCTCTCCAAAGGCGAGCCCGTCCCCCTTTCCTCTGTCCAGCTCCACCCCCAACCCCACAGCTCCATGGCGAGGCAGAGAGGAGAAGCGGTGGCGCCCCCTGGCTCCTTGCCGATGAGCGCCTCCACCCGCGGGTAGGAGCGCCGCCATCAAGTGGCCAGCGGTGGTGCCCTATCCCGGCGATGGCCGGCGGTGCTCTTTCACCTCTCTTTTTCCGATTTGGGATTTGCTTTTGGGGATTTCTTTCTCTGTTGATTCGGATTCGGGGTGAAAAAGAGGAAAAACCAGGGGCTTTGATTTGCTTTTCTTTGCCCCGTTAGGGGTTTGTTCTTCTTCCCGATCTCGGCTTGCCGATGCGTCGGGATCGAGTGGAACGGCGCGGCCGTGTGGGCGGCGCACTTTGCCCTTTTAGGGTTAGCCTTGGGATTTCCTTTCTTTTGCACCGAAAAAACTAGTAACTAGTGGCTCTGATACCAATGTTAAAATCTACTTTACATCTACTAGTCTAGATCTTTCGGTAGCATCTGCTCTAGCACTAACTGTTGCATCTGAGAGAGAGAGAGAGAGAGAGAGAGAGAGAGAGAGAGAGAGAGAGAGAGAGAATCACCTGCGCCCTGGCTCGACAAGCACGAGCCAGAGGGGATGCCGGAGCTGGTCCCGGAGCTGGAGCCGCTGTCATTAGCCATGGGAAAAGGGTCGACGGCGTGGGTGTGCGGTGGCGGCGGCGCTTCCCGTCGGCTCACGCTAAAACCAAGATCGGTAGGGGTGTAGGTGGGGTGATTAGAGCAGCGGCGATCCTCGTGACCCGTGCTGCCGGTCCCCCACCACTTTATATAGCGCGGCGACAGGGGCCATCAACCATGATAAGGTTGGACGCCCCCGATCAGGGCGCGGATAAGAAGCTCGTTCGGGCCGTTGGGCTCGAACGGGAGAGATCAAACTAACAGCCCCGACCCTCGAACCGCTTCGTGGAGTCAGCGTCCGGTGCGACGGGCGCACGCACGGCCCAGAGGAACGCGTGACCGCTCCTCTCCAGCCCCACGGCGATCTCCTTTAGCTGCTCCGCCGGCACCGAGCTCGCGCTCCCGAAGCAGAGGAATACTACGCTCTGCGCAGGCTGGCTGTCCAGCCACCTTAGGCATTCGTGCTTTGCGTTGCTTTCCTTCTCCTCGCCGACCAATGGACCGACGCAGAAAACTGCCGGTACTGATTCGCCGGGGCGGGCAGTCCCGTCGTTTATCGCCTTCACAGATCGGGGCTCCAGCCACTCGAACGTGTTCGACAGAATGCTCCTTGCTCTCGGCAGCTGCTCAAGGAGGCCAAGAAATGTCTTGTACTGGTTGTTGTCGCGATCGAGCAGCACTTCCGGCAAGTCGGACGCCGGAATCGGGTGAACTCCAGGGAAGTGCAGAAAGTTGCGCCCCATGTCTCCGAAGGATGCAGCGGAGCGCGTCATGGGGATGTGCAGGTAGGCCGCAATGACCGACGCGCCTGAGGCGAAGAACAGGCACGCCGGAACGCCGAGCTCTGCGGCGGCGTCAAACCCGTACGCGCAGAAGAAGTCGGTCACGAGAGCCTTGACGGATCCGATAGATCTCAGGAAGGCGAGGAGGGCAGGGTTGGTGGCGCGGAGGTCGGCAATGAGAGCGATGAAAGGATCGGCGTCGGGGTCAGCCGCGTCCGCGGCACGGGTCGTTGCCGGCGGGACTAGGTGGAAGGAGACGGAAGGATAGGACGAGGCGAGACGGGCAATGGTGTCAGAGGAGTTGCCTGTAGACGGAACGTCGGCGACAGCGACGGTAACAGGAAGGCCAAGTTCGGCGAGATGGTGGGCGAGCTGCGTCATGGGGTGGAGGTGGCCCCTGACCATCCATGTTCTGCATATTTTTGCTTCTGTGGTTGTGTTCTGCTTGGGGTGGTGAACTCTGAAGGAGAGAGGCAGGCAATTGATCGACTGAGTTTATATGGTGCTGTTTCGAGTCAGTCCTCGGCGGCTACAAGCCGTAAAGTTGGACATATATTCCCAGTTTCTCATTTTACGGCATGCTTACATAATCGTCAGGCGACTTTGCCAAAATTAAAACATTTTTGGATGACCATTGCTCCATTTCACAGCCATTTTTAGTACTCCCTCGTACCTAAATTAGTTGTCTCGGATTTGTCTATATTTGAATGTATCTAGCATAAAACATGTCTAAATACATTCGAATCTAGACAAATCTGAGTCAATTAATTTGGGTCAGAGGGAGTATGTTTTTGTTGACTAGTATGGTTGCCAAAGTAATGATATTTTAGCATTTTTCTTTTCCTTTTTCGTAAGACTCCAAAAAAGGCTCAAGCTCTTATCAAAACATATTGGAACAACGGTGCAACATCCGAGGTTAAAATAAATAAATAATATAATAAGTACTCTCTCCGTTCCAAAATATAAAATGTTTTATCTTTTTTGAAACACGTATACCTAGACATATTTTAGTGTGTAGGTTCACTTGTTTTGCTCGTAACCAACACATTAAAAAGTGTCATATAAAAAACACATTATGCATGTATTTCAGAAAAAAAAGCTAAAGCATCTTACATTTTGGTATAGAGTGCACAGTCTCTAAAAAAATCCACACTATAACTCCATTTAGAATTCGAGAGATAGAAAGTAGTATACAACTAGGCACAGCAATAAGAAGTCCGAACTAGAATATCTCTCCTCCTTCGATGGGAAGTGTATTTGGCTCTCGAGTTTCAGTACTCCTTTCGTTTAAGAACAATCAAAAAGTATATTTATATGTTAAAAAAATATAAAAATAAATTCCGAGCATAATCAAGGTTATATAGTGTGAGCATGCAAAACTGTAGCCCGGAATTGTTCATATTATGGGCTACACAAAAATGGCAAAATCCAATAACACATGGACATTTGAAACTACAAATACTCAGCTTCATAGTCTTGTCATTTTTGTATAGCTCATAATAGTTTGAAATTGTTTTTACATATTAGTAGATACATCATTGGCTACATCTGAATTCTTTCTAGAATGTTTTTAAATCTGAGAAATATGATTTCAATCTTTTCTAAAAGAGATCACTCATGCTCATGTGCAATAAATCTCTGGTCTTCCATGGAAAGAAATATCAAACTTTTTATCCAACAAGCAGGTTTTTGTCTCGCTTCTCTTGGAATGTTTTCTAGTCTATGTTACCACAACTAATGAAATGTCGTCGAACTCAACACTTACAGCATACCAGCCGGTTTTGAAATGGATAACATTTTATTTGATGGGAGTGGTTCTTATAGTGGCCCCTTTATTTCGGAATTATAAGACTTCCAGTAATCCCATATCGGCAACATGCTCAAAAAAATACTTGGTGGTAAAAAAGCCTTTCGTGGAAGCATACACGTAGTACTAATAGGCTTAACAGAATAGTATGATTCTGGATTCTATCTTTCACAATATGATACTTTATGTCAATGTGTTTGGCAACAACACTTGACTTGTTGTTACTAGTATAGAAAACTATGAGTTCATTATCCCAATACAATATAGGTGGTTTAGAAATAATGTCAACCACTTTAAGCCCTGAAATTAAATTCTTTAGCCATATAGTCTGCCTAGTGGCCTCTAACATGTTATAAACTCTACCTGCATCATAGATGAAACCGTCATTGTTTGCTTCGAGCATTTCCACTATATACCTCCTGCGGCAAGTGTGAACACATAACCCGATGTGGATTCCTTACTATCCACACAACCGGCATAATCAACATCTGAATAGCCAATAATTTCTAGGCCATCAGATCTTCTATATGTAAGTATATAGCCCTTAGTGCATTGCATATAATGCAACACTTTCTTTGCGGCCTTCCAATGGTCTAGCCCTAGACTTGATTGGAATCTGCCAAGCATCCTTGTTATAAAATCCAGGTTAGGGCGGGTACAAACTTGGGCATATATGATGCCTTCGACAACTGAAGTATAAGGAACTGACTTGATCTAATCAGATTCTATTTGATTCCTCAGACATTGAAATGTTCCAAACTTATTGCCCTTGACTATCGAAGTAGGTGAGACCGATCACTTACGCATATTGTATTTCTTTAGTACTCGCTCAAAGTATGCCTTTTGTGATAGTCCCAACACACCTTTAGACCTATCCCGATGAATCTCTATGCCAAGGACATATGAGGCTTCACCAAGATCTTTCATATCAAAATTGGAAGATAGAAAATTCTTGGTCTCGTGCAGCATATCCTCTCGTTGTAAGCCAACAATAAGTCATACACATACATGGCTAAAATTGTGAACCTGATACCCTAAAAATTGACATAAATGCAGTTGTCCACAACGTTTCTGTAAAACCAAAAGTTCTAATAATCTTTTCGAACTTTAGGTACCACTATCTTGAAGCTTGCTTTAATCCATAGATGGATTTCTTTAGACGACACACCAAATGCTTCTTCCTTCCATGATAAAACCTTCCAGTTGAGTCATGTAAACAACTTTTTTTAGATCACCATTTAGAAATGCCATTTTTACGTCAATGTGATGCAATTCTAGGTCAAAAAATGAGCTACTAGAGCCATGAAAATCCTAAAAGAGTCTTTAGATGACACACTAGAGAAGGTCTTATTGTAATTGATTCCTTCTCTAAGTGTGAAGCCTTTGCCACAAGTTTTACCTTAAACCTTTTGACATTCTCATTGGGGTTGTACTTGGTTTTGTAGACCCATTTGTAGCCTACTATTTTAGCACTATTGGGAACTTGTACTAAGTCCCAGACGTCATTTGAGACCATAGATCTCAACTCGTCTTCCATGGCAACCTGCCACTTGGACAAATTCATGCTTTTAATGGCTTCTTTATATGAGGTTGGATTCTCCACCTTTCCTATATCATTTACATCCTCACTCATGTAAGTGACATAATCATCTGAAATTGGCTTTCTTTCTTTCTCGCAATGATCTTCTCACATGAGGTGGTGGAGGGATATCACTAAGAGGATCATTTTCTTCATCTAACTGGCGAGGCTCTTCATTTTCATTTTAATTAGTTCCAGCATCACCATTAGGTTGAGACCCTAAACCATCAGATTCAGAATCATGAGATGTTACTCTCCTTTGTATTGGCAAAACAATCTCTTAGATAGTCGGGGATGGAACACACACCCGCTTCTCCTCAAGATCAATCTTCTTTATTTCTCTGACTTCATTATCTCAAAAAATACCGCTTGTGGGGTCTCCACATACTTAGTGGTGTGACCCATGCAATAGAAATGATATCCCTTTTATAGGTTTTCGCAGTAGGTCACAAAAATTTTACTACGCGGAACACCCTGAATGCCCAAAGATCTATCTAGAAGTAATGCAGCAACAGAGGAAGACAACGGTAACGTCCCCTTGAAGGCCGAGAGTGGTACGATCATACAGGAGCGTGGATGATGTAGTCATACCCGTCCAACCTCAAGGTCGTGAAGCTCCTCGCACGTCACTCCTTTTCTAGGTCCTTGTACGATGGTCGGTCGCCACAAGTGCATCTTCCCCATTGGATCACATGCATACGGTGCAATGAAACGACCCATGAACTTCTTGATCCCTGACAAGGTTGTGGAAGTAGACCTCCTGACAGAATCCCTGCAGCACAACGGTGTGCCACATATGCATTGACTTTGCGTGTATAGTCCTTGCTTGGGACCGTGCCACGACAGAGGCAACTGAGAGAGAGGAGACTATCTCTAAGGAAGAAGGACTTAGAGAATATATGTTGGTGTGTTTGATCGCACCCATGGGCACCCCTTTATATAGGCGGAGGGAGGTGTACCCTCCCCTTTAGGTGCCCAATGTGAGACTAAAAGTTGAAAGAAAATGGGAAAACAGATCAGCTAGCCGGCTGAGCTAGCTGGGGCACCTGGGTGGGCCAACTTGTGCTCGGCCCAGCACCAAGCGGCGGTGGCTAGTAGAAACAGCAGCAGCCAGCGGCAGTAGGCCTAGTGTCGCCCGGGTTGGCCGCCTAGTCCAAGCGGCCTGCCAAGCGCTGCTTTCAGGCGGCCTGCACCCTGTGGCGCACGTGGGCGGTGGCCAGCCAGCGGACGCCTCCGCCTGCCCGGGTGGGCTAGCGTGCTGCGGCGGCCCACCAACGTGAGGTATGGCGCTCAGCAGCCTGCCGCCCTGAGCGGCGGTTATTATCTGCTACCCGTGCGCCGAATCGCCCAGTTGTGGCTATTTTACCATTTTTTTTGCCTTTTGCTATCTTCTCTCCCGACGGTTTCCTTTAGGGCCAATTCCCTCCGGGGTTTTTGCCTAATGAGTAAGACGCACTACAAATTTAATTTAAATATTTATTTAATATAAGTTAATTCATAATTAACATAATATATTATAAATTGCCATTTATCTAAAACTCATTTCAGCCTTTTCCTTTCTTTCTTTATCCAAACAACTTTGGATCTCTCCAGATCTATTTCGGTTTCTCTCTCTTTCATGATTCCATCTTACAATAGGATCTCCAAGCATCGTATCATCCATAAGCGTGTTTCCATATGGTTTGGGAATGTTATAGACATGATCTTTATCAATGATCAACAACGGGACCGTGATGCCCATGTTGACCCCTATGCACTCCACGAATCTCCATCATGTCGAACCTGAAACGATATGTCCAATTCCCTTTGTCACGCGATACAATACTTGTCCGAGATCTAACCATTGGTATCATGATACCTTCTTCAATCTCGTTTCCAACAAGTACTGTTGTACTTGTTCCCGTGAAATTCCATCCCCATGACCTAGTCATGCGTTGCGCAACTTATGGATGTAATTCACCGAGTGGGCCCAGTGTAATGATGGCTCAAAATGTATCGAGCTCGTTGAGGAACTGCAAGAGGAAGGTATGATGAGCACAGTAGCAAGTTTTCCCTCAGTTATGAAACCAATGTTATCAAAACAGTAGGAGCAAGGAAACACCTCCAAGGTGTTGTTTCCAACTTGGAATCCTGCACAACACAACCACGGAACTTTGGCCCCAACTTACAGTGAGGTTGTCAATCTCACCGGTTTGCTGACAACAAAGTATTAAACGTATTGTGTCGAAGATAGTAATTGCTTGCAGAAAGTAAACAAAAAACAGTAAATAGTTGTAAATTGATGGTAAAAGAATGGACCGGGGTCCATATTTCACTAGAGGTGATTCTCCTTAAGATATATGACATGTTGGGTGAACAAATTACAGCGGGGCAACTGACAAACATCGATAAAGCATACATGCATATACTAATTAATACATTGCAAATATATCTATAATTTTTTATGTTCCATGCTTGGTTTTATCTACTTTCTTATGTTTTGTCCACACTTTGGAGTACTTTTCATATGATTTCTTGGACTAACCTATTAACAAGAGCCATAGTGCCAGCTGCCTGTTTTCTGCTATTTTTGGTTCCAGGAAAGTCAGAAAATCAATATTCTCGGAATTGGACCGGACAAAAGCCAAAGTTGATATTTTCCCGGAAGACTCAGGGAGTCAGAAGGAGAGTCGGAGAGGGGCCACAGGGTGGCCACACCACCCCATGGCGTGGGTCCCCCTAGGCCGGGCTAGGGCATGGTGTGGGCCCCCTGGCCGCCCACCGACCTTGCCCTCTGGCCTATAAGAAGCCTCTCGAGGCATAAACCCTAGAGAGTCAAGCCTCCAGCCACGAAAAGTTCCACAGCATCGCCGCCACCAAAGGGGAGATTCGGGGGACAGAAAGTCTCTGTTCCGGCACCCTGCCAGGACGGGAAGTGCCCCCGGAGCCATCTCCATCGATCTCGACCACCATCTCCATCACCATTTCTGATTCCCATGATGAGGAGGGAGTAGTTCTCTCTCGAGGCTAAGGGTTCTACCGGTAGCTATGTGTTCATCTCTCTCTCTCTATGCATGATCATATTGTGATCATGAGCTTGTAATCTATAGATCTACCTTGCTACTCAAGTGCTTTATTAGATCTCTGCTCTCCCCATGTGTGTGAAGTTGACAGTGTGCACACCATGGTGGCACTTAGGCTAGAGATTACATATACTTGTTATGAGTTATATTTGGAGTTGGATGTCTTTATGAAATTGTGGTGTTTGTTGGACTCATCTAGTACTCAAGGTGACAGTGTGGGGTTTTTTTAGATGGGAAAGGCTTACTTTCAGGTGTGCTGTTATAGCCCTACCAACGATTAGAGTGTCCAACCGGAGAGTAGTTCAGCGTAGTATTATGAAGATAATATATTTATATGAGAGTGTTCACTAGTGAAAGTATGATCCCTAGGCCTTGTTTCTAAGCATTGATACACCGTTTGCAAATTAGATCTGTTACATGTTTGCTTGCTTCCATCTTTATTTCAGTTTTCTTTTAGTCTTTTCCACGCCACAAAGCTATTTTATATCACCGTTACCACTTATAATTATCCATACCACTTGTATTTCACTATCTCTTCGCCGAACTAGTGCACCTATACACCTGACAAGTGTATTGGGTGTGTTGGGGACACAAGAGACTTCTTGTATCTTGATTGCAGGGTTGCTTGAGAGGGAATACCTTTGACCACTTCCTCCCTGAGTTCGATAAACCTTGGGTGATCCACTTAAGGTAAAACTTGATGCTGTTCTACAAACCTCTGCACTTGGAGGCCCAACAACTGTCTATAAGAACAGAAGTGCGTAGACATCAAGCTATTTTCTGGCGCCGTTGCCGGGGAGGTAAGGTAAAAGGTATTCACACCGGAGTATTAAAGAAGAAGAACCTCCCACGACAGACGCCTATTTTCTGGTGTGAGTGCTCGAAGTTATTTCCTTTAGATTCTGCAATTTTGTCTTTTTGTTTCTTGTTTTCATTAGTTAGGCTTAATGGAAAACAACAACAAAATTAGAGAGCTTTATAGTATTTATCTTGAGTTAGGAGATGAAGTGTTTGAAGAGAAAATTAAAAAACCCATGGAACTTTATTTGCATGCTAATAGCATTGTTGTTAGTATGAATTCTTTGGACACCATTATTGCTAATGCTATGGAAAAGTCTAAGCTTGGGGAAGCTAGTTTTTATGAAAATGATCTTTTTAGTTCCCCAGCTTTGGAAGATAGCTATTCTATTGCTTATGATGATACAAAACCACCAATATATGATGATTACAATGATGAATATGTTATTTTCAGTCCACCTACTATTGAGGAGAAAATTAATAATGATTACAATATGCCTCCTATATTTGATGATTATGGTGATGAGAATAATAATGATAGCTATTTCGTTGAATTTGCTCCCACTACAATTAATAAGAATGACTATGCTTATGAGGAGAGTAATAATCATTATATGCATGTGGATCATGATAAGAATGTTTCATGTGATAGTTATATTGTTAATTTTATTCATGATGCTACTCAAAGTTATTATGAGAGAGGGAAACATAGTTTTATGCATCTCAATAATATTAAGTTTCCCCTCTTTATGTTGAAAGTCTTGAAGTTGCACTTGTTTTGCTTTCCTATGCTTGTTACTTTGTGCTTTCATGACTTGTTTCTTTACAATATTCCTATGCATAGGAAGTGGGTTAGACTTAAATGTGCTTTGAATTTGCTTCTTGATGCTCTCTTTTACTTCAATTCATATTTCTTATGTGAGCATCTTCTCAAACTACCATCCCTAACTTAAAGGCGTTAAAGAAAAGTACTTATTGGGAGATAACCCAAAAGTTTTAGATGAGTCTTGGAAGTTATTACCTCAGTAATAACCGCTCCTTATTCTTTTTATTTGCTTTTTGTACCAAGAGTAACCTCTAATGAGAGAGAAGTAATGATTGGGAAAGTTGCTGTCCCGAAACAGATTTCTGTGCTTCACCGTAAAAATTCGTGTAAAATCTCTGTACGTCGTTTTGAGGCGTGAATTTTTGTGCTTCTGCCCCAGATTGTTATCTAACTTTTGTTATTTCCACACCTTTTTATTTGAGCAACAGAAGGTCTTCGAAAAAATTCGTCTTTACCTGCTGGTCTATTTTGACAAATTTCTGCCATTATTATCATTTGCTTCTTGTTGGTTCCTTTTTGATTTCTTTTGGGGAATTGAGCTTTTTGAGGGAAGTGCTACAGTAGCTATTATTTTAATGGAAGTTTTATTGGTGTTGGAACCGAACCCAAATACTTATTATCTTGAGTGCACTAATGTTGCTAATAAAGATTGTGTTAAGTTTTGTATGAAGGAAAAATTTCAGGTGTATGGAAGGAATGAGTAATGAGATGAAGGATGGACTAAAGCTCAAGCTTGGGTATGCCACGCGTGTCACCCCAAGAAATATCCAAGAAGTACAAGCATGAAAGCTTGGGGATGCCCAAGGCATCCCCCTCTTCATCAATAAAAATCCCAGGTTTCTTCCAAACACTTTATTTTTATTGTTTCATGCACAGTTGTGTTGTTCTTGGAGCATCTTCATTTTTCGTTTTTGGTTTTTCATTCGCTTGGTTTTCTTAGTTTGCTGAATAAATTGCTTGGACCCCCTCTTTCATACATTGGTTTTCAAATAGTTTGGTTTGGATTAGAAAAGAGTAGGAAAGCTCATGCTTACGTGGTAAAGAGAGCTTGTTTTTTACTGTGGACCATGCTTTGTCATGCCATGCTTGATATTGTTTTGGATTTATGCTTAGTATTCTTTGCTGTAGCATGACTTGTTATAAACAATTGAGATTGCTTAATGTGCCTTGGATGAATCATGTGTTGTTTTAGCATATTAAAGCAAAGTATTGTAGTATTCTCCTTTGATGCTTTATTTGGGTTGACTTGGCGCATGCTCACACCATGTTATGAATATCCCAAGTCACCATAGCCTTTATGATCTTTTAGTTTTCAACTTTTAGTATCACTTTATGCGTTTATCAATGATGTTTTGTCACTCTGCATGATTATGGCCATTATTGCTCTCTTAGTTTGTCGCTCCTAGTCTTTTGCTAGCCTCCACAACCAAGGATGAGTTCCACTCATGCATCCAAATCCTTAAACCAAGTTATTCCAAAGAGTCCACCATACCTACCTACTAGCTTATGCTATTCCAAGTATATTCATGCTTTTGTTTACCTTCCAAATTAAACTTGTTATGAGAAAACTAGTGATTAAAGCTCTCCTGAACTTGATGGCACACTTTACTTTTCTTGCCCTTAATAAACTTGAACTGTGTCGTCTATGTTGTATATGCTTGCACTTATTTGTTGGGAATTAGCAGAACCATGCTGTCATGGGGAACGCTTTCAACATTGCACTTGGTACTTGTACCTAGTTGATATCATGCTCTTTTGTATATGGATGTCGTCGGTGTGAAATGAAAGGGGAGCTTGTAAGTCCATGGAGTTATGTATATGTGTTAGAGAAACGCCTGGGCCGCTGGTCTAATCCATGCTGACATGGTGGAAACCTGCAACGTAACCATAATGAGCTGTCTATGAAGCATTCTTCTTATAAAAAAAGAGTCCTATATTGAGAAAAAAGAGAAAAATAAAAAAAAGATTATGAAAAGAGGAAAGAGAAAAAATCACCATATTCCCATGGTAAATAAGAAGATTGCTGAGATGCTCGTTGCCTGCTTGCCTTGTCATTTTGATATGGGGATTCTACCGTATCATCGAGCAAGGGGTACCCCGTTGGCGGTTCTCTATGATACACATGTACTTACGATGGCAAGAACTTACCGGTGACTAAACTTGAGTAGCATGAGGAGCGGCCCTCGTATACAAGGGACATGAGATTTCTAACTTATACTTCGTCAAGCATGTACACCATAGTTTGTTCACTTTAATCTTAATCACTTCAAGATGCTTATGATAGGGGCAATGAGAGCTGAAAGCTATAAGTACCATAATTTTGGGAAGCTCTTTATGAGACTTGAATCCCTACTTCCTTCTATGAAGGCCTTTCTTCCACCATTATATTGAGTCTCCACCTTCTACCTTTATGCACCTACTTTGAGAGCACAGTGGCCATTCTTAGTTCTATGTGCATTGTCCCAAGACTAGTTGATTGATGCATAACTTGATATTGCTTGTTTTAAGCTATTTGTATCTAGTCACTCTTATGAACTTTGAAGGTGTCCTATGCATCTATATTTGCTACTCTATGAGGGACAAGCTGAATGCCACTATGCTATGTTTTCTTTATGTGAAACAAACAAACGTCTTGCAAAGCATTGTTATTCATGAATCCTTTTTTTGTACCTTTTCATGTTGCAACATAGTTTCTTTGTCTTATTGCTAGAACTTTGTCTTTCATGTTATGATTGAAGTACTATGATCCCAACTTTGAATGTTTTACAAATACTTTGATCAAGTCATTGATGGTGCAAGTCACCTCAAAAATTATTCTTTCTTTTTATCACTTACCTACTCGAGGACGAGCAGGAGTTAAGCAGGGGATGTTGATACATTGCAAATGTATCTATAATTTTTGATGTTCCATGCTTGGTTTTATCTACTTTCTTATGTTTTGTCCACACTTTGGAGTACTTTTCATATGATTTCTTGGACTAACCTATTAACAAGTGCCACAGTGCCAGCTACCTGTTTTCTGCTGTTTTTGGTTCCACGAAAGTCAGAAAATCAATATTCTCGGAATTGGACCGGACAAAAGCCAAAGTTGATATTTTCTCGGAAGACTCACGGAGCCAGAAGGAGAGTCGGAGAGGGGCCACAGGGTGGCCACACCACCCCATGGTGCGGCTTCCCCCAGGCCGCGCCAGGGCAAGGTGTGGGTCCCCTGGCCACCCACCAACCTTGCCCTCTGGCCTATAAGAAGCCTCCCGAGGCATAAACCCTAGAGAGTCAAGCCTCCAGCCACGAAAAGTTCCGCAGCGCCGCCGCCACCGAAGGGGAGATTCGGGGGACAGAAGTCTCTGTTCCGGCACCCTGCCGGGACGAGGAAGTGCCCCCGGAGCCATCTCCATCGATCTCCACCACTATCTCCATCACCGTTGCTGATTCCCATGATGAGGAGGGAGTAGTTCTCTCTCGAGGCTAAGGGTTCTACCGGTAGCTATGTGTTCATCTCTCTCTCTATGCATGATAATATTGTGATCATGAGCTTTGTAATCAAGTAGATCTACTTTGCTACTCAAGTGCTTTAATAGATCTCTGCTCTCCCCATGTGTGTGAAGTTGACAGTGTGCACACCATGGTGGCACTTAGGCTAGAGATTACAAATACTATTTATGAGTTATATTTGGAGTTGGATGTCTTTATGAAATTGTGGTGTTTGTTGGACTCATCTAGTACCCAAGGTGACAGTGTGGGGTTTTCTAGATGGGAAAGGCTTACTTTGAGGTGTGCTATTATAGCCCTACCAACGATTAGAGTGTCCAATCGGAGAGTAGTTCAGCGCAGTATCATGAAGATAATATATTTATATGAGAGTGTTCAGTAGTGAAAGTATGATCCCTAGGCCTTGTTTCTAAGCATTGATACACCGTTTGCAAATTAGATCTGTTACATGTTTGCTTGCTTCCATCTTTATTTCAGTTTGCTTTTAGTCTTTTCCACGCCACAAAGATATTTTATATCACCGTTACCACTTATAATTATCCATACCACTTGTATTTCACTATCTCTTCGCCAAACTAGTGCACCTATACAACTGACAAGTGTATTGGGTGTGTTGGGGACACAAGAGACTTCTTGTATCTTGATTGCATGGTTGCTTGAGAGGGAATACCTTTGACCACTTCCTCCCTGAGTTCGATAAACCTTGGGTGATCCACTTAAGGGAAAACTTGCTGCTGCTCTACAAACCTCTGCACTTGGAGGCCCAACAACTATCTACAAGAATAGAAGTGCGTAGACATCACTAATCATCTTGACTCCTATGAGATTTGATTGAGCATTACAACATTATACATAGACCGTAAGACAACCGCATCTATGACTAATAATCTACCTTCAGTTTATCATCCGAACCCCCTCCAATATTAAGTTGCAAGCAATAGATATTTTCATTAAGCAAAGTGTGTAAAGTAAACAATACGATTGTTCTATGAACAAAGGCTTGCTGTTTTCTCCCTAGTAGCGACAACATATCTAGTACCTTAGAGATTTCTATCACTTCCCCAGATTACTAGAGGCATGAACCCACTGTCGAGCATAAATACTCCCTCTTGGAGTTGCTAGCATCTACTTGGCCAAGATAGCTACTAACAACGGAAAGCATGCAAGATCACAAATAACAAAGACATGATAGAATCAATAATCAATCTGAAATAGCATCTCAATATCCATCGGATCCCTGTAAACACAACATGTAGGATTACAAATAGATGATCTTGTTCATGAACGGAGCTCACAAGATCTAAACATGGTGGCACAAAGGAGGAGAACCAACCATCTAGCTACTACATGGACCCGTAGTCTAGGGATGAACTACTCACGCATCACACCGAAGGCAGACATGGTGATGAAGAAGGCCTCCAGGTTGATCTCTCCCCTCCGGTAGGGTGCCGGGAAGAGCTTCAGATCCCTCCCGATCTAGGGATGGAGATGGCGGCGGCTACAGGCTCTTTCGTGGAATTTTTGATCGGGTGCTTAGGGTTTTCGTCCTGAGGGGTCTTTATAGGCGGAAGGGCTAGGTCGGTGGAGCACCAGGGGCCCACACCTGGTGGTGGCGTGGCTAGGGCTGGCCGCACCACCCTAGGGTGTGGCCGCCCTGGTTCCCCGCTTCGTCTCCCCTCCGGACTCCGTGTTGCTTCGGGTAAAATATTGACTTTGGCTTTTGTCCGGTCCAATTCCGAGAATATTTCCTTACTAGCTTTTCTGAAACCAAAAACAGCAGAAAATAGGCAACTGGCACTATGGCATCTTGTTAATAGGTTAGTTCCCGAAAATGTGTAAAAATACTCCAAAGTGTGGACAAAACATAAGAAAGTAGATATAAAACAAGCATGGAACATCAAAAATTATAGATACGTTTACAACGTATCAACATCCCCAAGCTTAACTCCTGCTCGTCCTCGAGTAGGTAAGTGATAAAAAAATTCTGAGGTGACATGCACCATCACAATCTTGTTCAAGGTATTTGTAAAACATTGATAGCTAGGATCATAGTTTTTTAGCATAGCATGAAAGATATAGTTCTAACAATAAGACATAGCAACTATGTTGTAACACGAAAAGGTACAAACAAAAGATTCATGAATAACAATGCTTTGAAAGACGTTTGTTTGTTTCACATAAAGAAAACATAATGAGAATGGTATTCAGCTTGTCCCTCATAGTGTAGCAAAACATAAATGCATAGGACACCTTCAAAGTTCATAAGGGTGACTAGATACAAATAGTTTAAGCACAAGCAATATCAAAGTTATGAATCAATCAACATGTTTTGGGACAATGCACATTAAACTAAGAATGACCACTATGCTCTCTTAATAGGTGCATAAAGATAGAAGATGGAGACTCAACATAAAAGTAAAAGAAAAGCCCTTCATAGAAGGAAGCAGGGATTCAAGTCTCATAAAGAGCTTCCAAAAATTATGGTACTTATTAGATTTCATCTCTAATTGACCCTATCATAAGCATCTTTAGGTGATTAAGGTTAAAGTGAACAAATATGAGGATATGCTTAACAAGTTATAAGCTGAAAATCTCATGCTCCTTACTTACGAACACCGTTCCTCATGCTACTCAAGTTTAGTCACAAGTAAGTTCTTGTCATTGTAAGTACATGTGTATCATAGAGAACCGCCAATTGGGTACCCCTTGCCCGATGATACGGAAGAATCCCCATATCAAAATGACAAGGCAAGTAGACAATGAGCATCTCAGCATCCTTTTATTTCATATTTGCATAGGATTTTTTTCTTTTTTCTTTCCTATTTGCATAGGCCATTTTTTATAGAGGATGCTTCATAGATTGCTCATCGTGGTTACGCTGCAGGTTTCCACCATGATTAGGCATGGATTAGACCAGCCTCCCAGGCGTTTCTCTAACACATATACGAACTCCATGAGCCTTACAAGCTCCCCTTTCATTTCACACCACCGGGATCCATAAGCAAAAGAACATGATATCAACTAAATAAAGTGCAATGTTGAAAGCGTTCCCCATGATAGCATGGTTCTGCTAATTCCCAACTTACAAAACGCAAGCATATACGCAACATAGATGGGCACAGTGGTTCAAATTTATTAAGTGCAAGAAAAGTAAAGTGTGCCATCAAGTTCGTGAGAGCTTTAATCACTAATTTTCACATAACAAGTTTAATTCGGAAGGTAGATAAAAACATGAATATACTTGGAATAGCAAATGCTAATAGGTAGGTATGGTGGACTCTTTGGAATAACTTGGTTTTATTTGGAGTTGGATGCATGAGTGGAACTCATACTTGGTATGGAGGCTAGACAAAGACTGGGAGCGACCAGCTAAGAGAGCAATAATGGCCATAATCATGCAAAGCGACAAAACATTATTAATTAAAGCATAAAGTGATATTACAAGTCAAAAACTAAATGATCATATAGGCTATGGTGACTTGGTATAGTCTTAACATGGTGTGAGCATGCGCCAAGTCAACCCAAATAAAGCATTAAAGGAGAATACCATAATACTATGCTTTAATATGCTAAATCAACACATGATTCTATCAAGGCACATTAAGAAATCTCAATTATTTATAACAAGTCATGCGTAATCACTAAGAATAAAGCCAAAACAATATCAAGCATGACATGACAAAGCCTAGGCCACAGTCAAAAACAAGACTCTTTTATACCACTTATAAGCATGAACTTTCCTACTCTTTTCCAATCCAAACCAATCTTATTTGAAAACTAATGTATGTATATGGGGGTCCAACCAATTTATTCAAGTAAACTAAGAAAATGAAAACTAAAAATGAAAACAAAGACGCTCCAAGAACAACATAACTATGCATGAAACAATAAAAATGAAGTGTTTGTAAGAAACCTGAGATTTTTATTGATGAAGAAGGGGATGCCTTGGGCATCCCCAAGCTTTGTCGCTTGTACTTCTTGAGTATTTCTTGGGGTGAAACGGGTGGCATCCCCAAGCTTGAGCTTTTTTCCATACTTCATCTTGTCACATTACTCTTCCCTACACTTTAAAATTTCCTTCATACAAAACTTCACACAATCTTTATTAGCAACATTAGTGTACTCAAGATAATAAGTCTTTTGGTTCAGTTTCAACACAAGTAAAACTTCCATTAAAACACAAGATACTGTAGCACTTCCTTTAAAATGTTCAAATGATCAAAGAGAACTCAAAGAGAAAGAGATTAAGAGGCAAATGCAAATAATGGCAGAAATCTATCAAAACAGACCAGCAGGTAAAAACCGATTTTTTTCTAAGACTTTTTGTTGCTCAAATCGAAAAGTGTTGAACTAACAAAAGTTAGATAACAACCTGGGGCAGAAGCACAAAAACTTACAGCTCAATCCGACGTCCAGAGATTTTTCACGAATTTTTACAGCGAAGCACAAAAATCTGTTTCGGGACAGCAACTTTCCAAAGTCTTACTTCTCTCTCATTAGAGGTTACTCTTGGCACAAAAACCAAACAAAAAGGATAAGGAGCGGTTATTACAGAGATAATAACTTCCAAGACTCAACAAAAGATTCCTAACAAAATTTGGGTTATCTCCCAATAAGTGCTTTTCTTTAACGCCTTTGAGCTAGGCATAAGAAGTAAGAAAAGAATCAAGTATTCTCAAATGAAGAAGCATTAAGATCAATACCAGAAATAGCTTCAACAAGGAAAGGTATCTCATCAAAATAATTTCTAGAGGATCCTCTCTCAATGCTCTTGGGTTCACTATTTTCATCAAATGGGTTTTCAGGAACAATCCAATACAAATTCTTTTCTAAGGCTTCATGCATCCCTACAAGTTTAAAAGGTATTGGTATTTTAATTTCCTCCCTACTAGGTTTGGTTTTGTCCATATTTTATCGTGTACCAATAACATCTACACATGAGCCTAACATATTAAAACGATCGAAGACTTTTCTAGCTTCTTTAGCAACATCATAGAATTCCTTAAGCAAAGTTTCCAGAATGAAATCTCTTTTTTCAGTATCCTTAATATCTTTAAGTTTAAGAAACATTACTTGCATTATGGGGTTAAGGTTAACAAACCTAGCTTCCAACATGTGAACTAAATAAGCTACCGCAATTTCATAATTTGGAGCGAGTTCTGCTAGGGATCTATCCTCAATATCCTCATGCTTACTAACATGATTAAAGAATTCTTCAATATTATCTTTCCCAATTATAGAGTCACTACCTATTGAAAGGTCTTTCAGGGTGAACTTAGGGATCAACATGGTGAGCAAAGAACGAGGTGATAACTTATAGAAAGAACTAATTTTTTTGTGTGTTTTTGATAAAGGAAACAAGCAAACAAAGCAGAAATAAACTAAGAAAAATAAAAAAAAGTAAAGAGATTGGTTTTGAAGGACTCCCCTTGTGAATATGTCCTTGACTCCCCAGCAATGGTGCCAGAAAAAGTTCTTGATGGCTCAAAATGTATCGAGCTCATTGGGGAACCCCAAGAGGAAGGTATGATGAGCACAGTAGCAAGTTTTCCCTCAGTTATGAAACCAAGGTTATCGAACCAGTAGGAGCAAGGAAACACCTCCAAGGTGTTGTTTCCAACTTGGAATCCTGCACAACATAACCACAGAACTTTGCCCCCAACTTACAGTGAGGTTGTCAATCTCACCGGTTTGCTGACAACAAAGGATTAAACGTAATGTGTGGAAGATAGTAATAGCTTGCAGAAAGTAAACAAGAAACAGTAAATAGTTGTAGATTGATGGTAAAAGAATGGACCGGGGTCCATAGTTCACTAGCGGTGATTCTCCTTAAGATAGATGACATGTTGGGTGAACAAATTACAGCGGGGCATTTGACAAACATCGAGAAACATACATGCATATACTAATCATCATGACTCCTATGAGATTTGATTGGGCATTAAAACATTATACATAGACCGTAATCCAACTACATCTATGACTAATAATCCACCTTCAGGTTATCATCTGAACCCCCTCCAGTATTAAGTTGCAAGCAACATATAATTGCCTTAAGCAAAGTGTGTAAAGTAAACAATACGATTGTTCTATGAACAAAGGATTGGAGACAATACGATTGTTCTATGAACAAAGTAAACAATACGATTATCATCTAGGGATGGAGATGCCGGTGGCTATAGACTCTTTCGTGGATTTTTGATCGGGTACTTAGGGTTTTGTTCTACAGTCAGCCGGCGTCATCATCTTCTAGCGACGTCCAATTTTTGAAGGAATCTGGTGTCGCGACCTCCAGAGCCTAGAAAGTGGCTGAGCGTGCCCCTTCTCCTCCATTGGAGGCCCACTCCAGGCATAATTCATCAAGTTCTCCACATGATGTGGAGCACCAGATGGTTATCCGGACGTCTACGCGTCCATCGACTTCGGAGTCATTGGAGGATCATGTATATGTAGTGTTTCTTCTTCTGATTTTGCAGTCGAGTTTTTTCATCTATACCATCTGTTGATCCTTTACTATTTCTTTTGTCGCAGCTTATTGTGAAGGAAGCCGCTCGCCTGGCAGAGCAGGTGCTCGCGATTGGTCATCAGCATGCGATGCTGGACAATCGCCATCGCGCGGTTGAAAGTGAGTGTTCTGGCTTCTCCTTCTTCATCCTTGCATTATATTCGACTGACGGTCTATATTTGCTTGTGTCACATCTGAGTATAATGCACTCCTTCGTGACACCGCTTCCCTCGAGAAAACGCTTCCCGCGGCGGTGAAGAGCCGCGATGAGGCAATCGCAGCACAGGACGAATCGTGGAAACACGATTCTTGCCAAGGCTAGGGAGAAGTTGTTCGAAGAACAGCTAGGGAGAAGTTGTTCGAAGAACAGCTTGTCTCAATTGCCAAGGCTCTCTCAGGTATTCCCTGATGTCTACGCACTTCTATTCTTGTAGACAGTTGTTGGGCCTCCAAGTGCAGAGGTTTGTAGAACAGCAGCAAGTTTTCCCTTAAGTAGATTACCCAAGGTTTATCGAACTCAGGGAGGAAGTGGTCAAAGGTATTCCCTCTCAAGCAACCCTGCAATCAACATACAAGATGTCTCTTGTGTCCCCAACACACCCAATACACTTGTTAGGTGTATAGGTGCACCAGTTCAGCGAAGAGATAGTGAAATACAAGTGGTATGGATAATTATAAGTGGTAACGGTACTAGAAAATACTTTGATGGCGTGGAAGAGACTAAAAGAAAACTGAAATAAAGATGGAAGCAAGCAAACATGTAACAGATCTAATTGCAAACGGTGTATCAATGCTTAGAAACAAGGCCTAGGGATCATACTTTCACTAGTGAACACTCTCATATAAATATCTTCTCTTTATGATACTACTCTTAAGTACTCTCCGGTTGGACACTCTAATCCATGGTAGGGCTATAACAACACACCTCAAAGTTCATCTTTCCCATCTAGATAACCCCACAATGTCACCTTGAGCACTAGATGGTTCCAACAAACACCACAATTTCATAAAGACATCCAACTCCAAATATAACTCATAACAAGTATTTGTAATCTCTAGCCTAAGTGCCACCATGGTGTGCACACTGTCAACTTCACACACATGGGGAGAGCAGAGATATATTAAAGCACTTGAGTATCAAGGTAGATCTATAGATTACAAGCTCATGATCACAATATGATCATGCATAGAGAGAGAGAGATGAACACATAGCTACCGGTAGAACCCTTAGCCGTGAGGAAGAACTACTCCCTCCTCATCATGGGAATCAGCAATGGTGATGGAGATGGTGGTGGAGATCGATGGAGATGGCTCCGGGGGCACTTCCCCGTCTCGGCAGGGTGCCGGAACAGAGACTTTCTGTCCCCCGAATCTCCCCTTCGGTGGCGGCGGCGCTACGGAACTTTTCGTGGCTGGAGGCTTGACGATCTAGGGTTTCTGTATCGGAAGGAATATATAGGCGAGAGGGGAGACCGAGGGGGTGCCGGAGGGGCCCACACCACCCCCTGGCACGGCCTGTCCTGGCCCGCGCCACCAGGTGGTGTGGCCAGCCCTTGGCGCCTCTCTGTCTCATCTTCTGGCTCCGTGAGTCTTCCGATAAAATATCGACTTTGGCTTTTGTCTGGTCTAATTCCGAGAATATTGATTTTCTGACTTTCCTGGAACCAAAAATAGCAGAAAATAGGCAGCTGGCACTGTGGCTCTTGTTAATAGGTTAGTCCAAGAAATCATATGAAATCCAAAGTGTGGACAAAACATATGAAAGTAGATAAAACCAAGCATGGAACATCAAAAATTATAGATACATTTGCAATGTATCATTCCCTTGTTTGGATTTTTGTCGTGTCCCTTCTTTCGAATTTGTTGCCATGCTGACTTTTGTGCCAATGCTTGATTCTTGTGTAGATGCCAGCGGTCTGAGCTTCGACCCCCAGGCACTCCGTCATGTTGATGACCCGGCGGGTGCTATTTCAGTAGTCAAAGATCACAACGCTGTCGTTCAGGGGACGCTCACCAAGGCCAAGGGCGTGCTCAGTCGCCTCCGGGAGGAGCTGGCGCCCAAGGCTGAGTTGATCGAGAATATGGATGAGCTGGTGGAGTCCCTTGCTGGAGGCATTCCTGCGGGCTTCAAGAACTCACTCCGTGCGGCTGGCGCTTGATGACCCACAAGTATAGGGGGTGTATCGCAGTATTTTCGATAAGTAAGAGTGTCGAACCCAACGAGGAGCAGAAGGTGCCGGCTAGTGGTATGGATCAGGAATTCTCTGCAAATACTTAGCAAACGGATTTTTAGGGTTTTTGATAAAGCAAGTGAACAAAGTACGAGTAAACAAAAGACAGTAGGAATAAATGCAGCAAGTGGCCCAATCCTTTATGCAGCAAAGGAAAAGCCGGTTGTATTACTTAAGATGACCAAACGTTCTCGAGGACACATGGGAAGACTGTCAAGTGCTTTCGCTTCATATAGTTGATTAATCTTCTCTATCTTGCTAAGTGTTGTGTGGGTGAACCTATGCTAATGTACCGACCTTCCTAGGACTAATACATACTTGTGATTGTACCCCTTGCAAACATCCGTAAGTACAGGAAAGTAATTAAGGTAAAAACCTAACCACAGCTTTAAACTCTAAGACCCTTACGTCCCTTGTGCAATGGTTTCCTAACGGGGGTTCAGGTTTCTGTCACTCCGGTAACCCCTACGATTAGTAGCCAAATACACAATACATTCCCCTAGGCCCATATAGGTGAAGTGTCATGTAATCGATGTTCACATGACACCACTAGAAGAAGTACACCACAACTTAAATATCAAACTATTGAATCTTTCTCAACACAACTCCACTACTAACAACATGACTTCTCCCATGTCCTCAAGAACAAAACGAACTACTCACAAGGCATCATATGGATCATGATCAGAGATGGAATAATGATGTATAACAATCTGAACATAAACAATAATTCAATGGTTCACTCAATAGCATCAACTACAAAGAGTAATCAACATCCGGAAAGTTTCCCCTATGAACTAATGCAAGATACAACCCAATTGTTACAGCAGTATGGAGATGATGATGAGGGTGTTGATGGTGATGATGGTGGTGATGATGATCTCGATGAAGTACATCTTGATGGTGGTGTTGATGGCAACGTTCTCCCCTCTCCGGGAAGGAATTTGTCTGCTGGAGAGATCTTTCTCTCTCGGTGTTTTCCGCCCCGTAGAGGTGGCAGAATCTGTCTGTGGTCGCTCCCCGAGTCTTAGGGCCAGAGGGGAGAGCTTGGAGTGTGCCAGGGTGGCAACACCACCTGCCGGCGCGGCCTAGGGCTGCCCGCGCCAGGGGGTGGTGTGGCCCCCCTGTGGCCCATCTCTAGCCCCCCTTCTAGCTTCCTTCGTCTTCTGGAAAAATAGGATTTTCCATATATTTTCCTGGATTTTCTGATCTTCGCGAATTTTTCCTCCAAACAACACCTTTTCCATCAGAATCCTGACTGCAGCGGTCCATGCTCCAAAAGTCATCAACCATGCAAAAACATATGAAATAACATAAGTATCACCTCTAAATACGAAATATATCAATGAATAATAGTGAATTATGACATAGCATAGTGATGCAAAATGGACGTATCAACTTCCCCAAGCTTAGACTTCGCTTGTCCCCAAGCGAAACTGAGCTCAATAAACATGGCCTCAGGTTTATGGAGTGAAGAGTCGATAAAAGAATACGGACAAGAAGCATCACATTCATCAAATACATAGATCATAATAGAAGACAACTCACTATTATATAACTCAACTTGTAATGAGTAAATGAAACACAATAAAGATACATAAAGTGAATCATAATTGGTAATGGCAAACTTAGCTCTTGGTCGAAAAATAGTTGATAATTTGTTGGAGTTCACAACTAGCTGGTTTTCAATGATAGCTTTCAAAGCAGTAAACATCAACATAAGAGCAATGTGGAAAACAAGGAACATAAGACATGATTGAATAAATCATCATATGAATGAATGAAACACAACAACTCAAAATACTTGCTGAGATAGAAGGGAAAAGGTTGACTAACTCAACTACAAAATAAAAGAAAGGCCCTTCAAAGAGAGAAGCAGGGATTGCAAGTCTCATAAAGAGCTCCCAAAAATTATGATACTTACTAGCTTTCAGCTCTCAATGCCCCTATCATAGGCATATTTAGGTGATTAAGGTTAAAGTGATCAAATATGAGGATATGCATTGGCAAGTTGTAAGTTGAGAATCTCATGTCCCTTGAATACGAGGGCCGCTCCTCATGCTACTCAAGTTTAGTCACCGGTAAGTTCTTGTCATCGTAAGCATATGTGTATCATAGAGAACCACCAACGGGGTACCCCTTGCCTGATGATACAGAAGAATCTCCATATCAAAATGACAAGGCAAGCAGACAACAAGCATCTCAGCAATCTTCTTATTTACCATGGGAATATGGTGCTTTTTTTTATCTCTTTCCTCTTTTCATAATCTCTTTTTTTTTCCTTTTTCTCAATCTCTATCTCTTTTTTATAAGAAGAATGCTTCATAGATACTCGTTATGGTTACGCTGCAGGTTTCCACCATGTCAACATGGATTAGACCAGTGGCCCAGGCGTTTATCTAACACACATGCATAACTCCATGGACTTACAAGCTCCCCTTTCATTTCACACCGACGGCATCCATAGACAAAAGAACAAGATATCAACTTGGTACTAAGTACCAGTGCAATGTTGAAAGAGTTCCCCATGACAGCATGGTTCTGCTAATTCACAACTTACAAAGCGCAAGCATATACGCAACATAGGTGAGCACAATGGTTCAAGTTTATTAGATGCGAGAAAGTAAAGTGTGCCATCAAGTTTGTGAGAGCTTTAATCACTAATTTTCACATAACAAGTTTAATTTGGGAGGTAGACAAAACAAGAATTTACTTGGAATAGCAATAATGCTACTAGGTAGGTATGGTGGACACAAATGGCAAAGGTTTTGGTTTAAAGGAGTGGATGCACGAGAAGAATTCCCTCTCAGTACATGTTTTTGGCTAGCAAGGCTAGGTAGCAAGTGTAAGAGTTGAAGGAAACAAACAAACATACAAGTGATAAAAACAAACATGCAATTTTCCTTGGAAACACAAAAGATCTTAACTAGAGAATACTAGACTTATGAGCAAATCAAGAAAGAAAGATGATGAAATTATTTTTTCTTTAGAGTACTTTTATCTTTTTCATTCAACTCTCAAAAGGTGTTGCTACTGACCGAGCCAGGTTTGCCAAAACCAACTAAATTAACTCAATGATCCCAAAGTGATACCAATACTAACAACAAGATCAATCATATAATCACGAATTGAAAACTAATATAAGCTATGCAAAGGAGTAAATGATAGAACTTCTCATTAATATTCCATAACGGAAACTCACACCACGGGATACATATCTAACGAGAGAGGGGACACTTCCATAATGCAAACCATCCTACATAATAACTTCTCTATTCATGATATGACTCTACTAATAAGGTAAAAAGATAGAAGATAATGATGTGATACCGCGGCACTCCCCCAAGCTTGGAACAACCCAAGGGGATGCCAAACCTGATGATGAATTACTCCTTTGGTGGTGGTGATAATATTTTCTTAGTTGACATGAGGAAATCTTCCAACATCTTGCGAAGCCTATTATTCTCCCATTGAAGCACGTCCACCTTCCTCTGCAAGTATCGGTACTTATCACAGAACTCCTTAGTGACTTGTAGGGCTTCCGTTGATGCATGGCAACAGACTAAAGGTACCAGCCCCTGCTTGGGGTCTTGAAGATATTCCTCCATCAACTCCTTTCCTTTATCCTTGGCGGACACCATTGTGCTTCTAAGCTTCAAGAATAGTTCCTGGCAGAAACAGATCGAAACAAAGACGCGAAGAAAACACGATATACGACCCTCAGAAGATCCAGGGGATTATATATTACGAAGTTTCAAAACAAAAAGAAGGTACTGGGAGAAAACGAGTCGGAGACGGAGTCCGGGGTGGACTCACCACCTGGTGGCGTGGCCAGGGGTAGGCCCGCGCCACAGGGTGGTGTGAGCCACCTTGGCTCCATTTCTGTCCCTTTTTCGCTTCGTAGCTTTCCTTATTGACAAAAACTGCAAAAATATAGTTGGATAGTATTTTCGCGAAACTTTTCTTACCAGAACTGTTGCCTATTTGAAAATAGACTCTGCAGGTCTCTAAATTTGGTCCTTGATGAATCTCTCCGGAGTTATAACTTGAAAGGCATCGACATCTTCATTGTAAGAATCTCCAACAATATAGTGCTTGAGTCGCTACCCATTCACTACTTGTGTGGTATTATCTTTTAAAGAAGAAATTTGTATTGCTCCCGAACGGTATACTTCTTCAATAATGAAAGGTCCTTCCCATTTTGACAGTAGCTTTCCTGCAAAAAATCTAAGACAAGACCTATACAATTGAACTTTCTCACCAACATGAAATTCTCTCTTAAGTATTCGCTTGTCATGCCATCTTTTAACTTTTTCCTTAAAGAGCCTAGCATTTTCATAGGCTTCACTCCTCCATTCATCTAAAGAACTTAAGTCAAATAATCTTTTCTCACCAGCGAGCTTACAATCTCTATTTAGTTCTTTAACTGCCCAATAAGCTTTGTGTTCTAATTCTAAGGGTAGATGACAAGCTTTCCCATAAAGCATTTTATAAGGAGACATCCCCATAGGATTTTTGTAAGCAGTTCTATAAGCCCATAAAGCATCATTCAACTTTTTAGCCCAGTTTTGTCTAGATCTATTAACAGTCTTTTGCAAGATGGATTTAATTTCTCTATTTGATAACTCTACTTGCCCGCTAGTTTGGGGGTGATAAGCTGAAGCAATTTTATGATTAACATCATATTTAGCAAGGGTCTTTCTAAAACCACCATGAATAAAATGAGAACCCCCATCAGTCATGAGATACCTAGGCACTCCAAACCTAGGAAAGATAACATCCTTAAGCATTTTTAGAGAAGTCTCCCCATCAGCACTCTTTGTAGGAATGGCTTCTACCCACTTAGTAACATAATCAACGGCAACAAGAATATGAGTGTAACCTTTCGAAGGAGGGAAAGGACCCATAAAGTCGAATCCCCAGCAATCAAAAGGTTCAATAACTAGAGAGTAGTTCATAGGCATTTCATTGTGTCTAGAAATATTACCAACACACTGACATTCATCACAATATAAAACAAATTTTCTTGCATCTTTAAAAAGGGTAGGCCAGTAGAAACATGATTGTAGCACCTTTTGTGCAGTTCTATCTCCTACAGGATGTCCTCCATAAGCACTACCATGACATTTACGCAATATCTCCTTTTGTTCATATTCTGGAACACATCTTCGCATAATACCATCCACTCCCTCTTTGTATAAGTGTGGGTCATCCCAAAAATAATGCCTCAAATCATAGAAGAACTTCCTTCTTTGCTGAGCTGTAAAAGTTGGAGGTAAATACTTGGAGACAATAAAGTTAGCATAATCAGCGTACCAAAGGCTCCCTCGCGAGCTTACCCCTACTGCAGCTAACTGTTCATTTGGGAAACTATCATTAACAGGCATGGGGTCAAAAGAGATGTTTTCCAATCGAGATAAATTATCAGCTACAGGGTTTTCAGCACCCTTACTATCTACTATATGTAGATCAAACTCTTGTAAAAGCAGCACCCATCTAATAAGCCTGGGCTTAGCATCCTTCTTCATCATAAGATATTTAATAGCAACATGATCAGTATGAATGGTGACTTTTGAGTCTACAATATAGGGCCTAAACTTATCACAAGAAAAAATGACAACTAGAAATTCCTTTTCAGTAGTAGCATAATTCCTTTGAGCAGCGTCTAGAGTCTTACTAGCATAATAGATAATGTTTAACTTTTATCAATTTGTTGCCCAAGGACAGCACCTACATAAAATCACTAGCATCACTCATTATTTCAAAGGGTAAACTCCAATCAGGTGGTTGAACAATGGGGGCTGTAATTAAAGCCTTCTTAAGAGTTTCAAAAGCTTCCTTACAATCATCATTAAAAACGAAGGGTACATATTTTTGAAGGAGATTAGTGAGGGGTTTTGATATCCTAGAGAAGTCATTAATAAACCTCCTATAGAAACCAGCATGACCAAGGATACTATGAATACCTTTGATGTCTCTTGGACATGGCATCTTCTCAATTGCCTCAACCTTAGCTCTATAAACTTCTATGCCTCTTTCAGAAACTTTATGCCCAAGGACAATCCCTTCATTAACCATGAAGTGGCATTTCTCCCAATTAAGAACAAGATTAGTTTTTTCACATCTCTGCAAAACTTTATCAAGGTTGTGCAGACAATTATCAAAAGAAGTTCCATAAACAGAAAAGTCATCCATGAACACTTCTACAATTTCCTCACAAAAACCATGAAAGATAGCAGACATGCACCTTTGAAAAGTAGCAGGAGCATTACATAAACCAAAATGCATACGTCTATAAGCATAAGTTCCGTAAGGGAAAGTAAACGTAGTTTTTTCTTGATCTTGTTGTTTAACAGCAATTTGAGAGAAACCAGAATAACCATCAAGAAAACAAAAATGGGTCTTTTTAGACAACCTTTCCAACATTTGATCAATAAAAGGAAGCGGGTAGTGATCTTTCTTAGTAACTTTATTGACCTTTCTAAAATCGATGCACATCCTATAACCTACTACTATTCTTTGAGGAATAAGCTCATCATTATCATTAGGAACAACGGTAATACCTCCTTTTTTAGGAACACAATGAACGGGACTAACCCATTCACTATCAGCAATAGGGTAAATAATACCAGCATCAAGGAGTTTCAATACCTCATTCCTTACCACTTCCTTCATCCTAGGATTTAAACATCGTTGGTGCTCTATTACCGGCTTTGCATCTGGTTCTATGTTGATAGAATGCTGACATATAGTGGGTGAAATCCCTTTTAAATCATCCAAAGTATACCCATAGCTCCTCGGTGTTTCCTCAAAACCTCCAAAAGCCTTTCTTCTTCCTTACCTAAAAGTTTAGCGCTAATAATAACAGGATATATCTTTTTATCATCAATATAAGCATATTTAAGATCATCAGGGAGAGGTTTTAGATCGAAAACCGGATCCTTTTTAGGTGGCAACGTGGTACCCAAGTCTTCTACAGTCAAGTCATGCTTTAGCATCTTGGGTTGATGACGGAGGATCTCGTCAATCTCATTCCTTTCTTCCATGAAGCTCTCACTTTCGTGGTCTTCCATAAATTGTTGCAAAGCATTGTTAGGAGCAAGAGAGATAGAAGCAAGTTGTTCAACTCTAAAATCCTTATTATGGGTTTCCTCTTCGCAAGGTTCTTTAGTAAATTTCGAAAAATTAAACTCATAAGATTCCCCATCAAACTTAGTCAAGATTTTCTCCTTCTTTCAATCAATAATAGCTCCACAAGTACTCAAGAAAGGTCTACCAAAAATGATAGGATAAATTTTACTAGCAGCTGAACCAAGTACAAGAAAATCAGTAGGATACTTAATCTTACCACAAAGAACTTCCACGTCTCATACAATACTAATTGGAGAGATGGTCTCTCTATTAGTAAGGTGAATAACCATAACAATCTCTTCCAATTCACAGGGACTGATTTCATGCATAATTTCTCTGTAAAGCTCATAAGGAATAGCACTAGAACTTGCACCAATATCACATAAATCATAATAGCAATGATCACCAATTCTAACAAAAAGCACAGGAACACTAGCTTTTTTAGTTCTATTAGGATGTGAAACAATATTAGAAGCATCCTCACAAAAGACTATGTGCCCATCTTCTATGCTTTTAGTGACAAGGTCTTTCACAATTGCTACCACAGGTTCAACGTTTATTTGTTCATTAGGTTTTACAGTTATCTTTTCACTTTTAGTGATTACGTTAGTTATCATAGGATGATCCTTTACCTTCTCTGGGAAGGAAATCTTCTCGATATAAGGCTCAAGTAAGATGTGATCAATAATGCAAGACTCAGTGCTCCCAACCAGAACACAGTCAACAATATCTTTATAGGGTGCATGGTATTTATTCCATCCCCTTTTTGGAATTTTGATATAGGAAGCAAAAGCTCTAAAGCAATTCATAATAACTTGCAAATCAAGACTATAAGCATTACTAATATTTTGAAAGTCATCAGTTCCCATAAAAGATTCAATGCATTCATAATCATAATTTATACCTGACTTTCTACCTTTGTCATTCTCCCAAGCTGGTCCAGAAGATCCCATTTAGCTTCTTCTTCCATGCGAGTGAATGATCCAACACAAGAAGCATCCAATAAATATTTATCATGAAGAGAAAGCCTTGCATAAAAGTTATTGATAATAATATTGTTGGGGAGCTCATGAATGGGACATTTGAGCATTAATAACTTCAATCTCCCCCAAGCTTGAGTTGTAATCTCTTCATCAAGAGGCCAAAAGTTGTATATTTGATTCCGATCTTTATGAATCTCACTAGGAGGATAAAACTTTGAATAAAAGAGAGGCACTATTTCCTCCCATTCTAGAGCTTGACCATTCTTCAGCAGCTTATACCATTCCTCAGCTCTTCCTTTCAGTGATAATGAGAATAAAATCTTCTTGACTTGATCTGTAGTAATACCTGCACACTTGAACAACCCGCATAATTTGTGTATAAAGAGTAAATGATCACCGGGATGGACAGTTCCATCCCCAACATAGTAGTTATCCATAACACGATCAATAATTCTTGTAGGTATTTTAAAAACATCATTCTCAGCAGGTGGTGGTTTATCTACTACCTTAGCAGTGGTAGTAGCATTACCAAATAAGAAACTCAGCGAATTATCCATAATGAAAATAAAGCAACTAGCAGAAGTAAACAATACTCACAGTAGAAGTTTCCTTTACCAGTTCCACTCTCGAATAGCGCTTCACTCCCCGGCAACGGCGCTAGAAAATAGTCTTGATGACCCACAAGTATAGGGGGTGTATCGCTGTATTTTCGATAAGTAAGAGTGTCGAACCCAACGAGGAGCAGAAGGTGCTGGCTAGTGGTATGGATCAGGAATTCTCTGCAAATACTTAGCAAACAGATTTTTAGGGGGTTTTGATAAAGCAAGTGAATAAAGTACGAGTAACAAAAGACAGTAGGAATAAATGCAGCAAGTGGCCTAATCCTTTATGCAGCAAAGGACAAGCTGGTTGTATTACTTAAGATGACCAAACGTTCTCGAGGACACATGGGAAGACTGTCAAGTGCTTTCGCTTCATATAGTTGATTAATCTTCTCTAGCTTGCTAAGTGTTGTGTGGGTGAACCTGTGCTAATGTACCAACCTTCCTAGGACTAACACATACTTGTGATTATACCCCTTGCAAACATCCGTAAGTAAAAGAAAGTAATTAAGGTAAAAACCTAACCACAACTTTAAACTCTAAGACCCTTACGTCCCTTGTGCAATGGTTTCCTAACGGGGGTTCAGGTTTCTGTCACTCCGGCAACCCCTATGATTAGTAGCCAAATACACTATACATTCCCCTAGGCCCATATAGGTGAAGTGTCATGTAGTCAATATTCACATGACACCACTAGAAGAAGTACACCACAACTTAAATATCAAACTATTGAATCTTTCTCAACACAACTCCACTACTAACAACATGACTTCTCCCATGTCCTCAAGAACAAAAGGAACTACTCACAAGACATCATATGGATCATGATCAGAGATGGAATAATGATGTATAACAATCTGAACATAAACAATAATTCAATGGTTCACTCAATAGCATCAACTACAAAGAGTAATCAACACCCGGAAAGTTTCCCCTATGAACTAATGCAAGATTCAACCCAATTGTTACAGCAGTATGGAGATGATGATGAGGGTGCTGATGGTGATGATGGTGGTGATTATGATGATGATGATCCCGATGAAGTCCAGCTTGATGGTGGTGTTGATGGCGACGATCTCCCCTCTCCGGGAAGGAATTCCCCCGGCAGAAATCTGTCTGCCGGAGAGATCTTTCTCTCTCGGTGTTTTCCGCCCCGCAGAGGCGGCGACATCTTTCTGTGGTTGCTCCCCGAGTCTTCGGGTTTCGGGAGGATGATATACGCCAGAGGGGAGATCCTGGAGTGGGCCAGGGTGGCCACACCACCTGCTGGCGCGGCCTAGGTCTGCCCGCGCCAGGGGTGGTGTGGGCCCCCTGTGGCCCATCTCCATCCCCCCTTCTGGCTTCCTTCGTCTTCTGAAAAAATAGGATTTTCCATATATTTTCCCGGATTTTCTGATCTTCACGAATTTTGCCTCCAAACAACACCTTTTCCATCAGAATCCGGACTGCAGCGGTCCATGCTCCAAAAGTCATCAACCATGCAAAAACATATGAAATAACATAACTATCACCTCTCAATACGAAATATATCAATGAATAATAGTGAATTATGACATAGAATAGTGATGCAAAATGGACGTATCAGCGCTTCAATGTCACTCGTGATGGTTCAAGCCCATGGAGTCGAGGTTGATCCTGTAGCGGTCTCCAAGGCGATGCCTGTCAGCGCGGATGGCCAACAGGTAGTCTTTGCTCCTTTCGCAGCTGCCTGTGGCAAGTACGGGCCACAACTAATACAGTTGCAAAGTATTTTTAGGAACTGTAGCGAGCCAAGAGGGCGGCGAAGGCTGCGGCGTCAGGGGCTGGCGGGAAGTCTGTGGCGTCTGATACTACCACAGACTCGATGAGGCCCCCAAAACCAAAGTCCAAGTCAAAGAAACCAGTTGCTCCTCAGTAGTTGTGTCTATAATAGTTTAGTTTGTTTCTTTTGTCTGGAACATGCCTTTTGGCGAGTGTATCTGTTGATACTTTATTATGCTTGAATGCACTCGAGACTTTTGTTTGTGCATCGCCTTAGTCTTCTTATTATCTCTTGATTGGCTTGTGATAGGGCACATCGAGTAGTCCTTCGAGTGAACCTCGGAATATGCCATACGCTGATGATACTTTTGCGCAGTCGCACTCAAGGGTAGATGAACTGTGCTTGCCCTCGTGGCTCCGTGACCGCGTGAAGCAGTTGGAGCGTGAAGTGCCCGTACTCCGTGGTAATGCGAACGTATGGAAGTCGAGGGCGGAGAAGGCCGTCGCCCGAGAGCAATATCTGCTAGGGGAGGTGACGCAGTTGGGCGACGAATTCAAGTGTTAGCTTTCTCCTTCCTTATATTTTTCTTGTAGTCACCCGCCATGGTTCGTTGTCTTCATACTTTTGCCTTTGTTTGGTATAGTTGTCAGTGCACGCCATCCGCAGGATGAGAAGGACAGGATTGCCATTCGCATGAATGATCTGACCCAAGATCAGCTTCAGGCGAGTGGATATTTCTGGGTGGGTCATGATCGTGCAATCTTACTGGCGACCATGCAAGATCGTGCTTCGCGAGTGCTTCACTTCCTGAAGAAATCGCAATCCTGCTTGAAGAATATTTATCGGACGATGTTCCCGTTGGACGTCGTTCCATCAAGCCTGCTAGCCCTTCTTGCCAAATTCTAGGACTTGAGTGCAATCCGCGAGTGTGTACGGCAACAGTTAGTGGCTGGTGCCAAGGCTGCTCTGTCGCTAGTGCGACTGCACATGCCTGATGTGGATGTTGCAGCAATTGCGGCCGGACCGCCAGCACCGCCAGCAGGTTCGACTTGGAACATGGTTCGTCACTACCAAGCGGTGGATCGTCCGGCGGAGGAGATCGTCGACTTCTTCGAGGAGTAGACCGACGTTCCTTTGTTGCAGCAGTAGTTTAGTTTGTATCCTGCACATAGTTGCACTAGTGTTGTAAAGTTCATATATATATATGTTGTGTATACTTGACTGATATTGATGTATATAAGGAGTTTGTTGGCGTGTATGTTTTGCGAGTGCGTTGCACTATGCGATTCCTTTTCGTTAGCCTGACTTGTGTTTATCTCAGCACCTTGCCAACCTGTCAGGTGCGTTGCAACTGGGTTGGTGCTTGTCAAGGGTTTCGATTGGTGCGTTAGCTACTCAGGATATCGCGTTAGTTCGTAGAACAGATGTGTATAGGGAGGCGCAGCCCCCGAGTGGATAATTTGTGAAAATAAAAGGAACACCGAGTTTTGGGCACTTAGCTTTATTTATTCGCATAATAGTACGGGGTACAATGTGTGGCTAAGTAGCCTTGGATGAGTAGCCTTATTTGTAATGTAAAAAGTAAAAGACGACTAAGGGTATAAGCATCGCAGCTGCGCGACATTCCATGGGTTGGAGTATGTGACTCCTGTCTCGAAATCTTTAAGGCGATAGGCGCCACCTGGGATTACTTCTGTAATCACGTATGGTCCCTCCCAGGGGGACTCGAGTTTGAGATGCCCTTGCTGTTTTAGTCGCAGGACCAAGTCACCCTCGACGAAGGACCTGGGGTGTAGCCTTCTGCTTTGGTAGTTGCGCAGGTTCTGCTAGTAGATCGTTGATCCTTCCGCGGCAATTTCCCACGCCTTGTCAAGGAGGTCGACGGAGTCTTCGAGTGCAAGAGTTGACTCCTGCTCGCTGTAAGCGACCACTCGTGGTGCTTTGTATCGTACCTCTGCGCGTAGCACCGCCTCAGCTCCGTGCACCATGAAGAACGGGGTGTACCCTGTGGCGCTGTTTGGGGTTGTGCGTAGGCTCCAGAGTACTGATTATAGCTCGTCTGGCCAGAAGCCCGTGGCCTGTTCAAGTGGCCTGAGGAGTCGCTTCTTGATGCCGCCATAGACGAGCCTGTTGGCTTTTTCGACCTGACCGTTGGTCTGTGGATGTGCCACAGAGGCATAGCTCATGTTGATTCCCAGATTCTCGCAGAATTCTTGGAACTCCTTAGATGTGAAGTTTGTCCCATTGTCCGTGATGATGCTGTGTGGTACTCCGAAGCGATAGACGATGGACTCGAAGAACTTGACTGCGATGTATCCTGAATGATTAGTCATTGGCATGGCCTCTATCCACTTGGTGAATTTTTTGACTGCGACCAGGAGGTAGACGTAGCCTCCTCGTGAAGACTTTGGGAGCTTGCTGACCATGTCGAGTCCCCATTGTGCGAAGGGCCAGGCCAACGGAATTGGCCGGAGCTCCGCACCAGGTGTGTGTGCCTTGTCCACGAATCGCTGGCAAGCGTTGCATTTTTGGACGATGTCTTTGGCGTCACGCATGGTCGTAGGCCAGTAGAATCCAGCTTGTAGAGCTTTGGTGACGAGGGCTCGACTGCTAGCATGGTGCCCACAAGTCCCTTCATGGATGTCGAGGAGAACAACCCTTCCATCAGCGTTGGAGACACATCGTTGGAGTACTCCTGTGATGCTGCGCTTGTACGGTTCGCCATTGATAACAGTGAATGCCTTGGATCGCCGCGCAATATGCCGCGCATCGGTCGGGTCATCCGGTAGCTTTTTGCTGAGAAGGTACGTGATGTACGGTTGAGTCCAGGATGGCTCGATCATCATGACGCTCATTGGTCCTTCGAGTTATGTGTCCAGCTCCAAGTCGTCGAGTGCCAGTGGCTCATTGGGCGGCACAGCCCCCGAGTCCGTTGTTGCGCTTGTTTTCTTCTCTGTGGCCTTTGGCTTGATGGAGCATTCGCAGATGCGCTCAAGAAATACCCCAGGTGGTATGGGGGCGTAGGTAGAGCCAATGTTGGCGAGTGCGTCCGCCTCTTCATTGCTTTCGCGGCCTATGTGCCGCAGCTCGCAACCATCGAAGTCCCCTTCGAGTGTGTCGTAGAGGTCACGGTAGGCGATCATATTGTCGTTTAGTGCATTGCACTCGTGCATTGTCTGGTTGACGACCAGCTTGGAGTCGCTGTATATTATGAGCCTTTTGGCGCCACAAGCTTTTTCCATCCTCATCCCGTGCAGCAGGGCCTCGTATTCAACTTCATTGTTGGAGGCGGTGAACTGCATTCACAGAATATACTTAAGTTTTTCTCCCTGGGACAATGTCAGTATGACACTTGCGCCAGCTCCATCCTTTCACTTGGATCCATCGAAGTGCATTGTCCAAAGGTAGGACATATCTGGTTTTTCAGGGAGCTGGTTCTCCATCCAGTGCACAAGGAAGTCAGGGAGAACTTGCAACTTGATTGCGTCGCGTTTCTCATATGTAATGTCTCGTGGAGAGAGTTCGATTCTCCAAAGCGCGACTCGTCCGGTGGCGTCGGGATTGTTGAGGATATGCCCAAGCAGGGCATCATTGACTACCACGATTGGGTGTTCCTGGAAGTAGTGGCGCAGTCATCAGGCTGTCATGAAGACGCCGTACGCCAGCTTCTGGTAGTGCGGATACCGCTGCTTTGTTGGTGTGAGTACCTCGCTGAGGTAGTAGACTGGGCGCTGTACCCGTGGACCTTGTTTTCCTCGGCTCGTTCTACTACGAGCACTGTGCTGACCACCTGCTTGGTGGCGGAGATGTATAGTAGCAATGGTTCCCTTTCGCGTGGGGTCACCAGTACTGGCGAGGTGGATAGTAGGCGTTTGAGGTCTTCGAATGCTTCCTGTGCCTCATTGGTCCACTCAAACTTGTCAGCTTTGCGGAGAAGTTGGTAGAAGGGCAGTGCCTTTTCGCCCATACGACCGATGAATCGACCGAGCGCCGCGATTCGCCCAGCCAGCTGCTGGACGCCTCTTATGTTCTTTGGCTTCTCCATGGCCAGTATGGATTTTATTTTCTTCGGGTTTGCCTCGATTCCTCTCGCAGAGATGAGATACCCGAGTAATTGCCCAGATGGTATGCCGAAGGCGCACTTGTCCGGATTGAGCTTAATCCGTTAGCGGTCGAGGTTGGAGAAGGTTTCGCATAAATCGTCGATTAGCGAAGCTTCCTATTTGGTCTTGATTACGATGTCGTCAACATAGACTTGGATGTTGCGACCAAGTTTGTCTTTGAGGCAAGCCTGCATGCACCGCTGGTAGGTGGCTCCTGCATTTTTTAGCCCGAAGGGCATTGTGTTATACCAGAACACACCGAAGGGCCTTGTAAATGCCATTTTCTCTTGATCCTCCTCCTTCAGTCGAATCTGATTGTAGCCTGCGTAGGCTTCAAGGAAGTAGAGGCGCTCACATCCCGCGGTGGATTCGATGATCTGGTCGATTCGTGGTAGCGGGAAGTGGTCCTTTGGGCAGTGCTTATTCAGAGAGGTGAAGTCCACGCACATCCGCAGGATATCCGTGTCCTTTTTTGGTACTAGCGCCATGTTGGCGAGCCAAGTGCTTTCCTTGATCTCGCGTATGAATTTGTCTTCGAGGAGTCTGTTGATCTCCATTCCGACTGCCTTTGCTCTTGGTTCAGACAGTCGACGAATTGTTTGTTTGACTGGCCTTGCGTCTGGGTTGACATTGAGTGCATGCTCGGCGAATTCCCTGGGAACTCCTGGCATGTCCGCTGGACACCAGGCGAAGATTTCCCAGTGCTCACGAAGGAATTCGACGAGCGCGAGTTCCTATGCGGGACTCAAGTTGTTGGCGATGAGGGCCGTCTTGGCGGGATCCGATGGGTGGACTTGCACTTTCTTCATGTGCACCGATGAGTCGAAGGATAGGTTGGGTGAACTTGGCCAGCTCAGGGGGGGCAGACTGTTGTCTGTTGACTCCTTTAATCTCGCGAGTTCTTCCTGCATGCCGAAGGACTAGGAAATTCTGTTGAACTCCCTGTCGCAACTGTCGGACCTCTCGAAGCTCCCGTTGATTGTGATGACGCCATTAGGGCCTGGCATTTTCATCTGCAGATAGGCGTAGTGCAACATTTCCATGAACCTAGCGAACGTGACACGTCCGAGGATGCAGTGGTACTGTGAGGGCCCGTCAACGACTTCAAAGTCGTTGCGTTCGCGTCGAAAGTTTTTTGGTGTGCCAAAGATGACGTCGAGGTTGATTTTGCCAAGGGGATATACGCCTTTGCCTGGGACGATGCCATGGAATGTTGTGTCTGAGGCCTCTAGGCAGGTCAGAGGGATCCTCATTGCTCGCAAGGTACTCGCGAACATAAGGTTGATGCCGCTTCCGCTGTCCATGAAGACACGGCTCATGTCGAAACCTCCAATTTGTGTCTCGAGTACAAGGGGACAGTGGCCTGGACGAGGTACTTGGCGCGGGTGGTCACGCTTGTCGAAGGTGATGCAGGAGTCGCTTCCACTGAGGTACTCAGTGGTGGATGGTGGCGAGTTTGTCACCAGATTGACTTGGCGAGTGATGGCCTTTTGCACCCGGTTTGAGGGGCGACCCTTTTGGATCATCATGGTGCCCATGGCCCGTGGGTACGGCTCGCCTCCGTGATGCTGGCCGGCGCAGCTGCGTTTGGTGGTGGTCGGGTGGTGGTGGAGGAGCTCCATGTGCCACAGTGCCTGGGGCGGCTCCATAGCTCCTATTAACTGTGTCGCGATTCATCCTAGCCAGGCCCTCGTGGAGTTTGAGGAACTCGTGACAGTCTTTGAGAAGGTGGCTAGATTTCTTTTTGACATCATGCTTGTCGATGTATAAGTGCACAGTGCATGGCCCAGACAGCTTGTCTTCAATGGATAAGGCGGGCGCCTCATCGCGCGTGCGGAGTTACCATACTTGCGTGGTTTTCCCGGAGTCGCGGTATCCACCGCTGCGGTAGCCACTATTGCGGTTGTCGTCGCGTCTGTCGGTATAGTCGGCTGCGACCATGTTGACATCATCACGATTACCGTAGATGCGCATTCAACGTTTGCTTTGGCGATCGCGTCTGCGCTCGAGCTCTGCTTCCTCGTCGGAGTGAACGCGATTCTTCACCGAATCTTCTCCATCAGCCCACCGAATCGCAATTTCCATCAGGTGGTCGATGGTTTTGCGCTTCGAGCGGCCCAGCTCCTCCCTGAGCTCTATGCGGCGAACACCGCCGTTGAATGCATCGATTGCGCGGTCTTCCGAGATATTTTCTGCGGAGTTCTTGATGATGGAACACCTCTGGGTTTACGAACGCAGTGATTCGCCTGACCTTTGCTGGCAGCACCTGAGCTCTTCGATGATGCGGGCCTTTTGTAGGTGCCCTTGAAGTTGCGCACAAAGCTGTAGACCAGCTCTTCCCAACTGCGAATGGATCCGCGTGGGAGGTTGTTGAGCCATGCTTGGGCGGCGCCCTGTAGCTGTAGCTGCAGGCATTGCATAGCTGTGCTTCGACTCCCGCCATGGAGCCTGACGGAGGAGATATGGTCCTCTAGCCAGATTTTTGGGTCCTACAGACCGTCAAACTTCGGGTTCTGTAATGGGAGCTTAAACCCCTTGGGCATTCGCTTTTCCCTAATGGCTCTGCTGAAGCATCTAGCACCACAGAGCTCCACATCTTTGTCTTCTGAGTCAGTCGATCAGGCACGTCGCGCCCTTGATTTGTTGATCTTGCGCTGCGTGAGGTCATCGCGTGCGTCGTACTCGTGGTCATGTCGACGGGAGCGGCGACGTCGAGACAGATCGTGACTTTCATCGCTAGATGAAGGCGAGGAGTATCGTTTTGCCAGAGCCTTGCCTTTCGTCGGCTCTAGTGTCGGCTCTTTGTCGAGGGCGGACTCGATTAACACCAAGCCTGCGATCGTAGATCGGTGCATGGCAGCTTGAGGGTCTACGGCTGGCGGCTAGTTGTTGAGGAGGCACATGGTGGCCGCCATTACCGCAGCTTGCGTGGCGTTTTTGGGAGCATGTTGCCACGCGTATCCACCGTCATGGTGCCGAAGTTGAGGACTTTTGCGGCTTCTACACGCTCTTGTTCAGTGAGGTGGGCCAGTCGAGATCGCCTCTTGTTAGCGATGTACTCGTTGCACTTGGAGGAGGATCCTCCGAGGGAGGAGAGCGTAGCTCGTCGGAGGCTTGACTCATATGCCGCCTTTTTACGTGCCTCGAGTTGTGCGATTGTTTGTAGTTGGCGTTTGTACTCCTCCTTCAGGAGCCAATGGTAACCCATCAGCAGTTCTTGCAGGGAGCCGAAGGGTAGAGGGTGGCCTCGTAGGGCTTCTCGGCAACGAGCCCACTCGAGGTCATTGAGCCTGATCACGACGCGTTCACCTATTTGCTCATTTATAATAGTTGGAGGTTCGACTGCCCCTCCGTTGTTGACGGGGGCGCCGTTAGTGGGGCCACCGTTTGGCGGTGGTCCGCCATTGGGTATGCCACCGTTTGGTGGATCGGTTCCATTGCCTCTATTGCCCGTGTTGTCGCGAGTGGCGGAGGAGTCGCCCGCGTTGATGACGGTGCACAGGAAGTGGTTGGGGAAGCTGCTGCTCCCGCAACTTTCAGATCCGGAGCCGTATGCTCCATCTTCAGTTGCCAGATCGCCTAGATCAGATTCGTGACTACTGTCATTTTCCGTGTTCTTGACTATTGTCGAGGCATTGAGCTCACTGAGGGTGCCGATTGGCGGAGGAAACCACGATGCTGGAGCAATCGATGGTATTGTCGGCTGGTCGGGCATGCCCAGCATGCCCATCTGACCAACTTGGAAGCGGAAGCTCCCGATCGCCAGGCTGATTCCATCGCCCACAGACTCGAAAGCCGAGCGAGTGGCCGGTGTGTGGATGGTGAAGTCGAACGCGCCGAAGAGCTAGCGAATCTCCGCTGTTGCAGAGTAGTAGATCGCAGTTGATGGAGCCGAAGAAGCCGCAACATCAGCACTCCCAATTCCCACAGACGGCGCCAATTGATGAGGGTTTAACTCATCAATGCCCATTGTTAAGGACTTGGGTTTTGGAGAAGGAGGGAGCGCTGGAAGCATCAATCGGCTAGCAAACAAGCAAACAGGGGACTCGAAGATTTACCCAGGTTCAGGCCTCATAGAGGTCCCTACTCCTGTTTGTCTACTCGTGGAATTATCAAAGGAATCGAGGATTACAATGGTGCGCAGATGCAATCTGGCGAGGGTTATGGAAACTAGGGTTGCGTGTGTCCTCCTCGACGCCCCTCCTAGCCTTTATATAGATAGGCTAGGTCTCAGGTAGCAAGTCGAGTCAGTTACAAATTAGGGTTTTTCTCTTTAAACTTTCTATCTTTAGCTTCTTCTTGTTCCGCAAGCAATCGAGAGTCTATAGGTTACTTGACTTCCCCATTGGGGCCTTGGCAATGCCGTGGGCTTCCGTCGTATTCAGCCTGTATATACCGAACTCGAGTACGTGCAGGGTATACCCATGTCAAAGGGGGAGGGAGAAAATATCAATTAGAGGTCCTCCCAAAAGTGAGAAGACCTTTATTGATCATTGGTGTATTTAATTTGGCCAAATACCCCCACTATATATAGGGGGAGGGGAGGTACTACCTCCCACAAAGTCCCGGGGTGGGACTAAAGGAGAGGAGGGGGAGGGGTGGCCGCCGGCCACCCTAGTGGGCCCCTCGCGGGGGGGGGGGGGGGCTAGGCCCAGCCGGCCTCCCCTTGCCCCTTCTCCCTCTCTCCTTTCCCCTAATGGGCCCTCTCCCTCCGGAAATTGGCCCATTAAGCCTTTGACCATTTTAATTGATTTTCTCTTTATTAAATAATTATGAATAAATGATTAAATCAATATTTAACATTCATTCACATATTATTTAACCTCCATGGCTATGGAACACCTACCACCTCCACTCCGGACATCCTCCGGACTTACCGAAACCCTTCCTGTTTTCTCTCTACTACTCTTGGGCGATTACTCCAATCCTATAAACACTCTCTAAGCATCATCAAGCCCTTAAGAGTGATACCACACGGTTCGGGAACACTCCAAACATGGTTGGGACACTCCCGCACTAATGATCGACAGGGGGACCTGGATGGCCATGTGACCCCTATGCATTCCACGAAGATCTTTCGTCATTTGAACCGGGACAGTCGTGTCTTATTCCCTTTGTCACTCAATACTTGCATTGTCCGAGATCTGATCAATGACATCACCATGTCGTGTTCAATCTCGTTACTAAACATTGCTACTTGACTCGTTCCGACAAGTGATATTGATACATTGCAAATGTATCTATAATTTTTGATGTTCCATGCTTGGTTTTATCCACTTTCTTCTGTTTTGTCCATACTTTCGAGTACTTTTCATATGATTTCTTGGACTAACCTATTAACAAGAGCCACAGTGCTAGCTGCCTGTTTTCTGCTGTTTTTGGTTCTAGGAAAGTTACAAAATGAATATTCTTGGAATTAGACGGGACAAAAGCCAAAGTGCCTTTTTTTTCGGAAGTCATCAGATGCCAGAATACGAGACAGAGAAAGGCTGGGGGCCGGCCACATCACCTGGCCGTGCGACCAGGCCTGGCCCATGCCAGGGGGTGGTCTGGCCGACCCCAGCACCCCCTCGACCTCTCCTTCCGCCTATAAGATGCCCTCAAGACGAAAACCCTAAGTACCCGATCAAAAAATCCACGAAAGAGTCTGTAGCCGCCGTCATCTCCATCCCTAGATCGGGAGGGATCTGAATCTCTTCCTAGCACCCTGCCTGAGAGGGGATTTCAGCCTAGAGGCCTTCTTCATCACCATGCAAGCCTCCGGTGTTATGCGTGAGTAGTTCATCCTTGGACTACAAATCCATGTAGTAGCTAGATGGCTGGTTCTCCTCCTTTGTGCTTTCATGTCTAGATCTTGTGAGCTCCGTTCATGATCAAGATCATCTATTTGTAATTCTGCATGTTGTGTTTTAGGGGATCCGATGGATATTGAGATGCTATTTCAGATTGATTATTGATTCTATCATGTCTTTGTTATTTGTGATCTTGCATGCTTTCCGTTGTTAGTAGCTATCTTGGCCAAGTAGATGCTAGCAACTCCAAGAGTTAGTATTTATGCTCGATAGTGGGTTCATGCCTCTGGTAATCTGGGGAAGTGACAGAAATCTCTAAGGTACTAGATGTGTTGTTGCTACTAGGGAGAAAACAACAATCCTTTGTTCATAGAACAATCATATTGTTTACATTACACGCAATTCGTAAAGCAATAATCTTTTGCTTGCAACTTAATACTAGAGGGGGTTCGGATGATAACCTGAAGGTGGATTATTAGTCCTAGATGCAGTTGGATGGCAGTCTATGTATAATGTTGTAATGCCAATCGAATCTCAAAGGAGTCAAGATGATTAGTATATGCATGTATTGCTTTCTCGATGTTTGTCAATTGCCCTGCTGTAATTTGTTCACCTAGCATGTTATCTATCTTAAGGAGAGCCACCTCTAGTGAACTATGGATCTCGGTCCTTTTCTTTTACATATAATCTATAAACTGTTTACTGCTTTGTGTTTACTTTCTGCAAACTATTACTTCCTTCCATTTGATACGTTTAATCCTTTGTTTTCAGCAAAACCGGTGAGATTGACAACCTCATCGCAAGTTGGGGACAGAGTTCTGTGGTTGGGTTGTGCAGGTCTCCACGTTGCTGCTGGCACCGGTAGTGCGCCCTGCCATCGTTGAGCTAGCTACACCTCTGGGGGTGTTTCCTTGCTCGTACTGGATGGATAACCTTGGTTTCGTACTGAGGGAAAACTTATTGTTGTGCTCATCATACCTTCCTCTTGGGGTTCCCCAACGAGCTCGATATATTTTGGGCCATCAAGCATATTTTCTGGTGCCGTTGCCGGGGAGTCAAGGACATCTTCACAAGGGGAGTCCCTCATAACCAATCTCTTTACTTTGTTATTTTTGTTTTGCTTTGTTTCTTTTTGCTTTGTTTGCTTGTTTTGTTATTCAAAAACACAAAAAATTAGTTCTACTAGTTTGCTTTCTTATTTGAAAAACACAAAAAAATGACTACTCTTGAAAACACTAAGTTGTGTGACTTCATTAGCACCAACAACAATGATTTTATGAGCACACCTATTGCTCCACCTGTGCCTGAAGATACTTTATTTGGGATAAAACCTGCTTTGCTCAATCTTGTTATGAGAAAACAATTTTCTGGTATTGGTGATGAAGATGCTACTACCCATCTAAATAACTTTGTTTAACTTTGTGAGATGCAAAAGCATAGGGATATAGATGGTGATATTATTAAGCTTAAATTGTTTCCTTTCTCTTTAAGAGGAGAAGCTAAAGAATGGTTGAATTCCTTAACCAGGAATAGTATTGATTCTTGGACTAAGTGCAAAGATGCTTTCATTGGAAAATACTATCCTCCTGCTAAGATTATATCTATGAGAAGTGAAATAATGAAGTTTAAACAATCTGATAGTGAGCATGTTGCTCAATCTTGGGAAAGAATGAAATCTTTGGTAAAGAATTGTCCCACTCATGGACTGACTGCTTGGATGATCATCCAAACTTTTTATGCAGGATTGAACTATTCTTCAAGGAACCTATTGGATTCTGCTGCTGGAGGTACCTTTATGACCATTACTTTGGGTGCTCCAACAAAAATTCTGGACAATATGATAGTTAATTATTCTGAATGGCATACTGAGAGAGCTCCACAAGGTAGGAAGGTAAAATCTATTGAGGAAACCTCCTCCTTGAGTAATAAGATTGATATTATTATGTTTATGCTTGTGAATGGGAAAGCCCATATTGATCCAAATAATGTTCCTTTAGCCTCTTTGGTTGCTCAAGAAGAGCAAGTTGATGTGAACTTCATAAGAAATAATAATTTTGGCAACAATGCTTTTGGTAACAACAATTATAAGCCATACCCTCCCAACAATGGTAATGCTTATGGAAATTCTTACAAAAATAATAGGAGTGCACCCTCTGAACTTGAAGTTATGCTTAAAGAGTTTATTAGTAAGCAAACTGCTTTCAATAAAACTATTGCGGAAAAACTCTCTAATGCTGAAAGAAATATAGCATCTTTGGCTGAAGCTCAATCTTCTTTGAATAAAATGGCTGCTAAACCTGAAACTAATGATAATCCCTTTGCTTCTACTAATGCCATACAAGTTAGAATTGATGAAATTGTTAGACTATTAGCTAAATTGCATGCTAAGTGGGAAAGAGAAGATGAAATTGCTAGAAACATTAGTGTTTCTACTATCACTACCACTAGTGTTGAGGCTAGTAATAGCTCTACTACTTTAGATGATAATTATGATTTTGATCTTGATGGTTGCAACATATCTGAAGTTATTAAGTTCCTACAAAAGCTTGCTAAAAGTCCTAATGCTAGTGCTATGAATATGGCCTTTACAAAACACATTACTGATGCTCTCATAAAGATTAAAGAAGAAAATATGAAACATAAAGCTTCTATTCCCATAAAACAAGAAGATGGTTGGGAACCCATCATTAATATGAAAGTGAATGATTTTGATTTCAAAGATTTATGTGATCTTGATAGTAGTGTTTCTATTATGCCTAGAAGGATTTATGATATGCTTGATTTGCCTCGACTTGAAGATTGTTATTTGAATGTCCCACTTGATGATAATGCTAAAAAGAAACTCATGGGGAGTATTAATGATGTTTTTATTATGGTTAACAATGCCTATGTCCCCGTTGATTTCTATGTTTTGGATGTTGAATGCAATGCTTCCTGTCCCATTATTTTGGGAAGACCTTTTCTTAGAACTGTTGGTGCCATTATTGATATGAAAGAAGGCACCATTAAATATCAACTCCCACTCAAGAAAGATATAGAACACTTCCCTAAGAAGACAGAGAAGATTTCTTTTTTCCTCTCCTATAAAAACAAAATTTGGTTTTAATGCTTCTTCATTTGAGAACACTTGATTCTTTCTTGCTTCTTATGCCTAACTTAAAGGCGTTAAAGAAAAGTACTTATTGGGAGATAAACCAAAAGTTTTAGATGAGTCTGTAATAACCGCTCATTATCCTTTTTATTTGCTTTTTGTGCCAAGAGTAACCTCTAATGAGAGAGAACTAATGATTGGGAAAGTTGCTGTCCCGAAACAGATTTATGTGCTTCACCGTAAAAATTCGTGTAAAATATCTGAACGTCTTTTTGAGGCGGGAAGTTTTGTGCTTCTGCCCCAGGTTGTTATCTAACTTTCATTAGTTCAACACTTTTTGATTTGAGCAACAGAAGGTCTTCGAAAAAATTCGTCTTTACCTGCTGGTCTGTTTTGATAGATTTCTGCCATTTTCTGCATTTGCTTCTTGTTGGTTCCTTTTTTTATTTATTTTGGGGAATTGAGCTTTTTGAGGGAAGTGCTATAGTAGCTAGTGTTCTAATGGAAGTTTATTTGGTGTTAGAACTGAACCTTAAGACTTATTTATCTTGAGTGCACTAATGTTGCTAATAAAGATTGTGTGAAGTTTTGTATAAAGGAAAAATTTCAGGTGTATGGAAGGAATGAGTAATGATATGAAGGATGGACTAAAGCTCAAGCTTGGGGATGCCATGCGAGTCACCCCAAGAAATATCCAAGAAGTACAAGCTTCAAAGCTTGGGGATGCCTTGGGCATCCCCTTCCTCATCGATAAAAATCCCAGGTTTCTTCCAAACGCTTCATTTTTATTGTTTCATGCATAGTTGTGTTGTTCTTGGAGCGTCTTCTTTTTCGTTTTCATTTTAGTTTTCCATTTGCTTGGTTTGCTTAGTTTGCTGAATAAATTGGTGGACCCCCTCTTTCATACATTGGTTTGCAAATAGTTTGGTTTGGTTTGGAAAAGAGTAGGAAAGTTCGTACTTATGTGATAAAAAGAGCTCGTTTTTTACTGTGGCCTATGCTTTGTCATGACATGCTTGATATTGTTTTGGCTTTATGCTTAGTATTCTTTGCTGTAGCATGACTTGTTATAAACAATTGAGATTGCTTAATGTGCCTTGGATGAATCATGCGTTGTTTTAGCATATTAAAGCATAGTATTGTGGTATTCTCCTTTGATGCTTTATTTGGGTTGACTTGGCGCATGATAACACCATGTTATGACTATCTCAAGTCACCATAGCCTTTATGATCCTTTAGTTTTTAACTTGTAATATCACTTTATGCTTTGATCAATGATGTTTTGTCACTCTACATGATTATGGCCATTATTGCTCTCTTAGTTTGTCGCTCCCAGTCTTTTGCTAGCCTCCACAACCAAGTATGAGTTCCACTCATGCATCCAACTCCCTAAACCAAGATATTCCAAAGAGTCCACCATACCTACCTACTAGCTTATGCTATTCCAAGTATATTCATGCTTTTTTTACCTTCCAAATTAAACTTGTTAAGAGAAAACTAGTAATTAAATATCTCACGAACTTGATGGCACACTTTACTTTTATTGCCCTTAATAAACTTGAACTATTGTGTCTTCTATGTTGTATATGCTTGCACTTAGTTGTTGGGAATTTGCAGAACCATGCTGTCATGGGGAATGCTTTCAACATTGCACTTGGTACTTGTACCTAGTTGATATCATGCTCTTTTGTATATGGATGTCGTCGGTGTGAAATGAAAGGGGAGCTTGTAAGTCCATGGAGTTATGTATATGTGTTAGAGAAATGCCTGGGCCGTTGGTCTCATCCATGCTGACATGGTGGAAACCTGCAGCGTAACCATAATGAGCTGTCTATGAAGCATTCTTCTTATAAAAAAAGAGTCCTATATTGAGAAAAAGAGAAAAAGAAAAAAAGATTATGAAAAGAGGAAAGAGAGAAAAAAGCACCATATTCCCATGGTAAATAAGAAGATTGCTGAGATGCTCTTTGTCTGCTTGCCTTGTCATTTTTATATGGGGATACTTCCGTATCATGGGGAAAGGGGGTACCCCGTGCGGTTCTCTATGATACACATGTACTTACGATGACAAGAACTTACCGGTGACTAAACTTGAGTAGCATGAGGAGCGGCCCTCGTATACAAGGGACATGAGATTTCTAACTTATACTTCGTCAAGCATGTACACCATAGTTTGTTCACTTTAACCTTAATCACTTCAAGATGCTTATGATAGGGGCAATGAGAGCTGAAAGCTATAAGTACCATAATTTTTGGAAGCTCTTTTATGAAACTTGAATCTCTGCTTCCTTCTATGAAGGCCTTTCTTCCACCATTATATTTAGTCTCCACCTTCTACCTTTATGCACCTACTTTGAGAGCATAGTGGCCATTCTTAGTTCTATGTGCATTGTCCCAAGACTAGTTGATTGATGCATAACTTGATATTGCTTGTTTTAAACTATTTGTATCTAGTCACTCTTATGAACTTTGAAGGTGTCCTATGCATTTATATTTGCTACTCTATGAGAGACAAGCTAAATGCTATTATGCTATGTTTTATTTATGTGAAACAAACAAACGTCTTGCAAAGCATTGTTATTCATGAATCTTTTGTTTGTGACTTTTCATGTTGCAACATAGTTTCTTTGTCTTATTGCTAGAACTTTGTCTTTCATGTTATGATTGAAGTACTATGATCCCAGCTTTGAATGTTTTACAAATACTTTGATCAAGTCTTTGATGGTGCATGTCACCTCAAAAATTATTCTTTGTTTTTATCACTTACCTACTCGAGGACGAGCAGTAGTTAAGCTTGGGGATGTTGATACATTGCAAATGTATCTATAATTTTTGATGTTCCATGCTTGGTTTTATCCACTTTCTTGTGTTTTGTCCACACTTTGGGGTACTTGTCATATGATTTCTTGGACTAACATATTAACAAGAGCCACAGTGCCAGCTGCCTGTTTTCTGCTGTTTTTGGTTCCAAGAAAGTGAGAAAATGAATATTCTCAGAATTGGACGGGACAAAAGCCAAAGTGCCTATTTTTCCGGAAGTCATCAGATGCAAGAATACGAGAGGGAGAAAGGCTGGGGGGCCGGCCACACCACCTGGCCGCGCGGCCAGGCCTGGCCCGTGCCAGGGGGTGGTCTAGCCGACCCCAACACCCCCTCGGCCTCTCCTTCCACCTATAAGATGCCCTCGGGACGAAAACCGTAAGTACCCAATCCAAAAATCCACGAAAGAGTCTATAGCCGCTGTCATCTCCATCCCTAGATCGGGAGGGATCTAAAGCTCTTTCCGGCACCCTGCCAGAGAGGGGATTTCACCCTGGAGGCCTTCTTCATCACCATGCAAGCCTTCGGTGTGATGCGTGAGTAGTTCATCCTTGGACTACGGATCCATGTAGTAGCTAGATGACTGGTTCTCCTCCTTTGTATTTTCATGTCTAGATCTTGTGAGCTCCTTTCATGATCAAGATCATCTACATGTTGTGTTTGCGGGGATCCGATGGATATTGAGATGCTATTTCAGATTGATTAATTATTCTATCATGTCTTTGTTATTTGTGATCTTGCATGCTTTCTGTTGTTAGTAGATATCTTGGCCAAGTAGATGCTAGCAACTCCAAGAGTTAGTATTTATGCTCGATAGTAGGTTCATGCCTCTGGTAATCTGGGGAAGTGACAGAAATCTCTAAGGTACTAGATGTGCTGTTGCTACTAGGGAGAAAACAACAATCCTTTGTTCATAGAACAATCGTATTGTTTACATTACACACAATTCGCAAAGCAATAATCTATTGCTTGCAACTTAATACTGGAGGGGGTTCGGATGATAACCTGAAGGTGGATTATTAGTCATATATGCAGTTGTATGACGGTCTATGTATAATGTTGTAATGCCCAATCGAATCTCAAAGGAGTCAAGATGATTAGTATATGCATGTATTGCTTTCTTGATGTTTGTCAATTGCCCTGTTGTAATTTGTTCACCCAGCATGTTATCTATCTTAAGGAGAGCCACCTCTAGTGAACTATGGATCCCGGTCCTTTTCTTTTACATACAATCTATAAACTGTTTACTGCTTTGTTTTTACTTTCTGCAAACTATTACTTCCTTCCATTCGATACGTTTAATCCTTTGTTTTCAGCAAAACCGGTGAGATTGACAACCTAATCGCAAGTTGGGGACAGAGTTCTGTGGTTGTGTTGTGCAGGTCTCCACGTTGCTGCTGGCACCGGTAGTGCGCCCTGCCATCGTTCAGCTAGCTACACCTTTGGGGTGTTTCCTTGCTCCTACTGGATTGATAACCTTGGTTTCATACTGAGGGAAAACTTATTGTTGTGCTCATCATACCTTCCTCTTGGGGTTCCCCAACAAGCTCGATATATTTTGGGCCATCAGATATCCCTGTGATCAAATCACACGCTGCGCAGCTATTGGATATAACTTCTCCAAGTGGGCCCCTGAGTGTGACGTCACATGGACGGACAAATCCCTCTCTTGACATATATTGTCTCTACGGTTTCCTCCGAGTACCTGAACACACCTTTATAACCACTGTATTACCAGATGGCGTTTGATGCTATCTAAGCACTCTCGGGAGACAGTGATTGATATAGCCTCACGGTCTAAGGAATAGTCTACGAGGATCCATTTCTAATCATCGTAACTTGAACTTCGTGACATGATCGGGTCACGATGTTTAGGTTGGGTATTGGTTCATCATCTCATTCTCAGAATGAGATGGCCTCATTTCCGAATGGCATAAATGCCACATGATCAGGAAACTTGATCATATGTTGACCAATGAACTACTGACTAGAGTTTCACTGGCAACCCCTAGTTGTTTGTATATCACACGTGTATTGATGTTTCCACTCAATACAGTTATAGCATGATATAAAACTTAATCATAAACTATATGAAATATGATAATAGTCCTTACTACTATTTGTCTCTAGGGCATATTTCCAACAGTCTCCCACTTGCACTAGAGTACAAATACACTAGCTGCATTTGTTCTCAATCATTGGCACCATATATCTGGTACCCTGAACATGCTTACTCATGGAAGAGTTTGAGTCTTGGGTCTGTACTTTACAATCCCAAATCCTTTGCAACTTACTAATGTCACCTTGATTGACATTAATACTCTATCATCACATTATAGCATCTGTGTGTATGCATCGTCGCTATGGCAGCAGAACGAGGCCTGATTCCAGGAGCCTACAGTGACGTTAGATCAACCTCGAGGGCTTTCTCATGGGCACTGTACCCTGGGACACATCATTCTATGTTAAAAGCGAACTAGCCCCGCCATAACATTATACAACACTTTAGATGGTACCCTTATCTAGTATTATAAATGTATTCATCGAAACACAAGTGCACTCTATGTAACTTTCGATGTTTTGTTCACCTCGCTTCCTACTTGTAACATCCCAAAACATTAATCCAAGGTTATTAAGATCCAAATCATCAAAATTAGGGTTAACAAAAACTTTTCCAATTGAAATTATTAAAGCATTCATATGTGTGTGCATTTAATTAGGAGTTGATTTGAATTGCCTTGTTTAAGTGATCCATTGCTTGTAAAATGATTCTTAGGTGAAATAAACATCATCTAGATCATTCCTAAACAAATCCCAAAGAAAAATAAATCAAAATGAATAAAAGAAGCAAATGGTCATTTGTGCCAAATTAACTACCATGCCTACTTTGGCTATTCCTAGTACTCAAAACCTAACAGAAACAAATGTGGATCTTTGCACCCCTTGCTAGTACACATAATGATGTACCAAGGCCCACTTTGTGATCTGCCAAAAACATTCAAATACTAATTTTAATTGACATTTGAAAATTGAATCTATTTCATATGGGAGGATCCCACTATTTCAAAAACCACTCAAATGAGCTCAAATTTCAAAACCCAAGCACCCACAGAGTCTCAAGCTTATATCTAGGACACCCACCAAAAATCTTTGAAAAATTCAAAAATAACTTTCTTGCGGCCATTTCCACAAACACATGGCAGACAGGGTTTAAACTCTAATACTAGCTCACTGTTTTGAACAGGGTTTTGCCCCCATTTGATCTCCATTTAATCCCTTTGTCCCCCTTTGATCAAACTAGACCCTTAGCAACCCATCCCTTACCCCCTAGTGGCATTGCCATGCCATGCTGAGCACCATCTCGCCGGCCAAACCTTGCCTCGTTGCAGCAGACCGTCCCCCTCCCTCTCACCATGTCTACGAGCTAGCCCTAACCTCACCGCCACCCTCTCTCCCCTCCCTGAGCCAAGCCAGAGCGTGGACCACCGCCAATGCACCACGCCCAGTGTGTCCGCACCATGCCGAGCACGCGCCAGAGCGCCGCGCCCGACACACGTGTACACGCCGCCCCTCGACAGCAGCCTGCGCCCACCGCTTCGCCAAGACCTCAGGAGCACGCCAGACATGCTTGTTCGCCGCCCAACGCACCACAGCCATCGCTCGCCGTTGAGACCGCCGCCTCTGCCGCTCAGAGCGCGTGCACCGCTCGACCAAATGCCACCATCCCTACGCCCGCATTTACTCTCTAGATCACCGCCAGGATACCTGCGACCGTCCCCTACCTCGAGCCACGCCGCTAGCACGCTGCGCAGCCCTCGCCGGAGCCACCCGCCCATGCCTCTCGGTCGCATCTTCGTCCTATAAATAGAGGCCTACCCAAGCCATTCTCTGCACACCACACACCTCCCCTCACCCCACTGAGCTTTCCCCACTTCTCCCCGGAGCAAGGCGAGCAGCCGTTGGCCGAAATTGTACCGGAGCTGGCTGCCTCTGGAGGAGAAGGGCCCAGCTGATTGCGACCACCATGGAGCTGCTACGACCGTCCCTGAGTTTGCCGTTGACCACCAGTTCGTTTGCCCCCATCGCCGTCGTTGCTGGAGCCCTGGTACGCCACCTGAGCACCCCCACAGAGCCGCTAGGGTTAGAGTTCGTCGGTGACAGGTCCATCGTCGACAACGAGCCCCAGCCGTTGATCCCCGTTCTAATCTAACGGCCCACATCGCCCTGTACCGCTTCGCGCGTTATAAGCCACTGACCGGTGGACCCCTCCTGTCAGCTGTGCCCCGCGCCGCGTGGTGTCACTGGGCTGGCCCGTTAGCTTTCCCGCGCGACCCATTTAGTTTGAATTAGGATTTTTCTATTTTAGTTTAAACCTAGTTATGTCCCCTAGTTTTAAATTCATTTCAGAGAGATTTACAAATCCAAATGGAGTGATTCCAATTTTGTTCAAAAGCTACTGAAAATATCTACCCAAGCTCGTTGGATTTAATTCAATTAGAGTTAGAGATCTCTCCTAGTAAAAATAACAAAAAGAAGCTTTTGCACCTTCCAACATTTTTATAAAATCAACCATGATAGCTTTTGAGTTGATTCAAACTCTCAAAAATCACATTTCACCATACCTATTTGAATATGTAATAATATTAGGGTTTACATGCAGTGACTTTGGACTAGTACCAAAATAATGCTATATAGGCATTTCTAGTCACTTTAAATCATTAAATAATGAACTTAAACCAAAGTAATTGTGATCCAACCTTTAAATCACATTCCCACATGTTAAAATATGTGGTGATGACATGTGTCCACATGATCCCATATTTTAAGTGGTGAATATTAAATCTTAGTTAATTTTTCAATGAGTAGAAATTACTTTTCTAAAATAAAAAGAATGAAACTATTGAATAAAACTTGTGATGCTAGTGATGATAATAGGTCATCAAATGTGTGCCTTATAGTGCTAATTAGACTAGTTAAGTATTGTTTGGTGATTGTGTACTCCGTCTGTATTTATAGACGATAGTACCGACCAAGCTTTCGAGGAGGAGGAGTTTTATCAAGAGGAGGAAGAAAACTTCAACCACTGCACTACACGAGGCAAGCCATCATTAACAATGCAAGCTAACCCTTGCAAGCTAGATAATCTAAGCACATGCATTAGGCATGCTTTGGTTATACCACTTTGACTATTATATACCCCAAGTGTTCTTTTTCAAGCTTTACTTCCTTTACTTTACCAAAGTCCTTTACTTGTTTTAAAGGTAGCATAAAGAGTATAAAACTTGACCTAGTTAGATATCTTTAGATGTCATTCTATGGCATGAGATTGATCCCATCATTTCCACCTTAGTGAACACTCTTAACTTAGTTTAGAGTAGCTAAAAACTTGAGTCACTATAGATGGGAGCACTTGGTGAAAATGAATTATGAAAACCTTGGAATGATGAGTCATTCTATTGAGATGTTTTGACATGTGTTGAGAAACACCAATGGTTTATGATGGTGAAAATGTTGAAGCATGAGCCTTAACCCTCTTATAAAACTGATGGTTGGATTTAGATGTGATACCATTCCAAATTTACCGTACAACCACATTACCTAAATTGGGTAAGGCTTAGCCGGAAGTTTATATGCATTAGTATTAGTTACTTCGCGGGAGAGGTTTGAGCTGAGGCTACCTCTCAATGTGGTCCACCTATGCAGTGCCCAAGATGACAGATGGTCATGGTTGGGAGGCCATGCTCATGGGAGAGGTGCTTATACTAGGGTGTGTAAAGGAAAGGTTATGTTTGATTATATGCATACTAAGTATGATGATTCAGGGTTATCCTTGAAAGATGTATTGAATCTTGTGGTGAAAGTGTACCAGCTCTGCAGAGTGTCAAACTATTCGAATAGCCGCGTCCGTGGTTATGGACAGTTGGAATGGCCATACTATTTTGTTGTCAGGTGTTTTCAAAATGACTTATGAAAGGAATGATGAATCTTGACTTGACCCCAACAAGGGTTGTGTTTATGACACTAGCTTCCCAACTTAAGTGATTCTGGAACTTTATTTTATCTTTCTTTGCTTCTGAACTCAGCTTAGGTTTCAAACTTAACTTGATAGTTAAACTTAGAGTTAGCACTTTAACTTAGAACTATACTACTTGTTGGTGGTATTTTGCGAGTACTTAAAGAGTACTCATGGCTTTTGTCCCTGGCTATTCTCATGGCTAGACTATGAAGGAGAGTACCAAGATGATGGCCAGCACGACGGCTATGATAACTAGGACTATCTGCCTTCGGCAGCATTACCTATGCCCCTGAAGATGGACCCCACCGCTACGCTTATCTTTTTATTCCGCTGCTTGTTGTATTGAGACTAGATCATGAGATCCTTATTTGTGTAAGACCTTATGTATGTTTGTAATGGATGATGTACTGTGATATCCAATCTGTTATGTCTCGTAAAAATGGTAATCCTGGGATTGCGATGGATGACATAACAGGCATCTGAGATTAAAAATCCGGGTGTTGACACTACTTGACTTTAATCGGTATCTACAGGAGTTTCCAACATATTCCCTTATAACATAACTATTTATGTTCTAAGATATGTCATCCTTTATGGATTTTGAAAACATGTCTATAATTCTCTATTAGACAGTGCGGACAAACTTAACTCAATGTTTCGTGATTCAAACTTGATCACTTTTAAACGTTACTAATTGAATCACATATTATGTTAAGTTGTCATCATGGTTTTCTAAGATAGAACCTATGTCTCAACATAGTGGATGATGATCATCCTTTTCTTTCTTTCAACCATTGATGTTAAACTTAATACTATTCCCAATTTGAGTCATTAAGGACCAATTCCTTAAATAACTTCTATTCCGAAACCCCTTTCAGAATCCCTTAAGGAATACTACATAATATCATAATACACCTATTATTAACTTCTACATCTTATAAATCATTATTTATAAGTATTTGCGCTTTTATTCTTAACATACTTAATAATTACTCCTATAAGATCCCACTCAAAATATGTTCCTACATATTTGAATTTGAGACTTATATTGCTCCCACTCAAAAATATGTTAATCACATATTGTTTCTGGAAGACTTTCATAGCTCCTACTCAATTTTATGCAAATTCATATCCACTCACTATTTTGAACAACTTCAAAATCCTTTGATCAAATATAAAACTTGGAGATTTACTATGAGATACTAGTATTGTTGCTAGTTTTAAATCCACTAGACATTTAGCACACATGAATCAAATTCATTTGAATTTGTCCAAACTTGACAAATTGTGCTTTTGTCATTCACCCCCTTTTCCACTATGGCTTTGCAGTCATTTGGGAAAATTCAGGTAACCCCTTTTACTTGTGAGATTCAGCAACGAATTGCTTTCTAATTTCAAGTGAATTTTGCTTTTAGGATTTCTCATAATTCTAGTTTACCACTATTTCCTTAGTAGTTCGTAGGTATGTCATATTCCAAGAATCATGACAAATGATTCACAAAAGTCTCCATACTATATATGGATTACATTTTGAATCCTACTTCATGTAGTGAAAACACTAGTGGGGAAAATACAATGATCAATATCATTGATTCTTTCCTTTTGTGAAGAGAATCGTTCAATATCATTGATTCTTTCCTTTTGTGAAGAGAATCGTTAAGGAACGTTGTCTGTTGCGCTTCTCAATACTCTAATGCAGGGTTTTGAATCCTCATCGTGTTTTACACTATTTTCCATTTGCCCCATAATTGAGAAACACCACTAGAAGAGAGCTTTCTCAAGAATGCACCAAAATCCAAGCAGTACGAATCTTGCTTTCCTTTTGGTTTCAGCTATGGATTTCGTATTCAAAGTTTTCCAATGAATACTCTACAAGGACTTACTCGCTATTGTTTTGGTTATATCGAATAACCCCAAAACTTTCACAAATTCAAAATGGTTCACTATAAATTCTAATTGAGTGCTAACTATTTCTAACTAATGGTCTCTACATCTACACTACAACGATTTATTTGGTGCCTTCTATTCGCCCACTTTGATATCTAATATCACATTGTGATGCTTTGCATTTTGACGTTTCAAAACGCTTTGCATTCCACAATTTCTTTTATGCCATTCTTATAAAGTTGAATTTCATTACTATTGATCAAATCATAGTAATTGGACTCCCTTTTATATTTATACCCTTTGTTGAAACATTTTGATCAAATCAATTAGTTTCATATTTATGTTTCCTTTGGTAAACTACTTTACACATCTAAACAATCATATAATGATAATTACCACTTTGTCAAAACACAATACATCAAGTATGTATTTACTTTCAACAATTCACTTTGTATTCAAGTAATACACGGTGTTCAAGTTATATTGCCGGACTTAGGCATGATTTATATGTGATAAGAAATCGAATGACTTTCACATATTATCACATAACTTTGAATTTAAACAATGGTTTCATTCATTAATGAAATATTATTTAAGCTAGGTATTTTTCAAGGCATTTTTAATATTTTACAAATGTTCATGTATTATCAATTAGTTTCAAACAACAAGGATAATTCGCACATAATCAAACAAGATATGAACACGAATAGAAATCATTCATAAAAGTGGAACAACTGTTTTATTACAAACTCATATGAATAACCGTCTCACGAAGTGTGAGACACACTAAAGAAGTTCACAATCTCTTGATTACAATAATCATCCTAAACACAAACTAAATGATAAACATCGAGGGAGAGTGTCGTCGGCCATCATCATCATGCTCGCCATCAACACGCAACGTCACCTCCTCTCCAGCAAGCACCTCTCATGCAGAAGGACTTGTTTTCAGCAAAACAGAACAAGTATCAGATATACTTAACACTGCAAATGTGTTTGCAAGATTATAACATTTATAAAACTGTATATCAAATATATACCTTTGTCATTGATGACCTGAGCGACATCTGGTTCAACCAACACATTCCTTAGATGTGTCACGAACCGGTGGAACTCCATTATTCCGTGTCGCCCCTCATAACGCAAGTCCTAACTTGTGCTTGGTAGCTTGGTGGTAGCGACCGCATCACAACTGAGTTTGCAAAAGAGCCCGTCATCCATATGTCCAGGAAGTATGCAGGCCTCATGTACACATCATGCATGCGCTCCAAGTGGTCGTCTAGTGATGAGTTCTCCTCCATCTTAATGGAGAGGAAGTCTCCCATCAGCTCATGCTCCCAAATGCATGTCTGCTCCACGAAATGTGTCCTAAGCTTTAGCATCACTGAACGAGGGTTGACATCACCCACGAAAGGCCACAACTCATCCACCATTCCGAAACGCATCACAACTGAAATGAAGGAGGCCATCTCACGACGGAGATAGCGATCTTTCCGCTGCTCTGGGGTCTCTAGGTCAGTAGGCTGATCCAAATCCATCCAATCGAGTATGTAGTCGACCACGTCATTCTCGCTAAGGAGAACGTGGAGACGTGCAACCCATATGGAGAAGTTTGATCCATCTAATCTGAGCTTCTCTCCTTCTAACCAATCAATCGTCAACAGGAAAGGTGTCATCTCCATTTATAATTGCAAAAGGAATTTAGACTAAGTTTATAATTAAATGAGTTAATAATAACTCCACTCAGAAACACCTATCCCCACAAGGGTCCCTAGTGATAACACGACCCCTATCAGCCACATCTCCCCCGATTGACATGGCCATAGATGTGGGTTCAAAGGTGGACGCTAAAACGTCGGTCACATCATTCATGCGACTCGTGCTCGATCTTTTGACCATCCATGTTCCGAGGCCACGCTTCTATGGCGTGCTAGGCTCGCCAACTCAACCTTAGTGTATTCGCTGTGCAACATGGCTTACACCCACTATATGCGAACGTAGATATGTCTGACACCCAGGCCTGTACCCTGGATCGCCTCATATCGAAGAATTTTCTTGGTGGTGCACACTAAGGGGGAACACAATCGTTGGTAATTTTAACAGGGATCATCTTATTAGGCTACCGTCGAGTATCTAATACTAGCACACAATAAGATATACAAACAATAACATTGAATGTAAATGCAATGTGATATGGTCCTTCATGTCGTGATCTCCATCCGTCGTCACCGGATTCCAGCGCCAGGATTCCGGCGCCGTAGACAACAGGGTACCGGTGTCATTCTGGCGTGGTAGTTCATCACCTCTGTGACTATCTACTACTACTTAACAAAAGGTAATCACTTTACCTTTAGCACAACCATATCACAAAGCAATGCCCCCTGCAAAACAAAGTTAGACGCCTCTACTTTATCTTTGCATGTTTTACATGGCTGAATGGGCTTTCGCACAAGAACCGTTATTACCTACGAACTTTTAGCACAACTCTGATCAAGTAGTTGTCTCTACTACACCCCTTTCGGGGCCCTCCATTGCAAATGGAATTCCAACTAATGCGAGAGAGACAGACACCCCCTAAGCCACTTTATATGGTACAAGCCGTATGTCAAGCGTAGACCAGTCTCGCGAATAAACGCGTAAAGTCGGTTGGGGGCCGCTTCATCAAGCATTACTGCGGTATACACAAGTACACGTGGGAGCGTAACAAATAAAAGATCAACGCCCACACGCTACATCTCGTGTGTTCTACTCGTACTAGCATTACTACGCATAGATCTAGCTCTGATACCACTGTTGGGGTTCCGCGTATGAAAACAATAAATTTTACTCTACGCCCCTAAACCCCTTGAAGCTGCTAGGACCTAATTTTTATTAATACAGTAACGAGAGGGGCTTTTCGTGAACTTACCCTTGAAGACCGAAAAGCGTTGTCAATGCTCAGGAGAGCGTGGTTGATGTAGACGAGCCGAAGCTGACCTCAAGGTCGTGATGAAGTCCTTGCGCTCCTTGGCTCCAACGACTTGAGTGCCTCAAGTGCGCCACCTCGCGGGGAGTTACACACATCCAGTGCATGACGATGACTCCCGCTTCCCCGATCCAGCAGCAGTTGCGGAAGTAGAGCTCGCGGATCCAAATCCCGCAGTGTGAGGGCGCTTCGCGGTGAAGATGTCTCTCGCTCGCGCAGTCTAGACTTGGGACCACGGTCACTTGAGAGAGAGGGGGAGGGAGAAAATATCAATTAGAGGTCCTCCCAAAAGTGAGAAGACCTTTATTGATTATTGGTGTATTTAATTTGGCCAAATCCTCCCAATATATATAGGGGGAGACCTTTATTGACTAAAGGAGAGGAGGGGGAGGGGTGGCCGCCGACCACCCTAGTGGACCCCGTGCGGGGGGGGGGGGCTAGGCCCAGCCGGCCTCCCCTTGCCCCTTCTCCCTCTCTCCTTTCCCCTAATGGGCCCTCTCCCTCCGGAAATTGGCCCATTAAGCCTTTGACCATTTTAACTGATTTTCTCTTTATTAAATAATTATGAATAAATTATTAAATCAATATTTAACATTCATTCACATATTATTTAACCTCCATGGCTATGGAACACCTTCCACCTCCACTCCGGACATCCTCCGGACTTATCAGACCCTTCCGGTTTTCTCTCTACTATTCTTCGGCGATTCCTCCGATCCTATAAACACTCTCTAAGAATCATCAAGCCCTTAAGTGTGATACCCCACGGTTCGGGAACACTCCAGACATGGTCGGGACACTCCCGCACCAATGATCGACATAGGGACCTGGATGGCCATGTGACCCCTGTGCGTTCCACGAAGATCTTTCGTCGTTTGAACCGGGAGAGTCGTGTCTTATTCCCTTTGTGACTCGATACTTGCAGTGTCCAAGATCTGATCAATGACATCACCATGTCGTGTTCAATCTCGTCACTGAACAATGCTACTTGACTTGTTCTGACAAGTGATATCCCCATGATCCAATCACACGTTGCGCAGCTATTGGATATAACTTCTCCGAGTGGGTCCTTGAGTATCTTCCCGTCACATGGATGGACAAATCCCACTCTTGACATATCATGCCTCTACTATTTCCTTCGAGTACCTGAACACACATTTATAACCACCATATTACCAGATGGCGTTTGATGCTATCTAAGCACTCTCAGGAGACAGTGATTGATATAGCCTCACGGTCTAAGGAATAGTCTACGAGGATCCATTTCTAATCATCGTAACTTGAACTTCGTGACATGATCGGGTCACGATGTTTAGGTTGGGTATTGGTTCATCATCTCATTCTCAGAATGAGATGACCTCATTTCCAACTAGCATAAATGCCACATGATCAGGAAACTTGATCATCTGTTGACCAATGAACCAGTGACTAGAGTTTCACTAGGAACCCCTGGTTGTTTGTATATCACACGTGTATTGATGTTTCCACTCAATACAGTTATAGCATGATATAAAAATTAATCATAAACTATATGAAATATGATAATAGTCCTTACTACTATTTGTCTCTAGGGCATATTTCCAACAATCCTCCCATATATGTTCTTCATCGAGGTTGATGAAGACTCTAGTGCTTCTTCTTGGCCTTAGACCACCAAGGAGGCCCTTGCCCTTGTTTAGGGCAAATGAGACCTTGCAGCACTTCAACAAAAATCACTAAACAATTAGATGTAGCAAGTTATAACTACTTAGGAATACTCATTTAGGGTCTACTAAGCAAGACCATACATCATTTCCCAAAAATTCCAAACTCATGGATTTTTCATGCATGAGATGTGACACCAAGAGAAACATTTTTCTCACAATACAAAATATCATATCAAAAATAAATTGGATGGGTGGAGAAGTCACATACCAAGGGGTAATCCCTCCAAAGGGATTTGAAAATGGTTGCCCAAACTTGGATATCGAAAATGGAGCAGCAAGGGAGCAAGAAAAAAAATTGAGTGGTACTTGGTCATGTTCTGAGAGGAAGGGATGAACCTGGGAGCTTGGATGCCACCTAACTCCACATGTGGGCCCCATAAGGGCAGGTGGCGTGCCCTGTTGAGGTGGGCGTGCCACCAGGGCCCTTTTGGCCCCTATTTGCTGTTTTGTCTTATCCTTTTGCATGGTGGATACCCTATGTAGAAAAATGGTCTAGGAATATTCTCGTAATTTTTGGAAAATATTTTCTGTGTAGGAGTTTTCAGAACTCAAAAACTATTAAAAGTGGGCATAAAATAATTAATGGAACTTAAATTAAGTGAAAGAATTCAAATAAACTTTGATACTATTGCAGCAATATTTCAATGGAGATTATTATATTGCCATCATCATATTAAGAATAAGGTTGGTCAAGTCTCATTATCACTATGATAGGGATAGAAACAATGATTCAATTATTATTATGAAAGAAAATTTTAGCATACCTCACAATAGATTGGAATTGTTCCAACCATTATTGTTTGGTACTTAGGCTTTGGAGGAGGAATGGGTATTTCAAAGCTTCCAACTATATGAACCCTTGGTTCAATGGCATTGACACTTTTCTTTGGTAATTCACCAGAATTCTTGTTTGGAAAATATATAGTGTGCTCCTCCCCTTTTACATTGAATGTAACTTTGCTTTCAGTATAATTAATCATGTCCCCTTTAGTACTTAGAAAATATATACCAAGAATAATTGATAAGTTGTCATATTTAGGCATTTCTAATATCACAATGTGTGTAGGGATTTGCACATTAGCAATCATGATAGGAACACCTTCGCATATATCAATAGGAATAGTAGTAGATTTATCAGCCATTTGAGGTGAAACTTTAGTTGAGACTAACTTGTGTAACTGAGTTTCTTCTGAAGAGATAAAGGAATGACACTTACTCTAGCTCCAAGGTCACATAAATCATACTTCACATACGTATTTTTGATTGTGCAAGGAATAGTTGGAATACCTAGATCTCCATGTTTTTCAGGTAGATTTCCCTTAAAGAAGAGTCAGCAAGCATGGCAGTGATAGCTTCATTGGGTATTTTCCTTTTGTTAGACAGTATCTTTCATATATTTAGAATAAGGAGAATTCTTAATAGCATAAACTAAAGTAATTTGCAAATATAAACTTTTTATCAATTCAATAAACTTTTCAACCCTTGCATCATCTGAAGTTTTCAATACCCCTTGAGGATATGTATGGATCTTTGCACCCATGGATCCCTTTCCTTACCTTTTGGTTGAGGTGGAGGCTTCTTCTTGTTACCTTTGTCCCTAGAAGAGTTGAGGGTCTTCCCTTGTAGTACGCTCATATTCTTCATTATTCTCATCTTCCTATGGATCTTCATTTGGTTGAGACATTTCCACATCATCTTCCTCATTATTATTATCTTTAGTTTTAGCATCAGAAATAGATACATCATTTTCTTATTCTTTATAATTTCCATTAACTTCACTTTCATTGAGATATTCTCCTTCAAAATATTTCTTCTTAAGACCCTCTTGTTATTATCTCTTTGGATGTCCATCGGGATAATTAGGATCCTGAGTGCTGGAGCCTCCCCTAGTGTTAACTCCATAGAATTGCCTCTTCTCAGCAAGAAGCTTCTCATATAGTTTGTTTTTAAGAGATATTATTTTCTCCACTTGATTATTCATCATTTTGCAATGATTATAATTCATCTTAATCGAATCTACACAAGAACTTACCCTTTCATGAAGGACTTTGATTTTGTGAGAGTTCTCTATTATATCCCTTTAAATATCATGGTCAAAATCTTTTTGATAATAAGTAAAGTTATTTAAATGATCAACATAGGATATTTTAGTAGGAGGTGATACCTTTCCATTACCGTAAGCAGAACATATAGCATGTACTTGTATAGGAAAACACGGTTCATCAATAGGGAACTTGACACCCATTTTAGAAAGTTCCTTCAAGTGAGAAGTTTTAATACCCCTTTCTTTGGTATACCTTGAAGCTTATTTCATGTCTTCATTAGATATTTTATGAATACCTCTCTTGTTATGGATCATTTCAATTTTCTCTTCCTCTTCAATATGCCAATCATGATGATTCAGATTAATAGTGTTCAATAATACTTTAGCTTCGTCAATAGCATGTGCCTGAAAATATTACCTGCAACACTGTCTAGATAAGCTCTAGATCTTTTAGTTAGTCCATTGTATAATATATCAATCAACTCCTTATCTTTAAAACCATGAGCAGGGAATCTCCTCTCAAGGGCACAATATCTCCCCCAAGCTTGAGGAATACTCTCCTCCTTACTTTGCACAAAGTTACTAATTTCAGTAATCATGGCATGTATTTTACTAGAAGGGAAATATCTATTATAGAACAAGTATATGCACGCCTCTTTGCTAGTGATTGACTTTCGAGCTAATGAGTTATACCAAGATTTTGTTTTTCTCCCAAAGAGAAAGGAAACAATTTGAAGAAGTAATAGCGTTGTTGGATTTTAGTTTTCTCAAATAGGAAAGATAGATCATTAAGATTTGTTAAGCGTTCATAGGGGAATTCTTCTTCTTTACCATAGAACTTAGATGCTTCAACCATTTCTATTATTTTAGAGTCAATAGTGAACTCATAATCTTTATCTTTAATGTATATTGCAGGTGCACTAGTTTTACTAGCCACAGGGAATAACTCTCCTAGACAAGCACTTAGATTAGCATCAAATTTATCCAAGTCATCTAAATCAAGGTTCATGAAAGCTTTGGTAAAAGCAATATCTTCTTCAGAAGGTGTTGATTTAGAGCTAGTTGCGATATCATTTTCATGAATAAGTCCATCTTCATCATATTTAGATTCTATTTCATCATTGGACAAAGACTTAGATAAATCAAGCATCCCCTATTTATCCTTGCCATCATCCAAAAAATCCTTTTCAGTACAAGTAGACACCCTAGACAATGGTGAACTTGCTAGGACAGAATTTTTCTTTTTAGTAGCAGGATTAGGTGAAAAGTGTGTCCTAGAAGGCAATCTGTACCCCTGCTTGTAGTGGAAGGTACAATAACCTTCTTAGCAGAATCTTATCCTTTCCCATGGCGAGAAACAAATAAGTATAGCAAGTAAATGATAACAAGTGGTCTTACCAATAAAGCTAGGTTCCCCGGCAACGGCGTCAAGAAATGTCTTGATGCCCACAAGGATAGGGATCACTTAAAATCTTCGATGGGAAGTGATAGCTCCAAATTTCAACACGTTTTATCATTGTTTTTCCTATTGTTTATTGCCGGATTTCACTGAAGTTTACCCTTTCTACTAATGTTAACATCGCAATTAGTGAATCCTTGGTTTCTTGTGATGGTTTTTAGGCAATGAACATTTTTGGAAGATCTAATAGCATTTATGGGCTAATTACACCTGAAGAAGCAAATCACCAATTAGAGCCCCTTTCATTGGAGGCGTTCAGATTGCATAACGACCACCGGTACGGTCAGGGTGCGCCCATACCATCCACGCGTACTACCTGCCGCCAGCTCCATTATATCAATACAAGCAAATTTCGTGAAGGAGAGACGACAGAAAATAGAACACAACCATCGTATACTCATCCATAAGGGGAGAGATCAGATCTGGAGAAGGTGAAGAATATTGTCTCATTCTTTGACAATCTCTAGCCTCTAAACCATTCACTCCACCATCATCCCCATTGGCACTTAGAGAGAGAGATTGGCAATTCTAAGATTAGGGTTTGATACTTTGATCTACCTTAGTTTGTATTTGATTCAATCTTCAACTGGTATTATGGCTTGCTATGATAACTTTGACATGATTTCCATTTGCAATACAATTATGCCTTTGATTAATCTTCCTCTCATGTTTGAGTAAATCCCCATAGGCGTGGGAGATGTAGAGGATTGGTGAGATGTGTTGTGCCTCCTTTAATTCCATCCATATGATTGTTGTAGTGTTTATTAAATTGCGAGAATGATTATATATGTTCCTCTAATGCTTGTTATCTAATTTAAGGGCCCAAGTAACATGATCCAGAGATCTCATAGGTATGGACTTGTATGCTAGCGAATCGGTGACCTCGGAGTGACACGACCGATATCAATGAGGAGCTAGTACTACTCAAGGACAACAAGGAACCATCAAGATTAAAGCCTTGATCCGGTCGGAAGACCTTAATTAATGTGCTGACCATTTCTGTGGTAACAAACAGACAGATCATTGGGACTGGGAAGAATTGGCCATGAGGACTCCCAGTCGGTATATGGGTTGCTTGCCTACTCACTTATAAATAAGAAATATCACAATCACTTATTCTACTTTAATCATCTAGCACTTTTACTATTACCATGAACCATTTCTCTCCGTGCCTAACTACTCATCTACGGGAACCTCAAACACCTTTCTCGTCTTTACTTTTATACTATTTAATTCTCGCTTTTTAATTACGCAAGTTTCCTCTATTATTCACTCATCACCTTCCACCTTCAACAATTGCAGTCAATTCAGTCAAGAACGGTGACACATTGAGTGTGACAAAAATGCCGCATAAAAACACTTACCTAGGCTACTTATTGGGATCGATATAAAAACTATAATTAATACTTCCACGAAAACATGCTCTAATGAACCTGTGCACTTGCAGGCCATCAAGCTATTTTCTGGCGTCGTTGATGGGAGCTGAGCGCTAAGTGTTATTTATTGACATAAGTAATTGTTGACACCATCCATGATCTCCGTTGAAGATAGAGGTACCACTCGATCTAGAAAAACTTATTTACCTCCGTATACTCATTGTATTCCAACTGAAAGACGCCTAGAATTTATTGAAAGATTTTATAACTCACGTGTTGTAGACATGAATAGTTTGATTCCTTTGGTGGAAGACTTGACCATTACCCAGGGGGCCAAAGATCATGAGATACTAATGGGAGAATATGGTAATCCATCTAGGAACTTAAGAAAAATACCTATTCTTTTTCCTAAACTTGAAGGCCAGGAATTTGAAATATATCCTGAGCTAATTTATATGATGAAAGAAATTGCTTTCACGGGAAAAGAAGAGGAAGATCCAAGTGATCACTAATGACCCACAAGTATAGGGGTGTATCGTAGTATTTTTGATACGTAAGAGTGTCGAACCCAACGAGGAGCAGAAGGTGTTGACAAGTGGCTTGGATCAGGAATTCTCTGTAAATACTTAGTAAACAGATTTTTAGGGGTTTTTGATAATGCAGATAAATCAAGTGCGAGTAAATAAAAGACAATAATAATAATTGCAGCAAGTGGCCCAATCCTTTCTTTAGCAAAGGACAAGCCGGTTGTATTACTTAAGCTGACCAAACGTTCTCACGGACACATGAGAATATTGTCAAGTGCTTTCGCTTCATATAGTTGATTAATCTTCTTTGGTTGGATAACTATTGTGTGGGTGAACCTATGCTAATGTACTGACCTTCCTAGGACTAATACATACTTGTGATTATACCCCTTGCAAGCATCCGTAACTACAACAAAGTAATTAAGATAAAAACCTAACCACGGCCTTAAACTTTGAGATCCTACACTCCCTTATGCAAAGGTTTCCTAACAGGGATTCAGGTTTCTGTCACTCCGGCAACCCCACGATTAATAGCCAAATACACAATGCATTCCCCTAGTCCCATAAAGGTGAAGTATCATGTAGTCGACGTTCACATGACACCACTAGAAGAATAACACCACAACTTAAATATCAAACCATTAAATCTTTCTCAACACAATTCCACTACTAACAACATGACTTCTCCCATGTCCTCAAAAACTAAATGAACTACTCACGAGACATCATATGGATCAAGATCAAAGATGAAATAATGATAAGTAACAATCTGAACATGAACAATAATTCAATGGTTCCACTCAATAGCATCAACTACAACAAGTAATCAACACCGGAAAAGTTCCCCCTAAGAACTATGAAAGATTCAACCCAATTGTTACAGCGATACGTAGTGGTGATGATGGTGTTGGTGGATATGATGGTGGAGATGATGATGATGATGATCCAAATGAATTCTAGCTTGATGATGGTGTTGATGGCGACGATCTCCCCTCTCCGGGAAGGAATTTCCCCGGCAGATTTCTGCCTACCGGAGAGCTCTTTCTCTCTTTGTAGTTTCCGCCCTACAGAGGCGGCAGAACCTTTCTGTGGTGGCTCCCCGAGTCTTAGGGTTTCGAGGGGATTATATACGCTAAAGGGCGATGCTAGAGGTGGGCCAGGGTGGCCACACCACCTGGTGGCGCGGCCAGGGGTGCCCGCACCAGGGGGTGGTGTGGGCCCCCTGTGGCCCATCTCCGCTCCTCCTTATGGCCTCATTCGTCTTCTGGAAAAATAGGAATTTCCATATATTTTCTAGGATTTTCTGATCTTCGTGAATTTTGCATCCAGATAGTGCTTTTTTCCATCAGAATCCTGACTCCAGTGGTTCATCCTCCAAAAATCATCAATCATGCAAAAATAGATGACATAACATAAGCATCATCTCTTAATATGAAATATATCAATGAATAACAATAAATTATGATATAAAATAGTGATGCAAAATGGATGTATCAACTCCCCCCAAGATTAGACCTCACTTGTCCCCAAGCGAAAACTGATCTCAATAAACACGACCATAGGTTTATGGAGTGAAGTGTCGATAAAGAGAATACGGACAAGAAGCATCACATTTATCAATACACAAATCATAATAGACAATAACTCACTATTATATAACTTAACTTGCAATGAGTAAAGGAAACACAATAAAGATACACAAAGTAAATTATAATTGGTAATGGCAAACTTTGTTCTTGGTCAGAGAACGGTTAACAAGTTGCAGGAGTCAAACATAATGGGGTTTTCAATGATAGCTTTCAAAGTAATATTCACTAAGATAAGAGTAGTGTGCAAAACAAGGAACATAAGAAACATGATTGAATAAATCATCATATGGATGATTGAATCACAACAACTCAAATACTTGCTTAAGATAGAAAGGGGTAGGTTTACTGACTCAACTAAAAAAAGATAGGCCCTTCGCAGAGGGAAGCAGGGATTTCAAGTTTCATAAAGAGCTTCAAAAAATTATGGTACTTATTAGCTTTCAGCTCTCATTGCCCCTATCATAAGCATATTGAGGTGATTAAGGTTAAAGTGACACAAATATGAGCATATGCTTGACAAGTTATAAGTTGAAAATCTCATGTCCCTTGCTTACGAGTACCGAACCTCATGCTACTCAACTTTAGTCACAAGTAAGTTCTTGTCATTTTAAGTACATGTGTATCATAGAGAACCGCCAACAGGGTACCCCTTTCCCCATGACATAGGAGCTATCCCATATCAAAATCACAAGGCAATAGACAGTGAGCATCTCAGTGATCTTTTTATTTGCTATTTGCATAGGTTTTTATTGAGGATGCTTCACAGAATGCTCACTATGGTTATGATGCAAGTTTCCACCATGATTAAGCATGTCTTAGGCTAGCTGCCCAGGCATTTGTCTAACACATATACAAAATCCATGAGCTTACAAGCTCCCCTTTTATTTCACACCGCCAGAATCCATAAACAAAAGAACATGATATCAACTGAATAATAAGTGCAATGTTGAAAGCGTTCCCCAAGGTAATATGGTTCTGGTAATTCACAACTTATAAAGTGCAAGCATATAGGCAACATAGATGGACACAATGGTTTAAGTTTATTAAGTGCAAGAAAAATAAAGTGTGCCATCAAGTTTGTGAGAACTTTAATCACTATTTTTTTATATAACAAGTTTAATTTGGAAGGTAGATAAAAGAATGAATATACTTGGAATAGAAATAATGTTAATAGGTTGGTATGGTGGACACAAATGGCATAGGTTTGAGTTCAAGGATTGGATGCACGAGAAGCATTCCCTCTCAGTACAGGTTTTTGGCTAGCAAGGCTAGATAGCAAGCATAAGAGTTGAAGGAAACAAACAAACATACAAGTGATAGAAACAATCATGTAATCTTCCTTGGAAACACAAAAGATATTAACTAGAGAATACTAAGCTTATGAGCCAAACAAGAAAGAAAGATGATGAAATTATATTTCTAAAAGCACTTTTCTCTTTTCCATTGAAATTCTCAAATAGTGTTGCTATTGACCCGAGCTCGGTTTGCCAAAACCAATTAAATTTACTTAATGATCCCAAAGTGATACCAATACTAACAACAAGATCAATCATATAACAGAAATTGCAAACTAAAATAAGATGTACAAAAAGTAAATGCTAGAACTTCTCATTTAATATTCCATATCCGCAACTCACACCAAGGGATACATAGATAACTAACTAGAGGAGAGATACTTCCACAATGCAAACCATCCTATATGATAACTTCTCTATTCATGATATGACTCTACTAAAAGGGTAATAAGATGAAATATAATGATGTGATACCGCGGCACTCCCCCAAGCTTGGAACAAACCAAGGGTATGCCAAAACCTGATGACGAATTACTCCTTCGGTGGTGGTGGTGTTCTCTCGATAAGCTTTTCAATCAAATTCTTCAAATCCACAATATCGAAGGTGAGAGTACAAATCAACTCTGAATTGTTCTCAATGCGGTTCATGATCATGTTGGGCTCTGAATCCCGGCTCTTGTGATTCTTTCCCCAGTCTTCCTCCTTAAAGTATTCTTTTCCTGCATGGTTAGAACGAGGCATATCCCAATTGGAAGGTAATTTTTCCTTAGGCATCTTTTGGAACTGCTGCTCATGTATAAGGGTATGGAAGGGATTCTTGTCGCGTGGAGGAAACGACCATGGAGCCAAGCAAAGGCGTGGAATCATCCCTCCAGTGGACATCCATGCAGTCCTTTTGAGCTTGACAGGACGTGCCCTCACTCCAATGCTTGCAATTGTGGTTCTGGTGCGCGGATGCTAATCTTCCTTCACTTCCTCTTCAACTTCACCCTTGATCTCCTCCTCTTTCTTGGGGTCTTGGAGATCATCTTCCACAGGCTTCTTCCATTATCGTTGGTGGAGACCATCGTGCTTCTAAACTTGGGATTAGCTCCTAACAGCAACAGATCAAAAACAAAAACACAGAGAGAACACGATATACGGACCTTGGGGGATCCCGGGGATTATATATTACAAAGTTTAACAACAAAAGGAAGGTACTGAGAGAAAACGGGTCGGAGAAGGGCTCCGGGGTGGCCACACCCCCTGGTGGCGCGGTCAGGTGGGCCTGCGCCACGAGGTGGTGTGAGACACCCTGGCTCCGTTTCCGTCCCTTTTTCGACTCATTATTTTCCATGTTAGATAAAAACTGCAAAAATATAAATTGAAAAGTTTTTCGCGGACCTTTTCTTACCAAAACTGTTACCTATTAGAAAATGGATTCTACAGGTTTCTGAATTTGGTCTTTAATAAATTCTTCCAGAGTCACCACTTGAATAACATCAATATCTTCATTGTAAGAATCCCCATAAATATAGTGCTTGAGTCTTTTGACCATTCTCCATCTCATTACATCATTTTCTCCTACCACTTGAAAATTTCTTTCATACAAAACTTTACAAAATCTTCATTAGCAACATTAGTGCATGCAAAATAATAAACCTTTGGGTCCAATTTCAACTGAAATCCAAAAAAACATAAGATATTGTATCAACTCCTTTTGAAATCCCAAAAAATAGTCAAAAAGGAAATCGATTTAAGAGGCAAATGCAAAAATGGCACAAATCTATCAAAACAGACCAGCATGTAAAGATCAATTTTTTCAAAAATCTTCTGTTGCTCAAATCAAAAAGTGCAAAACTAATGAAATTTAATTAATAACCTGGGGCATGCACAAAAAAATTTATAGATCAGTGCAACATTCTAGGATTTTTCACGATTTTTTACGATGAAGCACAAAAATCTGTTTTGGAACAGCACCTTCCCCAAATCTTACTTATCTCTCATTAGAGGTTGATATTGACACAAAAACCAAACAAAAAGGATAAGGAGAGTTTATTATAGAAGCAATAACTTCCAAGACTCAAATAAACAAAAATAAATTGAAAGCAAAAATATAATGGGTTGTCTCCCAAGAAGCTCTTTCTTTATAGCCATTAAGATAGACATGATAAATTTCAATGATGCTCACATAAGAATATGAATTAAAGTAAAAGAGAGCATAAATAAGCAAATATACACATATTTAAGTCTAACCCACTTGCTATGCAAGGGAGTTTTGTAAGAAAATAAATTATTGAAACCCGAGTGTCGTTGTATTGGGAACGGCGGTACCTGAAAAGGTTAGATAGAGGTGTGGGAACTAGCAGGGAAGCTCTCGACGGCGTCCACAGGCGGGATTGAATACGAGCAAGTGTAGCGAGACATAAGAAGTACCCAGGTCCGGAGCCCTCGTGGTGAGGTAAAGCTCCTACTCCTGCCGATCTGACTATATGTGGTATACGGGCTACAATCGCTCCTTGAGCTGTATCTTCTATCTACCTCCTTAAATGCACTCAGACGAACCTATCTATATCTGTCTAACTGAGCTAGTGCGTGTGTGTACACCAGAGTGAGAGCGCTAGCAGGGAGACCTAGCTCCCGTGTGAGTGATCGATCGTGTATTTGAATGAATGCCTGAACGTGAGCCTCCCTGGTGCTTATATTCGTGCCCACAGAACAAGGCTTGGCCCACTTGCCTAACTAGTACTGCTCAACACGTCATGCATGAGGCAGTGTACAGTGATTACTATTTGTTATGTCATCTGACTAGTGTATAGTGTACATGTTAGGTTCGCAGCATAGAAAACAAAAAATTTCCTACGATGGGAACTATACGCCAAGATCTATCTACTAGATACAAGCAACGGGTGGATATACATCCATGGAGAACTTACCCTCAAAGACAACAAAGCTTTGTTAACAAGATGGAACTCATGGATGATGTAGTCGTACACTTGCCGATCTCAAGATCGTGATGAAGTCTAGCAGGTCCGGCTCCAGAACGTCCTTCAGATCCAGCTCCAGAAAGTCCAGCACCACCAAGTCCAGCACCGCGAAGCAGCGGTACATCCATGATCGCACACACGTCCGGTACCCCAACAACCTCCGTCCCTCGCTCCAGCAAAGCAGCGGAAGCAGCAACTCCTTTCTAGATAAAGCCACCGGGAACATGTATCTCGTTAATCTGAGACCATGGGGAAATAATACTAGAGGGGGAGAGAGATCCTTCACGAGGAGGTGTGAGGAAGAAGGGGAGTGAGGGGGGCCTTTTATAGGACGAGGGGGTACCCCTCCCCATGGCCGGCACCCCATGGGGGTGACTCCTCACCTCCCCCATTCATGTGGTGGTAACCCCTCCACATTAAAATGCCCCTTCACATTCTCTTTTAAAGTCTCCACTTTAAATGCATTAAATTTCTCCAAATTTAATGCTCTCTCATTTAATAAAACTCTTTTATTATTTTTTATTCAGAATTTTGTTAATTACTTTAATAAACAAACATTCACATAAAACCCCCCTACAACATTTCAATATTACATGCAGAACCAATTTCAGCAATTTCACCCGAAACAGTTTCGGTGTCTATTAAAATAATTCCAGCGCTTTCTTAAATCTTTATCTAAAACATATTTGCTCCAAATGGTGTCGGTATCCCTTAAGTGTGTCACCCTACGGTTCGCGAATAATGCAGACATGATCGAGACCCCTCTCAGATCAATAATCAGAAGCGAGACTTGGAGATCCATACTGACTCCTACACATTCAACGATGACTTCTGTGATTGTGAGAACCTTCAACGCTAGTAACTAAATCCCCTTGTCTCATGATATATTACATGTCCGAGATTCGATCATCCGTATCCAAATACCTAGTTTGATCTCGTTACTGACATGCACTCTTTTCTCATTCCCGTGATATAACATTCTAGTGATCACATCACTTGCTTGCAAGCTATTTCAATGTGATATCACCGAGAGGGCCCAGAGTATATATATCCGTCATCGGGATGGAAAAATCCCACTCTTGATCCATGAGCCTCAACATAACACCTTCGTAGCACTGAACCCACCTTTATAGTCACCTTGTTACGGTGTGACGTTTGATGTTATCAAGATACTCTTTCAGTGTTAGCAATTAACATGATCTCATGGTCTAAGGACTAAGATTACTTCGTATGATGTTATAGCAATATAAACATAATGACTTTGATCGTAATGCTATACTTCGGATGAATGTTCATCACATCATTCCACCAATGTTGTGACCTCGTTATTAACAACCTCCAATGTCCATGATCAGGAAACCTTGATCATCTTGTTAATCAACGAGCTAGTTTATATGAGAGGCATTACTAGGAACTTTGTATTTTGTTTATTAAACACACATGTATTAACGTTTCAATTAATACAATTATAGCATGCAAAATAAACATTTATCATAAACATGGAATAAGATAATAACCACTTTATTATTGCCTCTCGGGCATATTCCCTTCAGTCTCCCACTTGCACTAGAGTCAATAATCTAGTTTGAAAAACTTTGCGTATTGAACACCTATGGCTTTCTGGTGTTGCATATACGCGATTGCTAGTGGTTAATATAATCTCCGGATCTGACGGTTTCAGGTCCGTGTGTATTTGCATGTCTTTGCGTCTCTACGCATCACTCATTCTCAAATGAGATGGCATTGTATAAATTTGGTCCTTTGGTGAGACATTTAGTTTGTTCGGGTTAAAATATGTTGATATTATTGTAATACAATATATCTTCATAGTATTAACCCAATTTGAACCACACCTAGTTTGATAACACACTACTTAACACAAATGCCCTCCTTTGCTGCTACTATAGCAGTCATATACGTACCATTTTGTTGTAGTATCCGTCACAATGTTTCAACTTTGGAACTCATCCAAATCCATCATGGAACATCCTTTCCAATACATTGTGCCACCCATAGTCTAAATTGAGATAAATTTTTAATTTTGTATCTTCTGACAAAACTAGTATCAATGTAACACTTTACAATGAACTCTTTTTAACTATTTGTCACTTATACATGATATATTCTTAGTTCTTCCTAAGCTCATAATAATATCTTTGCTATCGTCCAATGATCATATTTTGAATCATTCTGGTATGTGCTCATAACATTTAGAGCATAGGACATATCTGGATATATACATATCACGGTATAATCGATCAAAATCTTCATGTGATTTTACTCACCAAGTGTTCAAACACTTGAATTTTGATACAATCCTTTCCATGCAGCAAGAACCATTCTTGTTGTTTCCATATTGAACCCTTTCAATATCTCATATATGTATGCCTGGCACAACCATATTAGCGCCTCAATCTATCCATATAGATATTGATGCAAAATATTCCGGTTTTGCCCAAGTCTTTCATCGAAATCTTATTTTAATGAAATTATTAACTTGTATCAATACAAGATACATCATTTCCAATCAACAATATGTCCTCTACATAATGTATTAGAAATATGTCTCAGCGCTCCCACTTAATTTCTTGCAAATGCAAGCATCTTCATCATCTCCGGTGAATTTAAACTCTTTTAACAGTTTCATCATGGTGAAGATTCCAACTCTGCTATGCTTACTTCAACTATTGAAGTTTGCATGCCCTTTTAGCACCCTTTGAATTAACAAAACCCTTCGGACCATGTCATGTACACGTCCTAGGTAACCGTTCTATTAAAAGAACCTTGTTTTGTTTATTCAACTACCATATACCAAATTATATGTAGTGGTTGCTACATTAATCCGTCAAGACTATATATCACTATGAAAGATCAAATCTTGTCATAGTCAACTCCTTGAACATTGTCGTAAACTTCTTTCCGATATGTTGACTATTTCATAGATAACATCCATGTCTATTTCTTTATAGATCCAAACACGACCGATAGGCTTCACACCTTTCCGGAGGGTCTTCCAAGTTCAGAAACTTGATTTCTCGTGTATGGATACTATCACGGATTCTATGACTTATAGTAATTTTATGGAGTCAGGGCCCATCATCGCTTCTTTGCATGTAGTCGGTTCATCATTTTCAAAACAATAACTACTTGCTTATCAAATCACACTATTTGATTCTTACCGACCCACACGGTTCAATAGGAACTCTAATCTTCGAGATCACACCCTTTGTAATCACAGGAGCCATGAGTATTATGGCCGCCACCGGGACACTTTCCGATGCTGCGCTACTTAGCACATATACCTAAGGTTCAACAACCTTATCAAAGTTCTATTGTCCTCCCACTTAACTTTTCACGAAAAATTCCTTCTCAAGAAACTTGACGTTCCAAGTAACAAACTCTTTTGTCCTCGGTGTTATGGAGAAATTCCCAACAAATTCTTTGGGATAACCTACAAAGACGTGCTTATCCGACTTTGGTTGTAAACATTTTACTTAAGCATAGCATACCAAAATTTAAGAGAAGACATTTCGGGTTTTATCCCAAACCATAACTTATATGGTGTCATTTCAACGGATCACGATGGTGCTCTTTTCAGTGTAAAAGCGGTAGTCTCTAAAGCTTCAATCCTTAAAACATAATGGCAATTTTATAAATGACACCTTTGATCTTACCATGTCAAACATGGTTTGATTTCATCTCTCGAATATGCCATACTTCTATGGTTTATCGGGAAACACAAATCATGGAACAATTCCTCAAATCTTAGGTGTTTTTGCTAAACATGTAACTCAAATATCTTCCTTTATGATTGAATCATAAACTCTTATTTTCATGTTACAATGATTTTTCACTTCATCTTGAAAGTCTTTGAACAATTTTCAAATGTTTCATACTTCTTCCTTATTAAGTAAATATATAGATATATTCACTCAAATTTCTGGAGAAAGCATATGAAGCAAAAAGATCCATCGCATATGGCTACACATAATGGACTATGCACATCAGCATGCACAATTTCCAATAAGCTAGTCATCTGTTCCTCTTTGGCCTATGAATGGAGTTTCAATTATCTCGAGGAAAGTCTCACAAGCGTCAATTGATCAAAATCAAAGACTCCAAAAATCCATCAGCATGGTTTTTCTTCATGTTTTCTTCATAAGTGATCTTTCAATCATTTGTCTTGCGACATTTTAGCAATAGTGTTTATGGATGTGATTTCTCCTAATAGACTTGTAAAAGTTTATCCATCCTTTATGGAATACGGTAATTATTTCAACAACCATTGTTCTCGTAATACCGGAACAAAAAACAATTATTAAAACAAATCTTGAAGGCTAGGTTTGACGACAACGAAAAACACAATGACACTTTATTTTTTTGATGAACATCATCACTTATTCTCTTGCTAGTTACTTAGGCCATTGCAGTTCATGAATTGCGTTGTCCTGTATGACACTTCATACCAACCAATTCGGTATCCAATACCGGTATCCAATACCTAAGAACCACATTGTTTAACAACCAAGGAACACAACCATAACATGTATATCTTCTATATACCTAAGTTGGACATCTCCAACCTTTTCTTTTCTGCCAAATATTTTATAGATTCTCTTTCAGCAATTCCTTTTTCTTTTAAAAGAATCTATCAACATCAATAGTGGTGTCATTCACATGACACATAGTACAAAGCGTGTATAATCAAATACTAATACCTTTGGACTTGCACTTTGAAGTGGATCACCATCATCAAATGTGTGGTGTTCTTTCAAAAATCCATTCTTTAGTAATCTATTAGTGTAGTAAACATTTTACTTACATCTTCTATTCATCCTTATCATGACAACTTTCATGATCAAGCTACTATAGCCTGTAAGGAAGAATCGCGAGTATAATGTTAGTTCCCAAAACCTTTTGGGAGATTCGGATGCCTAGCATCTCCATCCTTCACAAATTCTCATATAATACGAGAACATGTATTTTGCTAAATTATACTCTATCATAATGCAACCAAAAACATTGTTTCAGATATGACAATATCTTCCACACATGATGGTTTCTGAAACAATTTTCAGCTCCTAGATAATCTTGATATTAAAACAACTTTTGAATATCAATAATCATGGAGACAAACATGATACTTTAGATACTAACATTAGAATTCTTACTCTTGATTTAATACTACTTATTAAACTTCATGGAGTAAATAGAGTTTGCTGAAAGTTTGCAATAGGACTTATAAACTTTAAATTGACATTCAAAACAATACAATACCAGTTCGTAAAGTAAATATCCAGAATTCTATAGTTCTATTATCTCAATTAAAACTAAGCATAATGTTGTGAACAGACGCCAATGACTACAACAAATTATGCAAATTCAACTTCGATTTAGTTTATGACAAATTGAGTTCGACTAATCCAAATTAGAAATGAACTCCCACTCAAAAACATCATCCCTCGTGCCTTTTTGGTTATTACATGAACCAAATCCACTACACCAAGTCCGGTCATCATGTGAGTTGATGTAACTTCAAAGGCGAGCATCTATATGGGCACCATATCAACTATATGACTCATGCTTAACCTTTCGGTCCGTGTTCCTAGGACATGTCTGTACATGCTAGGCTCGCCAAGTAAGAACCTTAGTATTCGCGTGTGTAAAACTGTCTTACACCCGTTCCCATGAAAGCGTAGATTCGAGTACACCCGATCATCACGTGATGTCTCGAAACACGATCCACAGAACGGTGCATACTTAAGGAAGAACACATTTTTATCTTGATATCTAAATGAGGGATCATCTTATAATGCTACAAAAAAGCGCCAAACTAGCAGTATAAGATGCTAACATCTAATGTGTAAAGTGAGATGACATGGTCCATGCATTTGATCTCTATCATTTGCATCCTGGTATGATCTCTATCATTCCTTTGTGTGTAAGGCCAAGGTCTATGGAACTTACACATTAGGTGTGTTGTAAGAGTATCTATCATATATCTACTTACAACATTACCATATCATGACACTAGCCCAGCAACGATCTAAACTAGACGCCTCTAATTTATCAATTGCAAGTTTTAAGTGTCTTAGGGCTTTCGAAGATAGAACCGGTCTTACCTACGAACATGGAACCACAACAAGGATAACCAAGTTATTAGCAACTCGTTGTAAATCAGATATTGACTATAGTAGGAGAGACAGACACCCGCCAGCCACTTATGCAAAACTAGTTGCATGTCAGTCGTGGAACCGGTCTCATGTACGATGACATGTAAGGTTGGTCCAGGCCATTTCATCCCACTATGCCACCAATATCCAAAATACATGAACGAACCAATAACATGATCATCCACGCCCACATATAAACATATGTGTACTACTCGTGCAAAGCACCTACGCATAGACCAGGCTCTGATACCACTGTTGGGTTCACAGCATAGAAAACAAAAAAAAATCCTACGATGGGAACTATACGCCAAGATCTATATACTAGATACAAGCAACGGGTGGATATACATCCATGGAGAACTTACCCTCGAAGACAACAAAGCTTTGTTAACGAGATGGAACTCGTGGAAGATGTAGTCGTACACTTGTCGATCTCAAGATCGTGATGAAGTCTAGCAGGTATGGCTCCAGCACGTCCTTCAGATCCAGATCCAGCAAGTCCAGCACCACCAAGTCCAGCACCGCAAAGCAGCGGTGCATCCATGATCGCACACACGTCCGGTACCCCAACAACCTCCATCCCTCGCTCCAGCAAAGCAGCGGAAGCAGCAACTCCTTTCCAGATAAAGCCACCGGGAACATGTATCTCACTAATCCGAGACCATGAGGAAATAATACTAGAGGGAGAGAGATATCCTTCACGAGGAGGTGTGAGGAAGAAGGGGAGTGAGGGGGGCCTTTTATAGGAGGAGGGAGGTACCCCTCCCCATGGCCGGCGCCCCATGGGGGGTGACTCCTCACCTCCCCTGTCGTCGGTTTGAGGACAAGTACGCCATGAGGGGTCCTCGAGGCGTGCGGGAGAGAGGGGTGTGAGACGTACGGTGTTCCGAGACGGTGAGCACACAAGTTTACCCAGGTTCGAATCCGCCGGATTTGGACGGACCCTACTCTTGCTAGCAATCCAGTAATACGGCAGAGCCGGAATATGGGTTACAAGGGTTTCTCCTATGCGAGTTGAGATTGTAGACTATTGATGTGTTCTCTGGTGCCCTAAAGGCTCTCCCTAGGAGGGCTTATATAGATATCCGGCCTAGGGTTTACAGGAGAGATCAATCCGACTACTACTAAGAGTTGGTTACAGAGTACATCTTGAACTACAAGTAACATTATGGGCCTAAGTCGGTAAGTCTTCTGGGCCTTCCCGTAGTCGGATTGGACCCCGTCTTCTCTCCCTAACTAGGTCGCCCGTGAAGCAAAGCTCTAACCCAAAGTGGGCCACCCTGGTCAGTGAGGATCTATGAGGATACCTGGAAAGTATATCCCCAACAGTAGCCCCCGGAGGCCTCCAAGATCCAAAGTTGGATTTTATCATCGTCCAGCTTGATCTTTGGCTTGCAGAATCTTGAAGGGTTCCTGAAACTTTATAACAAAAAATACGATCCGAGTCTTAAAAGTAAGTCGGACCTTTCAATTAGTTATTCGGATTTTCCAGCTCACTTTTTAAACTAAGCCGGAACTTGGTCTCTAACGCCACCTGACACAAGCATGGTCAAGTCATGTCATCTGACAGACGTTCCGTCAGCACGACCGTTGGTGGGTCCGCGGTTCGCAGAACCGAGGCGCCATTTCAATGCATGCGTGGAGATCGTGGCAACGCAATCATCGTGCGGGCCCTTCACAGTCCTTCCACGACGCGTGGCAATTACACTGTAGCGTTTGCACGGATCTTGGCGCAGGTAGGTGGATATAAGGGGTTTAGATTCCTTCTTCTCCTCTCCACCAGTCCTTCGCCGTTCCTTTCTTCCCAATCCTCTAGCGCGCCCAGAGCCTTTTCGTCCTCCTCCCACAAAGCTCCTAGCACCGCCACTTTAAGGTCACCTTTTCCACCGGAGAGAAAATGGCTTCATCTTCTTCTTCCTTGGCGGCGGCGGCGTCGGCGGAAGTAGCTGCGGAGAAAGAGAGCTTCCGGGGAATCTGGATCCCCTGCGCCCTCGACGACGACGGCCTCAAAAACATGGAGAAGGAGGGGCTTCTTTCCACCGGCAACTGGCGGAGCGGTTCTAGCGAAACCGTCCCCAATCCGCGCGAGGGCGAACGCGTCCACTTCGGCACCCATCTGGACCGAGGTTTGTCCTTTCCTCCCTCGGAGTTCTTCTCCGAGGTGATTGACCACTATGGAGTTCAACTCCATAATCTTCCTCCCAATTCTCTTCTAGAGATGAGCGCATATGCTGCGCTTTGCGAGGGCTTTCTCGGCATTAGGCCGAGTTTGCTTCTCTTCCGGTACTATTTCCATGTCCGGAGAAATTCCATTACTGCCGGTGTTCCTTATATCACTGGTACTATTAGTTTTTCTGTTAGACGAGACCAGGTATATCCCAAAATTTCTGCCAGTGACTCGGTCAAACAATGGCCAGCCACTTTTTTCTATCATAGGGATATTCTGGCTCCCGGCAAAGCTACTGCTTTGTCGGCTTATGTCGACGGAGCCGCCACAGCCTAGCCTTCCTGGGATGAGGCTGCTCCGGCTCTCACCGACAATCTGATCCTCGCTAAGAGGCGGATCGAATATCTTATCAAGCACAAGGGTCTGAAGGGATCCGACTTAGTCCAGTGCTGGGTCTCACGTCGGATCCAGCCACTTCAGTACCACAGGAATAGACTGATGCACTCCATCACGTCTTCCAAAAAAGACTCTCTCCGCATCAGCCCCAAAGACTACACCATCCAAGGTTACATAAGCCAGATCAAGTGGCTGATCAAGGAGCGGATCGAGAGGAAAATTCTAGAGATTTCTCTGGATATGCACACGGCAGAAAACCCCATGGTAGCGGTAAGCTTCCATCAGTACACCTTTTACGTGTTTCAATCTTTAAGTTATATACTGCAATGCTGATATGTTTTCTTGTTTTCAGCTTGCTGATCTCCCCGAGTCGGAGCTTGCTCCACTCGAAGGATATCCTCCTGAGTTTTCTCAGGAGACTGAAGTGGTCCCATTGCCGGACCTTGCGCTCAAGAAGCGCAAAGCTCCGACAGTGGCTGTTGGCACAAAGGAAGTGCCCGTTGTGAAGAGGTAACTTTCATTCACAATTTCCGCCATTGTACCTTTCTCAAATTTCTTTCTGAGATGTAATGTTTCTGACTTTACTATATTCTCAGAGCAAAGCCTCTCATCAAGGGTAAGGGGAAGGGGATTCCTGCGAAGCCCCTGCGACAGACGAAGCTTACCATAGCTTCCCCTACCACGGCTCCTCCAACTCCTGCCCCTCAACCTTCTGTAACACCGGCGATTATTCCGTCTCCGGTTGTTACAGAAGATCCGGCTCCTCCAACGGCGCCTGTGATCCTTGGATCGCACACTGACGTCACCGTGGGTGCGTCAGCTCAAGATAAGGGTGAACCCTCTTCGGGTAATGATCCCTCGGCTGAAGTCTTCGCTGACAACCTCCTCAGCAACCCCGGACTTGCCAAGTTTGGCTTATCCCGGAAATCCGTAGAGGAGATCCAGCGGCTGGCCAGGCAAGTCCTGGAAAAAAGCCATCTATCCCCCGAAGAGGAAGCGCAAGAAGCAGAGGACGTCAAGTTCTCTGACCTTCTCGCCCAAGTACGCCTTCGCGACGAGAGGATCAGGACTAGCGAGCTTCCAACAGCCCCAGTAATTCCTCTTACTCTCGCCGAGAAGGTGGCAGCTGAGGTGAACGCGGGATTAGACAAACTCACCCGCGAACAATATGTAAGTCGGAATTCCAACTCTTGTTTTTTTACCTTATGTTATATCATATCCTCTAGCCCCCAAGCATGAAGTAGGATATAGAAATCCAGGTTTATGCTTTCATTAGGATGCCAAAGAATGAACTAGTGTAGCCCCCAAGGCTCGTGTTGATATTTAGCAAAAAATATTAGCCCGAGTCTTAAGTACCTTTCTGACTTTGGGTATTCTGACTTACAGAAAGTATGTTCCTATAACCAGGAATTATTAACCAATGCCTGTGATAAGCGGAGAGAGATCAAAGCTCTCCGGCTTAAAAATGCTGAGCTCAAGTTAGCCAAGGATGAAGCCGAAGGTAAACATTTCGAGATTCAAACCTTGTTTTTTGCTTTTTTCAATGTTGAATTTTTCTGAACTGTTGTTCTTTTTGACTTACAGCGTTGGTGAAACAATCCATCGCTATGATTGAAGAGGCCGAGAACCTCAAGACCCTGGTGGTGGAGAACAAGGGACTTCGCCAAGAGCTGGATAAGCTCAAGGCGGATCATGAAAGGAGCATAGCTCAAGTCCTTGAGTCCTCCTCCATGGCCACTGAAGAGCGCGATCTCAAGATTGCCGCTCAAGATAAAGTTATGTCGGACCTCAAGAATGAGCTTGGCAGAGAGAAAGATCTCTCCGAAGCGCTCCGGGCTGAACTCCAGAGTCTCTGGGAGGAGAAAGCCAAGATTGACGACGTCATTCTTGGTATGTTCCATCTATCTGACTTATCATTTCTTCAACTTTCATCAATGTCAGTTTTTTCTTATCTTTGTTTTGTGTATAGGTCCTCTGAACTTGACGGACTCCTCCTCATCCGAGGCCCGCACTCACCGGCTTACCCAAGTCAGTGATCTTCTTCATGACTACCGCCAATCCCTTGAGGACATTGGTGAGTCTCTTAGGATTCCGGACATGCCAAGCATGTCGGACTTCCAGGTGCGGGAGAAGGCCAAGGAGATTCCGCAGCTTGTTCGGGACTGGAACATGTCCTATGCGTGGACTGCCGCACAGAACGCTCTCACCATAGTCATGAGCCACCATGGAAACATGGAGATATGGCAAGTGACTAGAGGGTACTGCAAAGTAGACGAAGACGGCCAGGAGCAAGACCTTCAAGCCATCATGCACTCCTACGTCAAATATGGGTGCCACGTAGCTGTTCTGACCAGTTACGAGATGCCCTTCTTCACCCGCGTGGATACTCCGCCACCTCCTCCAGAAGACGCCGAAGAAGTTCCCGACGATGAACGGACCACCTCGGATCCAGACATCTCGGCACGATATCAAGGCGGAGTAACCAGCAATCTGACAGTTCCTTCATCTCCTCCTGCATCATAGATCAGAAAACTATGTATTATTCTAGAAAGACATGATGCGTTTTGTAAATATTAAGTACTTTGACTTTTGTTAGTGCTAAGTTTTTTATCTATTCAGCACTTTTGTCTTAGATTATTTGTGTGCCTGAAATGTTTTCATAAGCACTTAGAATGTTCCGCCTCTACTTATCGTTTATCTGGCTTTCCGCCTCGTCCCTTTTGTGAGCCGGCTAAACCTTCAGCCGGAAACTTTGCCGAGCAACGGAGCTCAATTGCTAAACTAGTTTAAACTCGGAAACAAAGCCGGCTTCCAGTACCAACAATTCACTACTCGGAAGATACCCGCATCCAGCAATCAGACAAATAACCCAAGTAAAGACTAGAATTTTTTTTAGAGTTATACCCGAAGGTATCAGTTTTAGAATCGGAAATCTAAACCAGAACGAACATGAGCATAAAGTACTTTCAGGCATTCTAGGATTTTCGACTATGACATGATCATTAGGAAATAAGATGGTAAAAACTTCTCAGGAAAACTTTGAGGTGACCAAAACTTTTATTTCACACAAAACATGTACATATGTATGATTTACAAAGAAGGATAAACTAAGAATAAAAGGGACGTAGCTGAGAAATATTCCACGGTCTGTCTAATTCATCCGGATTTGTACTGCCTCCAGCTCTCTTTCTCTTCTTAGTAGCAGGTCTTTCTTTGACTGGCCTCATGTCAGTTAAGTAGTATGACCCCTTGTGCAATACTTGACTAACTAAAAAGGGCCCTTCCCATATTGGGGAAAGTTTGTGCTTTCTCTGTTGCACAAGCCGGAGAACCAAATCACCTTTATTGAAAGATCTAGTTCGGACTCTCTAGCTATGATACTTGCATAACTTCTGCTGATAGGCTGTAGATCTCATTTCAGCAACGACGCGAACTTCTTTGACTAAGTCGAGATCATTTTGTCGAGAAATCTCGGCATCCTCTTCGATATACGCGGCCACTCTAGGAGAAGTATGAATCAAATCACTAGGAAGAACGGCTTCTGTGCCATAGACCAAGAAGAAAGGTGTATATCCTGTTGACATGTTCGGAGTTGTTCGCAAACTCCAAATTACAGAGAGTAGTTCCTCTGCCCAAGCCCCCGCAGCACGTATCAGTGGTGCTTCGAGTCTTCGTTTCAAGCCTTGTAGAATTAAACCATTTGCTCTTTCGACTTGTCCGTTAGCCTATGGATGTGCGACTGACGCAATGTCAAGCCGGATATTTTGCTCGTCGCAGAATTCAGCCAAGTCTCCCATTGAAAAGTTACCCGTTGTCCGTGATAATGTTATGCGGATAACCATACCGGATCATAACATCCTCGACAAATCTTTTGGCTTTTGCTCCATCACAACTAGTGACAGGTTTAGCCTCGATCCATTTCGTGAATTTATCCACCATCACTAAGAGGTGAGTAAATCCACTTGGAGCTCGTTTAAAAGGTCCTACCTTATCAAGCCCCTAGACCGCAAAAGGCCATGTTATAGGTATTGTTCGCAGCTGATCAGCCGGAACATGAGCTTGCTTGGCGTACTTTTGGCAACCTTTGCACGTCTTGACTAATCGTTCGGCATCTGCCTGAGCTGTAAGCCAAAAAAACCATGTCGAAAAGCTTTTGCCACTAAAGATTTGGCTGTAGCGTGGTGACCACACTCGTCTTTGTGGATTTCTCTTAAGATTTCCACTCCTTCTTCTGGAGATACACAGCGCTAAAAACCCCCAGAAACACTCCGTTTATGGAGCTCACCATTTAACAATAGTATAGGCTTTTGCTCGTCGGATAATCTGCCGGCTCAGCACCTTGTCTTCGGGTAATTTGCCATCTACCAAGTCATCAAGGTAGGTTTGAGTCCAGCTGGGAATTACAGCCAGAACTGCTATTAAAGGTGAGTCGGATTTGGTCAGATATTCCTCATCTACTCCCTTTATCGAGGGAACTTTGAGGTGCTCTAAAAATGCGCCATCCAGAACCTCTTTCCGCGCAGAGCCTATTCGAGATAGTGCATCTGCTTTCTCGTTTTCTGCTCGAGGGATGTGTTGAACTTCAAACCCCTCGAACGATTTAGATAGATCATCCACGACAGCCTTATATGCTGCCATGTGCTTATTTGCATTACAAATATCCGAGACTTGTTGAGCAACAAGATCCGAATCTCCGTAACACATCAAACATCGGATGCCAATATCCTTAGCAATCCGGATTCCATGCAGCAGTGCTTCATACTCGGCAATGTTGTTTGTCGCTGTGAAGTGGATCTGCAACACGTATAAAAGTTTATCTCCTTGGGGTGATTTGAGCACCACGCCAGCCCCCGAACCCCCTCGAGCCTTGGACCCGTCGAAAAAGAGGGTCCAATATTCCAACTCAGGGAGGACCATGTTCTCCTTGGTCTCTGTCCAATCAGCGACAAAGTCGGCAACGATCTGGGATTTGATTGTTGTCTGGGGTTTGTACTCAATGTCGAAAGCTGCAAGCTCTATACCCCATTTAGCGACGCGTCATGTGGCATCGCTATTGTTGATTATATCTCTCATGGGAGCTTTGCTCACCACGGTAATCGGATGCTCCTGAAAATAGTGTCGTAACTTACGAGATGCTAGAAAAACACCGTAAGCCAACTTTTGATAGTGCGGATATCGCTGCTTTGATTCTGTCAGGACCTCGCTGACAAAGTATGTCGGACGCTGCACCAGGTGCTCCTGATTTTCTTCTGGTCTCTCCACCACCATAACTATACTGACAACCCTATGTGTCGCAGCAATGTAAAGCAACATCGGTTCCTGAGGTTCCGGCGCTGCAAGGATAGGTGCAGATGAGAGTAGTTTCTTCAGGTCTTGTAGTGCAGCTTCAGCTTCGTTAGTCCAGACAAAATCCTTGGTCTTCTTCAGGAGTTTGTATAATGGTGCGGCTCTTTCACCAAGCCGGCTTACAAATTGACTGACCGCAACAATGCAGCCAGTTAATCTTTGTACGTCCTTCAGGCGAGTTGGCCTGGAAATATTGAGAATAGCCTTGATCTTGTCACGGTTCACCTCTATGCCTCATTGAGACACGATAAAACCTAACAATTTTTCGGCTGGTATTCCAAAGAAACACTTCTTTGGGTTAAGCATGATGTTGTATTTTCGTAAATTGGCGAACGTCTCCTCTAAGTCAGAAATCAATGTTTCCTTCTTTTTGGACATGACCGTGATATCATCCATGTATGCATGTACATTGCGTCCGAGTTGATCATGGAGGCAACGCTGCATCGTGCGCTGGTACATAGCTCCTGCGTTCTTCAGCCCAAAGGGCATCGTAACATAACAGAAGGTTCCGAAAGGGGTTATGAATGAAGTCTTGATTTTGTCAGATTCCTTCATCCGGATTTGGCGATAACCGGAATATGCGTCGAGAAAACAGAGGAGTTCCGAGCCTGCCGTAGAATCAATAACTTGATCAATTCTAGGCAGAGCGAACGGATCTTTTGGACAAGCCTTGTTCAAGGCAGTATAATCAACACACATCCTTAAATCAGTGGTGTCCTTTTTAGGGACCATTACAGGGTTGGCCGACCAATCAGTATGGATGACCTCTTCTATGAATCCGGCTAACTCGAGCCGCGCTAGTTCCTTAGCTATTGCCTTACGCTTTTCATCACCAAACCGTCGTAAGGACTGTTTGACGGGTTTAGCGTTCGGGTTTACATTTAGAGAGTGCTCGGCAAGTTCCCTAGGTACTCCGGTCATGTCAGATGGCTGCCATCCGAAGATATATTAACTTGCTCGAAGGAACTTGACGAGCGCGCTTTCCTATGCGCTACTTAGGCCTGCGCCTATCTGGGTCACCTTGGAGGGGTCATCATCCTTCAACGGTGTCGTCTTCGTCTCTTCTGATGCCTTGAACTCCAGATTTGGCTTTGTCACCTCCTTCTTCGTCGCGGGCATCTCGGACGGATCTATGCTCTTCTTGATCTCCTGGTACTCCTGGGCGTGCAGCACGGCTTCGGCAAAGGCGGCATTTCCATCCTCACACTCTCGCGCTTTCTTCGGGTCTCCCCTGATGGTGATCACGCTGTTGGGACCTGGAATTTTCATCATATTGTAAATGTAACACGGGCGAGCGATAAAAGCCCAGTAAGCCGGACGTCCGAATATAGCGTGGTATGCGCTCTTGAACGGGACCACTTCGAAGGAAAGTGCCTCCGTTCGATAATTTTTTGGTGTTCCAAAAGTAACATCCAAAGTGATCTCTCCCAGGGAATTAGCTTGTCTTCCTGGGACAACTCCGTGAAAAATCACAGAGCTATGGTTAAGCTGTGTTTCCGAGATCTTCATCCGGCATAGCGTTTCTACATAGAGAATATTGATGTTGCTACCACCGTCCATGAGGGTCTTGGAGAAACCATAACCGTCAATAAGTGGATTGACCATTAAGGCGTATTTTCCTCGCCTGTGTAGCTTAGGCAGATGGTCAGCACGGTCAAACGTTATTGCCACTTCCGACCAGTCTAGATACTGAGGGACAGCCGGAACTGTTGCGTTGAGCTCGTGGAGAACTGCTTTCTTGACCTTTGTTGGTTGAGATCCGAGGAAGGTGACGTAAGTGTCCTTCTTGGTAGGAAAAGTTTTCTTCCCTTCCGACTTGGGATTTGAAGCGTCGGCTTCCTCCATGTCGGAATCTTCCTTGGTCTCTTTGTCTTTTTCGGGATTTTTCTTTCCCTTCTTCCGCTTAGCTTTGTAGCCCGTGGTATCATCTCTCTTGATGTCGTCGTTAAAACGACATTCGGCGTTGGTGTGGGACGAGCCCCCATTGGCGTCCAAGTGATGCACACATGGGTTATTGGCGATGTCGGCCCAAGTGTAGGTTTTGCCTGGTTGTTGCTCTCCTCTACCTTGGACCCCTGATGTCCCATGGCCACGCCCGCGGCCTCCGCCACGTCCTCCTCGTCCTCCAGACCCAGAAACAGTAGTGACTACTGTCGTCTCCACGTTGGGTTTTTCTTCCGAGGTGTTTTTGCGCTTCTGAGCCTGTTGCTTTGTCTTTGCTGACTGAGGTATGGCCAGGACGTTGAGTAATCCCTCTGCATCGTCATCAGCATCTGCATACTTGCTTGTTGTTTCTATCATCTCTCCCAGATCAGTAACCTTGTCACACTTCAAGCGATGGCGCAGTAAACCAATTGGGAGACCTGCAATGAAAGCTTCAATCGCAGTTTGATCATTTACTCCCTCACAGGAGTTCTTGGTGTCAATCCATCGTCCGAGATAATCTCGGCAAGTTTCTCCGGCTTTCTGGGTGCAACGCTGCAGGTCTCCAACCGTACAGGGCCTCCGATATGTGCCTTCGAAATTCTGAAAGAACGCACTTTGTAAGTCATACCAGTTGTGGATGGTGTTCGCCGAAAGTTCATTGAGCCATGATCGTGCCGTCTTCCGCAACATAAGTGGGAGGTATCGGGTTGCGACTAGGCTGTTTCCGCCTTTGGCGATGCAACAAGCTTGGAAGAAGTCCTGTAACTAGGTGTCTGGCCGAGCAATGCCGTCGTAGGCTTGAATATGTCTTGAGATAGCAAATCCTTCCGGGAATTTTGTAGCTCTGATGCGTTGTCCGAAGCACTTTGGGCCCACGTACACGTCATCGTTTTCGTAGCGCCGAGCCTCTATGTTGGAGTTGATCCTGTGCCTTGCATCATTCGGGGATAGGGATCGTCCCGAATATCGGTTGTGGCTGCGGTGCCTTGGAGCCGGACTTCGGCTTCTGCCACCACCTCCTCCACCATGTCGTCCTCCTTGACCTCCTTGGGGGCCGTTGTGATAACTGTGTTGTGGAGAGGGTGGTGCAGCTAGATTGTTTCCGGCTGATCGCCGGCCTCCGTCCGGAGCGTCATTATTCCGGTTCCGGGGAGGTTCTTGACTATGATGAGCCCCCTGCCGGTTTGTGCCAGCGTGGTTTCCGTCGTTCCTTCGTCCGTCGTTCCCACCATGGTGAGGCTCAGCCGGACGGTTTTCATGTCTAGGAGGTGGCATTTTATGACGATCCTCCTCCCGACGTTTCTCTTTATCTTCTCCTTTTCGGGGAGGATTCCTCGGAATCAGTGCAGCGATCGCGTCTTTCTCGGCTGCTGGAGCGATGTTGCTCCAGTTATGTGTAGTTCTACGGTGCTGTCCTGACGATCTGGTTCTTGAATAATTGTCTTCCCTGCGTTCGGGGTGACGATGCTACGCCCGTTCGTAGTGAGATCTTACATCAGCCCATGTCGGATCTGTGCGACATTGGTCGGAATCTGAGACCAGCTTTTGACTTTCCGACAGGGCGACCTTTTGCTGTTCCAGTCCCTTATTGAGTAGCTTGATACCCAAACGTATCTCCTCTGGTCCTGGATTAGCCGATAGAATTTCGCGAGCTGCCACGGTATTTTGCACTGGTGTTGGGTAAACCCAATCTCCATTGTTTTCCTTCCGTGGCTTTCCCATCTCATCTCCAAAAATGACGGCACGGACACGTGGGAATTGGTTGTCATCTATGTGACGCTTCCGTGTCTTCTGATGTAGACGGGACATATACTCCTTATTTGACATGCGCTTCTTCTCCACCTCGATGTTTCTGGCTTCATCAAGGAGTTGTTGACGACGCGCTTCTAGGGCTTGGGCCCTTTCGTCCAGCTCATCTGCAATAAGTTCTGCAGCTGTAGGGATAGGTGTGGTTAATGCGGCATCGATGAGTTTACGCGCACCTTCAGTGATCACGTGTCCATCCACCGATGCTTCTTTTTTCGGCTCGCCTGGGATAAGTGCTCCATCCGAGTCTTCCTCGTATTCCTCGGCAATCACCTCCTCTGTCAGAGGGTCTTTTGCCGGGGTCTTGTTCTTCTTCTTTGCCTTCTTGGCAACACCGGTAGCAAAGACGGCTTTGGGTCCGTTTCCTGGAGTCAAGCTCTGATCGGTACTTTCGGACATCTGGATTTCGGGATTGTCTCCGACTTCCATATCATCCTGCGCTTTGGGAGAGTGTTCCCCGGATTCTTCGTCCATGGCTTCTCCATCTTCTGCAGCTTTGGAGTTGTACTCCTCGTCGTATTCCGTGGAGAACTTTTGGAAGTCTGCCAACGTCATGGACTCATCCGAGGATGCGGGAACATCGGCGTTTGTTCCAATTGCCTCCAGCACCGAATCGGTGTTTTCTCTAGCATCGGCAGAGCCGGATCCGGATCCAACATATCCGACGAAGTGCGATGCATGCTTCCTGAGGTACCTGCGGCTTTCGCGATCAGCCATATCGAAACTTTTAATGGTTTCGAGGATTGCTTCTGCGCTAGCGCCTTGCAGTATCATACATCTTAGTGTGTACCTGAGGAAAGGCCTGTCTGTCCCAACATTGTCAGAGTCGGAATCAGTGTCGCTGATGTGCTCCTCCTAGATTTTGACTTCCACAGGTGGGTCGATCTAGGATCCGGCTTCTCCAGGTAGATCCACTGCAGATTCGACTTGGACCGTGAGGTCTTCTTCAGGCTCGGATTTCTCCACCATCTCCGCAACTGGTGCGGGCTGGGTGGGATTAGGGTTTTCTGAGATCCGGAACTCTGCCGCCTCCGCAGACAAAGGGGACCCAGAAGATTCTTCTGCCTCTATCATCACCGCTGGGGTGGGTTGGGCAGGTTCAGCAAAACCGATGTAAACATCGATCCCGCCAAAAGACATGACGGTATAGGCAGTCACAGCCTCCCTAGCCGGAATCCAAGTCTCGTCGAGAACGATGAGAGGGACATCGTTGGTGTAGAGATGCGACCGACGGCGATGGTCTCGCTGATTCCGATTCTTGCAGATTCCGCTCGGAACGCAGATCCGAAGCTCACTTGCCCCACGGTGGGCGCCAACTGTCGTCGGTTTGAGGACAAGTACGCCATGAGGGGGTCCTCGAGGCATGCGGGAGAGAGGGTGTGAGACGTACGGTGTTCCGGGACGGTGAGCACACAAGTTTACCCAGGTTCGAATCCGCCGGCTTTGGACGGACCCTACTCCTGCTAGCAATCTAGTAATACGGCAGAGCCGGAATATGGGTTACAAGGGTTTCGCCTGTGCGAGTTGAGATTGTAGAATATTGATGTGTTATCTGGTGCCCTAAAGGCTCTCCCTAGGACGGCTTATATAGATATCCGGCCTAGGGTTTACAGGAGAGATCAATCCGGCTACGACTAAGAGTTGGTTACAGAGTACATCTTGAACTACAAGTAACATTATGGGCCTAAATCGGTAAGTCTTCTGGGCCTTCCCGTAGTCGGATTGGACCCCGTCTTCTCTCCCTAACTGGGCCGCCCGTGAAGCAAAGCTCTAACCCGAAGTGGGAGACCCTGGTCAGTGAGGATCTGTGAGGATACCCGGAAAGTATATCCCCAAAATCCCCCATTCATGTGGTGGTAACCCCTCCACATTAAAATGCCCCTTCACATTCTCTTTTAAAGTCTCCACTTTAAATGCATTAAATTTCTCCAAATTTAATGCTCTCTCATTTAATAAAACTCTTTTATTATTTTTTATTCAGAATTTTTTTAATTACTTTAATTAACAAACATTCACATAAAACCCCCCTGCAACATTTCAATATTACATGCAAAACCAATTTCAGCAATTTCACCCGAAACAGTTTCGGTGTCTATTGAAATAATTCCAGCGCTTTCTTAAATCTTTATCTGAAACATATTTGCTCCAAATGGTGTCGGTATCCCTTAAGTGCGTCACCCTACGGTTCGTGAATAATGCAAACATGATCGAAACCCCTCTCAGATCAATAATCAGAAGCGGGACCTGGAGATCCATACTGACTCCTACACATTCAACGATGACTTCTGTGATCGTGAGAACCTTCAACGCTAGTAACTAAATCCCCTTGTCTCGTGATATATTACATGTCCGAGATTCGATCATCGGTATCCAAATACCTTACCGACATGCACTCTTTTCTCGTTCCCGTGATATAACATTCTAGTGATCACATCACTTGCTTGCAAGCTATTTCAATGTGATATCACCGAGAGGGCCCAGAGTATATCTATCCGTCATCGGGATGGACAAATCCCACTCTTGATCCATGAGCCTCAACATAACACCTTCGTAGCACTGAACCCACCTTTATAGTCACCCTGTTACGGTGTGACGTTTGATGTTATCAAGATACACTTCCGGTGTTAGCAATTAACATGATCTCATGGTCTAAGGACTAAGATTACTTCGTATGATGTTATAGCAATATAAACATAATGACTTTGATCGTAATGCTATACTTCGGATGAATGTTCATCACATCATTCCACCAATGTTGTGACCTCGTTATTAACAACATCCAATATCCATGATCAGGAAACCTTGATCATCTTGTGAATCAACGAGCTAGTTTATATGAGAGGCATTACTAGGAACTTTGTATTTTGTTTATTAAACACACATGTATTAACGTTTCGAATTAATACAATTATAGAATGCAAAATAAACATTTATCATAAACATGGAATAAGATAATAACCACTTTATTATTGCCTCTCGGGCATATTCCCTTCAGTCTCCCACTTGCACTAGAGTCAATAATCTAGTTTGAAAAACTTTGCGTATTGAACACCTATGGCTTTTTGGTGTTGCATATACGGGATTGCTAGTGGTTAACATAATCTCTGGATCTGACAGTTTCAGGTCCGTGTGTATTTGCATGTCTTTGTGTCTCTATGCATCACTCATTCTCAAATGAGATGGCATTGTATAAATTTGGTCCCTTGGTGAGACCTTTAGTTTGTTCGGGTTAAAATATGTTGATATTATTGTCATACAATATATCTTCATAGTATTAACCCAATTTGAACCACACCTAGTTTGATAACAAACTACTTAACACAAATGCCCTCCTTTGCTGCTACTATAGCAGTCATATACTTACCTTTTTGTTGTAGTATCTGTCACAATGTTTCAACTTTGGAACTCATCCAAATTCATCATGGAACATCCTTTCCAATACATTGTGCCACCCATAGTCTAAATTGAGATAAATTGTGGGAGGCTAGGTGGAGTGGTGGCGAGCTGTCCGGATGGGCCGGCCGGCCTGGGAGGAGTCGACCGGCCCAGACGGGGCTTGCCCCAGCCGAGATGAGGGGTGGCGCGGTGGTGGGTCGGCTCGGAGGCTCTAGCCGGCCCGGCTTGCGTCTGATGTTATTTTCCTTTTATCATTTTGCCTATTTTTGCCTTTTTTACTTGTCTTGCTACGTCCTTTGGGGTACCCGGGGATAATTCCCCCGATACTAGCCCCCGAGTGCGCGCTGATTTTAGCCGGAGGGGGAAATTCGCGCGAGCTGCACAAAAAATTGACGTTGTCATTGTAGATGAAGTGCTTGAATGGCGTCCGGTTGGACACCTCCAGCCTGGAAGCAACACAACTCCAGTGGGGGAGCGCGAACGCACCCACTCAGTGTAGCCCCCGAGATTCGGAGTAGCTTGACTGAGACAGGTGCTTCGAATCTTCTTTATCTTCTCCTTTTCGACACCTGGAACTTGCTATCCTGCCAAACGCCTTCAGCCAGACCGGAGCACTTGATTACACCGGGGGCGCGTGAGCACACCCGGTGGGTGTAGTCCTCGAGATTCGAAGTAGCTGACGAAGTCAGGTGCTTTGAATCTTCATCTGTACTTGAAATTTGACTCGGTGTAGTCGCGCAAAAACAAACAAATAGAGATGAATTTGTTGTCAGTATATTAACATACAAATACATGTTGTCAACCGGATAATGATTTTATTTTTCAAAAACTAGCTCGTGCTTCTATGAATACTTAGCCGCTTTCCCGTGCGCTCTGTTGTTTACGCTGTGTCCTTGCCGGCCAGCCGGGTTGCAGTCTGGAGCCGGAACCGAAGGGGGGAGCTGGTAGTACATTGCACACGGTACTGGAGGCTGAGCAACCGGAAAATACCAACTAGGCAAAAGGCCGAAATGTCCGATCTATCGCATCCTTCGTCGTTTTTCATGTGGGATGCCTCGGGCTTTTGCTCTCGCTAGCCGGATAGCCGGGTTGCGGTCTGTAGCTGAGACGGAAAGTGGGCCTCCGACACCGTCGCACATTATTGAGTCAGTTTACAGATTTAGCAGGCCGGGCCGACCGACGAGCCCCGGGGTAGGGGTTGCCGGCACCGAAAAATTGAAAGCAGGAAGTAAATCAACATCTGGCGAGCTCTCGATGGTTGCTCGAGGTCGGAAAAACACTCACGTTGCTGCAATTGGCGTGGTAGGGTTGAAAACGCGATTCCGTAGTCGTTGCGGGTGTTGAAACGGTCCAACTAGTAATCCAGTCGGATGGCCTGGCTCCATCCGGACAGGCAACCAAACGCAGCGTAGCCGGATTCGGTCCCCAGCCGTCCAGAGAACCAAACGCTCCAGGATGCGCCAGCCGGCCTGGCCCAGCCGGAACGGGTCCAGCCGGCCCAACCGACAACCAAACGGGACAAAGTCACGCGGAGTCGGCCCGACCCAGCCAAAACGAGTCCGAACCGGGTGAATTGGACGGACAGAAGGGATCAATGGGTTTTTTCTTTTCTAACCGGATCACTATAGTCGGA